>JAROOI010000068.1:0-604100 GCA_030578255.1 Tiaroga cobitis | reverse complement strand
ACAGTGGAGTACAGTAGAGGTAGAGTACAGTGGAACACTGTAGAGGTGGAGTACAGTGGAGTACAGTAGAGGTAGAGTACAGTGGAGCACAGTAGAGATAGAGTACAATAGAGCAGAGTAGAGGTAGAGTACAGTGGAGTACAGTAGAGGTAGAGTACAGTGGAGCACTGTAGAGGTGGAGTACAGTGGAGTACAGTAGAGGTAGAGTACAGTGGAGCACAGTAGAGATAGAGTACAGTAGAGCACAGTAGAGGTAGAGTACAGTGGAGTATAGTAGAGGTAGAGTACAGTGGAGTACAGTAGAGGTAAAGTACAGTGGAGCATAGTAGATGTAGAGTACAGTGGAGCACAGTAGAGGTAGAGTACAGTGGAGTATATTAGAGGTAGAGTACATTAGAGCACAGTAGAGATAGAGTACAGTAGAGCACATTAGAGGTAGAGTACAGTAGAGCACAGTCGAGGAAGAGTACAGTGTAGTACAGTAGAGATAGAGTACAGTGGAGTACAGTAGAGATAGAGTACAGTCGAACACAGTAGAGATAAGTGCAGTGGAGAATAGTAGAGGTAGAGTACAGTGGAGTACAGTAGAGGTAGAGTACAGTGGAGTACAGTAGAATTAGAGTACAATGGAGTATAGTAGAGGTAGAGTACAGTGGAGTACAGTAGAGGTAGATTACAGTGGAGCACAGTAGAGGTAGAGTACAGTGGAGTTTAGTTGAGGTAGACTACAGTGGAGTACAGTAGAGGTAGAGTACAGTGGAGTAAAGTAGAGACAGAGTACAGTAGAGCAGAGTAGAGGTAGAGTACAGTGGAGTACAGTAGAGATAGAGCACAGTGGAGCACTGTAGAGGTAGAGTACAGTGGAGTACAGTAGAGGTGGAGTACGTTAGAGTATAGTAGAGGTAGAGTACAGTGGACTACAGTAGAGATAGAGGACAGTGGAGCACAGTAGAGGTAGAGTACAGTGGAGCACAGTAGAGGTAGAGTACAGTGGAGCACAGTAGAGGCAGAGTACAGTGGAGTACAGTAGAGGTAGTGTACAGTGGAGCACAGTAGAGGTAGAGTTCAGTGGAGCACAGAAGAGGTAGAGTACAGTGGAGAATAGTAGATGTAGAGTACAGTGGAGCACAGTAGAGGTAGAGTACAGTGGAGCACAGTAGAGGTAGAGTAGAGTGGAGCACATTAGAGGTGGAGTAGAGTAGAGTACAGTAGAGGTAGAGTACAGTGGAGTACAACAGAAGTAGAGTACAGTGGAGTACAGTAGAGGTAGAGTAGAGTGGAGTACAGTAGAGGTAGAGTACAGTGGAGTACAGTAGAGGTAGAGTACAGTGGAGTAGAGTAGAGATAGAGTACAGTGGAGCACAGCAGAGGTAGAGTACAGTGGATCACAGTAGAGATAGAGTACAGTGGAGTACAGTGGAGTACAGTAGAGGTATAGTACAGTGGAGCACAGTAGAGATAGATTACAGTGGAGTAGAGTAGAGATAGAGTACAGTGGAGCAGAGTAGAGGTAGAATACAGTGGAGTACAGTAGAGGTAGAGCACAGTAGAGCAGAGTAGAGGTAGAGTACAGTGGAGTACAGTAGAGGTAGAGCACAGTGGAGCACTGTAGAGGTAGAGTACAGTGGAGTACAGTAGAGATAGAGTACAGTGGAGCACAGTAGAGGTAGAGTACAGTGGAGCACAGTAGAGGTAGAGTACAGTGGAGCACAGTAGAGGTAGAGTACAGTGGAGTACAGTGGAGTACAGTAGAGGTAGAGCACAGTAGAGCAGAGTAGAGGTAGAGTACAGTGGAGTACAGTAGAGGTAGAGCACAGTGGAGCACTGTAGAGGTAGAGTACAGTGGAGTACAGTAGATATAGAATACAGTGGAGCACAGTAGAGGTAGAGTACAGTGGAGCACAGTAGAGGTAGAGTACAGTAGAGCAGAGTAGAGGTAGAGTACAGTGGAGTACAGTAGAGGTAGAGCACAGTGGAGCACTGTAGAGGTAGAGTACAGTGGAGTACAGTAGAGGTAGAGTACAGTGGAGCACAGTAGAGGTAGAGTACAGTGGAGTACAGTGGAGTACAGTAGAGGTGGAGTACAGTAGAGTACAGTAGAGGTAGAGAACAGTACAGTACAGTAGAGGTAGAGTACAGTGGAGTACAGTAGAGGTAGAGTAGAGTAGAGCACAGTAGAGGTAGAATACAGTGGAGTACAGTAGAGGTAGAGTAGAGTGGAGTACAGTAGAGGTAGAGTGCAGTGGAGTACAGTAGAGGTAGAGAACAGTACAGTACAGTAGAGGTAGAGTACAGTGGAGTACAGTAGAGGTAGAGTACAATAGAGCACAGTAGAGGTAGAATACAGTGGAGTACAGTAGAGGTAGAGTACAGTGGAGTACAGTAGAGGTAGAGTACAGTGGAGCACAGTAGAGGTAGAGTACAGTGGAGTACAGTGGAGTACAGTAGAGGTGGAGTACAGTAGAGTACAGTAGAGGTAGAGAACAGTACAGTACAGTAGAGGTAGAGTACAGTGGAGTACAGTAGAGGTAGAGTAGAGTAGAGCACAGTAGAGGTAGAATACAGTGGAGTACAGTAGAGGTAGAGTAGAGTGGAGTACAGTAGAGGTAGAGTGCAGTGGAGTACAGTAGAGGTAGAGAACAGTACAGTACAGTAGAGGTAGAGTACAGTGGAGTACAGTAGAGGTAGAGTACAGTAGAGCACAGTAGATGTAGAATACAGTGGAGTACAGTAGAGGTAGAGTACAGTGGAGTACAGTAGAGGTAGAGTACAGTGGAGTACAGTAGAGGTAGAGTACAGTGGAGCACAGTAGAGGTAGAGTACAGTAGAGTACAGTAGAGGTAGAGTACAGTGGAGCACAGTAGAGCTAGAATACAGTGGAGTACAGTGGAGCACAGTAATGGTGGAGTACAGTAGAGTAGAGTATAGGTAGAGTACAGTGGAGTACAGTAGAGATAGAGTAGAGTGGAGTAGAGTAGAGATATAGTACAGTGGATTAGAGAAGAGATAGAGTACAGTGGAGTATAGTTGAGGTAGAGTACAGTGGAGCACAGTAGAGGTAGAGTACAGTGGAGTATAGTTGAGGTAGACTACATTGGAGTACAGTAGAGGTAGAGTACAGTGGAGCACAGTAGAGATAGAGTACAGTAGAGCAGAGTAGAGGTAGAGTACAGTGGAGTACAGTAGAGGTAGAGTACAGTGGAGCACTGTAGAGGTGGAGTACAGTGGAGTACAGTAGAGGTAGAGTACAGTGGAGCACAGTAGAGATAGAGTACAGTAGAGTACAGTAGAGGTAGAGTACAGTGGAGCACAGTAGAGGTAGAGTAAAGTGGAGTACAGTGGAGTACAGTAGAGGTGGAGTACAGTAGAGTACAGTAGAGGTAGAGAACAGTACAGTACAGTAGAGGTAGAGTACAGTGGAGTATAGTTGAGGTAGACTACATTGGAGTACAGTAGAGGTAGAGTACAGTGGAGCACAGTAGAGATAGAGTACAGTAGAGCAGAGTAGAGGTAGAGTACAGTGGAGTACAGTAGAGGTAGAGTACAGTGGAGCACTGTAGAGGTGGAGTACAGTGGAGTACAGTAGAGGTAGAGTACAGTGGAGCACAGTAGAGATAGAGTACAGTAGAGTACAGTAGAGGTAGAGTACAGTGGAGCACAGTAGAGGTAGAGTAAAGTGGAGTACAGTGGAGTACAGTAGAGGTGGAGTACAGTAGAGTACAGTAGAGGTAGAGAACAGTACAGTACAGTAGATGTAGAGTACAGTGGAGCACAGTAATGGTGGAGTACAGTAGAGTAGAGTATAGGTAGAGTACAGTGGAGTACAGTAGAGATAGAGTAGAGTGGAGTAGAGTAGAGATATAGTACAGTGGATTAGAGAAGAGATAGAGTACAGTGGAGTATAGTTGAGGTAGAGTACAGTGGAGCACAGTAGAGGTAGAGTACAGTAGAGAACAGTAGAGGTAGAATACAGTGGAGTACAGTAGAGGTAGAGTACAGTGGAGTACAGTAGAGGTAGAGTACAGTGGAGTACAGTAGAGGTAGAGAACAGTACAGTACAGTAGAGGTAGAATACAGTGGAGTACAGTAGAGGTAGAGTACAGTAGAGCACAGTAGAGGTAGAATACAGTGGAGTACAGTAGAGGTAGAGTACAGTGGAGTACAGTAGAGGTAGAGTACAGTGGACTACAGTAGAGGTAGAGTACAGTGGAGCACAGTAGAGGTAGAGTACAGTGGAGTACAGTAGAGGTAGAGTACAGTGGAGCACAGTAGAGCTAGAGTACAGTGGAGTACAGTGGAGCACAGTAGAGGTGGAGTACAGTAGAGTAGAGTATACGTTGAGTACAGTGGATTAGAGTAGAGATAGAGTACAGTGGAGTATAGTTGAGGTAGAGTACATTGGAGTACAGTAGAGGTAGAGTACAGTGGAGTACAGTAGAGGTAGAGAACAGTACAGTACAGTAGAGGTAGAGTAGAGTGGAGTACAGTAGAGGTAGAGTACAGTAGAGCACAGTAGAGGTAGAATACAGTGGAGTACAGTAGAGGTAGAGTACAGTGGAGTACAGTAGAGGTAGAGTACAGTGGAGTACAGAAGAGATAGAGTACAGTGGAGCACAGTAGAGGTAGAGTACAGTGGAGCACAGTAGAGGTAGAGTACAGTGGAGCACAGTAGAGGTAGAGTACAGTGGAGTACAGTAGAGGTAGAGTACAGTGCAGTACAGTAGAGGTAGAGTACAGTGGAGCACAGTAGAGGTAGAGTACAGTGGAGTACAGTGGAGCACAGTAGAGGTGGTGTACAGTAGAGTACAGTAGAGATAGAGTACAGTGGAGCACAGTAGAGGTAGAGTACAGTGGAGTACAGTGGAGTACAGTAGAGGTGGAGTACAGTAGAGTACAGTAGAGGTAGAGAACAGTACAGTACAGTAGAGGTAGAGTACAGTGGAATACAGTAGAGGTAGAGTGCAGTAGAGCACAGTAGAGGTAGAATACAGTGGAGTACAGTAGAGGTAGAGTACAGTGGAGTACAGTAGAGGTAGAGTACAGTGTAGTACAGTAGAGGTAGAGAACAGTACAGTACAGTAGAGGTAGAGTACAGTGGAGTACAGTAGAGGTAGAGTACAGTAGAGCACACTAGAGGTAGAATACATTGGAGTACAGTAGAGGTAGAGTAAAGTGGAGTACAGTAGAGGTAGAGTACAGTGGAGTACAGTAGAGGTAGAGTACAGTGGAGCACAGTAGAGGTAGAGTACAGTGGAGTACAGTAGAGGTAGAGTACAGTGGAGTACAGTGGAGCACAGTAGAGGTGGAGTAGAGTAGAGTATAGGTTGAGTACAGTGGAGTACAGTAGAGATAGAGTAGAGTGGAGAAGAGTAGAGATAGAGTACAGTGGATTAGAGTAGATATAGAGTACAGTGGAGTATAGTTGAGGTAGAGTACAGTGGAGCACATTAGAGGTAGAGTACAGTGGAGTATAGTTGATGTAGAGTACAGTAGAGCACAGTAGAGGAAGAGTACAGTGGAGTATAGTAGATGTAGAGAACAGTGGAGCACAGTAGAGGTAGAGTACAGTGGAGCACAGTAGAGGTAGAGTACATTGGGGTACAGTAGAAATAGAGTACAGTGGAGCACAGTAGAGTAGAGTACAGTAGAGCACAGTAGATGTAGAGTACAGTGGAGCACAGTAGAGACAGAGTACAGTGGAGTACAGTAGAGGTAGAGTACAGTGGAGTACAGAGGAGCACAGTAGAGGTGGAGTACAGTAGAGGTAGAGTACAGTGTAGTACAGTAGAGGTAGATTACAGTGGAGCACAGTAGAGGTAGAGTACAGTGGAGTTTAGTTGAGGTAGACTACAGTGGAGTACAGTAGAGGTAGAGTACAGTGGAGTAAAGTAGAGACAGAGTACAGTAGAGCAGAGTAGAGGTAGAGTACAGTGGAGTACAGTAGAGGTAGAGTACAGTGGAGTTTAGTTGAGGTAGACTACAGTGGAGTACAGTAGAGGTAGAGTACAGTAGAGCACAGTAGAGATAGAGTACAGTAGAGCAGAGTAGAGGTAGAGTACAGTGGAGTACAGAAGAGGTAGAGTACAGTGGAGCACTGTAGAGGTGGAGTACAGTGGAGTACAGTAGAGGTAGAGTACAGTGGAGCACAGTAGAGATAGAGTACAGTAGAGCACAGTAGAGGTAGAGTACAGTGGAGCACAGTAGAGCTAGAGTACAGTGGAGTACAGTGGAGCACAGTAGAGGTGGAGTACAGTAGAGTAGAGTAGAGGTAGAGTACAGTGGAGTACAGTAGAGATAGAGTACAGTGGATTAGAGTAGAGATAGAGTACAGTGGAGTATAGTTGAGGTAGAGTACAGTGGAGCACAGTAGTGGTAGATTACAGTGGAGTATAGTTGAGGTAGACTACAGTGGAGTAGAGTAGAGGTAGAGTACAGTGGAGCACAGTAGAGATAGAGTACAGTAGAGCAGAGTAGAGGTAGAGTACAGTGGAGTACAGTAGAGGTAGAGTACAGTGGAACACTGTAGAGGTGGTGTACAGTGGAGTACAGTAGAGGTAGAGTACAGTGGAGCACAGTAGAGGTAGAGTACAGTGTAGTACAGTAGAGGTAGAGTAGAGTGGAGCACATTAGAGGTGGAGTAGAGTAGAGTACAGTAGAGGTAGAGTACAGTGGAGCACTGTAGAGGTGGAGTACAGTGGAGTACAGTAGAGGTAGAGTACAGTGGAGCACAGTAGAGATAGAGTACAGTAGAGCAGAGTAGAGGTAGAGTACAGTGGAGTATAGTAGAGGTAGAGTACAGTGGAGCACTGTAGAGGTGGAGTACAGTGGAGTAGAGTAGAGGTAGAGTACAGTGGAGCACAGTAGAGATAGAGTACAGTAGAGCACAGTAGAATTAGAGTACAATGGAGTATAGTAGAGGTAGAGTACAGTGGAGTACAGTAGAGGTAGATTACAGTGGAGCACAGTAGAGGTAGAGTACAGTGGAGTTTAGTTGAGGTAGACTACAGTGGAGTACAGTAGAGGTAGAGTACAGTGGAGTAAAGTAGAGACAGAGTACAGTAGAGCAGAGTAGAGGTAGAGTACAGTGGAGTACAGTAGAGATAGAGCACAGTGGAGCACTGTAGAGGTAGAGTACAGTGGAGTACAGTAGAGGTGGAGTACGTTAGAGTATAGTAGAGGTAGAGTACAGTGGACTACAGTAGAGATAGAGGACAGTGGAGCACAGTAGAGGTAGAGTACAGTGGAGCACAGTAGAGGTAGAGTACAGTGGAGCACAGTAGAGGTAGAGTACAGTGGAGTACAGTAGAGGTAGTGTACAGTGGAGCACAGTAGAGGTAGAGTTCAGTGGAGCACAGAAGAGGTAGAGTACAGTGGGGTACAGTAGAAATAGAGTATAGTGGAGCACAGTAGAGTAGAGTACAGTAGAGCACAGTAGAGTTAGAGTACAGTGGAGCACAGTAGAGATAGAGTACAGTAGAGCAGAGTAGAGGTAGAGTACAGTGGAGTACAGTACAGGTAGAGTACAGTGGAGCACTGTAGAGGTGGAGTACAGTGGAGTACAGTAGAGGTAGAGTACAGTGGAGCACAGTAGAGATAGAGTACAGTAGAGCACAGTAGAGGTAGAGTACAGTGGAGTATAGTAGAGGTAGAGTACAGTGGAGTACAGTAGAGGTAGAGTACAGTGGAGAATAGTAGATGTAGAGTACAGTGGAGCACAGTAGAGGTAGAGTACAGTGGAGCACAGTAGAGGTAGAGTAGAGTGGAGCACATTAGAGGTGGAGTAGAGTAGAGTACAGTAGAGGTAGAGTACAGTGGAGTACAACAGAAGTAGAGTACAGTGGAGTACAGTAGAGGTAGAGTAGAGTGGAGTACAGTAGAGGTAGAGTACAGTGGAGTACAGTAGAGGTAGAGTACAGTGGAGTAGAGTAGAGATAGAGTACAGTGGAGCACAGCACAGGTAGAGTACAGTGGATCACAGTAGAGATAGAGTACAGTGGAGTACAGTGGAGCACAGTAGAGGTATAGTACAGTGGAGCACAGTAGAGATAGATTACAGTGGAGTAGAGTAGAGATAGAGTACAGTGGAGCAGAGTAGAGGTAGAATACAGTGGAGTACAGTAGAGGTAGAGCACAGTAGAGCAGAGTAGAGGTAGACTACAGTGGAGTACAGTAGAGGTAGAGCACAGTGGAGCACTGTAGAGGTAGAGTACAGTGGAGTACAGTAGAGATAGAGTACAGTGGAGCACAGTAGAGGTAGAGTACAGTGGAGCACAGTAGAGGTAGAGTACAGTGGAGCACAGTAGAGGTAGAGTACAGTGGAGTACAGTGGAGTACAGTAGAGGTAGAGCACAGTAGAGCAGAGTAGAGGTAGAGTACAGTGGAGTACAGTAGAGGTAGAGCACAGTGGAGCACTGTAGAGGTAGAGTACAGTGGAGTACAGTAGATATAGAGTACAGTGGAGCACAGTAGAGGTAGAGTACAGTGGAGCACAGTAGAGGTAGAGTACAGTAGAGCAGAGTAGAGGTAGAGTACAGTGGAGTACAGTAGAGGTAGAGCACAGTGGAGCACTGTAGAGGTAGAGTACAGTGGAGTACAGTAGAGGTAGAGTACAGTGGAGCACAGTAGAGGTAGAGTACAGTGGAGTACAGTGGAATACAGTAGAGGTGGAGTACAGTAGAGTACAGTAGAGGTAGAGAACAGTACAGTACAGTAGAGGTAGAGTACAGTGGAGTACAGTAGAGGTAGAGTAGAGTAGAGCACAGTAGAGGTAGAATACAGTGGAGTACAGTAGAGGTAGAGTAGAGTGGAGTACAGTAGAGGTAGAGTACAGTGGAGTACAGTAGAGGTAGAGAACAGTACAGTACAGTAGAGGTAGAGTACAGTGGAGTACAGTAGAGGTAGAGTACAGTAGAGCACAGTAGAGGTAGAATACAGTGGAGTACAGTAGAGGTAGAGTACAGTGGAGTACAGTAGAGGTAGAGTACAGTGGAGTACAGTAGAGGTAGAGTACAGTGGAGCACAGTAGAGGTAGAGTACAGCGGAGTACAGTGGAGTACAGTAGAGGTGGAGTACAGTAGAGTACAGTAGAGGTAGAGAACAGTACAGTACAGTAGAGGTAGAGTACAGTGGAGTACAGTAGAGGTAGAGTAGAGTAGAGCACAGTAGAGGTAGAATACAGTGGAGTACAGTAGAGGTAGAGTAGAGTGGAGTACAGTAGAGGTAGAGTGCAGTGGAGTACAGTAGAGGTAGAGAACAGTACAGTACAGTAGAGCAGAGTAGAGGTAGAGTACAGTGGAGTACAGTACAGGTAGAGTACAGTGGAGCACTGTAGAGGTGGAGTACAGTGGAGTACAGTATAGGTAGAGTACAGTGGAGCACAGTAGAGATAGAGTACAGTAGAGCACAGTAGAGGTAGAGTACAGTGGAGTATAGTAGAGGTAGAGTACAGTGGAGTACAGTAGAGGTAGAGTACAGTGGAGAATAGTAGATGTAGAGTACAGTGGAGCACAGTAGAGGTAGAGTACAGTGGAGCACAGTAGAGGTAGAGTAGAGTGGAGCACATCAGAGGTGGAGTAGAGTACAGTACAGTAGAGGTAGAGTACAGTGGAGTACAACAGAAGTAGAGTACAGTGGAGTACAGTAGAGGTAGAGTAGAGTGGAGTACAGTAGAGGTAGAGTACAGTGGAGTACAGTAGAGGTAGAGTACAGTGGAGTAGAGTAGAGATAGAGTATAGTGGAGCACAGCACAGGTAGAGTACAGTGGATCACAGTAGAGATAGAGTACAGTGGAGTACAGTGGAGCACAGTAGAGGTATAGTACAGTGGAGCACAGTAGAGATAGATTACAGTGGAGTAGAGTAGAGGTAGAATAAAGTGGAGTACAGTAGAGGTAGAGCACAGTAGAGCAGAGTAGAGGTAGAGTAGAGTGGAGTACAGTAGAGGTAGAGCACAGTGGAGCACTGTAGAGGTAGAGTACAGTGGAGTACAGTAGAGATAGAGTACAGTGGAGCACAGTAGAGGTAGAGTACAGTGGAGCACAGTAGAGGTAGAGTACAGTGGAGCACAGTAGAGGTAGAGTACAGTGGAGTACAGTGGAGTACAGTAGAGGTAGAGCACAGTAGAGCAGAGTAGAGGTAGAGTACAGTGGAGTACAGTAGAGGTAGAGCACAGTGGAGCACTGTAGAGGTAGAGTACAGTGGAGCACAGTAGAGGTAGAGTACAGTGGAGCACAGTAGAGGTAGAGTACAGTGGAGCACAGTAGAGGTAGAGTACAGTAGAGTACAGTAGAGGTAGAGTACAGTGGAGCACAGTAGAGCTAGAATACAGTGGAGTACAGTGGAGCACAGTAATGGTGGAGTACATTAGAGTAGAGTATAGGTAGAGTACAGTGGAGTACAGTAGAGATAGAGTAGAGTGGAGTAGAGTAGAGATATAGTACAGTGGATTAGAGAAGAGATAGAGTACAGTGGAGTATAGTTGAGGTAGAGTACAGTAGAGCACAGTAGAGGTAGAGTACAGTGGAGTATAGTTGAGGTAGACTACATTGGAGTACAGTAGAGGTAGAGTACAGTGGAGCACAGTAGAGATAGAGTACAGTAGAGTAGAGTAGAGGTAGAGTACAGTGGAGTACAGTAGAGGTAGAGTACAGTGGAGCACTGTAGAGGTGGAGTACAGTGGAGTACAGTAGAGGTAGAGTACAGTGGAGCACAGTAGAGATAGAGTACAGTAGAGTACAGTAGAGTACAGTAGAGGTGGAGTACAGTAGAGTACAGTAGAGGTAGAGAACAGTACAGTACAGTAGAGGTAGAGTACAGTGGAGTAGAGTAGAGGTAGAGTACAGTAGAGCACAGTAGAGGTAGAATACAGAGGAGTACAGTAGAGGTAGAGTACAGTGGAGTACAGTAGAGGTAGAGTACAGTGGAGTACAGTAGAGGTAGAGAACAGTACAGTACAGTAGAGGTAGAGTACAGTGGAGTACAGTAGAGGTAGAGTACAGTAGAGCACAGTAGAGGTAGAATACAGTGGAGTACAGTAGAGGTAGAGTACAGTGGAGTACAGTAGAGGTAGAGTACAGTGGAGTACAGTAGAGGTAGAGTACAGTGGAGCACAGTAGAGGTAGAGTACAGTGGAGTACAGTAGAGGTAGAGTACAGTGGAGCACAGTAGAGCTAGAGTACAGTGGAGTACAGTGGAGCACAGTAGAGGTGGAGTACAGTAGAGTAGAGTATAGGTTGAGTACAGTGGATTAGAGTAGAGATAGAGTACAGTGGAGTATAGTTGAGGTAGAGTACATTGGAGTACAGTAGAGGTAGAGTACAGTGGAGTACAGTAGAGGTAGAGAACAGTACAGTACAGTAGAGGTAGAGTAGAGTGGAGTACAGTAGAGGTAGAGTACAGTAGAGCACAGTAGAGGTAGAATACAGTGGAGTACAGTAGAGGTAGAGTACAGTGGAGTACAGTAGAGGTAGAGTACAGTGGAGTACAGAAGAGATAGAGTACAGTGGAGCACAGTAGAGGTAGAGTACAGTGGAGCACAGTAGAGGTAGAGTACAGTGGAGCACAGTAGAGGTAGAGTACAGTGGAGTACAGTAGAGGTAGAGTACAGTGCAGTACAGTAGAGGTAGAGTACAGTGGAGCACAGTAGAGGTAGAGTACAGTGGAGTACAGTGGAGCACAGTAGAGGTGGTGTACAGTAGAGTACAGTAGAGATAGAGTACAGTGGAGCACAGTAGAGGTAGAGTACAGTGGAGTACAGTGGAGTACAGTAGAGGTGGAGTACAGTAGAGTACAGTAGAGGTAGAGAACAGTACAGTACAGTAGAGGTAGAGTACAGTGGAATACAGTAGAGGTAGAGTACAGTAGAGCACAGTAGAGGTAGAATACAGTGGAGTACAGTAGAGGTAGAGTACAGTGGAGTACAGTAGAGGTAGAGTACAGTGTAGTACAGTAGAGGTAGAGAACAGTACAGTACAGTAGAGGTAGAGTACAGTGGAGTACAGTAGAGGTAGAGTACAGTAGAGCACACTAGAGGTAGAATACATTGGAGTACAGTAGAGGTAGAGTAAAGTGGAGTACAGTAGAGGTAGAGTACAGTGGAGTACACTAGAGGTAGAGTACAGTGGAGCAAAGTAGAGGTAGAGTACAGTGGAGTACAGTAGAGGTAGAGTACAGTGGAGTACAGTGGAGCACAGTAGAGGTGGAGTAGAGTAGAGTATAGGTTGAGTACAGTGGAGTACAGTAGAGATAGAGTAGAGTGGAGAAGAGTAGAGATAGAGTACAGTGGATTAGAGTAGATATAGAGTACAGTGGAGTATAGTTGAGGTAGAGTACAGTGGAGCACATTAGAGGTAGAGTACAGTGGAGTATAGTTGATGTAGAGTACGGTAGAGCACAGTAGAGGAAGAGTACAGTGGAGTATAGTAGATGTAGAGTACAGTGGAGCACACTAGAGGTAGAGTACAGTGGAGCACAGTAGAGGTAGAGTACATTGGGGTACAGTAGAAATAGAGTACAGTGGAGCACAGTAGAGTAGAGTACAGTAGAGCACAGTAGAGGTAGAGTACAGTGGAGCACAGTAGAGATAGAGTACAGTGGAGTACAGTAGAGGTAGAGTACAGTGGAGTACAGAGGAGCACAGTAGAGGTGGAGTACAGTAGAGTACAGTAGAGGTAGAGTACAGTGTAGTACAGTAGAGGTAGATTACAGTGGAGCACAGTAGAGGTAGAGTACAGTGGAGTTTAGTTGAGGTAGACTACAGTGGAGTACAGTAGAGGTAGAGTACAGTGGAGTAAAGTAGAGACAGAGTACAGTAGAGCAGAGTAGAGGTAGAGTACAGTGGAGTACAGTAGAGGTAGAGTACAGTGGAGTTTAGTTGAGGTAGACTACAGTGGAGTACAGTAGAGGTAGAGTACAGTAGAGCACAGTAGAGATAGAGTACAGTAGAGCAGAGTAGAGGTAGAGTACAGTGGAGTACAGAAGAGGTAGAGTACAGTGGAGCACTGTAGAGGTGGAGTACAGTGGAGTACAGTAGAGGTAGAGTACAGTGGAGCACAGTAGAGATAGAGTACAGTAGAGCACAGTAGAGGTAGAGTACAGTGGAGCACAGTAGAGCTAGAGTACAGTGGAGTACAGTGGAGCACAGTAGAGGTGGAGTACAGTAGAGTAGAGTAGAGGTAGAGTACAGTGGAGTACAGTAGAGATAGAGTACAGTGGATTAGAGTAGAGATAGAGTACAGTGGAGTACAGTAGAGGTAGAGTAGAGTAGAGCACAGTAGAGGTAGAATACAGTGGAGTACAGTAGAGGTAGAGTAGAGTGGAGTACAGTAGAGGTAGAGTGCAGTGGAGTACAGTAGAGGTAGAGAACAGTACAGTACAGTAGAGCAGAGTAGAGGTAGAGTACAGTGGAGTACAGTACAGGTAGAGTACAGTGGAGCACTGTAGAGGTGGAGTACAGTGGAGTACAGTAGAGGTAGAGTACAGTGGAGCACAGTAGAGATAGAGTACAGTAGAGCACAGTAGAGGTAGAGTACAGTGGAGTATAGTAGAGGTAGAGTACAGTGGAGTACAGTAGAGGTAGAGTACAGTGGAGAATAGTAGATGTAGAGTACAGTGGAGCACAGTAGAGGTAGAGTACAGTGGAGCACAGTAGAGGTAGAGTAGAGTGGAGCACATTAGAGGTGGAGTAGAGTAGAGTACAGTAGAGGTAGAGTACAGTGGAGTACAACAGAAGTAGAGTACAGTGGAGTACAGTAGAGGTAGAGTAGAGTGGAGTACAGTAGAGGTAGAGTACAGTGGAGTACAGTAGAGGTAGAGTACAGTGGAGTAGAGTAGAGATAGAGTATAGTGGAGCACAGCACAGGTAGAGTACAGTGGATCACAGTAGAGATAGAGTACAGTGGAGTACAGTAGAGGTAGAGTAGAGTGGAGTACAATAGAGGTAGAGTACAGTGGAGTACAGTAGAGGTAGAGAACAGTACAGTACAGTAGAGGTAGAGTACAGTGGAGTACAGTAGAGGTAGAGTACAGTAGAGCACAGTAGAGGTAGAATACAGTGGAGTACAGTAGAGGTAGAGTACAGTGGAGCACAGTAGAGGTAGAGTACAGTGGAGTACAGTGGAGCACAGTAGAGGTGGAGTACAGTAGAGTACAGTAGAGGTAGAGTACAGTGGAGCACAGTAGAGGTAGAGTACAGTGGAGTATAGTTGAGGTAGACTACAGTGGAGTACAGTAGAGGTAGAGTACAGTGGAGCACAGTAGAGATAGTGTAAAGTAGAGCACTGTAGAGGTGGAGTACAGTGGAGTACAGTAGAGATAGTGTAAAGTAGAGCACTGTAGAGGTGGAGTACAGTGGAGTACAGTAGAGGTAGAGTACAGTGGAGCACAGTAGAGATAGAGTACAGTAGAGCACAGTAGAGGTAGAGTACAGTGGAGTATAGTAGAGGTAGAGTACAGTGGAGTATAGTTGAGGTAGACTACAGTGGAGTACAGTAGAGGTAGAGTACAGTGGAGTACAGTAGAGGTAGAGTACAGTGGAGCACAGTAGAGGTAGAGTACAGTGGAGTATAGTTGAGGTAGAGAACAGTACAGTACAGTAGAGGTAGAGTAGAGTGGAGTACAGTAGAGGTAGAGTACAGTAGAGCACAGTAGAGGTAGAATACAGTGGAGTACAGTAGAGGTAGAGTACAGTGGAGTACAGTAGAGGTAGAGTACAGTGGAGTACAGAAGAGATAGAGTACAGTGGAGCACAGTAGAGGTAGAGTACAGTGGAGCACAGTAGAGGTAGAGTACAGTGGAGCACAGTAGAGGTAGAGTACAGTGGAGTACAGTAGAGGTAGAGTACAGTGGAGCACAGTAGAGGTAGAGTACAGTGGAGCACAGTAGAGGTAGAGTACAGTGGAGTACAGTAGAGGTAGAGTACAGTGGATCACAGTAGAGGTAGAGTACAGTGGAGTACAGTGGAGCACAGTAGAGGTGGAGTACAGTAGAGTACAGTAGAGGTAGAGTACAGTGGAGCACAGTAGAGGTAGAGTACAGTGGAGTACAGTGGAGTACAGTAGAGGTGGAGTACAGTAGAGTACAGTAGAGGTAGAGAACAGTACAGTACAGTAGAGGTAGAGTACAGTGGAGTACAGTAGAGGTAGAGTACAGTAGAGCACAGTAGAGGTAGAATACAGTGGAGTAAAGTAGAGGTAGAGTACAGTGGAGTACAGTAGAGGTAGAGTACAGTGGAGTACAGTAGAGATAGAGTACAGTGGAGCACAGTAGAGGTAGAGTACAGTGGAGCACAGTAGAGGTAGAGTACAGTGGAGCACAGTAGAGATAAAGTACAGTGGAGCACAGTAGAGATAGAGTACAGTGGAGTACAGTGGAGCACAGTAGAGGTATAGTACAGTGGAGCACAGTAGAGATAGATTACATTGGAGTAGAGTAGAGATAGAGTACAGTGGAGTACAGTAGAGGTAAAGTAGAGTTGAGCAGAGTAGAGGTAGAGTACAGTGGAGTACAGTAGAGGTAGAGCACAGTAGAGCAGAGTAGAGGTAGAGTACAGTGGAGTACAGTAGAGGTAGAGCACAGTGGAGCACTGTAGAGGTAGAGTACAGTGGAGTACAGTAGAGATAGAGTACAGTGGAGTACAGTGGAGTACAGTAGAGGTGGAGTACAGTAGAGTACAGTAGAGGTAGAGAACAGTACAGTACATTAGAGGTAGAGTACAGTGGAGTACAGTAGAGGTAGAGTACAGTAGAGCACAGTAGAGGTAGAGTACAGTGGAGTACAGTAGAGGTAGAGTAGAGTGGAGCACAGTAGAGGTAGAGTACAGTGGAGTACAGTGGAGCACAGTAGAGGTGGAGTACAGTAGAGTACAGTAGAGGTAGAGTACAGTGGAGCACAGTAGAGGTAGAGTACAGTGGAGTACAGTGGAGTACAGTAGAGGTGGAGTACAGTAGAGTACAGTAGAGGTAGAGAACAGTACAGTACAGTAGAGGTAGAATACAGTGGAGTACAGTAGAGGTAGAGTACAGTGGAGCACAGTAGAGGTAGAGAACAGTACAGTACAGTAGAAGTAGAGTAGAGTGGAGTATAGTAGAGGTAGAGTACAGTAGAGCACAGTAGAGGTAGAATACAGTGGAGTACAGTAGAGGTAGAGTACAGTGGAGTACAGTAGAGGTAGAGTACAGTGGAGTACAGAAGAGATAGAGTACAGTGGAGCACAGTAGAGGTAGAGTACAGTGGAGCACAGTAGAGGAAGAGTACGGTGGAGCACAGTAGAGGTAGAGTACAGTGGAGTACAGTAGAGGTTGAGTACAGTGGAGTACAGTAGAGGTAGAGTACAGTGGAGCACAGTAGAGGTAGAGTGCAGTGGAGTACATTGGAGCACAGTAGAGGTGGAGTACAGTAGAGTACAGTAGAGGTAGAGTACAGTGGAGCACAGTAGAGGTAGAGTAAAGTGGAGTACAGTGGAGTACAGTAGAGGTGGAGTACAGTAGAGTACAGTAGAGGTAGAGAACAGTACAGTGCAGTAGAGGTAGAGTACAGGGGAGTACAGTAGAGGTAGAGTACAGTAGAGCACAGTAGAGGTAGAATACAGTGGAGTACAGTAGAGGTAGAGTACAGTGGAGTACAGTAGAGGTAGAGTACAGTGGAGTACAGTAGAGGTAGAGAACAGTACAGTACAGTAGAGGTAGAGTACAGTGGAGTACAGTAGAGGTAGAGTACAGTAGAGCACAGTAGAGGTAGAATACAGTGGAGTAAAGTAGAGGTAGAGTACAGTGGAGTACAGTAGAGGTAGAGTACAGTGGAGTACAGTAGAGGTAGAGTACAGTGGAGCACAGTAGAGCTAAAATACAGTGGAGTACAGTGGAGCACAGTAGAGGTGGAGTACAGTAGAGTAGAGTATAGGTAGAGTACAGTGGAGTACATAGAGGTAGAGTACAGTGGAGCACAGTAGAGCTAGAGTACAGTGGAGTACAGTGGAGCACAGTAGAGGTGGAGTACAGTAGAGTAGAGTATAGGTTGAGTACAGTGGATTAGAGTAGAGATAGAGTACAGTGGAGTATAGTTGAGGTAGAGTACATTGGAGTACAGTAGAGGTAGAGTACAGTGGAGTACAGTAGAGGTAGAGAACAGTAAAGTACAGTAGAGGTAGAGTAGAGTGGAGTACAGTAGAGGTAGAGTACAGTAGAGCACAGTAGAGGTAGAATACAGTGGAGTACAGTAGAGGTAGAGTACAGTGGAGTACAGTAGAGGTAGAGTACAGTGGAGTACAGAAGAGGTAGAGTACAGTGGGGTACAGTAGAAATAGAGTACAGTGGAGCACAGTAGAGTAGAGTACAGTAGAGCACAGTAGAGTTAGAGTACAGTGGAGCACAGTAGAGATAGAGTACAGTAGAGCAGAGTAGAGGTAGAGTACAGTGGAGTACAGTACAGGTAGAGTACAGTGGAGCACTGTAGAGGTGGAGTACAGTGGAGTACAGTAGAGGTAGAGTACAGTGGAGCACAGTAGAGATAGAGTACAGTAGAGCACAGTAGAGGTAGAGTACAGTGGAGTATAGTAGAGGTAGAGTACAGTGGAGTACAGTAGAGGTAGAGTACAGTGGAGAATAGTAGATGTAGAGTACAGTGGAGCACAGTAGAGGTAGAGTACAGTGGAGCACAGTAGAGGTAGAGTAGAGTGGAGCACATTAGAGGTGGAGTAGAGTAGAGTACAGTAGAGGTAGAGTACAGTGGAGTACAACAGAAGTAGAGTACAGTGGAGTACAGTAGAGGTAGAGTAGAGTGGAGTACAGTAGAGGTAGAGTACAGTGGAGTACAGTAGAGGTAGAGTACAGTGGAGTAGAGTAGAGATAGAGTATAGTGGAGCACAGCACAGGTAGAGTACAGTGGATCACAGTAGAGATAGAGTACAGTGGAGTACAGTGGAGCACAGTAGAGGTATAGTACAGTGGAGCACAGTAGAGATAGATTACAGTGGAGTAGAGTAGAGATAGAGTACAGAGGAGCAGAGTAGAGGTAGAATACAGTGGAGTACAGTAGAGGTAGAGCACAGTAGAGCAGAGTAGAGGTAGAGTAGAGTGGAGTACAGTAGAGGTAGAGCACAGTGGAGCACTGTAGAGGTAGAGTACAGTGGAGTACAGTAGAGATAGATTACAGTGGAGCACAGTAGAGGTAGAGTACAGTGGAGCACAGTAGAGGTAGAGTACAGTGGAGTACAGTGGAGTACAGTAGAGGTAGAGCACAGTAGAGCAGAGTAGAGGTAGAGTACAGTGGAGTACAGTAGAGGTAGAGCACAGTGGAGCACTGTAGAGGTAGAGTACAGTGGAGTACAGTAGAGATAGAGTACAGTGGAGCACAGTAGAGGTAGAGTACAGTGGAGCACAGTAGAGGTAGAGTACAGTAGAGCAGAGTAGAGGTAGAGTACAGTGGAGTACAGTAGAGGTAGAGCACAGTGGAGCACTGTAGAGGTAGAGTACAGTGGAGTACAGTAGAGGTAGAGTACAGTGGAGCACAGTAGAGGTAGAGTACAGTGGAGTACAGTGGAGTACAGTAGAGGTGGAGTACAGTAGAGTACAGTAGAGGTAGAGAACAGTACAGTACAGTAGAGGTAGAGTACAGTGGAGTACAGTAGAGGTAGAGTAGAGTAGAGCACAGTAGAGGTAGAATACAGTGGAGTACAGTAGAGGTAGAGTAGAGTGGAGTACAGTAGAGGTAGAGTGCAGTGGAGTACAGTAGAGGTAGAGAACAGTACAGTACAGTAGAGGTAGAGTACAGTGGAGTACAGTAGAGGTAGAGTACAGTAGAGCACAGTAGAGGTAGAATACAGTGGAGTACAGTAGAGGTAGAGTACAGTGGAGTACAGTAGAGGTAGAGTACAGTGGAGTACAGTAGAGGTAGAGTACAGTGGAGCACAGTAGAGGTAGAGTACAGTAGAGTACAGTAGAGGTAGAGTACAGTGGAGCACAGTAGAGCTAGAATACAGTGGAGTACAGTGGAGCACAGTAATGGTGGAGTACAGTAGAGTAGAGTATAGGTAGAGTACAGTGGAGTACAGTAGAGATAGAGTAGAGTGGAGTAGAGTAGAGATATAGTACAGTGGATTAGAGAAGAGATAGAGTACAGTGGAGTATAGTTGAGGTAGAGTACAGTGGAGCACAGTAGAGGTAGAGTACAGTGGAGTATAGTTGAGGTAGACTACATTGGAGTACAGTAGAGGTAGAGTACAGTGGAGCACAGTAGAGATAGAGTACAGTAGAGCAGAGTAGAGGTAGAGTACAGTGGAGTACAGTAGAAGTAGAGTACAGTGGAGCACTGTAGAGGTAGAATACAGTGGCGTACAGTAGAGGTAGAGTACAGTGGAGCACAGTAGAGGTAGAGTACAGTGGAGTACAGTAGAGGTAGAGTACAGTGGAGCACAGTAGAGCTAGAGTACAGTGGAGTACAGTGGAGCACTGTAGAGGTAGAATACAGTGGAGTACAGTAGAGGTAGAGAACAGTACAGTACAGTAGAGGTAGAGTACAGTGGAGAACAGTAGAGGTAGAGTACAGTAGAGCACAGTAGAGGTAGAGAACAGTACAGTACAGTAGAGGTAGAGTACAGTGGAGTACAGTAGAGGTAGAGTACAGTAGAGCACAATAGAGGTAAAATACAGTGGAGTACAGTAGAGGTAGAGTACAGTGGAGTACAGTAGAGGAAGAGTACAGTGGAGTACAGTAGAGGTAGAGTACAGTGGAGCACAGTAGAGGTAGAGTACAGTTGAGTACAGTAGAGGTAGAGTACAGTGGAGCACAATAGAGCTAGAGTACAGTGGAGTACAGTGGAGCACAGTAGAGGTGGAGTACAGTAGAGTAGAGTATAGGTTGAGTACAGTAGAGTACAGTAGAGATAGAGTAGAGTGGAGTAGAGTAGAGATAGAGTACAGTGGATTAGAGTAGAGATAGAGTACAGTGGAGTATAGTTGAGGTAGAGTACAGTGGAGTACAGTAGAGGTAGAGTACAGTGGAGTACAGTAGAGGTAGAGAACAGTACAGTACAGTAGAGGTAGAGTAGAGTGGAGTACAGTAGAGGTAGAGTACAGCAGAGCACAGTAGAGGTAAAATACAGTGGAGTACAGTAGAGGTAGAGTACAGTGGATTACATTAGAGGTAGAGTACAGTAGAGTACAGTGGAGCACAGTAGAGGTAGAGTACAGTGGAGCACAGTAGAGGTAGAGTACAGTGGAGTACAGTAGAGGTAGAGTACAGTGGAGTACAGTAGAGGTAGAGTACAGTGGAGCACAATAGAGGTAGAGTACAGTGGAGTACAGTGGAGCACAGTAGAGGTGGAGTACAGTAGAGTACAGTAGATGTAGAGTACAGTGGAGCACAGTAGAGGTTGAGTAAAGTGGAGTACAGTGGAGTACAGTAGAGGTGGAGTACAGTAGAGTACAGTAGAGGTAGAGAACAGTACAGTACAGTAGAGGCAGAGTACAGTGGAGTACAGTAGAGGTAGAGTACAGTAGAGCACAGTAGAGGTAGAATACAGTGGAGTACAGTAGAGGTAGAGTACAGTGGAGTACAGTAGAGGTAGAGTACAGTGGAGTACAGTAGATGTAGAGAACAGTACAGTACAGTAGAGGTAGAGTACAGTGGAGTACAGTAGAGGTAAGAGTACATTAGAGCACAATAGAGGTAAAATACAGTGGAGTACAGTAGAGGTAGAGTACAGTGGAGTACAGTAGAGGTAGAGTACAGTGGAGTACAGTAGAGGTAGAGTACAGTGGAGCACAGTAGAGGTAGAGTACAGTTGAGTACAGTAGAGGTAGAGTACAGTGGAGCACAGTAGAGCTAGAGTACAGTGGAGTACAGTGGAGCACAGTAGAGGTGGAGTACAGTAGAGTAGAGTATAGGTTGAGTACAGTGGAGTACAGTAGATATAGAGTAGAGTCTAGTAGAGTAGAGATAGAGTACAGTGGATTAGAGTAGAGATAGAGTACAGTGGAGTATAGTTGAGGTAGAGTACAGTGGAGTACAGTAGAGGTAGAGTACAGTGGAGTACAGTAGAGGTAGAGAACAGTACAGTACAGTAGAGGTAGAGTAGAGTGGAGTACAGTAGAGGTAGAGTACAGCAGAGCACAGTAGAGGTAAAATACAGTGGAGTACAGTAGAGGTAGAGTACAGTGGATTACAGTAGAGGTAGAGTACAGTGGAGTACAGAAGAGATAGAGTACAGTGGATTACAGTAGAGGTAGAGTACAGTGGAGCACAGTAGAGGTAGAGTACAGTGGAGCACAATAGAGGTAGAGTACAGTGTAGTACAGTAGAGGTAGAGTACAGTGGAGTACCGTAGAGGTAGAGTACAGTGGAGCACAGTAGAGGTAGAGTACAGTGGAGTACAGTGGAGCACAGTAGAGGTGGAGTACAGTAGAGTACAGTAGATGTAGAGTACAGTGGAGCACAGTAGAGGTAGAGTAAAGTGGAGTACAGTGGAGTACAGTAGAGGTGGAGTACAGTAGAGTACAGTAGAGGTAGAGAACAGTACAGTACAGTAGAGGCAGAGTACAGTGGAGTACAGTAGAGGTAGAGTACAGTAGAGCACAGTAGAGGTAGAATACAGTGGAGTACAGTAGAGGTAGAGTACAGTGGAGTACAGTAGAAGTAGAGTACAGTGGAGTACAGTAGATGTAGAGAACAGTACAGTACAGTAGAGGTAGAGTACAGTGGAGTACAGTAGAGGTAGAGTACATTAGAGCACAATAGAAGTAAAATACAGTGGAGTACAGTAGAGGTAGAGTACAGTGGAGTACAGTAGAGGTAGAGTACAGTGGAGTACAGTAGAGGTAGAGTACAGTGGAGCACAGTAGAGGTAGAGTACAGTTGAGTACAGTAGAGGTAGAGTACAGTGGAGCACAGTAGAGCTAGAGTACAGTGGAGTACAGTGGAGCACAGTAGAGGTGGAGATACAGTAGAGTAGAGTATAGGTTGAGTACAGTGGAGTACAGTAGAGATAGAGTAGAGTGGAGTAGAGTAGAGATAGAGTACAGTGGATTAGAGTAGAGATAGAGTACAGTGGAGTATAGTTGAGGTAGAGTACAGTGGAGTACAGTAGAGGTAGAGTACAGTGGAGTACAGTAGAGGTAGAGAACAGTACAGTACAGTAGAGGTAGAGTAGAGTGGAGTACAGTAGAGGTAGAGTACATTAGAGCACAGTAGAGGTAGAATACAGTGGAGTACAGTAGAGCTGGAGTACAGTGGAGTACAGTAGAGGTAGAGTACAGTGGAATACAGAAGAGATAGAGTACAGTGGAGCACATTAGAGGTAGAGTAGAGTGGAGTATAGTTGAGGTAGACTACAGAGGAGTACAGTAGAGGTAGAGTACAGTGGAGTACAGTAGAGGTAGAGTACAGTGGAGTACAGTAGAGGTAGAGTACAGTGGAGCACAGTAGAGGTAGAGTACAGTGGAGCACAGTAGAGGTAGAGTAGAGTGGAGCACAGTAGAGGTAGAGTACAGTGGAGTACAGTAGAGATAGAGTAGAGTGGAGTAGAGTAGAGATAGAGTAAAGTGGATTAGAGTAGAGATAGAGTACAGTGGAGTATAGTAGAGGTAGAGTACAGTGGCGTACAGTAGAGGTAGAGTACAGTGGAGCACAGTAGAGATAGAGTACAATAGAGCAGAGTAGAGGTAGAGTACAGTGGAGTACAGTAGAGGTAGTGTACAGTGGAGCACAGTAGAGGTAGAGTACAGTGGAGCACAGTAGAGGTAGAGTACAGTGGAGTATAATAGA
Organism: Tiaroga cobitis; assembly: GCA_030578255.1. Classification (NCBI taxonomy): domain Eukaryota; kingdom Metazoa; phylum Chordata; class Actinopteri; order Cypriniformes; family Leuciscidae; genus Tiaroga; species Tiaroga cobitis. The sequence continues at coordinate 581,346 of JAROOI010000068.1, read as the reverse complement.
GGTAGAGTACAGTAGAGCACAGTAGAGATAGAGTACAGTAGAGCAGAGTAGAGGTAGAGTACAGTGGAGTACAGAAGAGGTAGAGTACAGTGGAGCACTGTAGAGGTGGAGTACAGTGGAGTACAGTAGAGGTAGAGTACAGTGGAGCACAGTAGAGATAGAGTACAGTAGAGCACAGTAGAGGTAGAGTACAGTGGAGCACAGTAGAGCTAGAGTACAGTGGAGTACAGTGGAGCACAGTAGAGGTGGAGTACAGTAGAGTAGAGTAGAGGTAGAGTACAGTGGAGTAGAGTAGAGATAGAGTACAGTGGATTAGAGTAGAGATAGAGTACAGTGGAGTATAGTTGAGGTAGAGTACAGTGGAGCACAGTAGTGGTAGATTACAGTGGAGTATAGTTGAGGTAGACTACAGTGGAGTATAGTAGAGGTAGAGTACAGTGGAGCACAGTAGAGATAGAGTACAGTAGAGCAGAGTAGAGGTAGAGTACAGTGGAGTACAGTAGAGGTAGAGTACAGTGGAACACTGTAGAGGTGGAGTACAGTGGAGTACAGTAGAGGTAGAGTAGAGTGGAGCACATTAGAGGTGGAGTAGAGTAGAGTACAGTAGAGGTAGAGTACAGTGGAGCACTGTAGAGGTGGAGTACAGTGGAGTACAGTAGAGGTAGAGTACAGTGGACCACAGTAGAGATAGAGTACAGTAGAGCAGAGTAGAGGTAGAGTACAGTGGAGTATAGTAGAGGTAGAGTACAGTGGAGCACTGTAGAGGTGGAGTACAGTGGAGTACAGTAGAGGTAGAGTACAGTGGAGCACAGTAGAGATAAGTGCAGTGGAGAATAGTAGAGGTAGAGTACAGTGGAGTACAGTAGAGGTAGAGTACAGTGGAGTACAGTAGAGGTAGAGTACAGTGGAGTACAGTAGAGGTAGAGTACATTGGAGCACAGTAGAGGTAGAGTACAGTGGAGCACAGTAGAGGTAGAGTACAGTGGAGTACAGTAGAGGTAGAGTACAGTGGAGTACAGTAGAGGTAGAGTACAGTGGAGTACAGTAGAGGTAGAGTACATTGGAGCACAGTAGAGGTAGAGTACAGTGGAGTACAGTAGAGGTGGAGTACAGTAGAGTACAGTAGAGGTAGAGAACAGTACAGTACAGTAGAGGTAGATTACAGTGGAGTACAGTAGAGGTAGAGCACAGTAGAGCAGGGTAGAGGTAGAGTACAGTGGAGTACAGTAGAGGTAGAGCACAGTGGAGCACTGTAGAGGTAGAGTACATTGGAGTACAGTAGAGATAGAGTACAGTGGAGCACAGTAGAGGTAGAGTACAGTGGAGCACAGTAGAGGTAGAGTACAGTGGAGTACAGTAGAGGTAGAGTACAGTAGAGCACAGTAGAGGTAGAATACAGTGGAGTACAGTAGAGGTAGAGTACAGTGGAGTACAGTAGAGGTAGAATACAGTGGAGTACAGTAGAGGTAGAGAACAGTACAGTACAGTACAGGTAGAATACAGTGGAGTACAGTAGAGGTAGAGTACAGTGGAGTACAGTAGAGGTAGAGTACAGTGGAGTACAGTAGAGATAGAGTACAGTGGAGCACAGTAGAGGTAGAGTACAGTGGAGCACAGTAGAGGTAGAGTACAGTCGAGCACAGTAGAGGTAGAGTACAGTGGAGTACAGTAGAGGTAGAGTACAGTGGAGCACAGTAGAGGTAGAGTACAGTGGAGTACAGTAGAGGTAGAGTACAGTGGAGAACAGTAGAGGTAGAGTACAGTCGAGCACAGTAGAGGTAGAGTACAGTGGAGTACAGTAGAGGTAGAGTACAGTGGAGCACAGTAGAGGTAGAGTACAGTGGAGTACAGTGGAGCACAGTAGAGGTGGAGTACAGTAGAGTACAGTAGAGGTAGAGTACAGTGGAGCACAGTAGAGGTAGAGTACAGTGGAGTATAGTTGAGGTAGACTACAGTGGAGTACAGTAGAGGTAGAGTACAGTGGAGCACAGTAGAGATAGTGTAAAGTAGAGCACTGTAGAGGTGGAGTACAGTGGAGTACAGTAGAGATAGTGTAAAGTAGAGCACTGTAGAGGTGGAGTACAGTGGAGTACAGTAGAGGTAGAGTACAGTGGAGCACAGTAGAGATAGATTACAGTGGAGTAGAGTAGAGATAGAGTACAGAGGAGCAGAGTAGAGGTAGAATACAGTGGAGTACAGTAGAGGTAGAGCACAGTAGAGCAGAGTAGAGGTAGAGTAGAGTGGAGTACAGTAGAGGTAGAGCACAGTGGAGCACTGTAGAGGTAGAGTACAGTGGAGTACAGTAGAGATAGATTACAGTGGAGCACAGTAGAGGTAGAGTACAGTGGAGCACAGTAGAGGTAGAGTACAGTGGAGTACAGTGGAGTACAGTAGAGGTAGAGCACAGTAGAGCAGAGTAGAGGTAGAGTACAGTGGAGTACAGTAGAGGTAGAGCACAGTGGAGCACTGTAGAGGTAGAGTACAGTGGAGTACAGTAGAGATAGAGTACAGTGGAGCACAGTAGAGGTAGAGTACAGTGGAGCACAGTAGAGGTAGAGTACAGTAGAGCAGAGTAGAGGTAGAGTACAGTGGAGTACAGTAGAGGTAGAGCACAGTGGAGCACTGTAGAGGTAGAGTACAGTGGAGTACAGTAGAGGTAGAGTACAGTGGAGCACAGTAGAGGTAGAGTACAGTGGAGTACAGTGGAGTACAGTAGAGGTGGAGTACAGTAGAGTACAGTAGAGGTAGAGAACAGTACAGTACAGTAGAGGTAGAGTACAGTGGAGTACAGTAGAGGTAGAGTAGAGTAGAGCACAGTAGAGGTAGAATACAGTGGAGTACAGTAGAGGTAGAGTAGAGTGGAGTACAGTAGAGGTAGAGTGCAGTGGAGTACAGTAGAGGTAGAGAACAGTACAGTACAGTAGAGGTAGAGTACAGTGGAGTACAGTAGAGGTAGAGTACAGTAGAGCACAGTAGAGGTAGAATACAGTGGAGTACAGTAGAGGTAGAGTACAGTGGAGTACAGTAGAGGTAGAGTACAGTGGAGTACAGTAGAGGTAGAGTACAGTGGAGCACAGTAGAGGTAGAGTACAGTAGAGTACAGTAGAGGTAGAGTACAGTGGAGCACAGTAGAGCTAGAATACAGTGGAGTACAGTGGAGCACAGTAATGGTGGAGTACAGTAGAGTAGAGTATAGGTAGAGTACAGTGGAGTACAGTAGAGATAGAGTAGAGTGGAGTAGAGTAGAGATATAGTACAGTGGATTAGAGAAGAGATAGAGTACAGTGGAGTATAGTTGAGGTAGAGTACAGTGGAGCACAGTAGAGGTAGAGTACAGTGGAGTATAGTTGAGGTAGACTACATTGGAGTACAGTAGAGGTAGAGTACAGTGGAGCACAGTAGAGATAGAGTACAGTAGAGCAGAGTAGAGGTAGAGTACAGTGGAGTACAGTAGAAGTAGAGTACAGTGGAGCACTGTAGAGGTAGAATACAGTGGCGTACAGTAGAGGTAGAGTACAGTGGAGCACAGTAGAGGTAGAGTACAGTGGAGTACAGTAGAGGTAGAGTACAGTGGAGCACAGTAGAGCTAGAGTACAGTGGAGTACAGTGGAGCACTGTAGAGGTAGAATACAGTGGAGTACAGTAGAGGTAGAGAACAGTACAGTACAGTAGAGGTAGAGTACAGTGGAGAACAGTAGAGGTAGAGTACAGTAGAGCACAGTAGAGGTAGAGAACAGTACAGTACAGTAGAGGTAGAGTACAGTGGAGTACAGTAGAGGTAGAGTACAGTAGAGCACAATAGAGGTAAAATACAGTGGAGTACAGTAGAGGTAGAGTACAGTGGAGTACAGTAGAGGAAGAGTACAGTGGAGTACAGTAGAGGTAGAGTACAGTGGAGCACAGTAGAGGTAGAGTACAGTTGAGTACAGTAGAGGTAGAGTACAGTGGAGCACAATAGAGCTAGAGTACAGTGGAGTACAGTGGAGCACAGTAGAGGTGGAGTACAGTAGAGTAGAGTATAGGTTGAGTACAGTAGAGTACAGTAGAGATAGAGTAGAGTGGAGTAGAGTAGAGATAGAGTACAGTGGATTAGAGTAGAGATAGAGTACAGTGGAGTATAGTTGAGGTAGAGTACAGTGGAGTACAGTAGAGGTAGAGTACAGTGGAGTACAGTAGAGGTAGAGAACAGTACAGTACAGTAGAGGTAGAGTAGAGTGGAGTACAGTAGAGGTAGAGTACAGCAGAGCACAGTAGAGGTAAAATACAGTGGAGTACAGTAGAGGTAGAGTACAGTGGATTACATTAGAGGTAGAGTACAGTAGAGTACAGTGGAGCACAGTAGAGGTAGAGTACAGTGGAGCACAGTAGAGGTAGAGTACAGTGGAGTACAGTAGAGGTAGAGTACAGTGGAGTACAGTAGAGGTAGAGTACAGTGGAGCACAATAGAGGTAGAGTACAGTGGAGTACAGTGGAGCACAGTAGAGGTGGAGTACAGTAGAGTACAGTAGATGTAGAGTACAGTGGAGCACAGTAGAGGTTGAGTAAAGTGGAGTACAGTGGAGTACAGTAGAGGTGGAGTACAGTAGAGTACAGTAGAGGTAGAGAACAGTACAGTACAGTAGAGGCAGAGTACAGTGGAGTACAGTAGAGGTAGAGTACAGTAGAGCACAGTAGAGGTAGAATACAGTGGAGTACAGTAGAGGTAGAGTACAGTGGAGTACAGTAGAGGTAGAGTACAGTGGAGTACAGTAGATGTAGAGAACAGTACAGTACAGTAGAGGTAGAGTACAGTGGAGTACAGTAGAGGTAAGAGTACATTAGAGCACAATAGAGGTAAAATACAGTGGAGTACAGTAGAGGTAGAGTACAGTGGAGTACAGTAGAGGTAGAGTACAGTGGAGTACAGTAGAGGTAGAGTACAGTGGAGCACAGTAGAGGTAGAGTACAGTTGAGTACAGTAGAGGTAGAGTACAGTGGAGCACAGTAGAGCTAGAGTACAGTGGAGTACAGTGGAGCACAGTAGAGGTGGAGTACAGTAGAGTAGAGTATAGGTTGAGTACAGTGGAGTACAGTAGATATAGAGTAGAGTCTAGTAGAGTAGAGATAGAGTACAGTGGATTAGAGTAGAGATAGAGTACAGTGGAGTATAGTTGAGGTAGAGTACAGTGGAGTACAGTAGAGGTAGAGTACAGTGGAGTACAGTAGAGGTAGAGAACAGTACAGTACAGTAGAGGTAGAGTAGAGTGGAGTACAGTAGAGGTAGAGTACAGCAGAGCACAGTAGAGGTAAAATACAGTGGAGTACAGTAGAGGTAGAGTACAGTGGATTACAGTAGAGGTAGAGTACAGTGGAGTACAGAAGAGATAGAGTACAGTGGATTACAGTAGAGGTAGAGTACAGTGGAGCACAGTAGAGGTAGAGTACAGTGGAGCACAATAGAGGTAGAGTACAGTGTAGTACAGTAGAGGTAGAGTACAGTGGAGTACCGTAGAGGTAGAGTACAGTGGAGCACAGTAGAGGTAGAGTACAGTGGAGTACAGTGGAGCACAGTAGAGGTGGAGTACAGTAGAGTACAGTAGATGTAGAGTACAGTGGAGCACAGTAGAGGTAGAGTAAAGTGGAGTACAGTGGAGTACAGTAGAGGTGGAGTACAGTAGAGTACAGTAGAGGTAGAGAACAGTACAGTACAGTAGAGGCAGAGTACAGTGGAGTACAGTAGAGGTAGAGTACAGTAGAGCACAGTAGAGGTAGAATACAGTGGAGTACAGTAGAGGTAGAGTACAGTGGAGTACAGTAGAAGTAGAGTACAGTGGAGTACAGTAGATGTAGAGAACAGTACAGTACAGTAGAGGTAGAGTACAGTGGAGTACAGTAGAGGTAGAGTACATTAGAGCACAATAGAAGTAAAATACAGTGGAGTACAGTAGAGGTAGAGTACAGTGGAGTACAGTAGAGGTAGAGTACAGTGGAGTACAGTAGAGGTAGAGTACAGTGGAGCACAGTAGAGGTAGAGTACAGTTGAGTACAGTAGAGGTAGAGTACAGTGGAGCACAGTAGAGCTAGAGTACAGTGGAGTACAGTGGAGCACAGTAGAGGTGGAGATACAGTAGAGTAGAGTATAGGTTGAGTACAGTGGAGTACAGTAGAGATAGAGTAGAGTGGAGTAGAGTAGAGATAGAGTACAGTGGATTAGAGTAGAGATAGAGTACAGTGGAGTATAGTTGAGGTAGAGTACAGTGGAGTACAGTAGAGGTAGAGTACAGTGGAGTACAGTAGAGGTAGAGAACAGTACAGTACAGTAGAGGTAGAGTAGAGTGGAGTACAGTAGAGGTAGAGTACATTAGAGCACAGTAGAGGTAGAATACAGTGGAGTACAGTAGAGCTGGAGTACAGTGGAGTACAGTAGAGGTAGAGTACAGTGGAATACAGAAGAGATAGAGTACAGTGGAGCACATTAGAGGTAGAGTAGAGTGGAGTATAGTTGAGGTAGACTACAGAGGAGTACAGTAGAGGTAGAGTACAGTGGAGTACAGTAGAGGTAGAGTACAGTGGAGTACAGTAGAGGTAGAGTACAGTGGAGCACAGTAGAGGTAGAGTACAGTGGAGCACAGTAGAGGTAGAGTAGAGTGGAGCACAGTAGAGGTAGAGTACAGTGGAGTACAGTAGAGATAGAGTAGAGTGGAGTAGAGTAGAGATAGAGTAAAGTGGATTAGAGTAGAGATAGAGTACAGTGGAGTATAGTAGAGGTAGAGTACAGTGGCGTACAGTAGAGGTAGAGTACAGTGGAGCACAGTAGAGATAGAGTACAATAGAGCAGAGTAGAGGTAGAGTACAGTGGAGTACAGTAGAGGTAGTGTACAGTGGAGCACAGTAGAGGTAGAGTACAGTGGAGCACAGTAGAGGTAGAGTACAGTGGAGTATAATAGAGGTAGAGTACAGTAGAGCACAGTAGAGATAGAGTACAGTAGAGCAGAGTAGAGGTAGAGTACAGTGGAGTACAGAAGAGGTAGAGTACAGTGGAGCACTGTAGAGGTGGAGTACAGTGGAGTACAGTAGAGGTAGAGTACAGTGGAGCACAGTAGAGATAGAGTACAGTAGAGCACAGTAGAGGTAGAGTACAGTGGAGCACAGTAGAGCTAGAGTACAGTGGAGTACAGTGGAGCACAGTAGAGGTGGAGTACAGTAGAGTAGAGTAGAGGTAGAGTACAGTGGAGTAGAGTAGAGATAGAGTACAGTGGATTAGAGTAGAGATAGAGTACAGTGGAGTATAGTTGAGGTAGAGTACAGTGGAGCACAGTAGTGGTAGATTACAGTGGAGTATAGTTGAGGTAGACTACAGTGGAGTATAGTAGAGGTAGAGTACAGTGGAGCACAGTAGAGATAGAGTACAGTAGAGCAGAGTAGAGGTAGAGTACAGTGGAGTACAGTAGAGGTAGAGTACAGTGGAACACTGTAGAGGTGGAGTACAGTGGAGTACAGTAGAGGTAGAGTAGAGTGGAGCACATTAGAGGTGGAGTAGAGTAGAGTACAGTAGAGGTAGAGTACAGTGGAGCACTGTAGAGGTGGAGTACAGTGGAGTACAGTAGAGGTAGAGTACAGTGGACCACAGTAGAGATAGAGTACAGTAGAGCAGAGTAGAGGTAGAGTACAGTGGAGTATAGTAGAGGTAGAGTACAGTGGAGCACTGTAGAGGTGGAGTACAGTGGAGTACAGTAGAGGTAGAGTACAGTGGAGCACAGTAGAGATAAGTGCAGTGGAGAATAGTAGAGGTAGAGTACAGTGGAGTACAGTAGAGGTAGAGTACAGTGGAGTACAGTAGAGGTAGAGTACAGTGGAGTACAGTAGAGGTAGAGTACATTGGAGCACAGTAGAGGTAGAGTACAGTGGAGCACAGTAGAGGTAGAGTACAGTGGAGTACAGTAGAGGTAGAGTACAGTGGAGTACAGTAGAGGTAGAGTACAGTGGAGTACAGTAGAGGTAGAGTACATTGGAGCACAGTAGAGGTAGAGTACAGTGGAGTACAGTAGAGGTGGAGTACAGTAGAGTACAGTAGAGGTAGAGAACAGTACAGTACAGTAGAGGTAGATTACAGTGGAGTACAGTAGAGGTAGAGCACAGTAGAGCAGGGTAGAGGTAGAGTACAGTGGAGTACAGTAGAGGTAGAGCACAGTGGAGCACTGTAGAGGTAGAGTACATTGGAGTACAGTAGAGATAGAGTACAGTGGAGCACAGTAGAGGTAGAGTACAGTGGAGCACAGTAGAGGTAGAGTACAGTGGAGTACAGTAGAGGTAGAGTACAGTAGAGCACAGTAGAGGTAGAATACAGTGGAGTACAGTAGAGGTAGAGTACAGTGGAGTACAGTAGAGGTAGAATACAGTGGAGTACAGTAGAGGTAGAGAACAGTACAGTACAGTACAGGTAGAATACAGTGGAGTACAGTAGAGGTAGAGTACAGTGGAGTACAGTAGAGGTAGAGTACAGTGGAGTACAGTAGAGATAGAGTACAGTGGAGCACAGTAGAGGTAGAGTACAGTGGAGCACAGTAGAGGTAGAGTACAGTCGAGCACAGTAGAGGTAGAGTACAGTGGAGTACAGTAGAGGTAGAGTACAGTGGAGCACAGTAGAGGTAGAGTACAGTGGAGTACAGTAGAGGTAGAGTACAGTGGAGAACAGTAGAGGTAGAGTACAGTCGAGCACAGTAGAGGTAGAGTACAGTGGAGTACAGTAGAGGTAGAGTACAGTGGAGCACAGTAGAGGTAGAGTACAGTGGAGTACAGTGGAGCACAGTAGAGGTGGAGTACAGTAGAGTACAGTAGAGGTAGAGTACAGTGGAGCACAGTAGAGGTAGAGTACAGTGGAGTATAGTTGAGGTAGACTACAGTGGAGTACAGTAGAGGTAGAGTACAGTGGAGCACAGTAGAGATAGTGTAAAGTAGAGCACTGTAGAGGTGGAGTACAGTGGAGTACAGTAGAGATAGTGTAAAGTAGAGCACTGTAGAGGTGGAGTACAGTGGAGTACAGTAGAGGTAGAGTACAGTGGAGCACAGTAGAGATAGAGTACAGTAGAGCACAGTAGAGGTAGAGTACAGTGGAGTATAGTAGAGGTAGAGTACAGTGGAGTATAGTTGAGGTAGACTACAGTGGAGTACAGTAGAGGTAGAGTACAGTGGAGTACAGTAGAGGTAGAGTACAGTGGAGCACAGTAGAGGTAGAGTACAGTGGAGTATAGTTGAGGTAGAGAACAGTACAGTACAGTAGAGGTAGAGTAGAGTAGAGTACAGTAGAGGTAGAGTACAGTAGAGCACAGTAGAGGTAGAATACAGTGGAGTACAGTAGAGGTAGAGTACAGTGGAGTACAGTAGAGGTAGAGTACAGTGGAGTACAGAAGAGATAGAGTACAGTGGAGCACAGTAGAGGTAGAGTACAGTGGAGCACAGTAGAGGTAGAGTACAGTGGAGCACAGTAGAGGTAGAGTACAGTGGAGTACAGTAGAGGTAGAGTACAGTGGAGCACAGTAGAGGTAGAGTACAGTGGAGCACAGTAGAGGTAGAGTACAGTGGAGTACAGTAGAGGTAGAGTACAGTGGAGCACAGTAGAGGTAGAGTACAGTGGAGTACAGTGGAGCACAGTAGAGGTGGAGTACAGTAGAGTACAGTAGAGGTAGAGTACAGTGGAGCACAGTAGAGGTAGAGTACAGTGGAGTACAGTGGAGTACAGTAGAGGTGGAGTACAGTAGAGTACAGTAGAGGTAGAGAACAGTACAGTACAGTAGAGGTAGAGTACAGTGGAGTACAGTAGAGGTAGAGTACAGTAGAGCACAGTAGAGGTAGAATACAGTGGAGTACAGTAGAGGTAGAGTACAGTGGAGTACAGTAGAGGTAGAGTACAGTGGAGTACAGTAGAGGTAGAGTACAGTGGAGCACAGTAGAGATAAAGTACAGTGGAGCACAGTAGAGATAGAGTACAGTGGAGTACAGTGGAGCACAGTAGAGGTATAGTACAGTGGAGCACAGTAGAGATAGATTACATTGGAGTAGAGTAGAGATAGAGTACAGTGGAGTACAGTAGAGGTAAAGTAGAGTTGAGCAGAGTAGAGGTAGAGTACAGTGGAGTACAGTAGAGGTAGAGCACAGTAGAGCAGAGTAGAGGTAGAGTACAGTGGAGTACAGTAGAGGTAGAGCACAGTGGAGCACTGTAGAGGTAGAGTACAGTGGAGTACAGTAGAGATAGAGTACAGTGGAGTACAGTGGAGTACAGTAGAGGTGGAGTACAGTAGAGTACAGTAGAGGTAGAGAACAGTACAGTACATTAGAGGTAGAGTACAGTGGAGTACAGTAGAGGTAGAGTACAGTAGAGCACAGTAGAGGTAGAGTACAGTGGAGTACAGTAGAGGTAGAGTAGAGTGGAGCACAGTAGAGGTAGAGTACAGTGGAGTACAGTGGAGCACAGTAGAGGTGGAGTACAGTAGAGTACAGTAGAGGTAGAGTACAGTGGAGCACAGTAGAGGTAGAGTACAGTGGAGTACAGTGGAGTACAGTAGAGGTGGAGTACAGTAGAGTACAGTAGAGGTAGAGAACAGTACAGTACAGTAGAGGTAGAATACAGTGGAGTACAGTAGAGGTAGAGTACAGTGGAGCACAGTAGAGGTAGAGAACAGTACAGTACAGTAGAAGTAGAGTAGAGTGGAGTATAGTAGAGGTAGAGTACAGTAGAGCACAGTAGAGGTAGAATACAGTGGAGTACAGTAGAGGTAGAGTACAGTGGAGTACAGTAGAGGTAGAGTACAGTGGAGTACAGAAGAGATAGAGTACAGTGGAGCACAGTAGAGGTAGAGTACAGTGGAGCACAGTAGAGGAAGAGTACGGTGGAGCACAGTAGAGGTAGAGTACAGTGGAGTACAGTAGAGGTTGAGTACAGTGGAGTACAGTAGAGGTAGAGTACAGTGGAGCACAGTAGAGGTAGAGTACAGTGGAGTACATTGGAGCACAGTAGAGGTGGAGTACAGTAGAGTACAGTAGAGGTAGAGTACAGTGGAGCACAGTAGAGGTAGAGTAAAGTGGAGTACAGTGGAGTACAGTAGAGGTGGAGTACAGTAGAGTACAGTAGAGGTAGAGAACAGTACAGTGCAGTAGAGGTAGAGTACAGGGGAGTACAGTAGAGGTAGAGTACAGTAGAGCACAGTAGAGGTAGAATACAGTGGAGTACAATAGAGGTAGAGTACAGTGGAGTACAGTAGAGGTAGAGTACAGTGGAGTACAGTAGAGGTAGAGAACAGTACAGTACAGTAGAGGTAGAGTACAGTGGAGTACAGTAGAGGTAGAGTACAGTAGAGCACAGTAGAGGTAAAATACAGTGGAGTACAGTAGAGGTAGAGTACAGTGGAGTACAGTAGAGGTAGAGTACAGTGGAGCACAGTAGAGGTAGAGTACAGTGGAGTACAGTGGAGCACAGTAGAGGTGGAGTACAGTAGAGTACAGTAGAGGTAGAGTACAGTGGAGCACAGTAGAGGTAGAGTACAGTGGAGTACAGTGGAGTACAGTAGAGGTGCAGTACTGTAGAGTACAGTAGAGGTGGAGAACAGTACAGTACAGTAGAGGTAGAGTACAGTGGAGTACAGTAGAGGTAGAGTACAGTAGAGCACAGTAGAGGTAGAGTACAGTGGAGTACAATAGAGGTAGAGTACAGTGGAGCACAGTAGAGCTAGAGTACAGTGGAGTACAGTGGAGCACAGTAGAGGTGGAGTACAGTAGAGTAGAGTATAGGTTGAGTACAGTGGATTAGAGTAGAGATAGAGTACAGTGGAGTATAGTTGAGGTAGAGTACATTGGAGTACAGTAGAGGTAGAGTACAGTGGAGTACAGTAGAGGTAGAGAACAGTACAGTACAGTAGAGGTAGAGTAGAGTGGAGTACAGTAGAGGTAGAGTACAGTAGAGCACAGTAGAGGTAGAATACAGTGGAATACAGTAGAGGTAGAGTACAGTGGAGTACAGTAGAGGTAGAGTACAGTGGAGTACAGAAGAGGTAGAGTACAGTGGGGTACAGTAGAAATAGAGTACAGTGGAGCACAGTAGAGTAGAGTACAGTAGAGCACAGTAGAGTTAGAGTACAGTGGAGCACAGTAGAGATAGAGTACAGTAGAGCAGAGTAGAGGTAGAGTACAGTGGAGTACAGTACAGGTAGAGTACAGTGGAGCACTGTAGAGGTGGAGTACAGTGGAGTACAGTAGAGGTAGAGTACAGTGGAGCACAGTAGAGATAGAGTACAGTAGAGCACAGTAGAGGTAGAGTACAGTGGAGTATAGTAGAGGTAGAGTACAGTGGAGTACAGTAGAGGTAGAGTACAGTGGAGAATAGTAGATGTAGAGTACAGTGGAGCACAGTAGAGGTAGAGTACAGTGGAGCACAGTATAGGTAGAGTAGAGTGGAGCACATTAGAGGTGGAGTAGAGTAGAGTACAGTAGAGGTAGAGTACAGTGGAGTACAACAGAAGTAGAGTACAGTGGAGTACAGTAGAGGTAGAGTAGAGTGGAGTACAGTAGAGGTAGAGTACAGTGGAGTACAGTAGAGGTAGAGTACAGTGGAGTAGAGTAGAGATAGAGTATAGTGGAGCACAGCACAGGTAGAGTACAGTGGATCACAGTAGAGATAGAGTACAGTGGAGTACAGTGGAGCACAGTAGAGGTATAGTACAGTGGAGCACAGTAGAGATAGATTACAGTGGAGTAGAGTAGAGATAGAGTACAGAGGAGCAGAGTAGAGGTAGAATACAGTGGAGTACAGTAGAGGTAGAGCACAGTAGAGCAGAGTAGAGGTAGAGTAGAGTGGAGTACAGTAGAGGTAGAGCACAGTGGAGCACTGTAGAGGTAGAGTACAGTGGAGTACAGTAGAGATAGATTACAGTGGAGCACAGTAGAGGTAGAGTACAGTGGAGCACAGTAGAGGTAGAGTACAGTGGAGTACAGTGGAGTACAGTAGAGGTAGAGCACAGTAGAGCAGAGTAGAGGTAGAGTACAGTGGAGTACAGTAGAGGTAGAGCACAGTGGAGCACTGTAGAGGTAGAGTACAGTGGAGTACAGTAGAGATAGAGTACAGTGGAGCACAGTAGAGGTAGAGTACAGTGGAGCACAGTAGAGGTAGAGTACAGTAGAGCAGAGTAGAGGTAGAGTACAGTGGAGTACAGTAGAGGTAGAGCACAGTGGAGCACTGTAGAGGTAGAGTACAGTGGAGTACAGTAGAGGTAGAGTACAGTGGAGCACAGTAGAGGTAGAGTACAGTGGAGTACAGTGGAGTACAGTAGAGGTGGAGTACAGTAGAGTACAGTAGAGGTAGAGAACAGTACAGTACAGTAGAGGTAGAGTACAGTGGAGTACAGTAGAGGTAGAGTAGAGTAGAGCACAGTAGAGGTAGAATACAGTGGAGTACAGTAGAGGTAGAGTAGAGTGGAGTACAGTAGAGGTAGAGTGCAGTGGAGTACAGTAGAGGTAGAGAACAGTACAGTACAGTAGAGGTAGAGTACAGTGGAGTACAGTAGAGGTAGAGTACAGTAGAGCACAGTAGAGGTAGAATACAGTGGAGTACAGTAGAGGTAGAGTACAGTGGAGTACAGTAGAGGTAGAGTACAGTGGAGTACAGTAGAGGTAGAGTACAGTGGAGCACAGTAGAGGTAGAGTACAGTAGAGTACAGTAGAGGTAGAGTACAGTGGAGCACAGTAGAGCTAGAATACAGTGGAGTACAGTGGAGCACAGTAATGGTGGAGTACAGTAGAGTAGAGTATAGGTAGAGTACAGTGGAGTACAGTAGAGATAGAGTAGAGTGGAGTAGAGTAGAGATATAGTACAGTGGATTAGAGAAGAGATAGAGTACAGTGGAGTATAGTTGAGGTAGAGTACAGTGGAGCACAGTAGAGGTAGAGTACAGTGGAGTATAGTTGAGGTAGACTACATTGGAGTACAGTAGAGGTAGAGTACAGTGGAGCACAGTAGAGATAGAGTACAGTAGAGCAGAGTAGAGGTAGAGTACAGTGGAGTACAGTAGAAGTAGAGTACAGTGGAGCACTGTAGAGGTAGAATACAGTGGAGTACAGTAGAGGTAGAGTACAGTGGAGCACAGTAGAGGTAGAGTACAGTGGAGTACAGTAGAGGTAGAGTACAGTGGAGCACAGTAGAGCTAGAGTACAGTGGAGTACAGTGGAGCACTGTAGAGGTGGAGTACAGTAGAGTAGAGTATAGGTTGAGTACAGTAGAGTACAGTAGAGATAGAGTAGAGTGGAGTAGAGTAGAGATAGAGTACAGTGGATTAGAGTAGAGATAGAGTACAGTGGAGTATAGTTGAGGTAGAGTACAGTGGAGTACAGTAGAGGTAGAGTACAGTGGAGCACAGTAGAGATAAGTGCAGTGGAGAATAGTAGAGGTAGAGTACAGTGGAGTACAGTAGAGGTAGAGTACAGTGGAGTACAGTAGAGGTAGAGTAGAGTGGAGCACATTAGAGGTGGAGTAGAGTAGAGTACAGTAGAGGTAGAGTACAGTGGAGTACAACAGAAGTAGAGTACAGTGGAGTACAGTAGAGGTAGAGTAGAGTGGAGTACAGTAGAGGTAGAGTACAGTGGAGTACAGTAGAGGTAGAGTACAGTGGAGTAGAGTAGAGATAGAGTACAGTGGAGCACAGCAGAGGTAGAGTACAGTGGATCACAGTAGAGATAGAGTACAGTGAAGTACAGTGGAGCAGAGTAGAGGTATAGTACAGTTGAGCATAGTAGAGATAGATTACAGTGGAGTAGAGTAGAGATAAGTACAGTGGAGTACAGTAGAGGTAGAGTACAGTGGAGCAGAGTAGAGGTAGAGTACAGTGGAGTACAGTAGAGGTAGAGCACAGTAGAGCAGAGTAGAGGTAGAGTACAGTGGAGTATTGTACAGGTAGAGCACAGTGGAGCACTGTAGAGGTAAAGTACAGTGGAGTACAGTAGAGATAGAGTACAGTGGTGCACAGTAGAGGTAGAGTACAGTGGAGCACAGTAGAGGTAGAGTACAGTGGAGCACAGTAGACGTATAGTACAGTGGAGCACAGTAGAGATAGATTACAGTGGAGTAGAGTAGAGATAGAGTACAGTGGAGTACAGTAGAGGTAGAGTGCAGTGGAGCACAGTAGAGGTAGAGTACAGCTGAGCACGGTAGAGGTAGAGTAGAGTGGAGCACAGTAGAGGTAGAGTACAGTGGAGTACAGTATAGGTAGAGTACAGTGGAGTACAGTAGAGGTAGAGTACAGTGGAGTACAGTGGAGCACAGTAGACGTATAGTACAGTGGAGCACAGTAGAGATAGATTACAGTGGAGTAGAGTAGAGATAGAGTACAGTGGAGTACAGTAGAGGTAGAGTACAGTAGAGCAGAGTAGAGGTAGAGTACAGTGGAGTACAGTAGAGGTAGAGTACAGTGGAGCACAGTAGAGGTAGAGTACAGTGGAGTACAGTAGAGGTAGAGTACAGTGGAGTACAGTAGAGGTAGAGTACAGTGGAGCACAGTAGAGGTAGAGTACAGTGGAGTACAGTGGAGCACAGTAGAGGTTTAGTACAGTAGAGTACAGTAGAGGTAGAGTACAGTGGAGCACAGTAGAGGTAGAGTACAGTGGAGTACAGTGGAGTACACTAGAGGTGGAGTACAGTAGAGTACAGTAGAGGTAGAGAACAGTACAGTAGAGTAGAGGTAGAGTACAGTGGAGTACAGTAGAGGTAGAGTACAGTAGAGCACAGTAGAGGTAGAATACAGTGGAGTACAGTAGAGGTAGAGTACAGTGGAGTACAGTAGAGGTAGAGTACAGTGGAGTACAGAAGAGGTAGAGTACAGTGGAGTACAGAAAATATAGAGTACAGTGGAGCACAGTAGAGGTAGAGTACAGTGGAGCACAGTAGAGGTAGAGAACAGTACAGTACAGTAGAGGTAGAGTAGAGTGGAGGACAGAAGAGGCAGAGTACAGTAGAGCACAGTAGAGGTAGAATACAGTGGAGTACAGTAGAGGTAGAGTACAGTGGATTACAGTAGAGGTAGAGTACAGTGGAGTACAGAAGAGATAGAGTACAGTGGATTACAGTAAAGGTAGAGTACAGTGGAGCACAGTAGAGGTAGAGTACAGTGGAGCACAGTAGAGGTAGAGTACAGTGGAGGACAGTAGAGGTAGAGTACAGTGGAGTACAGTAGAGGTAGAGTACAGTGGAGCACAGTAGAGGTAGAGTACAATGGAGTACAGAGGAGCACAGTAGAGGTGGAGTACAGTAGAGTAAAGTAGATGTAGAGTACAATGGAGCACAGTAGAGGTAGAGTAAAGTGGAGTACAGTGGAGTACAGTAGAGGTGGAGTACAGTAGAGTACAGTAGAGGTAGAGAACAGTACAGTACAGTAGAGGCAGAGTACAGTGGAGTACAGTAGAGGTAGAGTACAGTAGAGCACAGTAGAGGTAGAATACAGTGGAGTACAGTAGAGGTAGAGTACAGTGGAGTACAGTAGAGGTAGAGTACAGTGGAGTACAGTAGAGGTAGAGAACAGTACAGTACAGTAGAGGTAGAGTACATTGGAGTACAGTAGAGGTAGAGTACAGTAGAGCACAATAGAGGTAGAATACAGTGGAGTACAGTACAGGTAGAGTACAGTGGAGTACAGTAGAGGTAGAGTACAGTGGAAGAGTACAGTGGAGTACAGTAGAAGTAGAGTACAGTGGAGCATAGTAGAGGTAGAGTACAGTTGAGTACAGTAGAGGTAGAGTACAGTGGAGCACAGTAGAGCTAGAGTAAAGTGGAGTACAGTGGAGCACAGTAGAGGTGGAGTACAGTAGAGTAGAGTATAGGTTGAGTACAGTGGAGTACAGTAGAGATAGAGTAGAGTGGAGTAGAGTAGAGATAGAGTACAGTGGATTAGAGTAGAGATAGAGTACAGTGGAGTATAGTTGAGGTAGAGTACAGTGGAGTACGGTAGAGGTAGAGTACAGTGGAGTACAGTAGAGGTAGAGAACAGTACAGTACAGTAGAGGTAGAGTAGAGTGGAGTACAGTAGAGGTAGAGTACAGTAGAGCACAGTAGAGGTAGAATACAGTGGAGTACAGTAGAGGTAGAGTACAGTGGAGTACAGTAGAGGTAGAGTACAGTGGATTTCAGAAGAGATAGAGTACAGTGGAGCACAGTAGAGGTAGAGTACCGTGGAGCACAGTAGAGGTAGAGTACAGTGGAGTACAGTAGAGGTAGAGTACAGTGGAGTACAGTGGAGTACAGTAGAGGTAGATTACAGTGGAGCACAGTAGAGGTAGAGTACAGTGGAGTACAGTGGAGCACAGTAGAGGTGGAGTACAGTAGAGTACAGTAGAGGTAGAGTACAGTGGAGCACAGTAGAGGTAGAGTACAGTGGAGTACAGTGGAGTACAGTAGAGGTGGAGTACAGTAGAGTACAGTAGAGGTAGAGAACAGTACAGTACAGTAGAGGTAGAGTACAGTGGAGTACAGTAGAGGTAGAGTACAGTAGAGCAGAGTAGAAGTAGAATACAGTGGTGTACAGTAGAGGTGGAGTACAGTGGAGTACAGTAGAGGTAGAGTACAGTGGAGTACAGTAGAGGTAGAGTACAGTGGAGCACAGTAGAGGTAAGGTACAGTGGAGTACAGTAGAGGTAGAGTACAGTGGAGTACAGTGGAGCACAGTAGAGGTGGAGTACAGTAGAGTAGAGTATAGGTTGAGTACAGTGGAGTGCAGTAGAGATAGAGTAGAGTGGAGTAGAGTAGAGATAGAGTACAGTGGACTAGAGTAGATATAGAGTACAGTGGAGTATAGTTGAGGTAGAGTACAGTGGAGCACAGTAGTGGTAGAGTACAGTGGAGTATAGTTGAGGTAGACTACAGTGGAGTACAGTAGAGGTAGAGTACAGTGGAATACAGTAGATATAGAGTACAGTAGAGCAGAGTAGAGGTAGAGTACAGTGGAGTACAGTAGAGGTAGAGTACAGTGGAACACTGTAGAGGTGGAGTACAGTGGAGTACAGTAGAGGTAGAGTACAGTGGAGCACAGTAGAGATAGAGTACAATAGAGCAGAGTAGAGGTAGAGTACAGTGGAGTACAGTAGAGGTAGAGTACAGTGGAGCACTGTAGAGGTGGAGTACAGTGGAGTACAGTAGAGGTAGAGTACAGTGGAGCACAGTAGAGATAGAGTACAGTAGAGCACAGTAGAGGTAGAGTACAGTGGAGTATAGTAGAGGTAGAGTACAGTGGAGTACAGTAGAGGTAAAGTACAGTGGAGCATAGTAGATATAGAGTACAGTGGAGCACAGTAGAGGTAGAGTACAGTGGAGCACAGCAGAGGTAGAGTACAGTGGAGTATAGTAGAGGTAGAGTACATTAGAGCACAGTAGAGATAGAGTACAGTAGAGCACAGTAGAGGTAGAGTAGAGTGGAGTACAGTAGAGGTAGAGTACAGTGGAGTACAGTAGAGGTAGAGTACAGTGGATCACAGTAGAGATAGAGTACAGTGGAGTACAGTGGAGCACAGTAGAGGTATAGTACAGTGGAGCATAGTAGAGATAGATTACAGTGGAGTAGAGTAGAGATAAGTACAGTGGAGTACAGTAGAGGTAGAGTACAGTGGAGCAGAGTAGAGGTAGAGTACAGTGGAGTACAGTAGAGGTAGAGCACAGTAGAGCAGAGTAGAGGTAGAGTACAGTGGAGTATTGTAGAGGTAGAGCACAGTGGAGCACTGTAGAGGTAAAGTACAGTGGAGTACAGTAGAGATAGAGTACAGTGGTGCACAGTAGAGGTAGAGTACAGTGGAGCACAGTAGAGGTAGAGTACAGTGGAGCACAGTAGACGTATAGTACAGTGGAGCACAGTAGAGATAGATTACAGTGGAGTAGAGTAGAGATAGAGTACAGTGGAGTACAGTAGAGGTAGAGTGCAGTGGAGCACAGTAGAGGTAGAGTACAGCTGAGCACAGTAGAGGTAGAGTAGAGTGGAGCACAGTAGAGGTAGAGTACAGTGGACTACAGTAGAGGTAGTGTACAGTGGAGCACAGTAGAGGTAGAGTACAGTGGAGTACAGTGGAGCACAGTAGAGGTGGAGTACAGTAGAGTACAGTAGAGGTAGAGTACAGTGGAGCACAGTAGAGGTAGAGTACAGTGGAGTACAGTGGAGTACACTAGAGGTGGAGTACAGTAGAGTACAGTAGAGGTAGAGAACAGTACAGTAGAGTAGAGGTAGAGTACAGTGGAGTACAGTAGAGGTAGAGTACAGTAGAGCACAGTAGAGGTAGAATACAGTGGAGTACAGTAGAGGTAGAGTACAGTGGAGTACAGTAGAGGTAGAGTACAGTGGAGTACAGAAGAGGTAGAGTACAGTGGAGTACAGAAAAGATAGAGTACAGTGGAGCAGAGTAGAGGTAGAGTACAGTGGAGCACAGTAGAGGTAGAGAACAGTACAGTACAGTAGAGGTAGAGTAGAGTGGAGCACAGTAGAGGTAGAGTACAGTGGAGGACAGTAGAGGTAGAGTACAGTGGAGTACAGTAGAGGTAGAGTACAGTGGAGCACAGTAGAGGTAGAGTACAATGGAGTACAGAGGAGCACAGTAGAGGTGGAGTACAGTAGAGTAAAGTAGATGTAGAGTACAGTGGAGCACAGTAGAGGTAGAGTAAAGTGGAGTACAGTGGAGTACAGTAGAGGTGGAGTACAGTAGAGTACAGTAGAGGTAGAGAACAGTACAGTACAGTAGAGGCAGAGTACAGTGGAGTACAGTAGAGGTAGAGTACAGTAGAGCACAGTAGAGGTAGAATACAGTGGAGTACAGTAGAGGTAGAGTACAGTGGAGTACAGTAGAGGTAGAGTACAGTGGAGTACAGTAGAGGTAGAGAACAGTACAGTACAGTAGAGGTAGAGTACATTGGAGTACAGTAGAGGTAGAGTACAGTAGAGCACAATAGAGTTAGAATACAGTGGAGTACAGTACAGGTAGAGTACAGTGGAGTACAGGTGAGGTAGAGTACAGTGGAAGAGTACAGTGGAGTACAGTAGAAGTAGAGTACAGTGGAGCATAGTAGAGGTAGAGTACAGTTGAGTACAGTAGAGGTAAAGTACAGTGGAGCACAGTAGAGCTAGAGTAAAGTGGAGTACAGTGGAGCACAGTAGAGGTGGAGTACAGTAGAGTAGAGTATAGGTTGAGTACAGTGGAGTACAGTAGAGATAGAGTAGAGTGGAGTAGAGTAGAGATAGAGTACAGTGGATTAGAGTAGAGATAGAGTACAGTGGAGTATAGTTGAGGTAGAGTACAGTGGAGTACGGTAGAGGTAGAGTACAGTGGAGTACAGTAGAGGTAGAGAACAGTACAGTACAGTAGAGGTAGAGTAGAGTGGAGTACAGTAGAGGTAGAGTACAGTAGAGCACAGTAGAGGTAGAATACAGTGGAGTACAGTAGAGGTAGAGTACAGTGGAGTACAGTAGAGGTAGAGTACAGTGGATTACAGAAGAGATAGAGTACAGTGGAGCACAGTAGAGGTAGAGTACAGTGGAGCACAGTAGAGGCAGAGTACAGTGGAGTACAGTAGAGGTAGAGTACAGTGGAGTACAGTGGAGTACAGTAGAGGTAGAGTACAGTGGAGCACAGTAGAGGTAGAGTACAGTGGAGTACAGTGGAGCACAGTAGAGGTGGAGTACAGTAGAGTACAGTAGAGGTAGAGTACAGTGGAGCACAGTAGAGGTAGAGTAAAGTGGAGTACAGTGGAGTACAGTAGAGGTGGAGTACAGTAGAGTACAGTAGAGGTAGAGAACAGTACAGTACAGTAGAGGTAGAGTACAGTGGAGTACAGTAGAGGTAGAGTACAGTAGAGCAGAGTAGAGGTAGAATACAGTGGTGTACAGTAGAGGTGGAGTACAGTGGAGTACAGTAGAGGTAGAGTACAGTGGAGTACAGTAGAGGTAGAGTACAGTGGAGCACAGTAGAGGTAGAGTACAGTGGAGTACAGTAGAGGTAGAGTACAGTGGAGTACAGTGGAGCACAGTAGAGGTGGAGTACAGTAGAGTAGAGTATAGGTTGAGTACAGTGGAGTGCAGTAGAGATAGAGTAGAGTGGAGTAGAGTAGAGATAGAGTACAGTGGACTAGAGTAGATATAGAGTACAGTGGAGTATAGTTGAGGTAGAGTACAGTGGAGCACAGTAGTGGTAGAGTACAGTGGAGTATAGTTGAGGTAGACTACAGTGGAGTACAGTAGAGGTAGAGTACAGTGGAATACAGTAGATATAGAGTACAGTAGAGCAGAGTAGAGGTAGAGTACAGTGGAGTATAGTAGAGGTAGAGTACAGTGGAACACTGTAGAGGTGGAGTACAGTGGAGTACAGTAGAGGTAGAGTACAGTGGAGCACAGTAGAGATAGAGTACAATAGAGCAGAGTAGAGGTAGAGTACAGTGGAGTACAGTAGAGGTAGAGTACAGTGGAGCACAGTAGAGATAGAGTACAGTAGAGCACAGTAGAGGTAGAGTACAGTGGAGTATAGTAGAGGTAGAGTACAGTGGAGTACAGTAGAGGTAAAGTACAGTGGAGCATAGTAGATGTAGAGTACAGTGGAGCACAGTAGAGGTAGAGTACAGTGGAGCACAGCAGAGGTAGAGTACAGTGGAGTATAGTAGAGGTAGAGTACATTAGAGCACAGTAGAGATAGAGTACAGTAGAGCACAGTAGAGGTAGAGTACAGTAGAGCACAGTCGAGGAAGAGTACAGTGTAGTACAGTAGAGATAGAGTACAGTGGAGTACAGTAGAGATATTGTACAGTCGAACAAAGTAGAGATAAGTGCAGTGGAGAATAGTAGAGGTAGAGTACAATGGAGTACAGTAGAGGTAGAGTACAGTGGAGTACAGTAGAGGTAGAGTAGAGTGGAGCACATTAGAGGTGGAGTAGAGTAGAGTACAGTAGAGGTAGAGTACAGTGGAGTACAACAGAAGTAGAGTACAGTGGAGTACAGTAGAGGTAGAGTAGAGTGGAGTACAGTAGAGGTAGAGTACAGTGGAGTACAGTAGAGGTAGAGTACAGTGGAGTAGAGTAGAGATAGAGTACAGTGGAGCACAGCAGAGGTAGAGTACAGTGGATCACAGTAGAGATAGAGTACAGTGGAGTACAGTGGAGCACAGTAGAGGTATAGTACAGTGGAGCATAGTAGAGATAGATTACAGTGGAGTAGAGTAGAGATAAGTACAGTGGAGTACAGTAGAGGTAGAGTACAGTGGAGCAGAGTAGAGGTAGAGTACAGTGGAGTACAGTAGAGGTAGAGCACAGTAGAGCAGAGTAGAGGTAGAGTACAGTGGAGTATTGTAGAGATAGAGTACAGTGGAGCACAGCAGAGGTAGAGTACAGTGGATCACAGTAGAGATAGAGTACAGTGGAGTACAGTGGAGCACAGTAGAGGTATAGTACAGTGGAGCATAGTAGAGATAGATTACAGTGGAGTAGAGTAGAGATAATTACAGTGGAGTACAGTAGAGGTAGAGTACAGTGGAGCAGAGTAGAGGTAGAGTACAGTGGTGCACAGTAGAGGTAGAGTACAGTGGAGCACAGTAGAGGTAGAGTACAGTGGAGCACAGTAGACATATAGTACAGTGGAGCACAGTAGAGATAGATTACAGTGGAGTAGAGTAGAGATAGAGTACAGTGGAGTACAGTAGAGGTAGAGTGCAGTGGAGCACAGTAGAGGTAGAGTACAGCTGAGCACAGTAGAGGTAGAGTAGAGTGGAGCACAGTAGAGGTAGAGTACAGTGGACTACAGTAGAGGTAGTGTACAGTGGAGCACAGTAGAGGTAGAGTACAGTGGAGCACAGTAGAGGTAGAGTACAGTGGAGTATAATAGAGGTAGAGTACAGTAGAGCACAGTAGAGATAGAGTACAGTAGAGCAGAGTAGAGGTAGGGTACAGTGGAGTACAGAAGAGGTAGAGTACAGTGGAGCACTGTAGAGGTGGAGTACAGTGGAGTACAGTAGAGGTAGAGTACAGTGGAGCACAGTAGAGATAGAGTACAGTAGAGCACAGTAGAGGTAGAGTACAGTGGAGCACAGTAGAGCTAGAGTACAGTGGAGTACAGTGGAGCACAGTAGAGGTGGAGTACAGTAGAGTAGAGTAGAGGTAGAGTACAGTGGAGTACAGTAGAGATAGAGTACAGTGGATTAGAGTAGAGATAGAGTACAGTGGAGTATAGTTGAGGTAGAGTACATTGGAGCACAGTAGTGGTAGATTACAGTGGAGTATAGTTGAGGTAGACTACAGTGGAGTATAGTAGAGGTAGAGTACAGTGGAGCACAGTAGAGATAGAGTAGAGTAGAGCAGAGTAGAGGTAGAGTACAGTGGAGTACAGTAGAGGTAGAGTACAGTGGAACACTGTAGAGGTGGAGTACAGTGGAGTACAGTAGAGGTAGAGTAGAGTGGAGCACATTAGAGGTGGAGTAGAGTAGAGTACAGTAGAGGTAGAGTACAGTGGAGCACTGTAGAGGTGGAGTACAGTGGAGTACAGTAGAGGTAGAGTACAGTGGACCACAGTAGAGATAGAGTACAGTAGAGCAGAGTAGAGGTAGAGTACAGTGGAGTAAAGTAGAGGTAGAGGACAGTGGAGCACTGTAGAGGTGGAGTACAGTGGAGTACAGTAGAGGTAGAGTACAGTGGAGCACAGTAGAGATAAGTGCAGTGGAGAATAGTAGAGGTAGAGTACAGTGGAGTACAGTAGAGGTAGAGTACAGTGGAGTACAGTAGAGGTAGAGTAGAGTGGAGCACATTAGAGGTGGAGTAGAGTAGAGTACAGTAGAGGTAGAGTACAGTGGAGTACAACAGAAGTAGAGTACAGTGGAGTACAGTAGAGGTAGAGTAGAGTGGAGTACAGTAGAGGTAGAGTACAGTGGAGTACAGTAGAGGTAGAGTACAGTGGAGTAGAGTAGAGATAGAGTACAGTGGAGCACAGCAGAGGTAGAGTACAGTGGATCACAGTAGAGATAGAGTACAGTGGAGTACAGTGGAGCACAGTAGAGGTATAGTACAGTGGAGCATAGTAGAGATAGATTACAGTGGAGTAGAGTAGAGATAAGTACAGTGGAGTACAGTAGAGGTAGAGTACAGTGGAGCAGAGTAGAGGTAGAGTACAGTGGAGTACAGTAGAGGTAGAGCACAGTAGAGCAGAGTAGAGGTAGAGTACAGTGGAGTATTGTAGAGGTAGAGCACAGTGGAGCACTGTAGAGGTAAAGTACAGTGGAGTACAGTAGAGATAGAGTACAGTGGTGCACAGTAGAGGTAGAGTACAGTGGAGCACAGTAGAGGTAGAGTACAGTGGAGCACAGTAGACGTATAGTACATTGGAGCACAGTAGAGATAGATTACAGTGGAGTAGAGTAGAGATAGAGTACAGTGGAGTACAGTAGAGGTAGAGTGCAGTGGAGCACAGTAGAGGTAGAGTACAGCTGAGCACAGTAGAGGTAGAGTAGAGTGGAGCACAATAGAGGTAGAGTACAGTGGACTACAGTAGAGGTAGTGTTCAGTGGAGCACAGTAGAGGTAGAGTACAGTAGAGCACAGTAGAGATAGAGTACAGTAGAGCAGAGTAGAGGTAGGGTACAGTGGAGTACAGAAGAGGTAGAGTACAGTGGAGCACTGTAGAGGTGGAGTACAGTGGAGTACAGTAGAGGTAGAGTACAGTGGAGCACAGTAGAGATAGAGTACAGTAGAGCACAGTAGAGGTAGAGTACAGTGGAGCACAGTAGAGCTAGAGTACAGTGGAGTACAGTGGAGCACAGTAGAGGTGGAGTACAGTAGAGTAGAGTAGAGGTAGAGTACAGTGGAGTACAGTAGAGATAGAGTACAGTGGATTAGAGTAGAGATAGAGTACAGTGGAGTATAGTTGAGGTAGAGTACATTGGAGCACAGTAGTGGTAGATTACAGTGGAGTATAGTTGAGGTAGACTACAGTGGAGTATAGTAGAGGTAGAGTACAGTGGAGCACAGTAGAGATAGAGTAGAGTAGAGCAGAGTAGAGGTAGAGTACAGTGGAGTACAGTAGAGGTAGAGTACAGTGGAACACTGTAGAGGTGGAGTACAGTGGAGTACAGTAGAGGTAGAGTAGAGTGGAGCACATTAGAGGTGGAGTAGAGTAGAGTACAGTAGAGGTAGAGTACAGTGGAGCACTGTAGAGGTGGAGTACAGTGGAGTACAGTAGAGGTAGAGTACAGTGGACCACAGTAGAGATAGAGTACAGTAGAGCAGAGTAGAGGTAGAGTACAGTGGAGTAAAGTAGAGGTAGAGGACAGTGGAGCACTGTAGAGGTGGAGTACAGTGGAGTACAGTAGAGGTAGAGTACAGTGGAGCACAGTAGAGATAAGTGCAGTGGAGAATAGTAGAGGTAGAGTACAGTGGAGTACAGTAGAGGTAGAGTACAGTGGAGTACAGTAGAGGTAGAGTAGAGTGGAGCACATTAGAGGTGGAGTAGAGTAGAGTACAGTAGAGGTAGAGTACAGTGGAGTACAACAGAAGTAGAGTACAGTGGAGTACAGTAGAGGTAGAGTAGAGTGGAGTACAGTAGAGGTAGAGTACAGTGGAGTACAGTAGAGGTAGAGTACAGTGGAGTAGAGTAGAGATAGAGTACAGTGGAGCACAGCAGAGGTAGAGTACAGTGGATCACAGTAGAGATAGAGTACAGTGGAGTACAGTGGAGCACAGTAGAGGTATAGTACAGTGGAGCATAGTAGAGATAGATTACAGTGGAGTAGAGTAGAGATAAGTACAGTGGAGTACAGTAGAGGTAGAGTACAGTGGAGCAGAGTAGAGGTAGAGTACAGTGGAGTACAGTAGAGGTAGAGCACAGTAGAGCAGAGTAGAGGTAGAGTACAGTGGAGTATTGTAGAGGTAGAGCACAGTGGAGCACTGTAGAGGTAAAGTACAGTGGAGTACAGTAGAGATAGAGTACAGTGGTGCACAGTAGAGGTAGAGTACAGTGGAGCTCAGTAGAGGTAGAGTACAGTGGAGCACAGTAGACGTATAGTACATTGGAGCACAGTAGAGATAGATTACAGTGGAGTAGAGTAGAGATAGAGTACAGTGGAGTACAGTAGAGGTAGAGTGCAGTGGAGCACAGTAGAGGTAGAGTACAGCTGAGCACAGTAGAGGTAGAGTAGAGTGGAGCACAATAGAGGTAGAGTACAGTGGACTACAGTAGAGGTAGTGTTCAGTGGAGCACAGTAGAGGTAGAGTACAGTGGAGCACAGTAGAGGTAGAGTACAGTGGAGTATAATAGAGGTAGAGTACAGTAGAGCACAGTAGAGATAGAGTACAGTAGAGCAGAGTAGAGGTAGAGTACAGTGGAGTACAGAAGAGGTAGAGTACAGTGGAGCACTGTAGAGGTGGAGTACAGTGGAGTACAGTAGAGGTAGAGTACAGTGGAGCACAGTAGAGATAGAGTACAGTAGAGCACAGTAGAGGTAGAGTACAGTGGAGCACAGTAGAGCTAGATTACAGTGGAGTACAGTGGAGCACAGTAGAGGTGGAGTACAGTAGAGTAGAGTAGAGGTAGAGTACAGTGGGGTACAGTAGAGATAGAGTACAGTGGATTAGAGTAGAGATAGAGTACAGTGGAGTATAGTTGAGGTAGAGTACAGTGGAGCACAGTAGTGGTAGATTACAGTGGAGTATAGTTGAGGTAGACTACAGTGGAGTACAGTAGAGGTAGAGTACAGTGGAGCACAGTAGAGATAGAGTACAGTAGAGCAGAGTAGAGGTAGAGTACAGTGGAGTACAGTAGAGGTAGAGTACAGTGGAACACTGTAGAGGTGGAGTACAGTGTAGTACAGTAGAGGTAGAGTAGAGTGGAGCACATTAGAGGTGGAGTAGAGTAGAGTACAGTAGAGGTAGAGTACAGTGGAGCACTGTAGAGGTGGAGTACAGTGGAGTACAGTAGAGGTAGAGTACAGTGGAGCACAGTAGAGATAGAGTACAGTAGAGCAGAGTAGAGGTAGAGTACAGTGGAGTATAGTAGAGGTAGAGTACAGTGGAGCACTGTAGAGGTGGAGTACAGTGGAGTACAGTAGAGGTGGAGTACAGTAGAGTACAGTAGAGGTAGAGAACAGTACAGTACAGTAGAGGTAGAGTACATTGGAGTACAGTAGAGGTAGAGTACAGTAGAGCACAATAGAGGTAGAATACAGTGGAGTACAGTACAGGTAGAGTACAGTGGAGTACAGTAGAGGTAGAGTACAGTGGAAGAGTACAGTGGAGTACAGTAGAAGTAGAGTACAGTGGAGCATAGTAGAGGTAGAGTACAGTTGAGTACAGTAGAGGTAGAGTACAGTGGAGCATAGTAGAGCTAGAGTAAAGTGGAGTACAGTGGAGCACAGTAGAGGTGGAGTACAGTAGAGTAGAGTATAGGTTGAGTACAGTGGAGTACAGTAGATATAGAGTAGAGTGGAGTAGAGTAGAGATAGAGTACAGTGGATTAGAGTAGAGATAGAGTACAGTGGAGTATAGTTGAGGTAGAGTACAGTGGAGTACGGTAGAGGTAGAGTACAGTGGAGTACAGTAGAGGTAGAGAACATTACAGTACAGTAGAGGTAGAGTAGAGTGGAGTACAGTAAAGGTAGAGTACAGTAGAGCACAGTAGAGGTAGAATACAGTGGAGTACAGTAGAGGTAGAGTACAGTGGAGTACAGTAGAGGTAGAATACAGTGGATTACAGAAGAGATAGAGTACAGTGGAGCACAGTAGAGGTAGAGTACAGTGGAGCACAGTAGAGTTAGAGTACAGTGGAGTACAGTAGAGGTAGAGTACAGTGGAGTACAGTAGAGGTAGAGTACAGTGGAGCACAGTAGAGGTAGAGTACAGTGGAGTACAGTGGAGCACAGTAGAGGTGGAGTACAGTAGAGTACAGTAGAGGTAGAGTACAGTGGAGCACAGTAGAGGTAGAGTACAGTGGAGTACAGTGGAGTACAGTAGAGGTGGAGTACAGTAGAGTACAGTAGAGGTAGAGAACAGTACAGTACAGTAGAGGTAGAGTACAGTGGAGTACAGTAGAGGTAGAGTACAGTAGAGCAGAGTAGAGGTAGAATACAGTGGTGTACAGTAGAGGTGGAGTACAGTGGAGTACAGTAGAGGTAGAGTACAGTGGAGTACAGTAGAGGTAGAGTACAGTGGAGCACAGTAGAGGTAGAGTACAGTGGAGTACAGTAGAGGTAGAGTACAGTGGAGTACAGTGGAGCACAGTAGAGGTGGAGTACAGTAGAGTAGAGTATAGGTTGAGTACAGTGGAGTGCAGTAGAGATAGAGTAGAGTGGAGTAGAGTAGAGATAGAGTACAGTGGACTAGAGTAGATATAGAGTACAGTGGAGTATAGTTGAGGTAGAGTACAGTGGAGCACAGTAGTGGTAGAGTACAGTGGAGTATAGTTGAGGTAGACTACAGTGGAGTACAGTAGAGGTAGAGTACAGTGGAATACAGTAGATATAGAGTACAGTAGAGCAGAGTAGAGGTAGAGTACAGTGGAGTACAGTAGAGGTAGAGTACAGTGGAACACTGTAGAGGTGGAGTACAGTGGAGTACAGTAGAGGTAGAGTACAGTGGAGCACAGTAGAGATAGAGTACAATAGAGCAGAGTAGAGGTAGAGTACAGTGGAGTACAGTAGAGGTAGAGTACAGTGGAGCACTGTAGAGGTGGAGTACAGTGGAGTACAGTAGAGGTAGAGTACAGTGGAGCACAGTAGAGATAGAGTACAGTAGAGCACAGTAGAGGTAGAGTACAGTGGAGTATAGTAGAGGTAGAGTACAGTGGAGTACAGTAGAGGTAAAGTACAGTGGAGCATAGTAGATGTAGAGTACAGTGGAGCACAGTAGAGGTAGAGTACAGTGGAGTATAGTAGAGGTAGAGTACATTAGAGCACAGTAGAGATAGAGTACAGTAGAGCACATTAGAGGTAGAGTACAGTAGAGCACAGTCGAGGAAGAGTACAGTGTAGTACAGTAGAGATAGAGTACAGTGGAGTACAGTAGAGATAGAGTACAGTCGAACACAGTAGAGATAAGTGCAGTGGAGAATAGTAGAGGTAGAGTACAGTGGAGTACAGTAGAGGTAGAGTACAGTGGAGTACAGTAGAATTAGAGTACAATGGAGTATAGTAGAGGTAGAGTACAGTGGAGTACAGTAGAGGTAGATTACAGTGGAGCACAGTAGAGGTAGAGTACAGTGGAGTTTAGTTGAGGTAGACTACAGTGGAGTACAGTAGAGGTAGAGTACAGTGGAGTAAAGTAGAGACAGAGTACAGTAGAGCAGAGTAGAGGTAGAGTACAGTGGAGTACAGTAGAGATAGAGCACAGTGGAGCACTGTAGAGGTAGAGTACAGTGGAGTACAGTAGAGGTGGAGTACGTTAGAGTATAGTAGAGGTAGAGTACAGTGGACTACAGTAGAGATAGAGGACAGTGGAGCACAGTAGAGGTAGAGTACAGTGGAGCACAGTAGAGGTAGAGTACAGTGGAGCACAGTAGAGGCAGAGTACAGTGGAGTACAGTAGAGGTAGTGTACAGTGGAGCACAGTAGAGGTAGAGTTCAGTGGAGCACAGAAGAGGTAGAGTACAGTGGAGAATAGTAGATGTAGAGTACAGTGGAGCACAGTAGAGGTAGAGTACAGTGGAGCACAGTAGAGGTAGAGTAGAGTGGAGCACATTAGAGGTGGAGTAGAGTAGAGTACAGTAGAGGTAGAGTACAGTGGAGTACAACAGAAGTAGAGTACAGTGGAGTACAGTAGAGGTAGAGTAGAGTGGAGTACAGTAGAGGTAGAGTACAGTGGAGTACAGTAGAGGTAGAGTACAGTGGAGTAGAGTAGAGATAGAGTACAGTGGAGCACAGCACAGGTAGAGTACAGTGGATCACAGTAGAGATAGAGTACAGTGGAGTACAGTGGAGTACAGTAGAGGTATAGTACAGTGGAGCACAGTAGAGATAGATTACAGTGGAGTAGAGTAGAGATAGAGTACAGTGGAGCAGAGTAGAGGTAGAATACAGTGGAGTACAGTAGAGGTAGAGCACAGTAGAGCAGAGTAGAGGTAGAGTACAGTGGAGTACAGTAGAGGTAGAGCACAGTGGAGCACTGTAGAGGTAGAGTACAGTGGAGTACAGTAGAGATAGAGTACAGTGGAGCACAGTAGAGGTAGAGTACAGTGGAGCACAGTAGAGGTAGAGTACAGTGGAGCACAGTAGAGGTAGAGTACAGTGGAGTACAGTGGAGTACAGTAGAGGTAGAGCACAGTAGAGCAGAGTAGAGGTAGAGTACAGTGGAGTACAGTAGAGGTAGAGCACAGTGGAGCACTGTAGAGGTAGAGTACAGTGGAGTACAGTAGATATAGAATACAGTGGAGCACAGTAGAGGTAGAGTACAGTGGAGCACAGTAGAGGTAGAGTACAGTAGAGCAGAGTAGAGGTAGAGTACAGTGGAATACAGTAGAGGTAGAGCACAGTGGAGCACTGTAGAGGTAGAGTACAGTGGAGTACAGTAGAGGTAGAGTACAGTGGAGCACAGTAGAGGTAGAGTACAGTGGAGTACAGTGGAGTACAGTAGAGGTGGTGTACAGTAGAGTACAGTAGAGGTAGAGAACAGTACAGTACAGTAGAGGTAGAGTACAGTGGAGTACAGTAGAGGTAGAGTAGAGTAGAGCACAGTAGAGGTAGAATACAGTGGAGTACAGTAGAGGTAGAGTAGAGTGGAGTACAGTAGAGGTAGAGTGCAGTGGAGTACAGTAGAGGTAGAGAACAGTACAGTACAGTAGAGGTAGAGTACAGTGGAGTACAGTAGAGGTAGAGTACAATAGAGCACAGTAGAGGTAGAATACAGTGGAGTACAGTAGAGGTAGAGTACAGTGGAGTACAGTAGAGGTAGAGTACAGTGGAGCACAGTAGAGGTAGAGTACAGTGGAGTACAGTGGAGTACAGTAGAGGTGGAGTACAGTAGAGTACAGTAGAGGTAGAGAACAGTACAGTACAGTAGAGGTAGAGTACAGTGGAGTACAGTAGAGGTAGAGTAGAGTAGAGCACAGTAGAGGTAGAATACAGTGGAGTACAGTAGAGGTAGAGTAGAGTGGAGTACAGTAGAGGTAGAGTGCAGTGGAGTACAGTAGAGGTAGAGAACAGTACAGTACAGTAGAGGTAGAGTACAGTGGAGTACAGTAGAGGTAGAGTACAGTAGAGCACAGTAGATGTAGAATACAGTGGAGTACAGTAGAGGTAGAGTACAGTGGAGTACAGTAGAGGTAGAGTACAGTGGAGTACAGTAGAGGTAGAGTACAGTGGAGCACAGTAGAGGTAGAGTACAGTAGAGTACAGTAGAGGTAGAGTACAGTGGAGCACAGTAGAGCTAGAATACAGTGGAGTACAGTGGAGCACAGTAATGGTGGAGTACAGTAGAGTAGAGTATAGGTAGAGTACAGTGGAGTACAGTAGAGATAGAGTAGAGTGGAGTAGAGTAGAGATATAGTACAGTGGATTAGAGAAGAGATAGAGTACAGTGGAGTATAGTTGAGGTAGAGTACAGTGGAGCACAGTAGAGGTAGAGTACAGTGGAGTATAGTTGAGGTAGACTATATTGGAGTACAGTAGAGGTAGAGTACAGTGGAGCACAGTAGAGATAGAGTACAGTAGAGCAGAGTAGAGGTAGAGTACAGTGGAGTACAGTAGAGGTAGAGTACAGTGGAGCACTGTAGAGGTGGAGTACAGTGGAGTACAGTAGAGGTAGAGTACAGTGGAGCACAGTAGAGATAGAGTACAGTAGAGTACAGTAGAGGTAGAGTACAGTGGAGCACAGTAGAGGTAGAGTAAAGTGGAGTACAGTGGAGTACAGTAGAGGTGGAGTACAGTAGAGTACAGTAGAGGTAGAGAACAGTACAGTACAGTAGAGGTAGAGTACAGTGGAGTATAGTTGAGGTAGACTACATTGGAGTACAGTAGAGGTAGAGTACAGTGGAGCACAGTAGAGATAGAGTACAGTAGAGCAGAGTAGAGGTAGAGTACAGTGGAGTACAGTAGAGGTAGAGTACAGTGGAGCACTGTAGAGGTGGAGTACAGTGGAGTACAGTAGAGGTAGAGTACAGTGGAGCACAGTAGAGATAGAGTACAGTAGAGTACAGTAGAGGTAGAGTACAGTGGAGCACAGTAGAGGTAGAGTACAGTGGAGTACAGTAGAGGTAGAGTACAGTGGAGTACAGTAGAGATAGAGTACAGTGGAGCACAGTAGAGGTAGAGTACAGTGGAGCACAGTAGAGGTAGAGTACAGTGGAGCACAGTAGAGATAAAGTACAGTGGAGCACAGTAGAGATAGAGTACAGTGGAGTACAGTGGAGCACAGTAGAGGTATAGTACAGTGGAGCACAGTAGAGATAGATTACATTGGAGTAGAGTAGAGATAGAGTACAGTGGAGTACAGTAGAGGTAAAGTAGAGTTGAGCAGAGTAGAGGTAGAGTACAGTGGAGTACAGTAGAGGTAGAGCACAGTAGAGCAGAGTAGAGGTAGAGTACAGTGGAGTACAGTAGAGGTAGAGCACAGTGGAGCACTGTAGAGGTAGAGTACAGTGGAGTACAGTAGAGATAGAGTACAGTGGAGTACAGTGGAGTACAGTAGAGGTGGAGTACAGTAGAGTACAGTAGAGGTAGAGAACAGTACAGTACATTAGAGGTAGAGTACAGTGGAGTACAGTAGAGGTAGAGTACAGTAGAGCACAGTAGAGGTAGAGTACAGTGGAGTACAGTAGAGGTAGAGTAGAGTGGAGCACAGTAGAGGTAGAGTACAGTGGAGTACAGTGGAGCACAGTAGAGGTGGAGTACAGTAGAGTACAGTAGAGGTAGAGTACAGTGGAGCACAGTAGAGGTAGAGTACAGTGGAGTACAGTGGAGTACAGTAGAGGTGGAGTACAGTAGAGTACAGTAGAGGTAGAGAACAGTACAGTACAGTAGAGGTAGAATACAGTGGAGTACAGTAGAGGTAGAGTACAGTGGAGCACAGTAGAGGTAGAGAACAGTACAGTACAGTAGAAGTAGAGTAGAGTGGAGTATAGTAGAGGTAGAGTACAGTAGAGCACAGTAGAGGTAGAATACAGTGGAGTACAGTAGAGGTAGAGTACAGTGGAGTACAGTAGAGGTAGAGTACAGTGGAGTACAGAAGAGATAGAGTACAGTGGAGCACAGTAGAGGTAGAGTACAGTGGAGCACAGTAGAGGAAGAGTACGGTGGAGCACAGTAGAGGTAGAGTACAGTGGAGTACAGTAGAGGTTGAGTACAGTGGAGTACAGTAGAGGTAGAGTACAGTGGAGCACAGTAGAGGTAGAGTGCAGTGGAGTACATTGGAGCACAGTAGAGGTGGAGTACAGTAGAGTACAGTAGAGGTAGAGTACAGTGGAGCACAGTAGAGGTAGAGTAAAGTGGAGTACAGTGGAGTACAGTAGAGGTGGAGTACAGTAGAGTACAGTAGAGGTAGAGAACAGTACAGTGCAGTAGAGGTAGAGTACAGGGGAGTACAGTAGAGGTAGAGTACAGTAGAGCACAGTAGAGGTAGAATACAGTGGAGTACAGTAGAGGTAGAGTACAGTGGAGTACAGTAGAGGTAGAGTACAGTGGAGTACAGTAGAGGTAGAGAACAGTACAGTACAGTAGAGGTAGAGTACAGTGGAGTACAGTAGAGGTAGAGTACAGTAGAGCACACTAGAGGTAGAATACAGTGGAGTAAAGTAGAGGTAGAGTACAGTGGAGTACAGTAGAGGTAGAGTACAGTGGAGTACAGTAGAGGTAGAGTACAGTGGAGCACAGTAGAGCT
Source organism: Tiaroga cobitis (assembly GCA_030578255.1). Taxonomy (NCBI): domain Eukaryota; kingdom Metazoa; phylum Chordata; class Actinopteri; order Cypriniformes; family Leuciscidae; genus Tiaroga; species Tiaroga cobitis. The sequence goes on along the minus strand of JAROOI010000068.1, from coordinate 547,536 downwards.
AAAATACAGTGGAGTACAGTGGAGCACAGTAGAGGTGGAGTACAGTAGAGTAGAGTATAGGTAGAGTACAGTGGAGTACATAGAGGTAGAGTACAGTGGAGCACAGTAGAGCTAGAGTACAGTGGAGTACAGTGGAGCACAGTAGAGGTGGAGTACAGTAGAGTAGAGTATAGGTTGAGTACAGTGGATTAGAGTAGAGATAGAGTACAGTGGAGTATAGTTGAGGTAGAGTACATTGGAGTACAGTAGAGGTAGAGTACAGTGGAGTACAGTAGAGGTAGAGAACAGTACAGTACAGTAGAGGTAGAGTAGAGTGGAGTACAGTAGAGGTAGAGTACAGTAGAGCACAGTAGAGGTAGAATACAGTGGAGTACAGTAGAGGTAGAGTACAGTGGAGTACAGTAGAGGTAGAGTACAGTGGAGTACAGAAGAGGTAGAGTACAGTGGGGTACAGTAGAAATAGAGTACAGTGGAGCACAGTAGAGTAGAGTACAGTAGAGCACAGTAGAGTTAGAGTACAGTGGAGCACAGTAGAGATAGAGTACAGTAGAGCAGAGTAGAGGTAGAGTACAGTGGAGTACAGTACAGGTAGAGTACAGTGGAGCACTGTAGAGGTGGAGTACAGTGGAGTACAGTAGAGGTAGAGTACAGTGGAGCACAGTAGAGATAGAGTACAGTAGAGCACAGTAGAGGTAGAGTACAGTGGAGTATAGTAGAGGTAGAGTACAGTGGAGTACAGTAGAGGTAGAGTACAGTGGAGAATAGTAGATGTAGAGTACAGTGGAGCACAGTAGAGGTAGAGTACAGTGGAGCACAGTAGAGGTAGAGTAGAGTGGAGCACATTAGAGGTGGAGTAGAGTAGAGTACAGTAGAGGTAGAGTACAGTGGAGTACAACAGAAGTAGAGTACAGTGGAGTACAGTAGAGGTAGAGTAGAGTGGAGTACAGTAGAGGTAGAGTACAGTGGAGTACAGTAGAGGTAGAGTACAGTGGAGTAGAGTAGAGATAGAGTATAGTGGAGCACAGCACAGGTAGAGTACAGTGGATCACAGTAGAGATAGAGTACAGTGGAGTACAGTGGAGCACAGTAGAGGTATAGTACAGTGGAGCACAGTAGAGATAGATTACAGTGGAGTAGAGTAGAGATAGAGTACAGAGGAGCAGAGTAGAGGTAGAATACAGTGGAGTACAGTAGAGGTAGAGCACAGTAGAGCAGAGTAGAGGTAGAGTAGAGTGGAGTACAGTAGAGGTAGAGCACAGTGGAGCACTGTAGAGGTAGAGTACAGTGGAGTACAGTAGAGATAGATTACAGTGGAGCACAGTAGAGGTAGAGTACAGTGGAGCACAGTAGAGGTAGAGTACAGTGGAGTACAGTGGAGTACAGTAGAGGTAGAGCACAGTAGAGCAGAGTAGAGGTAGAGTACAGTGGAGTACAGTAGAGGTAGAGCACAGTGGAGCACTGTAGAGGTAGAGTACAGTGGAGTACAGTAGAGATAGAGTACAGTGGAGCACAGTAGAGGTAGAGTACAGTGGAGCACAGTAGAGGTAGAGTACAGTAGAGCAGAGTAGAGGTAGAGTACAGTGGAGTACAGTAGAGGTAGAGCACAGTGGAGCACTGTAGAGGTAGAGTACAGTGGAGTACAGTAGAGGTAGAGTACAGTGGAGCACAGTAGAGGTAGAGTACAGTGGAGTACAGTGGAGTACAGTAGAGGTGGAGTACAGTAGAGTACAGTAGAGGTAGAGAACAGTACAGTACAGTAGAGGTAGAGTACAGTGGAGTACAGTAGAGGTAGAGTAGAGTAGAGCACAGTAGAGGTAGAATACAGTGGAGTACAGTAGAGGTAGAGTAGAGTGGAGTACAGTAGAGGTAGAGTGCAGTGGAGTACAGTAGAGGTAGAGAACAGTACAGTACAGTAGAGGTAGAGTACAGTGGAGTACAGTAGAGGTAGAGTACAGTAGAGCACAGTAGAGGTAGAATACAGTGGAGTACAGTAGAGGTAGAGTACAGTGGAGTACAGTAGAGGTAGAGTACAGTGGAGTACAGTAGAGGTAGAGTACAGTGGAGCACAGTAGAGGTAGAGTACAGTAGAGTACAGTAGAGGTAGAGTACAGTGGAGCACAGTAGAGCTAGAATACAGTGGAGTACAGTGGAGCACAGTAATGGTGGAGTACAGTAGAGTAGAGTATAGGTAGAGTACAGTGGAGTACAGTAGAGATAGAGTAGAGTGGAGTAGAGTAGAGATATAGTACAGTGGATTAGAGAAGAGATAGAGTACAGTGGAGTATAGTTGAGGTAGAGTACAGTGGAGCACAGTAGAGGTAGAGTACAGTGGAGTATAGTTGAGGTAGACTACATTGGAGTACAGTAGAGGTAGAGTACAGTGGAGCACAGTAGAGATAGAGTACAGTAGAGCAGAGTAGAGGTAGAGTACAGTGGAGTACAGTAGAAGTAGAGTACAGTGGAGCACTGTAGAGGTAGAATACAGTGGAGTACAGTAGAGGTAGAGTACAGTGGAGCACAGTAGAGGTAGAGTACAGTGGAGTACAGTAGAGGTAGAGTACAGTGGAGCACAGTAGAGCTAGAGTACAGTGGAGTACAGTGGAGCACTGTAGAGGTAGAATACAGTGGAGTACAGTAGAGGTAGAGAACAGTACAGTACAGTAGAGGTAGAGTACAGTGGAGAACAGTAGAGGTAGAGTACAGTAGAGCACAGTAGAGGTAGAGAACAGTACAGTACAGTAGAGGTAGAGTACAGTGGAGTACAGTAGAGGTAGAGTACAGTAGAGCACAATAGAGGTAAAATACAGTGGAGTACAGTAGAGGTAGAGTACAGTGGAGTACAGTAGAGGAAGAGTACAGTGGAGTACAGTAGAGGTAGAGTACAGTGGAGCACAGTAGAGGTAGAGTACAGTTGAGTACAGTAGAGGTAGAGTACAGTGGAGCACAATAGAGCTAGAGTACAGTGGAGTACAGTGGAGCACAGTAGAGGTGGAGTACAGTAGAGTAGAGTATAGGTTGAGTACAGTAGAGTACAGTAGAGATAGAGTAGAGTGGAGTAGAGTAGAGATAGAGTACAGTGGATTAGAGTAGAGATAGAGTACAGTGGAGTATAGTTGAGGTAGAGTACAGTGGAGTACAGTAGAGGTAGAGTACAGTGGAGTACAGTAGAGGTAGAGAACAGTACAGTACAGTAGAGGTAGAGTAGAGTGGAGTACAGTAGAGGTAGAGTACAGCAGAGCACAGTAGAGGTAAAATACAGTGGAGTACAGTAGAGGTAGAGTACAGTGGATTACATTAGAGGTAGAGTACAGTAGAGTACAGTGGAGCACAGTAGAGGTAGAGTACAGTGGAGCACAGTAGAGGTAGAGTACAGTGGAGTACAGTAGAGGTAGAGTACAGTGGAGTACAGTAGAGGTAGAGTACAGTGGAGCACAATAGAGGTAGAGTACAGTGGAGTACAGTGGAGCACAGTAGAGGTGGAGTACAGTAGAGTACAGTAGATGTAGAGTACAGTGGAGCACAGTAGAGGTTGAGTAAAGTGGAGTACAGTGGAGTACAGTAGAGGTGGAGTACAGTAGAGTACAGTAGAGGTAGAGAACAGTACAGTACAGTAGAGGCAGAGTACAGTGGAGTACAGTAGAGGTAGAGTACAGTAGAGCACAGTAGAGGTAGAATACAGTGGAGTACAGTAGAGGTAGAGTACAGTGGAGTACAGTAGAGGTAGAGTACAGTGGAGTACAGTAGATGTAGAGAACAGTACAGTACAGTAGAGGTAGAGTACAGTGGAGTACAGTAGAGGTAAGAGTACATTAGAGCACAATAGAGGTAAAATACAGTGGAGTACAGTAGAGGTAGAGTACAGTGGAGTACAGTAGAGGTAGAGTACAGTGGAGTACAGTAGAGGTAGAGTACAGTGGAGCACAGTAGAGGTAGAGTACAGTTGAGTACAGTAGAGGTAGAGTACAGTGGAGCACAGTAGAGCTAGAGTACAGTGGAGTACAGTGGAGCACAGTAGAGGTGGAGTACAGTAGAGTAGAGTATAGGTTGAGTACAGTGGAGTACAGTAGATATAGAGTAGAGTCTAGTAGAGTAGAGATAGAGTACAGTGGATTAGAGTAGAGATAGAGTACAGTGGAGTATAGTTGAGGTAGAGTACAGTGGAGTACAGTAGAGGTAGAGTACAGTGGAGTACAGTAGAGGTAGAGAACAGTACAGTACAGTAGAGGTAGAGTAGAGTGGAGTACAGTAGAGGTAGAGTACAGCAGAGCACAGTAGAGGTAAAATACAGTGGAGTACAGTAGAGGTAGAGTACAGTGGATTACAGTAGAGGTAGAGTACAGTGGAGTACAGAAGAGATAGAGTACAGTGGATTACAGTAGAGGTAGAGTACAGTGGAGCACAGTAGAGGTAGAGTACAGTGGAGCACAATAGAGGTAGAGTACAGTGTAGTACAGTAGAGGTAGAGTACAGTGGAGTACCGTAGAGGTAGAGTACAGTGGAGCACAGTAGAGGTAGAGTACAGTGGAGTACAGTGGAGCACAGTAGAGGTGGAGTACAGTAGAGTACAGTAGATGTAGAGTACAGTGGAGCACAGTAGAGGTAGAGTAAAGTGGAGTACAGTGGAGTACAGTAGAGGTGGAGTACAGTAGAGTACAGTAGAGGTAGAGAACAGTACAGTACAGTAGAGGCAGAGTACAGTGGAGTACAGTAGAGGTAGAGTACAGTAGAGCACAGTAGAGGTAGAATACAGTGGAGTACAGTAGAGGTAGAGTACAGTGGAGTACAGTAGAAGTAGAGTACAGTGGAGTACAGTAGATGTAGAGAACAGTACAGTACAGTAGAGGTAGAGTACAGTGGAGTACAGTAGAGGTAGAGTACATTAGAGCACAATAGAAGTAAAATACAGTGGAGTACAGTAGAGGTAGAGTACAGTGGAGTACAGTAGAGGTAGAGTACAGTGGAGTACAGTAGAGGTAGAGTACAGTGGAGCACAGTAGAGGTAGAGTACAGTTGAGTACAGTAGAGGTAGAGTACAGTGGAGCACAGTAGAGCTAGAGTACAGTGGAGTACAGTGGAGCACAGTAGAGGTGGAGATACAGTAGAGTAGAGTATAGGTTGAGTACAGTGGAGTACAGTAGAGATAGAGTAGAGTGGAGTAGAGTAGAGATATAGTACAGTGGATTAGAGTAGAGATAGAGTACAGTGGAGTATAGTTGAGGTAGAGTACAGTGGAGTACAGTAGAGGTAGAGTACAGTGGAGTACAGTAGAGGTAGAGAACAGTACAGTACAGTAGAGGTAGAGTAGAGTGGAGTACAGTAGAGGTAGAGTACATTAGAGCACAGTAGAGGTAGAATACAGTGGAGTACAGTAGAGCTGGAGTACAGTGGAGTACAGTAGAGGTAGAGTACAGTGGAATACAGAAGAGATAGAGTACAGTGGAGCACATTAGAGGTAGAGTAGAGTGGAGTATAGTTGAGGTAGACTACAGAGGAGTACAGTAGAGGTAGAGTACAGTGGAGTACAGTAGAGGTAGAGTACAGTGGAGTACAGTAGAGGTAGAGTACAGTGGAGCACAGTAGAGGTAGAGTACAGTGGAGCACAGTAGAGGTAGAGTAGAGTGGAGCACAGTAGAGGTAGAGTACAGTGGAGTACAGTAGAGATAGAGTAGAGTGGAGTAGAGTAGAGATAGAGTAAAGTGGATTAGAGTAGAGATAGAGTACAGTGGAGTATAGTAGAGGTAGAGTACAGTGGCGTACAGTAGAGGTAGAGTACAGTGGAGCACAGTAGAGATAGAGTACAATAGAGCAGAGTAGAGGTAGAGTACAGTGGAGTACAGTAGAGGTAGTGTACAGTGGAGCACAGTAGAGGTAGAGTACAGTGGAGCACAGTAGAGGTAGAGTACAGTGGAGTATAATAGAGGTAGAGTACAGTAGAGCACAGTAGAGATAGAGTACAGTAGAGCAGAGTAGAGGTAGAGTACAGTGGAGTACAGAAGAGGTAGAGTACAGTGGAGCACTGTGGAGGTGGAGTACAGTGGAGTACAGTAGAGGTAGAGTACAGTGGAGCACAGTAGAGATAGAGTACAGTAGAGCACAGTAGAGGTAGAGTACAGTGGAGTACAGTGGAGCACAGTAGAGGTGGAGTACAGTAGAGTAGAGTAGAGGTAGAGTACAGTGGAGTAGAGTAGAGATAGAGTACAGTGGATTAGAGTAGAGATAGAGTACAGTGGAGTATAGTTGAGGTAGAGTACAGTGGAGCACAGTAGTGGTAGATTACAGTGGAGTATAGTTGAGGTAGACTACAGTGGAGTATAGTAGAGGTAGAGTACAGTGGAGCACAGTAGAGATAGAGTACAGTAGAGCAGAGTAGAGGTAGAGTACAGTGGAGTACAGTAGAGGTAGAGTACAGTGGAACACTGTAGAGGTGGAGTACAGTGGAGTACAGTAGAGGTAGAGTAGAGTGGAGCACATTAGAGGTGGAGTAGAGTAGAGTACAGTAGAGGTAGAGTACAGTGGAGCACTGTAGAGGTGGAGTACAGTGGAGTACAGTAGAGGTAGAGTACAGTGGACCACAGTAGAGATAGAGTACAGTAGAGCAGAGTAGAGGTAGAGTACAGTGGAGTATAGTAGAGGTAGAGTACAGTGGAGCACTGTAGAGGTGGAGTACAGTGGAGTACAGTAGAGGTAGAGTACAGTGGAGCACAGTAGAGATAAGTGCAGTGGAGAATAGTAGAGGTAGAGTACAGTGGAGTACAGTAGAGGTAGAGTACAGTGGAGTACAGTAGAGGTAGAGTACAGTGGAGTACAGTAGAGGTAGAGTACATTGGAGCACAGTAGAGGTAGAGTACAGTGGAGCACAGTAGAGGTAGAGTACAGTGGAGTACAGTAGAGGTAGAGTACAGTGGAGTACAGTAGAGGTAGAGTACAGTGGAGTACAGTAGAGGTAGAGTACATTGGAGCACAGTAGAGGTAGAGTACAGTGGAGTACAGTAGAGGTGGAGTACAGTAGAGTACAGTAGAGGTAGAGAACAGTACAGTACAGTAGAGGTAGATTACAGTGGAGTACAGTAGAGGTAGAGCACAGTAGAGCAGGGTAGAGGTAGAGTACAGTGGAGTACAGTAGAGGTAGAGCACAGTGGAGCACTGTAGAGGTAGAGTACATTGGAGTACAGTAGAGATAGAGTACAGTGGAGCACAGTAGAGGTAGAGTACAGTGGAGCACAGTAGAGGTAGAGTACAGTGGAGTACAGTAGAGGTAGAGTACAGTAGAGCACAGTAGAGGTAGAATACAGTGGAGTACAGTAGAGGTAGAGTACAGTGGAGTACAGTAGAGGTAGAATACAGTGGAGTACAGTAGAGGTAGAGAACAGTACAGTACAGTACAGGTAGAATACAGTGGAGTACAGTAGAGGTAGAGTACAGTGGAGTACAGTAGAGGTAGAGTACAGTGGAGTACAGTAGAGATAGAGTACAGTGGAGCACAGTAGAGGTAGAGTACAGTGGAGCACAGTAGAGGTAGAGTACAGTCGAGCACAGTAGAGGTAGAGTACAGTGGAGTACAGTAGAGGTAGAGTACAGTGGAGCACAGTAGAGGTAGAGTACAGTGGAGTACAGTAGAGGTAGAGTACAGTGGAGAACAGTAGAGGTAGAGTACAGTCGAGCACAGTAGAGGTAGAGTACAGTGGAGTACAGTAGAGGTAGAGTACAGTGGAGCACAGTAGAGGTAGAGTACAGTGGAGTACAGTGGAGCACAGTAGAGGTGGAGTACAGTAGAGTACAGTAGAGGTAGAGTACAGTGGAGCACAGTAGAGGTAGAGTACAGTGGAGTATAGTTGAGGTAGACTACAGTGGAGTACAGTAGAGGTAGAGTACAGTGGAGCACAGTAGAGATAGTGTAAAGTAGAGCACTGTAGAGGTGGAGTACAGTGGAGTACAGTAGAGATAGTGTAAAGTAGAGCACTGTAGAGGTGGAGTACAGTGGAGTACAGTAGAGGTAGAGTACAGTGGAGCACAGTAGAGATAGAGTACAGTAGAGCACAGTAGAGGTAGAGTACAGTGGAGTATAGTAGAGGTAGAGTACAGTGGAGTATAGTTGAGGTAGACTACAGTGGAGTACAGTAGAGGTAGAGTACAGTGGAGTACAGTAGAGGTAGAGTACAGTGGAGCACAGTAGAGGTAGAGTACAGTGGAGTATAGTTGAGGTAGAGAACAGTACAGTACAGTAGAGGTAGAGTAGAGTGGAGTACAGTAGAGGTAGAGTACAGTAGAGCACAGTAGAGGTAGAATACAGTGGAGTACAGTAGAGGTAGAGTACAGTGGAGTACAGTAGAGGTAGAGTACAGTGGAGTACAGAAGAGATAGAGTACAGTGGAGCACAGTAGAGGTAGAGTACAGTGGAGCACAGTAGAGGTAGAGTACAGTGGAGCACAGTAGAGGTAGAGTACAGTGGAGTACAGTAGAGGTAGAGTACAGTGGAGCACAGTAGAGGTAGAGTACAGTGGAGCACAGTAGAGGTAGAGTACAGTGGAGTACAGTAGAGGTAGAGTACAGTGGAGCACAGTAGAGGTAGAGTACAGTGGAGTACAGTGGAGCACAGTAGAGGTGGAGTACAGTAGAGTACAGTAGAGGTAGAGTACAGTGGAGCACAGTAGAGGTAGAGTACAGTGGAGTACAGTGGAGTACAGTAGAGGTGGAGTACAGTAGAGTACAGTAGAGGTAGAGAACAGTACAGTACAGTAGAGGTAGAGTACAGTGGAGTACAGTAGAGGTAGAGTACAGTAGAGCACAGTAGAGGTAGAATACAGTGGAGTACAGTAGAGGTAGAGTACAGTGGAGTACAGTAGAGGTAGAGTACAGTGGAGTACAGTAGAGATAGAGTACAGTGGAGCACAGTAGAGGTAGAGTACAGTGGAGCACAGTAGAGGTAGAGTACAGTGGAGCACAGTAGAGATAAAGTACAGTGGAGCACAGTAGAGATAGAGTACAGTGGAGTACAGTGGAGCACAGTAGAGGTATAGTACAGTGGAGCACAGTAGAGATAGATTACATTGGAGTAGAGTAGAGATAGAGTACAGTGGAGTACAGTAGAGGTAAAGTAGAGTTGAGCAGAGTAGAGGTAGAGTACAGTGGAGTACAGTAGAGGTAGAGCACAGTAGAGCAGAGTAGAGGTAGAGTACAGTGGAGTACAGTAGAGGTAGAGCACAGTGGAGCACTGTAGAGGTAGAGTACAGTGGAGTACAGTAGAGATAGAGTACAGTGGAGTACAGTGGAGTACAGTAGAGGTGGAGTACAGTAGAGTACAGTAGAGGTAGAGAACAGTACAGTACATTAGAGGTAGAGTACAGTGGAGTACAGTAGAGGTAGAGTACAGTAGAGCACAGTAGAGGTAGAGTACAGTGGAGTACAGTAGAGGTAGAGTAGAGTGGAGCACAGTAGAGGTAGAGTACAGTGGAGTACAGTAGAGGTAGAGTAGAGTGGAGCACAGTAGAGGTAGAGTACAGTGGAGTACAGTGGAGCACAGTAGAGGTGGAGTACAGTAGAGTACAGTAGAGGTAGAGTACAGTGGAGCACAGTAGAGGTAGAGTACAGTGGAGTACAGTGGAGTACAGTAGAGGTGGAGTACAGTAGAGTACAGTAGAGGTAGAGAACAGTACAGTACAGTAGAGGTAGAATACAGTGGAGTACAGTAGAGGTAGAGTACAGTGGAGCACAGTAGAGGTAGAAAACAGTACAGTACAGTAGAAGTAGAGTAGAGTGGAGTATAGTAGAGGTAGAGTACAGTAGAGCACAGTAGAGGTAGAATACAGTGGAGTACAGTAGAGGTAGAGTACAGTGGAGTACAGTAGAGGTAGAGTACAGTGGAGTACAGAAGAGATAGAGTACAGTGGAGCACAGTAGAGGTAGAGTACAGTGGAGCACAGTAGAGGAAGAGTACGGTGGAGCACAGTAGAGGTAGAGTACAGTGGAGTACAGTAGAGGTTGAGTACAGTGGAGTACAGTAGAGGTAGAGTACAGTGGAGCACAGTAGAGGTAGAGTGCAGTGGAGTACATTGGAGCACAGTAGAGGTGGAGTACAGTAGAGTACAGTAGAGGTAGAGTACAGTGGAGCACAGTAGAGGTAGAGTAAAGTGGAGTACAGTGGAGTACAGTAGAGGTGGAGTACAGTAGAGTACAGTAGAGGTAGAGAACAGTACAGTGCAGTAGAGGTAGAGTACAGGGGAGTACAGTAGAGGTAGAGTACAGTAGAGCACAGTAGAGGTAGAATACAGTGGAGTACAGTAGAGGTAGAGTACAGTGGAGTACAGTAGAGGTAGAGTACAGTGGAGTACAGTAGAGGTAGAGAACAGTACAGTACAGTAGAGGTAGAGTACAGTGGAGTACAGTAGAGGTAGAGTACAGTAGAGCACACTAGAGGTACAATACAGTGGAGTAAAGTAGAGGTAGAGTACAGTGGAGTACAGTAGAGGTAGAGTACAGTGGAGTACAGTAGAGGTAGAGTACAGTGGAGCACAGTAGAGCTAAAATACAGTGGAGTACAGTGGAGCACAGTAGAGGTGGAGTACAGTAGAGTAGAGTATAGGTAGAGTACAGTGGAGTACATAGAGGTAGAGTACAGTGGAGCACAGTAGAGCTAGAGTACAGTGGAGTACAGTGGAGCACAGTAGAGGTGGAGTACAGTAGAGTAGAGTATAGGTTGAGTACAGTGGATTAGAGTAGAGATAGAGTACAGTGGAGTATAGTTGAGGTAGAGTACATTGGAGTACAGTAGAGGTAGAGTACAGTGGAGTACAGTAGAGGTAGAGAACAGTACAGTACAGTAGAGGTAGAGTAGAGTGGAGTACAGTAGAGGTAGAGTACAGTAGAGCACAGTAGAGGTAGAATACAGTGGAGTACAGTAGAGGTAGAGTACAGTGGAGTACAGTAGAGGTAGAGTACAGTGGAGTACAGAAGAGGTAGAGTACAGTGGGGTACAGTAGAAATAGAGTACAGTGGAGCACAGTAGAGTAGAGTACAGTAGAGCACAGTAGAGTTAGAGTACAGTGGAGCACAGTAGAGATAGAGTACAGTAGAGCAGAGTAGAGGTAGAGTACAGTGGAGTACAGTACAGGTAGAGTACAGTGGAGCACTGTAGAGGTGGAGTACAGTGGAGTACAGTAGAGGTAGAGTACAGTGGAGCACAGTAGAGATAGAGTACAGTAGAGCACAGTAGAGGTAGAGTACAGTGGAGTATAGTAGAGGTAGAGTACAGTGGAGTACAGTAGAGGTAGAGTACAGTGGAGAATAGTAGATGTAGAGTACAGTGGAGCACAGTAGAGGTAGAGTACAGTGGAGCACAGTAGAGGTAGAGTAGAGTGGAGCACATTAGAGGTGGAGTAGAGTAGAGTACAGTAGAGGTAGAGTACAGTGGAGTACAACAGAAGTAGAGTACAGTGGAGTACAGTAGAGGTAGAGTAGAGTGGAGTACAGTAGAGGTAGAGTACAGTGGAGTACAGTAGAGGTAGAGTACAGTGGAGTAGAGTAGAGATAGAGTATAGTGGAGCACAGCACAGGTAGAGTACAGTGGATCACAGTAGAGATAGAGTACAGTGGAGTACAGTGGAGCACAGTAGAGGTATAGTACAGTGGAGCACAGTAGAGATAGATTACAGTGGAGTAGAGTAGAGATAGAGTACAGAGGAGCAGAGTAGAGGTAGAATACAGTGGAGTACAGTAGAGGTAGAGCACAGTAGAGCAGAGTAGAGGTAGAGTAGAGTGGAGTACAGTAGAGGTAGAGCACAGTGGAGCACTGTAGAGGTAGAGTACAGTGGAGTACAGTAGAGATAGATTACAGTGGAGCACAGTAGAGGTAGAGTACAGTGGAGCACAGTAGAGGTAGAGTACAGTGGAGTACAGTGGAGTACAGTAGAGGTAGAGCACAGTAGAGCAGAGTAGAGGTAGAGTACAGTGGAGTACAGTAGAGGTAGAGCACAGTGGAGCACTGTAGAGGTAGAGTACAGTGGAGTACAGTAGAGATAGAGTACAGTGGAGCACAGTAGAGGTAGAGTACAGTGGAGCACAGTAGAGGTAGAGTACAGTAGAGCAGAGTAGAGGTAGAGTACAGTGGAGTACAGTAGAGGTAGAGCACAGTGGAGCACTGTAGAGGTAGAGTACAGTGGAGTACAGTAGAGGTAGAGTACAGTGGAGCACAGTAGAGGTAGAGTACAGTGGAGTACAGTGGAGTACAGTAGAGGTGGAGTACAGTAGAGTACAGTAGAGGTAGAGAACAGTACAGTACAGTAGAGGTAGAGTACAGTGGAGTACAGTAGAGGTAGAGTAGAGTAGAGCACAGTAGAGGTAGAATACAGTGGAGTACAGTAGAGGTAGAGTAGAGTGGAGTACAGTAGAGGTAGAGTGCAGTGGAGTACAGTAGAGGTAGAGAACAGTACAGTACAGTAGAGGTAGAGTACAGTGGAGTACAGTAGAGGTAGAGTACAGTAGAGCACAGTAGAGGTAGAATACAGTGGAGTACAGTAGAGGTAGAGTACAGTGGAGTACAGTAGAGGTAGAGTACAGTGGAGTACAGTAGAGGTAGAGTACAGTGGAGCACAGTAGAGGTAGAGTACAGTAGAGTACAGTAGAGGTAGAGTACAGTGGAGCACAGTAGAGCTAGAATACAGTGGAGTACAGTGGAGCACAGTAATGGTGGAGTACAGTAGAGTAGAGTATAGGTAGAGTACAGTGGAGTACAGTAGAGATAGAGTAGAGTGGAGTAGAGTAGAGATATAGTACAGTGGATTAGAGAAGAGATAGAGTACAGTGGAGTATAGTTGAGGTAGAGTACAGTGGAGCACAGTAGAGGTAGAGTACAGTGGAGTATAGTTGAGGTAGACTACATTGGAGTACAGTAGAGGTAGAGTACAGTGGAGCACAGTAGAGATAGAGTACAGTAGAGCAGAGTAGAGGTAGAGTACAGTGGAGTACAGTAGAAGTAGAGTACAGTGGAGCACTGTAGAGGTAGAATACAGTGGAGTACAGTAGAGGTAGAGTACAGTGGAGCACAGTAGAGGTAGAGTACAGTGGAGTACAGTAGAGGTAGAGTACAGTGGAGCACAGTAGAGCTAGAGTACAGTGGAGTACAGTGGAGCACTGTAGAGGTAGAATACAGTGGAGTACAGTAGAGGTAGAGAACAGTACAGTACAGTAGAGGTAGAGTACAGTGGAGAACAGTAGAGGTAGAGTACAGTAGAGCACAGTAGAGGTAGAGAACAGTACAGTACAGTAGAGGTAGAGTACAGTGGAGTACAGTAGAGGTAGAGTACAGTAGAGCACAATAGAGGTAAAATACAGTGGAGTACAGTAGAGGTAGAGTACAGTGGAGTACAGTAGAGGAAGAGTACAGTGGAGTACAGTAGAGGTAGAGTACAGTGGAGCACAGTAGAGGTAGAGTACAGTTGAGTACAGTAGAGGTAGAGTACAGTGGAGCACAATAGAGCTAGAGTACAGTGGAGTACAGTGGAGCACAGTAGATGTGGAGTACAGTAGAGTAGAGTATAGGTTGAGTACAGTAGAGTACAGTAGAGATAGAGTAGAGTGGAGTAGAGTAGAGATAGAGTACAGTGGATTAGAGTAGAGATAGAGTACAGTGGAGTATAGTTGAGGTAGAGTACAGTGGAGTACAGTAGAGGTAGAGTACAGTGGAGTACAGTAGAGGTAGAGAACAGTACAGTACAGTAGAGGTAGAGTAGAGTGGAGTACAGTAGAGGTAGAGTACAGCAGAGCACAGTAGAGGTAAAATACAGTGGAGTACAGTAGAGGTAGAGTACAGTGGATTACATTAGAGGTAGAGTACAGTAGAGTACAGTGGAGCACAGTAGAGGTAGAGTACAGTGGAGCACAGTAGAGGTAGAGTACAGTGGAGTACAGTAGAGGTAGAGTACAGTGGAGTACAGTAGAGGTAGAGTACAGTGGAGCACAATAGAGGTAGAGTACAGTGGAGTACAGTGGAGCACAGTAGAGGTGGAGTACAGTAGAGTACAGTAGATGTAGAGTACAGTGGAGCACAGTAGAGGTTGAGTAAAGTGGAGTACAGTGGAGTACAGTAGAGGTGGAGTACAGTAGAGTACAGTAGAGGTAGAGAACAGTACAGTACAGTAGAGGCAGAGTACAGTGGAGTACAGTAGAGGTAGAGTACAGTAGAGCACAGTAGAGGTAGAATACAGTGGAGTACAGTAGAGGTAGAGTACAGTGGAGTACAGTAGAGGTAGAGTACAGTGGAGTACAGTAGATGTAGAGAACAGTACAGTACAGTAGAGGTAGAGTACAGTGGAGTACAGTAGAGGTAAGAGTACATTAGAGCACAATAGAGGTAAAATACAGTGGAGTACAGTAGAGGTAGAGTACAGTGGAGTACAGTAGAGGTAGAGTACAGTGGAGTACAGTAGAGGTAGAGTACAGTGGAGCACAGTAGAGGTAGAGTACAGTTGAGTACAGTAGAGGTAGAGTACAGTGGAGCACAGTAGAGCTAGAGTACAGTGGAGTACAGTGGAGCACAGTAGAGGTGGAGTACAGTAGAGTAGAGTATAGGTTGAGTACAGTGGAGTACAGTAGATATAGAGTAGAGTCTAGTAGAGTAGAGATAGAGTACAGTGGATTAGAGTAGAGATAGAGTACAGTGGAGTATAGTTGAGGTAGAGTACAGTGGAGTACAGTAGAGGTAGAGTACAGTGGAGTACAGTAGAGGTAGAGAACAGTACAGTACAGTAGAGGTAGAGTAGAGTGGAGTACAGTAGAGGTAGAGTACAGCAGAGCACAGTAGAGGTAAAATACAGTGGAGTACAGTAGAGGTAGAGTACAGTGGATTACAGTAGAGGTAGAGTACAGTGGAGTACAGAAGAGATAGAGTACAGTGGATTACAGTAGAGGTAGAGTACAGTGGAGCACAGTAGAGGTAGAGTACAGTGGAGCACAATAGAGGTAGAGTACAGTGTAGTACAGTAGAGGTAGAGTACAGTGGAGTACCGTAGAGGTAGAGTACAGTGGAGCACAGTAGAGGTAGAGTACAGTGGAGTACAGTGGAGCACAGTAGAGGTGGAGTACAGTAGAGTACAGTAGATGCAGAGTACAGTGGAGCACAGTAGAGGTAGAGTAAAGTGGAGTACAGTGGAGTACAGTAGAGGTGGAGTACAGTAGAGTACAGTAGAGGTAGAGAACAGTACAGTACAGTAGAGGCAGAGTACAGTGGAGTACAGTAGAGGTAGAGTACAGTAGAGCACAGTAGAGGTAGAATACAGTGGAGTACAGTAGAGGTAGAGTACAGTGGAGTACAGTAGAAGTAGAGTACAGTGGAGTACAGTAGATGTAGAGAACAGTACAGTACAGTAGAGGTAGAGTACAGTGGAGTACAGTAGAGGTAGAGTACATTAGAGCACAATAGAAGTAAAATACAGTGGAGTACAGTAGAGGTAGAGTACAGTGGAGTACAGTAGAGGTAGAGTACAGTGGAGTACAGTAGAGGTAGAGTACAGTGGAGCACAGTAGAGGTAGAGTACAGTTGAGTACAGTAGAGGTAGAGTACAGTGGAGCACAGTAGAGCTAGAGTACAGTGGAGTACAGTGGAGCACAGTAGAGGTGGAGATACAGTAGAGTAGAGTATAGGTTGAGTACAGTGGAGTACAGTAGAGATAGAGTAGAGTGGAGTAGAGTAGAGATATAGTACAGTGGATTAGAGTAGAGATAGAGTACAGTGGAGTATAGTTGAGGTAGAGTACAGTGGAGTACAGTAGAGGTAGAGTACAGTGGAGTACAGTAGAGGTAGAGAACAGTACAGTACAGTAGAGGTAGAGTAGAGTGGAGTACAGTAGAGGTAGAGTACATTAGAGCACAGTAGAGGTAGAATACAGTGGAGTACAGTAGAGCTGGAGTACAGTGGAGTACAGTAGAGGTAGAGTACAGTGGAATACAGAAGAGATAGAGTACAGTGGAGCACATTAGAGGTAGAGTAGAGTGGAGTATAGTTGAGGTAGACTACAGAGGAGTACAGTAGAGGTAGAGTACAGTGGAGTACAGTAGAGGTAGAGTACAGTGGAGTACAGTAGAGGTAGAGTACAGTGGAGCACAGTAGAGGTAGAGTACAGTGGAGCACAGTAGAGGTAGAGTAGAGTGGAGCACAGTAGAGGTAGAGTACAGTGGAGTACAGTAGAGATAGAGTAGAGTGGAGTAGAGTAGAGATAGAGTAAAGTGGATTAGAGTAGAGATAGAGTACAGTGGAGTATAGTAGAGGTAGAGTACAGTGGCGTACAGTAGAGGTAGAGTACAGTGGAGCACAGTAGAGATAGAGTACAATAGAGCAGAGTAGAGGTAGAGTACAGTGGAGTACAGTAGAGGTAGTGTACAGTGGAGCACAGTAGAGGTAGAGTACAGTGGAGCACAGTAGAGGTAGAGTACAGTGGAGTATAATAGAGGTAGAGTACAGTAGAGCACAGTAGAGATAGAGTACAGTAGAGCAGAGTAGAGGTAGAGTACAGTGGAGTACAGAAGAGGTAGAGTACAGTGGAGCACTGTGGAGGTGGAGTACAGTGGAGTACAGTAGAGGTAGAGTACAGTGGAGCACAGTAGAGATAGAGTACAGTAGAGCACAGTAGAGGTAGAGTACAGTGGAGCACAGTAGAGCTAGAGTACAGTGGAGTACAGTGGAGCACAGTAGAGGTGGAGTACAGTAGAGTAGAGTAGAGGTAGAGTACAGTGGAGTAGAGTAGAGATAGAGTACAGTGGATTAGAGTAGAGATAGAGTACAGTGGAGTATAGTTGAGGTAGAGTACAGTGGAGCACAGTAGTGGTAGATTACAGTGGAGTATAGTTGAGGTAGACTACAGTGGAGTATAGTAGAGGTAGAGTACAGTGGAGCACAGTAGAGATAGAGTACAGTAGAGCAGAGTAGAGGTAGAGTACAGTGGAGTACAGTAGAGGTAGAGTACAGTGGAACACTGTAGAGGTGGAGTACAGTGGAGTACAGTAGAGGTAGAGTAGAGTGGAGCACATTAGAGGTGGAGTAGAGTAGAGTACAGTAGAGGTAGAGTACTGTGGAGCACTGTAGAGGTGGAGTACAGTGGAGTACAGTAGAGGTAGAGTACAGTGGACCACAGTAGAGATAGAGTACAGTAGAGCAGAGTAGAGGTAGAGTACAGTGGAGTATAGTAGAGGTAGAGTACAGTGGAGCACTGTAGAGGTGGAGTACAGTGGAGTACAGTAGAGGTAGAGTACAGTGGAGCACAGTAGAGATAAGTGCAGTGGAGAATAGTAGAGGTAGAGTACAGTGGAGTACAGTAGAGGTAGAGTACAGTGGAGTACAGTAGAGGTAGAGTACAGTGGAGTACAGTAGAGGTAGAGTACATTGGAGCACAGTAGAGGTAGAGTACAGTGGAGCACAGTAGAGGTAGAGTACAGTGGAGTACAGTAGAGGTAGAGTACAGTGGAGTACAGTAGAGGTAGAGTACAGTGGAGTACAGTAGAGGTAGAGTACATTGGAGCACAGTAGAGGTAGAGTACAGTGGAGTACAGTAGAGGTGGAGTACAGTAGAGTACAGTAGAGGTAGAGAACAGTACAGTACAGTAGAGGTAGATTACAGTGGAGTACAGTAGAGGTAGAGCACAGTAGAGCAGGGTAGAGGTAGAGTACAGTGGAGTACAGTAGAGGTAGAGCACAGTGGAGCACTGTAGAGGTAGAGTACATTGGAGTACAGTAGAGAAAGAGTACAGTGGAGCACAGTAGAGGTAGAGTACAGTGGAGCACAGTAGAGGTAGAGTACAGTGGAGTACAGTAGAGGTAGAGTACAGTAGAGCACAGTAGAGGTAGAATACAGTGGAGTACAGTAGAGGTAGAGTACAGTGGAGTACAGTAGAGGTAGAATACAGTGGAGTACAGTAGAGGTAGAGAACAGTACAGTACAGTACAGGTAGAATACAGTGGAGTACAGTAGAGGTAGAGTACAGTGGAGTACAGTAGAGGTAGAGTACAGTGGAGTACAGTAGAGATAGAGTACAGTGGAGCACAGTAGAGGTAGAGTACAGTGGAGCACAGTAGAGGTAGAGTACAGTCGAGCACAGTAGAGGTAGAGTACAGTGGAGTACAGTAGAGGTAGAGTACAGTGGAGCACAGTAGAGGTAGAGTACAGTGGAGTACAGTAGAGGTAGAGTACAGTGGAGAACAGTAGAGGTAGAGTACAGTCGAGCACAGTAGAGGTAGAGTACAGTGGAGTACAGTAGAGGTAGAGTACAGTGGAGCACAGTAGAGGTAGAGTACAGTGGAGTACAGTGGAGCACAGTAGAGGTGGAGTACAGTAGAGTACAGTAGAGGTAGAGTACAGTGGAGCACAGTAGAGGTAGAGTACAGTGGAGTATAGTTGAGGTAGACTACAGTGGAGTACAGTAGAGGTAGAGTACAGTGGAGCACAGTAGAGATAGTGTAAAGTAGAGCACTGTAGAGGTGGAGTACAGTGGAGTACAGTAGAGATAGTGTAAAGTAGAGCACTGTAGAGGTGGAGTACAGTGGAGTACAGTAGAGGTAGAGTACAGTGGAGCACAGTAGAGATAGAGTACAGTAGAGCACAGTAGAGGTAGAGTACAGTGGAGTATAGTAGAGGTAGAGTACAGTGGAGTATAGTTGAGGTAGACTACAGTGGAGTACAGTAGAGGTAGAGTACAGTGGAGTACAGTAGAGGTAGAGTACAGTGGAGCACAGTAGAGGTAGAGTACAGTGGAGTATAGTTGAGGTAGAGAACAGTACAGTACAGTAGAGGTAGAGTAGAGTGGAGTACAGTAGAGGTAGAGTACAGTAGAGCACAGTAGAGGTAGAATACAGTGGAGTACAGTAGAGGTAGAGTACAGTGGAGTACAGTAGAGGTAGAGTACAGTGGAGTACAGAAGAGATAGAGTACAGTGGAGCACAGTAGAGGTAGAGTACAGTGGAGCACAGTAGAGGTAGAGTACAGTGGAGCACAGTAGAGGTAGAGTACAGTGGAGTACAGTAGAGGTAGAGTACAGTGGAGCACAGTAGAGGTAGAGTACAGTGGAGCACAGTAGAGGTAGAGTACAGTGGAGTACAGTAGAGGTAGAGTACAGTGGAGCACAGTAGAGGTAGAGTACAGTGGAGTACAGTGGAGCACAGTAGAGGTGGAGTACAGTAGAGTACAGTAGAGGTAGAGTACAGTGGAGCACAGTAGAGGTAGAGTACAGTGGAGTACAGTGGAGTACAGTAGAGGTGGAGTACAGTAGAGTACAGTAGAGGTAGAGAACAGTACAGTACAGTAGAGGTAGAGTACAGTGGAGTACAGTAGAGGTAGAGTACAGTAGAGCACAGTAGAGGTAGAATACAGTGGAGTACAGTAGAGGTAGAGTACAGTGGAGTACAGTAGAGGTAGAGAACAGTGGAGTACAGTAGAGATAGAGTACAGTGGAGCACAGTAGAGGTAGAGTACAGTGGAGCACAGTAGAGGTAGAGTACAGTGGAGCACAGTAGAGATAAAGTACAGTGGAGCACAGTAGAGATAGAGTACAGTGGAGTACAGTGGAGCACAGTAGAGGTATAGTACAGTGGAGCACAGTAGAGATAGATTACATTGGAGTAGAGTAGAGATAGAGTACAGTGGAGTACAGTAGAGGTAAAGTAGAGTTGAGCAGAGTAGAGGTAGAGTACAGTGGAGTACAGTAGAGGTAGAGCACAGTAGAGCAGAGTAGAGGTAGAGTACAGTGGAGTACAGTAGAGGTAGAGCACAGTGGAGCACTGTAGAGGTAGAGTACAGTGGAGTACAGTAGAGATAGAGTACAGTGGAGTACAGTGGAGTACAGTAGAGGTGGAGTACAGTAGAGTACAGTAGAGGTAGAGAACAGTACAGTACATTAGAGGTAGAGTACAGTGGAGTACAGTAGAGGTAGAGTACAGTAGAGCACAGTAGAGGTAGAGTACAGTGGAGTACAGTAGAGGTAGAGTAGAGTGGAGCACAGTAGAGGTAGAGTACAGTGGAGTACAGTGGAGCACAGTAGAGGTGGAGTACAGTAGAGTACAGTAGAGGTAGAGTACAGTGGAGCACAGTAGAGGTAGAGTACAGTGGAGTACAGTGGAGTACAGTAGAGGTGGAGTACAGTAGAGTACAGTAGAGGTAGAGAACAGTACAGTACAGTAGAGGTAGAATACAGTGGAGTACAGTAGAGGTAGAGTACAGTGGAGCACAGTAGAGGTAGAGAACAGTACAGTACAGTAGAAGTAGAGTAGAGTGGAGTATAGTAGAGGTAGAGTACAGTAGAGCACAGTAGAGGTAGAATACAGTGGAGTACAGTAGAGGTAGAGTACAGTGGAGTACAGTAGAGGTAGAGTACAGTGGAGTACAGAAGAGATAGAGTACAGTGGAGCACAGTAGAGGTAGAGTACAGTGGAGCACAGTAGAGGAAGAGTACGGTGGAGCACAGTAGAGGTAGAGTACAGTGGAGTACAGTAGAGGTTGAGTACAGTGGAGTACAGTAGAGGTAGAGTACAGTGGAGCACAGTAGAGGTAGAGTACAGTGGAGTACATTGGAGCACAGTAGAGGTGGAGTACAGTAGAGTACAGTAGAGGTAGAGTACAGTGGAGCACAGTAGAGGTAGAGTAAAGTGGAGTACAGTGGAGTACAGTAGAGGTGGAGTACAGTAGAGTACAGTAGAGGTAGAGAACAGTACAGTGCAGTAGAGGTAGAGTACAGGGGAGTACAGTAGAGGTAGAGTACAGTAGAGCACAGTAGAGGTAGAATACAGTGGAGTACAATAGAGGTAGAGTACAGTGGAGTACAGTAGAGGTAGAGTACAGTGGAGTACAGTAGAGGTAGAGAACAGTACAGTACAGTAGAGGTAGAGTACAGTGGAGTACAGTAGAGGTAGAGTACAGTAGAGCACAGTAGAGGTAAAATACAGTGGAGTACAGTAGAGGTAGAGTACAGTGGAGTACAGTAGAGGTAGAGTACAGTGGAGCACAGTAGAGGTAGAGTACAGTGGAGTACAGTGGAGCACAGTAGAGGTGGAGTACAGTAGAGTACAGTAGAGGTAGAGTACAGTGGAGCACAGTAGAGGTAGAGTACAGTGGAGTACAGTGGAGTACAGTAGAGGTGCAGTACTGTAGAGTACAGTAGAGGTGGAGAACAGTACAGTACAGTAGAGGTAGAGTACAGTGGAGTACAGTAGAGGTAGAGTACAGTAGAGCACAGTAGAGGTAGAGTACAGTGGAGTACAATAGAGGTAGAGTACAGTGGAGCACAGTAGAGCTAGAGTACAGTGGAGTACAGTGGAGCACAGTAGAGGTGGAGTACAGTAGAGTAGAGTATAGGTTGAGTACAGTGGATTAGAGTAGAGATAGAGTACAGTGGAGTATAGTTGAGGTAGAGTACATTGGAGTACAGTAGAGGTAGAGTACAGTGGAGTACAGTAGAGGTAGAGAACAGTACAGTACAGTAGAGGTAGAGTAGAGTGGAGTACAGTAGAGGTAGAGTACAGTAGAGCACAGTAGAGGTAGAATACAGTGGAATACAGTAGAGGTAGAGTACAGTGGAGTACAGTAGAGGTAGAGTACAGTGGAGTACAGAAGAGGTAGAGTACAGTGGGGTACAGTAGAAATAGAGTACAGTGGAGCACAGTAGAGTAGAGTACAGTAGAGCACAGTAGAGTTAGAGTACAGTGGAGCACAGTAGAGATAGAGTACAGTAGAGCAGAGTAGAGGTAGAGTACAGTGGAGTACAGTACAGGTAGAGTACAGTGGAGCACTGTAGAGGTGGAGTACAGTGGAGTACAGTAGAGGTAGAGTACAGTGGAGCACAGTAGAGATAGAGTACAGTAGAGCACAGTAGAGGTAGAGTACAGTGGAGTATAGTAGAGGTAGAGTACAGTGGAGTACAGTAGAGGTAGAGTACAGTGGAGAATAGTAGATGTAGAGTACAGTGGAGCACAGTAGAGGTAGAGTACAGTGGAGCACAGTAGAGGTAGAGTAGAGTGGAGCACATTAGAGGTGGAGTAGAGTAGAGTACAGTAGAGGTAGAGTACAGTGGAGTACAACAGAAGTAGAGTACAGTGGAGTACAGTAGAGGTAGAGTAGAGTGGAGTACAGTAGAGGTAGAGTACAGTGGAGTACAGTAGAGGTAGAGTACAGTGGAGTAGAGTAGAGATAGAGTATAGTGGAGCACAGCACAGGTAGAGTACAGTGGATCACAGTAGAGATAGAGTACAGTGGAGTACAGTGGAGCACAGTAGAGGTATAGTACAGTGGAGCACAGTAGAGATAGATTACAGTGGAGTAGAGTAGAGATAGAGTACAGAGGAGCAGAGTAGAGGTAGAATACAGTGGAGTACAGTAGAGGTAGAGCACAGTAGAGCAGAGTAGAGGTAGAGTAGAGTGGAGTACAGTAGAGGTAGAGCACAGTGGAGCACTGTAGAGGTAGAGTACAGTGGAGTACAGTAGAGATAGATTACAGTGGAGCACAGTAGAGGTAGAGTACAGTGGAGCACAGTAGAGGTAAAGTACAGTGGAGTACAGTGGAGTACAGTAGAGGTAGAGCACAGTAGAGCAGAGTAGAGGTAGAGTACAGTGGAGTACAGTAGAGGTAGAGCACAGTGGAGCACTGTAGAGGTAGAGTACAGTGGAGTACAGTAGAGATAGAGTACAGTGGAGCACAGTAGAGGTAGAGTACAGTGGAGCACAGTAGAGGTAGAGTACAGTAGAGCAGAGTAGAGGTAGAGTACAGTGGAGTACAGTAGAGGTAGAGCACAGTGGAGCACTGTAGAGGTAGAGTACAGTGGAGTACAGTAGAGGTAGAGTACAGTGGAGCACAGTAGAGGTAGAGTACAGTGGAGTACAGTGGAGTACAGTAGAGGTGGAGTACAGTAGAGTACAGTAGAGGTAGAGAACAGTACAGTACAGTAGAGGTAGAGTACAGTGGAGTACAGTAGAGGTAGAGTAGAGTAGAGCACAGTAGAGGTAGAATACAGTGGAGTACAGTAGAGGTAGAGTAGAGTGGAGTACAGTAGAGGTAGAGTGCAGTGGAGTACAGTAGAGGTAGAGAACAGTACAGTACAGTAGAGGTAGAGTACAGTGGAGTACAGTAGAGGTAGAGTACAGTAGAGCACAGTAGAGGTAGAATACAGTGGAGTACAGTAGAGGTAGAGTACAGTGGAGTACAGTAGAGGTAGAGTACAGTGGAGTACAGTAGAGGTAGAGTACAGTGGAGCACAGTAGAGGTAGAGTACAGTAGAGTACAGTAGAGGTAGAGTACAGTGGAGCACAGTAGAGCTAGAATACAGTGGAGTACAGTGGAGCACAGTAATGGTGGAGTACAGTAGAGTAGAGTATAGGTAGAGTACAGTGGAGTACAGTAGAGATAGAGTAGAGTGGAGTAGAGTAGAGATATAGTACAGTGGATTAGAGAAGAGATAGAGTACAGTGGAGTATAGTTGAGGTAGAGTACAGTGGAGCACAGTAGAGGTAGAGTACAGTGGAGTATAGTTGAGGTAGACTACATTGGAGTACAGTAGAGGTAGAGTACAGTGGAGCACAGTAGAGATAGAGTACAGTAGAGCAGAGTAGAGGTAGAGTACAGTGGAGTACAGTAGAAGTAGAGTACAGTGGAGCACTGTAGAGGTAGAATACAGTGGAGTACAGTAGAGGTAGAGTACAGTGGAGCACAGTAGAGGTAGAGTACAGTGGAGTACAGTAGAGGTAGAGTACAGTGGAGCACAGTAGAGCTAGAGTACAGTGGAGTACAGTGGAGCACTGTAGAGGTAGAATACAGTGGAGTACAGTAGAGGTAGAGAACAGTACAGTACAGTAGAGGTAGAGTACAGTGGAGAACAGTAGAGGTAGAGTACAGTAGAGCACAGTAGAGGTAGAGAACAGTACAGTACAGTAGAGGTAGAGTACAGTGGAGTACAGTAGAGGTAGAGTACAGTAGAGCACAATAGAGGTAAAATACAGTGGAGTACAGTAGAGGTAGAGTACAGTGGAGTACAGTAGAGGAAGAGTACAGTGGAGTACAGTAGAGGTAGAGTACAGTGGAGCACAGTAGAGGTAGAGTACAGTTGAGTACAGTAGAGGTAGAGTACAGTGGAGCACAATAGAGCTAGAGTACAGTGGAGTACAGTGGAGCACAGTAGAGGTGGAGTACAGTAGAGTAGAGTATAGGTTGAGTACAGTAGAGTACAGTAGAGATAGAGTAGAGTGGAGTAGAGTAGAGATAGAGTACAGTGGATTAGAGTAGAGATAGAGTACAGTGGAGTATAGTTGAGGTAGAGTACAGTGGAGTACAGTAGAGGTAGAGTACAGTGGAGTAGAGTAGAGGTAGAGAACAGTACAGTACAGTAGAGGTAGAGTAGAGTGGAGTACAGTAGAGGTAGAGTACAGCAGAGCACAGTAGAGGTAAAATACAGTGGAGTACAGTAGAGGTAGAGTACAGTGGATTACATTAGAGGTAGAGTACAGTAGAGTACAGTGGAGCACAGTAGAGGTAGAGTACAGTGGAGCACAGTAGAGGTAGAGTACAGTGGAGTACAGTAGAGGTAGAGTACAGTGGAGTACAGTAGAGGTAGAGTACAGTGGAGCACAATAGAGGTAGAGTACAGTGGAGTACAGTGGAGCACAGTAGAGGTGGAGTACAGTAGAGTACAGTAGATGTAGAGTACAGTGGAGCACAGTAGAGGTTGAGTAAAGTGGAGTACAGTGGAGTACAGTAGAGGTGGAGTACAGTAGAGTACAGTAGAGGTAGAGAACAGTACAGTACAGTAGAGGCAGAGTACAGTGGAGTACAGTAGAGGTAGAGTACAGTAGAGCACAGTAGAGGTAGAATACAGTGGAGTACAGTAGAGGTAGAGTACAGTGGAGTACAGTAGAGGTAGAGTACAGTGGAGTACAGTAGATGTAGAGAACAGTACAGTACAGTAGAGGTAGAGTACAGTGGAGTACAGTAGAGGTAAGAGTACATTAGAGCACAATAGAGGTAAAATACAGTGGAGTACAGTAGAGGTAGAGTACAGTGGAGTACAGTAGAGGTAGAGTACAGTGGAGTACAGTAGAGGTAGAGTACAGTGGAGCACAGTAGAGGTAGAGTACAGTTGAGTACAGTAGAGGTAGAGTACAGTGGAGCACAGTAGAGCTAGAGTACAGTGGAGTACAGTGGAGCACAGTAGAGGTGGAGTACAGTAGAGTAGAGTATAGGTTGAGTACAGTGGAGTACAGTAGATATAGAGTAGAGTCTAGTAGAGTAGAGATAGAGTACAGTGGATTAGAGTAGAGATAGAGTACAGTGGAGTATAGTTGAGGTAGAGTACAGTGGAGTACAGTAGAGGTAGAGTACAGTGGAGTACAGTAGAGGTAGAGAACAGTACAGTACAGTAGAGGTAGAGTAGAGTGGAGTACAGTAGAGGTAGAGTACAGCAGAGCACAGTAGAGGTAAAATACAGTGGAGTACAGTAGAGGTAGAGTACAGTGGATTACAGTAGAGGTAGAGTACAGTGGAGTACAGAAGAGATAGAGTACAGTGGATTACAGTAGAGGTAGAGTACAGTGGAGCACAGTAGAGGTAGAGTACAGTGGAGCACAATAGAGGTAGAGTACAGTGTAGTACAGTAGAGGTAGAGTACAGTGGAGTACCGTAGAGGTAGAGTACAGTGGAGCACAGTAGAGGTAGAGTACAGTGGAGTACAGTGGAGCACAGTAGAGGTGGAGTACAGTAGAGTACAGTAGATGTAGAGTACAGTGGAGCACAGTAGAGGTAGAGTAAAGTGGAGTACAGTGGAGTACAGTAGAGGTGGAGTACAGTAGAGTACAGTAGAGGTAGAGAACAGTACAGTACAGTAGAGGCAGAGTACAGTGGAGTACAGTAGAGGTAGAGTACAGTAGAGCACAGTAGAGGTAGAATACAGTGGAGTACAGTAGAGGTAGAGTACAGTGGAGTACAGTAGAAGTAGAGTACAGTGGAGTACAGTAGATGTAGAGAACAGTACAGTACAGTAGAGGTAGAGTACAGTGGAGTACAGTAGAGGTAGAGTACATTAGAGCACAATAGAAGTAAAATACAGTGGAGTACAGTAGAGGTAGAGTACAGTGGAGTACAGTAGAGGTAGAGTACAGTGGAGTACAGTAGAGGTAGAGTACAGTGGAGCACAGTAGAGGTAGAGTACAGTTGAGTACAGTAGAGGTAGAGTACAGTGGAGCACAGTAGAGCTAGAGTAGAGTGGAGTACAGTAGAGGTAGAGTACATTAGAGCACAGTAGAGGTAGAATACAGTGGAGTACAGTAGAGCTGGAGTACAGTGGAGTACAGTAGAGGTAGAGTACAGTGGAATACAGAAGAGATAGAGTACAGTGGAGCACATTAGAGGTAGAGTAGAGTGGAGTATAGTTGAGGTAGACTACAGTGGAGTACAGTAGAGGTAGAGTACAGTGGAGTACAGTAGAGGTAGAGTACAGTGGAGTACAGTAGAGGTAGAGTACAGTGGAGCACAGTAGAGGTAGAGTACAGTGGAGCACAGTAGAGGTAGAGTAGAGTGGAGCACAGTAGAGGTAGAGTACAGTGGAGTACAGTAGAGATAGAGTAGAGTGGAGTAGAGTAGAGATAGAGTAAAGTGGATTAGAGTAGAGATAGAGTACAGTGGAGTATAGTAGAGGTAGAGTACAGTGGCGTACAGTAGAGGTAGAGTACAGTGGAGCACAGTAGAGATAGAGTACAATAGAGCAGAGTAGAGGTAGAGTACAGTGGAGTACAGTAGAGGTAGTGTACAGTGGAGCACAGTAGAGGTAGAGTACAGTGGAGCACAGTAGAGGTAGAGTACAGTGGAGTATAATAGAGGTAGAGTACAGTAGAGCACAGTAGAGATAGAGTACAGTAGAGCAGAGTAGAGGTAGAGTACAGTGGAGTACAGAAGAGGTAGAGTACAGTGGAGCACTGTAGAGGTGGAGTACAGTGGAGTACAGTAGAGGTAGAGTACAGTGGAGCACAGTAGAGATAGAGTACAGTAGAGCACAGTAGAGGTAGAGTACAGTGGAGCACAGTAGAGCTAGAGTACAGTGGAGTACAGTGGAGCACAGTAGAGGTGGAGTACAGTAGAGTAGAGTAGAGGTAGAGTACAGTGGAGTACAGTAGAGATAGAGTACAGTGGATTAGAGTAGAGATAGAGTACAGTGGAGTATAGTTGAGGTAGAGTACAGTGGAGCACAGTAGTGGTAGATTACAGTGGAGTATAGTTGAGGTAGACTACAGTGGAGTATAGTAGAGGTAGAGTACAGTGGAGCACAGTAGAGATAGAGTACAGTAGAGCAGAGTAGAGGTAGAGTACAGTGGAGTACAGTAGAGGTAGAGTACAGTGGAACACTGTAGAGGTGGAGTACAGTGGAGTACAGTAGAGGTAGAGTAGAGTGGAGCACATTAGAGGTGGAGTAGAGTAGAGTACAGTAGAGGTAGAGTACAGTGGAGCACTGTAGAGGTGGAGTACAGTGGAGTACAGTAGAGGTAGAGTACAGTGGACCACAGTAGAGATAGAGTACAGTAGAGCAGAGTAGAGGTAGAGTACAGTGGAGTATAGTAGAGGTAGAGTACAGTGGAGCACTGTAGAGGTGGAGTACAGTGGAGTACAGTAGAGGTAGAGTACAGTGGAGCACAGTAGAGATAAGTGCAGTGGAGAATAGTAGAGGTAGAGTACAGTGGAGTACAGTAGAGGTAGAGTACAGTGGAGTACAGTAGAGGTAGAGTAGAGTGGAGCACATTAGAGGTGGAGTAGAGTAGAGTACAGTAGAGGTAGAGTACAGTGGAGTACAACAGAAGTAGAGTACAGTGGAGTACAGTAGAGGTAGAGTAGAGTGGAGTACAGTAGAGGTAGAGTACAGTGGAGTACAGTAGAGGTAGAGTACAGTGGAGTAGAGTAGAGATAGAGTACAGTGGAGCACAGCAGAGGTAGAGTACAGTGGATCACAGTAGAGATAGAGTACAGTGGAGTACAGTGGAGCACAGTAGAGGTATAGTACAGTGGAGCATAGTAGAGATAGATTACAGTGGAGTAGAGTAGAGATAAGTACAGTGGAGTACAGTAGAGGTAGAGTACAGTGGAGCAGAGTAGAGGTAGAGTACAGTGGAGTACAGTAGAGGTAGAGCACAGTAGAGCAGAGTAGAGGTAGAGTACAGTGGAGTATTGTAGAGGTAGAGCACAGTGGAGCACTGTAGAGGTAAAGTACAGTGGAGTACAGTAGAGATAGAGTACAGTGGTGCACAGTAGAGGTAGAGTACAGTGGAGCACAGTAGAGGTAGAGTACAGTGGAGCACTGTAGACGTATAGTACAGTGGAGCACAGTAGAGATAGATTACAGTGGAGTAGAGTAGAGATAGAGTACAGTGGAGTACAGTAGAGGTAGAGTGCAGTGGAGCACAGTAGAGGTAGAGTACAGCTGAGCACAGTAGAGGTAGAGTAGAGTGGAGCACAATAGAGGTAGAGTACAGTGGACTACAGTAGAGGTAGTGTACAGTGGAGCACAGTAGAGGTAGAGTACAGTGGAGCACAGTAGAGGTAGAGTACAGTGGAGTACAGTAGAGGTAGAGTACAGTGGAGCACAGTAGAGGTAGAGTACAGTAGAGTACAGTGGAGTACACTAGAGGTGGAGTACAGTAGAGTACAGTAGAGGTAGAGAACAGTACAGTACAGTAGAGGTAGAGTACAGTGGAGTACAGTTGAGGTAGAGTACAGTAGAGCACAGAAGAGGTAGAATACAGTGGAGTACAGTAGAGGTAGAGTACAGTGGAGTACAGTAGAGGTAGAGTACAGTGGAGTACAGAAAAGATAGAGTACAGTGGAGCACAGTAGAGGTAGAGTACAGTGGAGCACAGTAGAGGTAGAGAACAGTACAGTACAGTAGAGGTAGAGTAGAGTGGAGGACAGTAGAGGTAGAGTACAGTAGAGCACAGTAGAGGTAGAATACAGTGGAGTACAGTAGAGGTAGAGTACAGTGGATTACAGTAGAGGTAGAGTACAGTGGAGTACAGAAGAGATAGAGTACAGTGGATTACAGTAGAGGTAGAGTACAATGGAGCACAGTAGAGGTAGAGTACAGTGGAGCACAGTAGAGGTAGAGTACAGTGGAGTACAGTAGAGGTAGAGTACAGTGGAGTACAGTAGAGGTAGAGTACAGTGGAGCACAGTAGAGGTAGAGTACAGTGGAGTACAGAGGAGCACAGTAGAGGTGGAGTACAGTAGAGTAAAGTAGATGTAGAGTACAGTGGAGCACAGTAGAGGTAGAGTAAAGTGGAGTACAGTGGAGTACAGTAGAGGTGGAGTACAGTAGAGCACAGTAGAGGTAGAATACAGTGGAGTACAGTAGAGGTAGAGTACAGTGGAGTACAGTAGAGGTAGAGTACAGTGGAGTACAGAAGAGATAGAGTACAGTGGAGCACAGTAGAGGTAGAGTACAGTGGAGCACAGTAGAGGTAGAGTACAGTGGAGTACAGTGGAGCACAGTAGAGGTGGAGTACAGTAGAGTACAGTAGAGGTAGAGTACAGTGGAGTACAGTGGAGTACACTAGAGGTGGAGTACAGTAGAGTACAGTAGAGGTAGAGAACAGTACAGTACAGTACAGTAGAGGTAGAGTACAGTGGAGTACAGTAGAGGTAGAGTACTGTAGAGCAGAGTAGAGGTAGAATACAGTGGAGTACAGTAGAGGTGGAGTACAGTAGAGGTAGAGTACAGTGGAGTACAGTAGAGGTAGAGTACAGTGGAGCAGAGTAGAGGTAGAGTACAGTGGAGTACAGTAGAGGTAGAGTACAGTGGAGCAGAGTAGAGGTAGAGTACAGTGGAGTACAGTGGAGCACAGTAGAGGTGGAGTACAGTAGAGTACAGTAGAGGTAGAGTACAGTGGAGTACAGTGGAGTACACTAGAGGTGGAGTACAGTAGAGTACAGTAGAGGTAGAGAACAGTACAGTACAGTACAGTAGAGGTAGAGTACAGTGGAGTACAGTAGAGGTAGAGTACTGTAGAGCAGAGTAGAGGTAGAATACAGTGGAGTACAGTAGAGGTGGAGTACAGTGGAGTACAGTAGAGGTAGAGTACAGTGGAGTACAGTAGAGGTAGAGTACAGTGGAGCAGAGTAGAGGTAGAGTACAGTAGAGCACAGTAGAGGTAGAATACAGTGGAGTACAGTAGAGGTGGAGTTCAGTGGAGCACAGCAGAGGTAGAGTACAGTGAAGTATAGTAGAGGTAGAGTACATTAGAGCACAGTAGAGATAGAGTACAGTAGAGCACAGTAGAGGTAGAGTACAGTGGAGCACAGTCGAGTAAGAGTACAGTGTAGTACAGTAGAGAAAGAGTACAGTGGAGTACAGTAGAGATAGAGTACAGTCGAACACAGTAGAGGTAGAGTACAGTGGAGTACAATAGAAATAGAGTACAGTGGAGTACAGTAGAGGTAGATTAGAGTGGAGTACAGTAGAGGTAGAGTACAGTGGAGTACAGTAGAGGTAGAGTAAAGTGGAGTAGAGTAGAGGTAGAGTACAGTGGAGTACAGTAGAGGTAGAGTACAGTGGAGCAGAGTAGAGGTAGAGTACAGTAGAGCACAGTAGAGGTAGAATACAGTGGAGTACAGTAGAGGTGGAGTTCAGTGGAGCACAGCAGAGGTAGAGTACAGTGAAGTATAGTAGAGGTAGAGTACATTAGAGCACAGTAGAGATAGAGTACAGTAGAGCACAGTAGAGGTAGAGTACAGTGGAGCACAGTCGAGTAAGAGTACAGTGTAGTACAGTAGAGATAGAGTACAGTGGAGTACAGTAGAGATAGAGTACAGTCGAACACAGTAGAGGTAGAGTACAGTGGAGTACAATAGAAATAGAGTACAGTGGAGTACAGTAGAGGTAGATTAGAGTGGAGTACAGTAGAGGTAGAGTACAGTGGAGCACAGCAGAGGTAGAGTACAGTGGATCACAGTAGAGATAGAGTACAGTGGAGTACAGTGGAGCACAGTAGAGATAGATTACAGTGGAGTAGAGTAGAGATAGAGTACAGTGGAGTACAGTAGAGGTAGAGTACAGTGGAGTACAGTAGAGGTAGAGTACAGTGGAGCAGAGTAGAGGTAGAGTACAGTAGAGCACAGTAGAGGTAGAATACAGTGGAGTACAGTAGAGGTGGAGTTCAGTGGAGCACAGCAGAGGTAGAGTACAGTGAAGTATAGTAGAGGTAGAGTACATTAGAGCACAGTAGAGATAGAGTACAGTAGAGCACAGTAGAGGTAGAGTACAGTGGAGCACAGTCGAGTAAGAGTACAGTGTAGTACAGTAGAGATAGAGTACAGTGGAGTACAGTAGAGATAGAGTACAGTCGAACACAGTAGAGGTAGAGTACAGTGGAGTACAATAGAAATAGAGTACAGTGGAGTACAGTAGAGGTAGATTAGAGTGGAGTACAGTAGAGGTAGAGTACAGTGGAGTACAGTAGAGGTAGAGTAAAGTGGAGTAGAGTAGAGATAGAGTACAGTGGAGCACAGCAGAGGTAGAGTACAGTGGATCACAGTAGAGATAGAGTACAGTGGAGTACAGTGGAGCACAGTAGAGATAGATTACAGTGGAGTAGAGTAGAGATAGAGTACAGTGGAGTACAGTAGAGGTAGAGTACAGTGGAGCAGAGTAGAGGTAGAGTACAGTGGAGTACAGTAGAGGTAGAGCACAGTAGAGCAGAGTAGAGGTAGAGTACAGTGGAGTACAGTAGAGGTAGAGCACAGTGGAGCACTGTAGAGGTAGAGTACAGTGGAGTACAGTAGAGATAGAGTACAGTGGAGCACAGTAGAGGTAGAGTACAGTGGAGCACAGTAGAGGTAGAGTACAGTGGAGCACAGTAGAGGTAGAGTACAGTGGAGTAGAGTAGAGGTAGTTAACAGTGGAGTACAGTAGAGGTAGAGTACTGTGGAGCACAGTAGAGGTAGAGTACAGTGGAGTACTGTGGAGCACAGTAGAGGTGGAGTACAGTAGAGTACAGTAGAGGTAGAGTACAGTGGAGCACAGTAGAGGTAGAGTACAGTGGAGTACAGTAGAGGTGGAGTACAGTAGAGTACAGTAGAGGTAGAGAACAGTACAGTACAGTAGAGGTAGAGTACAGTGGAGTACAGTAGAGGTAGAGTACAGTAGAGCACAGTAGAGGTAGAATACAGTGGAGTACAGTAGAGGTGGAGTACAGTAGAGGTAGAGTGCAGTGGAGTACAGTAGAGGTAGAGAACAGTACAGTACAGTAGAGGTAGAGTACAGTGGAGTACAGTAGAGGTAGAGTACAGTGGAGTACAGTAGAGGTAGAGTACAGTGGAGTACAGTAGAGGTAGAGTACAGTGGAGCACAGTAGAGGTAGAGTACAGTAGAGTACAGTAGAGGTAAAGTACAGTGGAGCACAGTAGAGCTAGAATACAGTGGAGTACAGTGGAGCACAGTAGAGGTGGAGTACAGTAGAGTAGAGTATAGGTAGAGTACAGTGGAGTACAGTAGATATAGAGTAGAGTGGAGTAGAGTAGAGATACAGTACAGTGGATTAGAGTAGAGATAGAGTACAGTGGAGTATAGTTGAGGTAGAGTACAGTGGAGCACAGTAGAGGTAGAGTACAGTGGAGTATAGTTGAGGTAGACTACAGAAGAGTACAGTAGAGGTAGAGTACAGTGGAGCACAGTAGAGATAGAGTACAGTAGAGCAGAGTAGAGGTAAAGTACAGTGGAGTACAGTAGAGGTAGAGTACAGTGGAGCACTGTAGAGGTGGAGTACAGTGGAGTACAGTAGAGGTAGAGTACAGTGGAGCACAGTAGAGATAGAGTACAGTAGAGCACAGTAGAGGTAGAGTACAGTGGAGCACAGTAGAGGTAGAGTACAGTGGAGTATAGTTGAGGTAGACTACAGTGGTGTACATTAGAGGTAGAGTACAGTGGAGTACAGTAGAGGTAGAGTACAGTGGAGCACAGTAGAGGTAGAGTACAGTGGAGTATAGTTGAGGTAGACTACTGTGGAGTACAGTAGAGGTAGAGTACAGTGGAGCACAGTAGAGATAGAGTACAGTAGAGCAGAGTAGAGGTAGAGTACAGTGGAGTACAGTAGAGGTAGAGCACAGTGGAGCACTGTAGAGGTAGAGTACAGTGGAGTACAGTAGAGATAGAGTACAGTGGAGCACAGTAGAGATAGAGTGCAGTGGAGCACAGTAGAGGTAGAGTACAGCTGAGCACAGTAGAGGTAAAGTAGAGTGGAGCACAGTAGAGGTAGAGTACAGTGGAGCACAGTAGAGGTAGAGTACAGTGGAGTATAATAGAGGTAGAGTACAGTAGAGCACAGTAGAGATATAGTACAGTAGAGCAGAGTAGAGGTAGAGTACAGTGGAGTACAGTAGAGGTAGAGCACATTGGAGCACAGTAGAGGTAGAGTACAGTGGAGCACAGTAGAGGTAGAGTACAGTGGAGCACAGTAGAGGTAGAGTACAGTGGAGTACAGTAGAGGTAGAGTACAGTGGAGTACAGTAGAGGTAGAGTACATTGGAGCACAGTAGAGGTAGAGTACAGTGGAGTACAGTAGAGGTGGAGTACAGTAGAGTACAGTAGAGGTAGAGAACAGTACAGTACAGTAGAGGTAGATTACAGTGGAGTACAGTAGAGGTAGAGCACAGTAGAGCAGGGTAGAGGTAGAGTACAGTGGAGTACAGTAGAGGTAGAGCACAGTGGAGCACTGTAGAGGTAGAGTACATTGGAGTACAGTAGAGATAGAGTACAGTGGAGCACAGTAGAGGTAGAGTACAGTGGAGCACAGTAGAGGTAGAGTACAGTGGAGTACAGTAGAGGTAGAGTACAGTAGAGCACAGTAGAGGTAGAATACAGTGGAGTACAGTAGAGGTAGAGTACAGTGGAGTACAGTAGAGGTAGAATACAGTGGAGTACAGTAGAGGTAGAGAACAGTACAGTACAGTACAGGTAGAATACAGTGGAGTACAGTAGAGGTAGAGTACAGTGGAGTACAGTAGAGGTAGAGTACAGTGGAGTACAGTAGAGATAGAGTACAGTGGAGCACAGTAGAGGTAGAGTACAGTGGAGCACAGTAGAGGTAGAGTACAGTCGAGCACAGTAGAGGTAGAGTACAGTGGAGTACAGTAGAGGTAGAGTACAGTGGAGCACAGTAGAGGTAGAGTACAGTGGAGTACAGTAGAGGTAGAGTACAGTGGAGAACAGTAGAGGTAGAGTACAGTCGAGCACAGTAGAGGTAGAGTACAGTGGAGTACAGTAGAGGTAGAGTACAGTGGAGCACAGTAGAGGTAGAGTACAGTGGAGTACAGTGGAGCACAGTAGAGGTGGAGTACAGTAGAGTACAGTAGAGGTAGAGTACAGTGGAGCACAGTAGAGGTAGAGTACAGTGGAGTATAGTTGAGGTAGACTACAGTGGAGTACAGTAGAGGTAGAGTACAGTGGAGCACAGTAGAGATAGTGTAAAGTAGAGCACTGTAGAGGTGGAGTACAGTGGAGTACAGTAGAGATAGTGTAAAGTAGAGCACTGTAGAGGTGGAGTACAGTGGAGTACAGTAGAGGTAGAGTACAGTGGAGCACAGTAGAGATAGAGTACAGTAGAGCACAGTAGAGGTAGAGTACAGTGGAGTATAGTAGAGGTAGAGTACAGTGGAGTATAGTTGAGGTAGACTACAGTGGAGTACAGTAGAGGTAGAGTACAGTGGAGTACAGTAGAGGTAGAGTACAGTGGAGCACAGTAGAGGTAGAGTACAGTGGAGTATAGTTGAGGTAGAGAACAGTACAGTACAGTAGAGGTAGAGTAGAGTGGAGTACAGTAGAGGTAGAGTACAGTAGAGCACAGTAGAGGTAGAATACAGTGGAGTACAGTAGAGGTAGAGTACAGTGGAGTACAGTAGAGGTAGAGTACAGTGGAGTACAGAAGAGATAGAGTACAGTGGAGCACAGTAGAGGTAGAGTACAGTGGAGCACAGTAGAGGTAGAGTACAGTGGAGCACAGTAGAGGTAGAGTACAGTGGAGTACAGTAGAGGTAGAGTACAGTGGAGCACAGTAGAGGTAGAGTACAGTGGAGCACAGTAGAGGTAGAGTACAGTGGAGTACAGTAGAGGTAGAGTACAGTGGAGCACAGTATTGGTAGAGTACAGTGGAGTACAGTGGAGCACAGTAGAGGTGGAGTACAGTAGAGTACAGTAGAGGTAGAGTACAGTGGAGCACAGTAGAGGTAGAGTACAGTGGAGTAGAGTGGAGTACAGTAGAGGTGGAGTACAGTAGAGTACAGTAGAGGTAGAGAACAGTACAGTACAGTAGAGGTAGAGTACAGTGGAGTACAGTAGAGGTAGAGTACAGTAGAGCACAGTAGAGGTAGAATACAGTGGAGTACAGTAGAGGTAGAGTACAGTGGAGTACAGTAGAGGTAGAGTACAGTGGAGTACAGTAGAGATAGAGTACAGTGGAGCACAGTAGAGGTAGAGTACAGTGGAGCACAGTAGAGGTAGAGTACAGTGGAGCACAGTAGAGATAAAGTACAGTGGAGCACAGTAGAGATAGAGTACAGTGGAGTACAGTGGAGCACAGTAGAGGTATAGTACAGTGGAGCACAGTAGAGATAGATTACATTGGAGTAGAGTAGAGATAGAGTACAGTGGAGTACAGTAGAGGTAAAGTAGAGTTGAGCAGAGTAGAGGTAGAGTACAGTGGAGCACAGTAGAGGTAGAGTACAGTGGAGTACAGTAGAGGTAGAGTACAGTAGAGCACAGTAGAGGTAGAATACAGTGGAGTACAGTAGAGGTAGAGTACAGTGGAGTACAGTAGAGGTAGAGTACAGTGGAGTACAGAAGAGATAGAGTACAGTGGAGCACAGTAGAGGTAGAGTACAATGGAGCACAGTAGAGGTAGAGTACAGTGGAGCACAGTAGAGGTAGAGTACAGTGGAGTACAGTAGAGGTGGAGTACAGTGGAGTACAGTAGAGGTAGAGTACAGTGGAGCACAGTAGAGGTAGAGTACAGTGGAGTACAGTGGAGCACAGTAGAGGTGGAGTAGAGTAGAGTACAGTAGAGGTAGAGTACAGTTGAGCACAGTAGAGGTAGAGTAGAGTGGAGTACAGTGGAGTACAGTAGAGGTGGAGTACAGTAGAGTACAGTAGAGGTAGAGAACAGTACAGTACAGTAGAGGTAGAGTACAATGGAGTACAGTAGAGGTAGAGTACAGTAGAGCACAGTAGAGGTAGAATACAGTGGAGTACAGTAGAGGTAGAGTGCAGTGGAGTACAGTAGAGGTAGAGTACAGTGTAGTACAGTAGAGGTAGAGTACAGTGGAGCACAGTAGAGGTCAAGTACAGTGGAGTACAGTAGAGGTAGAGTACAGTGGAGCACAGTAGAGGTAGAGTACAGTGGAGCACAGTAGAGGTAGAGTACAGTGGAGCACAGTAGAGGTAGAGTACAGTGGAGTACAGTAGACGTTGAGTACAGTCGAGTACAGTAGAGGTAGAGTACAGTGGAGCACATTAGAGGTAGAGTAGAGTGGAGTACAGTAGAGGTAGAGTACAGTAGAGCACAGTAGAGGTAGAATACAGTGGAGTACAGTAGAGGTAGAGTACAGTGGAGTACAGTAGAGGTAGAGTACAGTGGAGTAAAGAAGAGATAGAGTACAGTGGAGCACAGTAGAGGTAGAGTACAGTGGAGCACAGTAGAGGTAGAGTACAGTGGAGCACAGTAGAGGTAGAGTACAGTGGAGTACAGTAGAGGTAGAGTAAAGTGGAGTACAGTAGAGGTAGAGTACAGTGGAGCACAGTAGAGGTAGAGTACAGTGGAGTACAGTGGAGCACAGTAGAGGTGGAGTATAGTAGAGTACAGTAGAGGTAGAGTACAGTGGAGCACAGTAGAGGTAGAGTACAGTGGAGTACAGTGGAGTACACTAGAGGTGGAGTACAGTAGAGTACAGTAGAGGTAGAGAACAGTACAGTACAATAGAGGTAGAGTACAGTGGAGTACAGTAGAGGTAGAGTACAGTAGAGCACAGTAGAGGTAGAATACAGTGGAGTTCAGTAGAGGTAGAGTACAGTGGAGTACAGTAGAGGTAGAGTACAGTGTAGTACAGTAGAGGTAGAGAACAGTACAGTACATTAGAGGTAGAGTACAGTGGAGTACAGTAGAGGTAGAGTACAGTAGAGCACAGTATAGGTAGAATACAGTGGAGTACAGTAGAGGTAGAGTACAGTGGAGTACAGTAGAGGTAGAGTACAGTGGAGTACAGTAGAGGTAGAGTACAGTGGAGCACAGTAGAGGTAGAGTACAGTGGAGTACAGTAGAGGTAGAGTACAGTGGAGTACAGTGGAGCACAGTAGAGGTGGAGTACAGTGGAGTAGAGTATAGGTTGAGTACAGTGGAGTACAGTAGAGATAGAGTAGAGTGGAGTAGAGTAGAGATAGAGTACAGTGGATTAGAGTAGATATAGAGTACAGTGGAGTATAGTTGAGGTAGAGTACAGTGGAGTACAGTAGAGGTAGAGTACAGTGGAGTACAGTAGAGGTAGAGAACAGTACAGTACAGTAGAGGTAGAGTAGAGTGGAGTACAGTAGAGGTAGAGTACAGTAGAGCACAGTAGAGGTAGAATACAGTCGAGTACAGTAGAGGTAGAGTACAGTGGAGTACAGTAGAGGTAGAGTACAGTGGAGTACAGAAGAAATAGAGTACAGTGGAGCACAGTAGAGGTAGAGTACAGTGGAGCACAGTAGAGGTAGAGAACAGTACAGTACAGTAGAGGTAGAGTAGAGTGGAGTACAGTAGAGGTAGAGTACAGTAGAGCACAGTAGAGGTAGAATACAGTGGAGTACAGTAGAGGTAGAGTACAGTGGAGTACAGTAGAGGTAGAGTACAGTGGAGTACAGTGGATCACAGTAGAGGTGGAGTACAAAAGAGTCCAGTAGATGTAGAGTACAGTGGAGCACAGTAGAGGTAGAGTAAAGTGGAGTACAGTGGAGTACAGTAGAGGTGGAGTACAGTAGAGTACAGTAGAGGTAGAGAACAGTACAGTACAGTAGAGGCAGAGTACAGTGGAGTACAGTAGAGGTAGAGTACAGTAGAGCACAGTAGAGGTAGAATACAGTGGAGTACAGTAGAGGTAGAGTACAGTGGAGTACAGTAGAGGTAGAGTACAGTGGAGTACAGTAGAGGTAGAGTACAGTGGAGCACAGTAGAGGTAGAGTACAGTGGAGTACAGTAGAGGTAGAGTACAGTGGAGTACAGTAGAGGTAGAGTACAGTGGAGCACAGTAGAGGTAGAGTACAGTGGAGTACAGTGGAGCACAGTAGAGGTAGAGTACAGTGGAGCACAGTAGAGGTAGAGTACAGTCGAGCACAGTAGAGGTAGAGTACAGTGGAGTACAGTAGAGGTAGAGTACAGTGGAGCACAGTAGAGGTAGAGTACAGTGGAGTACAGTAGAGGTAGAGTACAGTGGAGAACAGTAGAGGTAGAGTACAGTCGAGCACAGTAGAGGTAGAGTACAGTGGAGTACAGTAGAGGTAGAGTACAGTGGAGCACAGTAGAGGTAGAGTACAGTGGAGTACAGTGGAGCACAGTAGAGGTGGAGTACAGTAGAGTACAGTAGAGGTAGAGTACAGTGGAGCACAGTAGAGGTAAAGTACAGTGGAGTATAGTTGAGGTAGACTACAGTGGAGTACAGTAGAGGTAGAGTACAGTGGAGCACAGTAGAGATAGTGTAAAGTAGAGCACTGTAGAGGTGGAGTACAGTGGAGTACAGTAGAGATAGTGTAAAGTAGAGCACTGTAGAGGTGGAGTACAGTGGAGTACAGTAGAGGTAGAGTACAGTGGAGCACAGTAGAGATAGAGTACAGTAGAGCACAGTAGAGGTAGAGTACAGTGGAGTATAGTAGAGGTAGAGTACAGTGGAGTATAGTTGAGGTAGACTACAGTGGAGTACAGTAGAGGTAGAGTACAGTGGAGTACAGTAGAGGTAGAGTACAGTGGAGCACAGTAGAGGTAGAGTACAGTGGAGTATAGTTGAGGTAGAGAACAGTACAGTACAGTAGAGGTAGAGTAGAGTGGAGTACAGTAGATGTAGAGTACAGTAGAGCACAGTAGAGGTAGAATACAGTGGAGTACAGTAGAGGTAGAGTACAGTGGAGTACAGTAGAGGTAGAGTACAGTGGAGTACAGAAGAGATAGAGTACAGTGGAGCACAGTAGAGGTAGAGTACAGTGGAGCACAGTAGAGGTAGAGTACAGTGGAGCACAGTAGAGGTAGAGTACAGTGGAGTACAGTAGAGGTAGAGTACAGTGGAGCACAGTAGAGGTAGAGTACAGTGGAGCACAGTAGAGGTAGAGTACAGTGGAGTACAGTAGAGGTAGAGTACAGTGGAGCACAGTAGAGGTAGAGTACAGTGGAGTACAGTGGAGCACAGTAGAGGTGGAGTACAGTAGAGTACAGTAGAGGTAGAGTACAGTGGAGCACAGTAGAGGTAGAGTACAGTGGAGTACAGTGGAGTACAGTAGAGGTGGAGTACAGTAGAGTACAGTAGAGGTAGAGAACAGTACAGTACAGTAGAGGTAGAGTACAGTGGAGTACAGTAGAGGTAGAGTACAGTAGAGCACAGTAGAGGTAGAATACAGTGGAGTACAGTAGAGGTAGAGTACAGTGGAGTACAGTAGAGGTAGAGTACAGTGGAGTACAGTAGAGATAGAGTACAGTGGAGCACAGTAGAGGTAGAGTACAGTGGAGCACAGTAGAGGTAGAGTACAGTGGAGCACAGTAGAGATAAAGTACAGTGGAGCACAGTAGAGATAGAGTACAGTGGAGTACAGTGGAGCACAGTAGAGGTATAGTACAGTGGAGCACAGTAGAGATAGATTACATTGGAGTAGAGTAGAGATAGAGTACAGTGGAGTACAGTAGAGGTAAAGTAGAGTTGAGCAGAGTAGAGGTAGAGTACAGTGGAGCACAGTAGAGGTAGAGTACAGTGGAGTACAGTAGAGGTAGAGTA
The DNA here is from genome assembly GCA_030578255.1 of Tiaroga cobitis. Lineage (NCBI taxonomy): Eukaryota > Metazoa > Chordata > Actinopteri > Cypriniformes > Leuciscidae > Tiaroga > Tiaroga cobitis. The sequence continues at coordinate 507,552 of JAROOI010000068.1, read as the reverse complement.
CAGTAGAGCACAGTAGAGGTAGAATACAGTGGAGTACAGTAGAGGTAGAGTACAGTGGAGTACAGTAGAGGTAGAGTACAGTGGAGTACAGAAGAGATAGAGTACAGTGGAGCACAGTAGAGGTAGAGTACAATGAAGCACAGTAGAGGTAGAGTACAGTGGAGCACAGTAGAGGTAGAGTACAGTGGAGTACAGTAGAGGTGGAGTACAGTGGAGCACAGTAGAGGTAGAGTACAGTGGAGTACAGTGGAGCACAGTAGAGGTGGAGTAGAGTAGAGTACAGTAGAGGTAGAGTACAGTTGAGCACAGTAGAGGTAGAGTAGAGTGGAGTACAGTGGAGTACAGTAGAGGTGGAGTACAGTAGAGTACAGTAGAGGTAGAGAACAGTACAGTACAGTAGAGGTAGAGTACAATGGAGTACAGTAGAGGTAGAGTACAGTAGAGCACAGTAGAGGTAGAATACAGTGGAGTACAGTAGAGGTAGAGTGCAGTGGAGTACAGTAGAGGTAGAGTACAGTGTAGTACAGTAGAGGTAGAGTACAGTGGAGCACAGTAGAGGTCAAGTACAGTGGAGTACAGTAGAGGTAGAGTACAGTGGAGCACAGTAGAGGTAGAGTACAGTGGAGCACAGTAGAGGTAGAGTACAGTGGAGCACAGTAGAGGTAGAGTACAGTGGAGTACAGTAGACGTTGAGTACAGTCGAGTACAGTAGAGGTAGAGTACAGTGGAGCACATTAGAGGTAGAGTAGAGTGGAGTACAGTAGAGGTAGAGTACAGTAGAGCACAGTAGAGGTAGAATACAGTGGAGTACAGTAGAGGTAGAGTACAGTGGAGTACAGTAGAGGTAGAGTACAGTGGAGTAAAGAAGAGATAGAGTACAGTGGAGCACAGTAGAGGTAGAGTACAGTGGAGCACAGTAGAGGTAGAGTACAGTGGAGCACAGTAGAGGTAGAGTACAGTGGAGTACAGTAGAGGTAGAGTAAAGTGGAGTACAGTAGAGGTAGAGTACAGTGGAGCACAGTAGAGGTAGAGTACAGTGGAGTACAGTGGAGCACAGTAGAGGTGGAGTATAGTAGAGTGCAGTAGAGGTAGAGTACAGTGGAGCACAGTAGAGGTAGAGTACAGTGGAGTACAGTGGAGTACACTAGAGGTGGAGTACAGTAGAGTACAGTAGAGGTAGAGAACAGTACAGTACAATAGAGGTAGAGTACAGTGGAGTACAGTAGAGGTAGAGTACAGTAGAGCACAGTAGAGGTAGAATACAGTGGAGTTCAGTAGAGGTAGAGTACAGTGGAGTACAGTAGAGGTAGAGTACAGTGTAGTACAGTAGAGGTAGAGAACAGTACAGTACATTAGAGGTAGAGTACAGTGGAGTACAGTAGAGGTAGAGTACAGTAGAGCACAGTATAGGTAGAATACAGTGGAGTACAGTAGAGGTAGAGTACAGTGGAGTACAGTAGAGGTAGAGTACAGTGGAGTACAGTAGAGGTAGAGTACAGTGGAGCACAGTAGAGGTAGAGTACAGTGGAGTACAGTAGAGGTAGAGTACAGTGGAGTACAGTGGAGCACAGTAGAGGTGGAGTACAGTGGAGTAGAGTATAGGTTGAGTACAGTGGAGTACAGTAGAGATAGAGTAGAGTGGAGTAGAGTAGAGATAGAGTACAGTGGATTAGAGTAGATATAGAGTACAGTGGAGTATAGTTGAGGTAGAGTACAGTGGAGTACAGTAGAGGTAGAGTACAGTGGAGTACAGTAGAGGTAGAGAACAGTACAGTACAGTAGAGGTAGAGTAGAGTGGAGTACAGTAGAGGTAGAGTACAGTAGAGCACAGTAGAGGTAGAATACAGTCGAGTACAGTAGAGGTAGAGTACAGTGGAGTACAGTAGAGGTAGAGTACAGTGGAGTACAGAAGAAATAGAGTACAGTGGAGCACAGTAGAGGTAGAGTACAGTGGAGCACAGTAGAGGTAGAGAACAGTACAGTACAGTAGAGGTAGAGTAGAGTGGAGTACAGTAGAGGTAGAGTACAGTAGAGCACAGTAGAGGTAGAATACAGTGGAGTACAGTAGAGGTAGAGTACAGTGGAGTACAGTAGAGGTAGAGTACAGTGGAGTACAGTGGATCACAGTAGAGGTGGAGTACAAAAGAGTCCAGTAGATGTAGAGTACAGTGGAGCACAGTAGAGGTAGAGTAAAGTGGAGTACAGTGGAGTACAGTAGAGGTGGAGTACAGTAGAGTACAGTAGAGGTAGAGAACAGTACAGTACAGTAGAGGCAGAGTACAGTGGAGTACAGTAGAGGTAGAGTACAGTAGAGCACAGTAGAGGTAGAATACAGTGGAGTACAGTAGAGGTAGAGTACAGTGGAGTACAGTAGAGGTAGAGTACAGTGGAGTACAGTAGAGGTAGAGTACAGTGAAGCACAGTAGAGGTAGAGTACAGTGGAGTACAGAGGAGCACAGTAGAGGTGGAGTACAGTAGAGTAAAGTATAGGTTGAGTACAGTGGAGTACAGTAGAGATAGAGTAGAGTAGAGTAGAGATAGAGTACAGTGGACTAGAGTAGATATAGAGTACAGTGGAGTATAGTTGAGGTAGAGTAGTGTGGAGAACAGTAGTGGTAGAGTACAGTGGATTATAGTTGAGGTAGACTACAGTGGAGTACAGTAGAGGTAGAGTACAGTGGAGCACAGTAGAGATAGAGTACAGTAGATCAGAGTAGAGGTAGAGTACAGTGGAGTACAGTAGAGGTAGAGTACAGTGGAACACTGTAGAGGTGGAGTACAGTGGCGTACAGTAGAGGTAGAGTACAGTGGAGCACAGTAGAGATAGAGTACAATAGAGCAGAGTAGAGGTAGAGTACAGTGGATCACAGTAGAGATAGAGTACAGTGTAGTACAGCGGAGCACAGTATACGTATAGTACAGTGGAGCACAGTAGAGATAGATTACAGTGGAGTAGAGTAGAGATAGAGTACAGTGGAGTACAGTAGAGGTAGAGTACAGTGTAGTACAGCGGAGCACAGTAGACTTATAGTACAGTGGAGCACAGTAGAGATAGATTACAGTGGAGTAGAGTAGAGATAGAGTACAGTGGAGTACAGTAGAGGTAGAGTACAGTGGAGCAGAGTAGAGGTAGAGTACAGTGGAGTACAGTAGAGGTAGAGTACAGTGGAGCACAGTAGAGGTGGAGTACAGTAGAGTACAGTAGAGGTAGATTACAGTGGAGTAGAGTAGAGATAGAGTACAGTGGAGTACAGTAGAGGTAGAGTACAGTAGAGCAGAGTAGAGGTAGAGTACAGTGGAGTACAGTAGAGGTAGAGTACAGTGGAGCACAGTAGAGGTAGAGTACAGTGGAGTACAGTAGAGGTAGAGTACAGTGGAGTACAGTAGAGGTAGAGTACAGTGGAGCACAGTAGAGGTAGAGTACAGTGGAGTACAGTGGAGCACAGTAGAGGTGGAGTACAGTAGAGTACAGTAGAGGTAGAGTACAGTGGAGCACAGTAGAGGTAGAGTACAGTAGAGTACAGTGGAGTACACTAGAGGTGGAGTACAGTAGAGTACAGTAGAGGTAGAGAACAGTACAGTACAGTAGAGGTAGAGTACAGTGGAGTACAGTTGAGGTAGAGTACAGTAGAGCACAGAAGAGGTAGAATACAGTGGAGTACAGTAGAGGTAGAGTACAGTGGAGTACAGTAGAGGTAGAGTACAGTGGAGTACAGAAAAGATAGAGTACAGTGGAGCACAGTAGAGGTAGAGTACAGTGGAGCACAGTAGAGGTAGAGAACAGTACAGTACAGTAGAGGTAGAGTAGAGTGGAGGACAGTAGAGGTAGAGTACAGTAGAGCACAGTAGAGGTAGAATACAGTGGAGTACAGTAGAGGTAGAGTACAGTGGATTACAGTAGAGGTAGAGTACAGTGGAGTACAGAAGAGATAGAGTACAGTGGATTACAGTAGAGGTAGAGTACAATGGAGCACAGTAGAGGTAGAGTACAGTGGAGCACAGTAGAGGTAGAGTACAGTGGAGTACAGTAGAGGTAGAGTACAGTGGAGTACAGTAGAGGTAGAGTACAGTGGAGCACAGTAGAGGTAGAGTACAGTGGAGTACAGAGGAGCACAGTAGAGGTGGAGTACAGTAGAGTAAAGTAGATGTAGAGTACAGTGGAGCACAGTAGAGGTAGAGTAAAGTGGAGTACAGTGGAGTACAGTAGAGGTGGAGTACAGTAGAGCACAGTAGAGGTAGAATACAGTGGAGTACAGTAGAGGTAGAGTACAGTGGAGTACAGTAGAGGTAGAGTACAGTGGAGTACAGAAGAGATAGAGTACAGTGGAGCACAGTAGAGGTAGAGTACAGTGGAGCACAGTAGAGGTAGAGTACAGTGGAGTACAGTGGAGCACAGTAGAGGTGGAGTACAGTAGAGTACAGTAGAGGTAGAGTACAGTGGAGTACAGTGGAGTACACTAGAGGTGGAGTACAGTAGAGTACAGTAGAGGTAGAGAACAGTACAGTACAGTACAGTAGAGGTAGAGTACAGTGGAGTACAGTAGAGGTAGAGTACTGTAGAGCAGAGTAGAGGTAGAATACAGTGGAGTACAGTAGAGGTGGAGTACAGTGGAGTACAGTAGAGGTAGAGTACAGTGGAGTACAGTAGAGGTAGAGTACAGTGGAGCAGAGTAGAGGTAGAGTACAGTGGAGTACAGTAGAGGTAGAGTACAGTGGAGCAGAGTAGAGGTAGAGTACAGTGGAGTACAGTGGAGCACAGTAGAGGTGGAGTACAGTAGAGTACAGTAGAGGTAGAGTACAGTGGAGTACAGTGGAGTACACTAGAGGTGGAGTACAGTAGAGTACAGTAGAGGTAGAGAACAGTACAGTACAGTAGAGGTAGAGTACAGTGGAGTACAGTAGAGGTAGAGTACTGTAGAGCAGAGTAGAGGTAGAATACAGTGGAGTACAGTAGAGGTGGAGTACAGTGGAGTACAGTAGAGGTAGAGTACAGTGGAGTACAGTAGAGGTAGAGTACAGTGGAGCAGAGTAGAGGTAGAGTACAGTAGAGCACAGTAGAGGTAGAATACAGTGGAGTACAGTAGAGGTGGAGTTCAGTGGAGCACAGCAGAGGTAGAGTACAGTGAAGTATAGTAGAGGTAGAGTACATTAGAGCACAGTAGAGATAGAGTACAGTAGAGCACAGTAGAGGTAGAGTACAGTGGAGCACAGTCGAGTAAGAGTACAGTGTAGTACAGTAGAGATAGAGTACAGTGGAGTACAGTAGAGATAGAGTACAGTCGAACACAGTAGAGGTAGACTACAGTGGAGTACAATAGAAATAGAGTACAGTGGAGTACAGTAGAGGTAGATTAGAGTGGAGTACAGTAGAGGTAGAGTACAGTGGAGTACAGTAGAGGTAGAGTAAAGTGGAGTAGAGTAGAGATAGAGTACAGTGGAGCACAGCAGAGGTAGAGTACAGTGGATCACAGTAGAGATAGAGTACAGTGGAGTACAGTGGAGCACAGTAGAGATAGATTACAGTGGAGTAGAGTAGAGATAGAGTACAGTGGAGTACAGTAGAGGTAGAGTACAGTGGAGCAGAGTAGAGGTAGAGTACAGTGGAGTACAGTAGAGGTAGAGCACAGTAGAGCAGAGTAGAGGTAGAGTACAGTGGAGTACAGTAGAGGTAGAGCACAGTGGAGCACTGTAGAGGTAGAGTACAGTGGAGTACAGTAGAGATAGAGTACAGTGGAGCACAGTAGAGGTAGAGTACAGTGGAGCACAGTAGAGGTAGAGTACAGTGGAGCACAGTAGAGGTAGAGTACAGTGGAGTAGAGTAGAGGTAGTTAACAGTGGAGTACAGTAGAGGTAGAGTACAGTGGAGCACAGTAGAGGTAGAGTACAGTGGAGTACTGTGGAGCACAGTAGAGGTGGAGTACAGTAGAGTACATTAGAGGTAGAGTACAGTGGAGCACAGTAGAGGTAGAGTACAGTGGAGTACAGTAGAGGTGGAGTACAGTAGAGTACAGTAGAGGTAGAGAACAGTACAGTACAGTAGAGGTAGAGTACAGTGGAGTACAGTAGAGGTAGAGTACAGTAGAGCACAGTAGAGGTAGAATACAGTGGAGTACAGTAGAGGTGGAGTACAGTAGAGGTAGAGTGCAGTGGAGTACAGTAGAGGTAGAGAACAGTACAGTACAGTAGAGGTAGAGTACAGTGGAGTACAGTAGAGGTAGAGTACAGTGGAGTACAGTAGAGGTAGAGTGCAGTGGAGTACAGTAGAGGTAGAGTACAGTGGAGCACAGTAGAGGTAGAGTACAGTAGAGTACAGTAGAGGTAAAGTACAGTGGAGCACAGTAGAGCTAGAATACAGTGGAGTACAGTGGAGCACAGTAGAGGTGGAGTACAGTAGAGTAGAGTATAGGTAGAGTACAGTGGAGTACAGTAGATATAGAGTAGAGTGGAGTAGAGTAGAGATACAGTACAGTGGATTAGAGTAGAGATAGAGTACAGTGGAGTATAGTTGAGGTAGAGTACAGTGGAGCACAGTAGAGGTAGAGTACAGTGGAGTATAGTTGAGGTAGACTACAGAAGAGTACAGTAGAGGTAGAGTACAGTGGAGCACAGTAGAGATAGAGTACAGTAGAGCAGAGTAGAGGTAAAGTACAGTGGAGTACAGTAGAGGTAGAGTACAGTGGAGCACTGTAGAGGTGGAGTACAGTGGAGTACAGTAGAGGTAGAGTACAGTGGAGCACAGTAGAGATAGAGTACAGTAGAGCACAGTAGAGGTAGAGTACAGTGGAGCACAGTAGAGGTAGAGTACAGTGGAGTATAGTTGAGGTAGACTACAGTGGTGTACATTAGAGGTAGAGTACAGTGGAGTACAGTAGAGGTAGAGTACAGTGGAGCACAGTAGAGGTAGAGTACAGTGGAGTATAGTTGAGGTAGACTACTGTGGAGTACAGTAGAGGTAGAGTACAGTGGAGCACAGTAGAGATAGAGTACAGTAGAGCAGAGTAGAGGTAGAGTACAGTGGAGTACAGTAGAGGTAGAGCACAGTGGAGCACTGTAGAGGTAGAGTACAGTGGAGTACAGTAGAGATAGAGTACAGTGGAGCACAGTAGAGATAGAGTGCAGTGGAGCACAGTAGAGGTAGAGTACAGCTGAGCACAGTAGAGGTAAAGTAGAGTGGAGCACAGTAGAGGTAGAGTACAGTGGAGCACAGTAGAGGTAGAGTACAGTGGAGTATAATAGAGGTAGAGTACAGTAGAGCACAGTAGAGATATAGTACAGTAGAGCAGAGTAGAGGTAGAGTACAGTGGAGTACAGTAGAGGTAGAGCACATTGGAGCACAGTAGAGGTAGAGTACAGTGTAGCACAGTAGAGGTAGAGTACAGTGGAGCACAGTAGAGGTAGAGTACAGTGGAGTACAGTAGAGGTAGAGTACAGTGGAGTACAGTAGAGGTAGAGTACATTGGAGCACAGTAGAGGTAGAGTACAGTGGAGTACAGTAGAGGTGGAGTACAGTAGAGTACAGTAGAGGTAGAGAACAGTACAGTACAGTAGAGGTAGATTACAGTGGAGTACAGTAGAGGTAGAGCACAGTAGAGCAGGGTAGAGGTAGAGTACAGTGGAGTACAGTAGAGGTAGAGCACAGTGGAGCACTGTAGAGGTAGAGTACATTGGAGTACAGTAGAGATAGAGTACAGTGGAGCACAGTAGAGGTAGAGTACAGTGGAGCACAGTAGAGGTAGAGTACAGTGGAGTACAGTAGAGGTAGAGTACAGTAGAGCACAGTAGAGGTAGAATACAGTGGAGTACAGTAGAGGTAGAGTACAGTGGAGTACAGTAGAGGTAGAATACAGTGGAGTACAGTAGAGGTAGAGAACAGTACAGTACAGTACAGGTAGAATACAGTGGAGTACAGTAGAGGTAGAGTACAGTGGAGTACAGTAGAGGTAGAGTACAGTGGAGTACAGTAGAGATAGAGTACAGTGGAGCACAGTAGAGGTAGAGTACAGTGGAGCACAGTAGAGGTAGAGTACAGTCGAGCACAGTAGAGGTAGAGTACAGTGGAGTACAGTAGAGGTAGAGTACAGTGGAGCACAGTAGAGGTAGAGTACAGTGGAGTACAGTAGAGGTAGAGTACAGTGGAGAACAGTAGAGGTAGAGTACAGTCGAGCACAGTAGAGGTAGAGTACAGTGGAGTACAGTAGAGGTAGAGTACAGTGGAGCACAGTAGAGGTAGAGTACAGTGGAGTACAGTGGAGCACAGTAGAGGTGGAGTACAGTAGAGTACAGTAGAGGTAGAGTACAGTGGAGCACAGTAGAGGTAGAGTACAGTGGAGTATAGTTGAGGTAGACTACAGTGGAGTACAGTAGAGGTAGAGTACAGTGGAGCACAGTAGAGATAGTGTAAAGTAGAGCACTGTAGAGGTGGAGTACAGTGGAGTACAGTAGAGATAGTGTAAAGTAGAGCACTGTAGAGGTGGAGTACAGTGGAGTACAGTAGAGGTAGAGTACAGTGGAGCACAGTAGAGATAGAGTACAGTAGAGCACAGTAGAGGTAGAGTACAGTGGAGTATAGTAGAGGTAGAGTACAGTGGAGTATAGTTGAGGTAGACTACAGTGGAGTACAGTAGAGGTAGAGTACAGTGGAGTACAGTAGAGGTAGAGTACAGTGGAGCACAGTAGAGGTAGAGTACAGTGGAGTATAGTTGAGGTAGAGAACAGTACAGTACAGTAGAGGTAGAGTAGAGTGGAGTACAGTAGAGGTAGAGTACAGTAGAGCACAGTAGAGATATAGTACAGTAGAGCAGAGTAGAGGTAGAGTACAGTGGAGTACAGTAGAGGTAGAGTACAGTGGAGTACAGTAGAGGTAGAGTACATTGGAGCACAGTAGAGGTAGAGTACAGTGGAGTACAGTAGAGGTGGAGTACAGTAGAGTACAGTAGAGGTAGAGAACAGTACAGTACAGTAGAGGTAGATTACAGTGGAGTACAGTAGAGGTAGAGCACAGTAGAGCAGGGTAGAGGTAGAGTACAGTGGAGTACAGTAGAGGTAGAGCACAGTGGAGCACTGTAGAGGTAGAGTACATTGGAGTACAGTAGAGATAGAGTACAGTGGAGCACAGTAGAGGTAGAGTACAGTGGAGCACAGTAGAGGTAGAGTACAGTGGAGTACAGTAGAGGTAGAGTACAGTAGAGCACAGTAGAGGTAGAATACAGTGGAGTACAGTAGAGGTAGAGTACAGTGGAGTACAGTAGAGGTAGAATACAGTGGAGTACAGTAGAGGTAGAGAACAGTACAGTACAGTACAGGTAGAATACAGTGGAGTACAGTAGAGGTAGAGTACAGTGGAGTACAGTAGAGGTAGAGTACAGTGGAGTACAGTAGAGATAGAGTACAGTGGAGCACAGTAGAGGTAGAGTACAGTGGAGCACAGTAGAGGTAGAGTACAGTCGAGCACAGTAGAGGTAGAGTACAGTGGAGTACAGTAGAGGTAGAGTACAGTGGAGCACAGTAGAGGTAGAGTACAGTGGAGTACAGTAGAGGTAGAGTACAGTGGAGAACAGTAGAGGTAGAGTACAGTCGAGCACAGTAGAGGTAGAGTACAGTGGAGTACAGTAGAGGTAGAGTACAGTGGAGCACAGTAGAGGTAGAGTACAGTGGAGTACAGTGGAGCACAGTAGAGGTGGAGTACAGTAGAGTACAGTAGAGGTAGAGTACAGTGGAGCACAGTAGAGGTAGAGTACAGTGGAGTATAGTTGAGGTAGACTACAGTGGAGTACAGTAGAGGTAGAGTACAGTGGAGCACAGTAGAGATAGTGTAAAGTAGAGCACTGTAGAGGTGGAGTACAGTGGAGTACAGTAGAGATAGTGTAAAGTAGAGCACTGTAGAGGTGGAGTACAGTGGAGTACAGTAGAGGTAGAGTACAGTGGAGCACAGTAGAGATAGAGTACAGTAGAGCACAGTAGAGGTAGAGTACAGTGGAGTATAGTAGAGGTAGAGTACAGTGGAGTATAGTTGAGGTAGACTACAGTGGAGTACAGTAGAGGTAGAGTACAGTGGAGTACAGTAGAGGTAGAGTACAGTGGAGCACAGTAGAGGTAGAGTACAGTGGAGTATAGTTGAGGTAGAGAACAGTACAGTACAGTAGAGGTAGAGTAGAGTGGAGTACAGTAGAGGTAGAGTACAGTAGAGCACAGTAGAGGTAGAATACAGTGGAGTACAGTAGAGGTAGAGTACAGTGGAGTACAGTAGAGGTAGAGTACAGTGGAGTACAGAAGAGATAGAGTACAGTGGAGCACAGTAGAGGTAGAGTACAGTGGAGCACAGTAGAGGTAGAGTACAGTGGAGCACAGTAGAGGTAGAGTACAGTGGAGTACAGTAGAGGTAGAGTACAGTGGAGCACAGTAGAGGTAGAGTACAGTGGAGCACAGTAGAGGTAGAGTACAGTGGAGTACAGTAGAGGTAGAGTACAGTGGAGCACAGTAGAGGTAGAGTACAGTGGAGTACAGTGGAGCACAGTAGAGGTGGAGTACAGTAGAGTACAGTAGAGGTAGAGTACAGTGGAGCACAGTAGAGGTAGAGTACAGTGGAGTACAGTGGAGTACAGTAGAGGTGGAGTACAGTAGAGTACAGTAGAGGTAGAGAACAGTACAGTACAGTAGAGGTAGAGTACAGTGGAGTACAGTAGAGGTAGAGTACAGTAGAGCACAGTAGAGGTAGAATACAGTGGAGTACAGTAGAGGTAGAGTACAGTGGAGTACAGTAGAGGTAGAGTACAGTGGAGTACAGTAGAGATAGAGTACAGTGGAGCACAGTAGAGGTAGAGTACAGTGGAGCACAGTAGAGGTAGAGTACAGTGGAGCACAGTAGAGATAAAGTACAGTGGAGCACAGTAGAGATAGAGTACAGTGGAGTACAGTGGAGCACAGTAGAGGTATAGTACAGTGGAGCACAGTAGAGATAGATTACATTGGAGTAGAGTAGAGATAGAGTACAGTGGAGTACAGTAGAGGTAAAGTAGAGTTGAGCAGAGTAGAGGTAGAGTACAGTGGAGTACAGTAGAGGTAGAGCACAGTAGAGCAGAGTAGAGGTAGAGTACAGTGGAGTACAGTAGAGGTAGAGCACAGTGGAGCACTGTAGAGGTAGAGTACAGTGGAGTACAGTAGAGATAGAGTACAGTGGAGTACAGTGGAGTACAGTAGAGGTGGAGTACAGTAGAGTACAGTAGAGGTAGAGAACAGTACAGTACATTAGAGGTAGAGTACAGTGGAGTACAGTAGAGGTAGAGTACAGTAGAGCACAGTAGAGGTAGAGTACAGTGGAGTACAGTAGAGGTAGAGTAGAGTGGAGCACAGTAGAGGTAGAGTACAGTGGAGTACAGTGGAGCACAGTAGAGGTGGAGTACAGTAGAGTACAGTAGAGGTAGAGTACAGTGGAGCACAGTAGAGGTAGAGTACAGTGGAGTACAGTGGAGTACAGTAGAGGTGGAGTACAGTAGAGTACAGTAGAGGTAGAGAACAGTACAGTACAGTAGAGGTAGAATACAGTGGAGTACAGTAGAGGTAGAGTACAGTGGAGCACAGTAGAGGTAGAGAACAGTACAGTACAGTAGAAGTAGAGTAGAGTGGAGTATAGTAGAGGTAGAGTACAGTAGAGCACAGTAGAGGTAGAATACAGTGGAGTACAGTAGAGGTAGAGTACAGTGGAGTACAGTAGAGGTAGAGTACAGTGGAGTACAGAAGAGATAGAGTACAGTGGAGCACAGTAGAGGTAGAGTACAGTGGAGCACAGTAGAGGAAGAGTACGGTGGAGCACAGTAGAGGTAGAGTACAGTGGAGTACAGTAGAGGTTGAGTACAGTGGAGTACAGTAGAGGTAGAGTACAGTGGAGCACAGTAGAGGTAGAGTACAGTGGAGTACATTGGAGCACAGTAGAGGTGGAGTACAGTAGAGTACAGTAGAGGTAGAGTACAGTGGAGCACAGTAGAGGTAGAGTAAAGTGGAGTACAGTGGAGTACAGTAGAGGTGGAGTACAGTAGAGTACAGTAGAGGTAGAGAACAGTACAGTGCAGTAGAGGTAGAGTACAGGGGAGTACAGTAGAGGTAGAGTACAGTAGAGCACAGTAGAGGTAGAATACAGTGGAGTACAATAGAGGTAGAGTACAGTGGAGTACAGTAGAGGTAGAGTACAGTGGAGTACAGTAGAGGTAGAGAACAGTACAGTACAGTAGAGGTAGAGTACAGTGGAGTACAGTAGAGGTAGAGTACAGTAGAGCACAGTAGAGGTAAAATACAGTGGAGTACAGTAGAGGTAGAGTACAGTGGAGTACAGTAGAGGTAGAGTACAGTGGAGCACAGTAGAGGTAGAGTACAGTGGAGTACAGTGGAGCACAGTAGAGGTAGAGTACAGTGGAGTACAACAGAAGTAGAGTACAGTGGAGTACAGTAGAGGTAGAGTAGAGTGGAGTACAGTAGAGGTAGAGTACAGTGGAGTACAGTAGAGGTAGAGTACAGTGGAGTAGAGTAGAGATAGAGTATAGTGGAGCACAGCACAGGTAGAGTACAGTGGATCACAGTAGAGATAGAGTACAGTGGAGTACAGTGGAGCACAGTAGAGGTATAGTACAGTGGAGCACAGTAGAGATAGATTACAGTGGAGTAGAGTAGAGATAGAGTACAGAGGAGCAGAGTAGAGGTAGAATACAGTGGAGTACAGTAGAGGTAGAGCACAGTAGAGCAGAGTAGAGGTAGAGTAGAGTGGAGTACAGTAGAGGTAGAGCACAGTGGAGCACTGTAGAGGTAGAGTACAGTGGAGTACAGTAGAGATAGATTACAGTGGAGCACAGTAGAGGTAGAGTACAGTGGAGCACAGTAGAGGTAGAGTACAGTGGAGTACAGTGGAGTACAGTAGAGGTAGAGCACAGTAGAGCAGAGTAGAGGTAGAGTACAGTGGAGTACAGTAGAGGTAGAGCACAGTGGAGCACTGTAGAGGTAGAGTACAGTGGAGTACAGTAGAGATAGAGTACAGTGGAGCACAGTAGAGGTAGAGTACAGTGGAGCACAGTAGAGGTAGAGTACAGTAGAGCAGAGTAGAGGTAGAGTACAGTGGAGTACAGTAGAGGTAGAGCACAGTGGAGCACTGTAGAGGTAGAGTACAGTGGAGTACAGTAGAGGTAGAGTACAGTGGAGCACAGTAGAGGTAGAGTACAGTGGAGTACAGTGGAGTACAGTAGAGGTGGAGTACAGTAGAGTACAGTAGAGGTAGAGAACAGTACAGTACAGTAGAGGTAGAGTACAGTGGAGTACAGTAGAGGTAGAGTAGAGTAGAGCACAGTAGAGGTAGAATACAGTGGAGTACAGTAGAGGTAGAGTAGAGTGGAGTACAGTAGAGGTAGAGTGCAGTGGAGTACAGTAGAGGTAGAGAACAGTACAGTACAGTAGAGGTAGAGTACAGTGGAGTACAGTAGAGGTAGAGTACAGTAGAGCACAGTAGAGGTAGAATACAGTGGAGTACAGTAGAGGTAGAGTACAGTGGAGTACAGTAGAGGTAGAGTACAGTGGAGTACAGTAGAGGTAGAGTACAGTGGAGCACAGTAGAGGTAGAGTACAGTAGAGTACAGTAGAGGTAGAGTACAGTGGAGCACAGTAGAGCTAGAATACAGTGGAGTACAGTGGAGCACAGTAATGGTGGAGTACAGTAGAGTAGAGTATAGGTAGAGTACAGTGGAGTACAGTAGAGATAGAGTAGAGTGGAGTAGAGTAGAGATATAGTACAGTGGATTAGAGAAGAGATAGAGTACAGTGGAGTATAGTTGAGGTAGAGTACAGTGGAGCACAGTAGAGGTAGAGTACAGTGGAGTATAGTTGAGGTAGACTACATTGGAGTACAGTAGAGGTAGAGTACAGTGGAGCACAGTAGAGATAGAGTACAGTAGAGCAGAGTAGAGGTAGAGTACAGTGGAGTACAGTAGAAGTAGAGTACAGTGGAGCACTGTAGAGGTAGAATACAGTGGAGTACAGTAGAGGTAGAGTACAGTGGAGCACAGTAGAGGTAGAGTACAGTGGAGTACAGTAGAGGTAGAGTACAGTGGAGCACAGTAGAGCTAGAGTACAGTGGAGTACAGTGGAGCACTGTAGAGGTAGAATACAGTGGAGTACAGTAGAGGTAGAGAACAGTACAGTACAGTAGAGGTAGAGTACAGTGGAGAACAGTAGAGGTAGAGTACAGTAGAGCACAGTAGAGGTAGAGAACAGTACAGTACAGTAGAGGTAGAGTACAGTGGAGTACAGTAGAGGTAGAGTACAGTAGAGCACAATAGAGGTAAAATACAGTGGAGTACAGTAGAGGTAGAGTACAGTGGAGTACAGTAGAGGAAGAGTACAGTGGAGTACAGTAGAGGTAGAGTACAGTGGAGCACAGTAGAGGTAGAGTACAGTTGAGTACAGTAGAGGTAGAGTACAGTGGAGCACAATAGAGCTAGAGTACAGTGGAGTACAGTGGAGCACAGTAGAGGTGGAGTACAGTAGAGTAGAGTATAGGTTGAGTACAGTAGAGTACAGTAGAGATAGAGTAGAGTGGAGTAGAGTAGAGATAGAGTACAGTGGATTAGAGTAGAGATAGAGTACAGTGGAGTATAGTTGAGGTAGAGTACAGTGGAGTACAGTAGAGGTAGAGTACAGTGGAGTAGAGTAGAGGTAGAGAACAGTACAGTACAGTAGAGGTAGAGTAGAGTGGAGTACAGTAGAGGTAGAGTACAGCAGAGCACAGTAGAGGTAAAATACAGTGGAGTACAGTAGAGGTAGAGTACAGTGGATTACATTAGAGGTAGAGTACAGTAGAGTACAGTGGAGCACAGTAGAGGTAGAGTACAGTGGAGCACAGTAGAGGTAGAGTACAGTGGAGTACAGTAGAGGTAGAGTACAGTGGAGTACAGTAGAGGTAGAGTACAGTGGAGCACAATAGAGGTAGAGTACAGTGGAGTACAGTGGAGCACAGTAGAGGTGGAGTACAGTAGAGTACAGTAGATGTAGAGTACAGTGGAGCACAGTAGAGGTTGAGTAAAGTGGAGTACAGTGGAGTACAGTAGAGGTGGAGTACAGTAGAGTACAGTAGAGGTAGAGAACAGTACAGTACAGTAGAGGCAGAGTACAGTGGAGTACAGTAGAGGTAGAGTACAGTAGAGCACAGTAGAGGTAGAATACAGTGGAGTACAGTAGAGGTAGAGTACAGTGGAGTACAGTAGAGGTAGAGTACAGTGGAGTACAGTAGATGTAGAGAACAGTACAGTACAGTAGAGGTAGAGTACAGTGGAGTACAGTAGAGGTAAGAGTACATTAGAGCACAATAGAGGTAAAATACAGTGGAGTACAGTAGAGGTAGAGTACAGTGGAGTACAGTAGAGGTAGAGTACAGTGGAGTACAGTAGAGGTAGAGTACAGTGGAGCACAGTAGAGGTAGAGTACAGTTGAGTACAGTAGAGGTAGAGTACAGTGGAGTACAGTAGAGGTAGAGTACAGTGGAGCACAGTAGAGCTAGAGTACAGTGGAGTACAGTGGAGCACTGTAGAGGTAGAATACAGTGGAGTACAGTAGAGGTAGAGAACAGTACAGTACAGTAGAGGTAGAGTACAGTGGAGAACAGTAGAGGTAGAGTACAGTAGAGCACAGTAGAGGTAGAGAACAGTACAGTACAGTAGAGGTAGAGTACAGTGGAGTACAGTAGAGGTAGAGTACAGTAGAGCACAATAGAGGTAAAATACAGTGGAGTACAGTAGAGGTAGAGTACAGTGGAGTACAGTAGAGGAAGAGTACAGTGGAGTACAGTAGAGGTAGAGTACAGTGGAGCACAGTAGAGGTAGAGTACAGTTGAGTACAGTAGAGGTAGAGTACAGTGGAGCACAATAGAGCTAGAGTACAGTGGAGTACAGTGGAGCACAGTAGAGGTGGAGTACAGTAGAGTAGAGTATAGGTTGAGTACAGTAGAGTACAGTAGAGATAGAGTAGAGTGGAGTAGAGTAGAGATAGAGTACAGTGGATTAGAGTAGAGATAGAGTACAGTGGAGTATAGTTGAGGTAGAGTACAGTGGAGTACAGTAGAGGTAGAGTACAGTGGAGTAGAGTAGAGGTAGAGAACAGTACAGTACAGTAGAGGTAGAGTAGAGTGGAGTACAGTAGAGGTAGAGTACAGCAGAGCACAGTAGAGGTAAAATACAGTGGAGTACAGTAGAGGTAGAGTACAGTGGATTACATTAGAGGTAGAGTACAGTAGAGTACAGTGGAGCACAGTAGAGGTAGAGTACAGTGGAGCACAGTAGAGGTAGAGTACAGTGGAGTACAGTAGAGGTAGAGTACAGTGGAGTACAGTAGAGGTAGAGTACAGTGGAGCACAATAGAGGTAGAGTACAGTGGAGTACAGTGGAGCACAGTAGAGGTGGAGTACAGTAGAGTACAGTAGATGTAGAGTACAGTGGAGCACAGTAGAGGTTGAGTAAAGTGGAGTACAGTGGAGTACAGTAGAGGTGGAGTACAGTAGAGTACAGTAGAGGTAGAGAACAGTACAGTACAGTAGAGGCAGAGTACAGTGGAGTACAGTAGAGGTAGAGTACAGTAGAGCACAGTAGAGGTAGAATACAGTGGAGTACAGTAGAGGTAGAGTACAGTGGAGTACAGTAGAGGTAGAGTACAGTGGAGTACAGTAGATGTAGAGAACAGTACAGTACAGTAGAGGTAGAGTACAGTGGAGTACAGTAGAGGTAAGAGTACATTAGAGCACAATAGAGGTAAAATACAGTGGAGTACAGTAGAGGTAGAGTACAGTGGAGTACAGTAGAGGTAGAGTACAGTGGAGTACAGTAGAGGTAGAGTACAGTGGAGCACAGTAGAGGTAGAGTACAGTTGAGTACAGTAGAGGTAGAGTACAGTGGAGCACAGTAGAGCTAGAGTACAGTGGAGTACAGTGGAGCACAGTAGAGGTGGAGTACAGTAGAGTAGAGTATAGGTTGAGTACAGTGGAGTACAGTAGATATAGAGTAGAGTCTAGTAGAGTAGAGATAGAGTACAGTGGATTAGAGTAGAGATAGAGTACAGTGGAGTATAGTTGAGGTAGAGTACAGTGGAGTACAGTAGAGGTAGAGTACAGTGGAGTACAGTAGAGGTAGAGAACAGTACAGTACAGTAGAGGTAGAGTAAAGTGGAGTACAGAAGAGGTAGAGTACAGCAGAGCACAGTAGAGGTAAAATACAGTGGAGTACAGTAGAGGTAGAGTACAGTGGATTACAGTAGAGGTAGAGTACAGTGGAGTACAGAAGAGATAGAGTACAGTGGATTACAGTAGAGGTAGAGTACAGTGGAGCACAGTAGAGGTAGAGTACAGTGGAGCACAATAGAGGTAGAGTACAGTGTAGTACAGTAGAGGTAGAGTACAGTGGAGTACCGTAGAGGTAGAGTACAGTGGAGTACCGTAGAGGTAGAGTACAGTAGAGCACAGTAGAGGTAGAGTACAGTGGAGTACAGTAGAGGTAGAGTAGAGTGGAGCACAGTAGAGGTAGAGTACAGTGGAGTACAGTGGAGCACAGTAGAGGTGGAGTACAGTAGAGTACAGTAGAGGTAGAGTACAGTGGAGCACAGTAGAGGTAGAGTACAGTGGAGTACAGTGGAGTACAGTAGAGGTGGAGTACAGTAGAGTACAGTAGAGGTAGAGAACAGTACAGTACAGTAGAGGTAGAATACAGTGGAGTACAGTAGAGGTAGAGTACAGTGGAGCACAGTAGAGGTAGAGAACAGTACAGTACAGTAGAAGTAGAGTAGAGTGGAGTATAGTAGAGGTAGAGTACAGTAGAGCACAGTAGAGGTAGAATACAGTGGAGTACAGTAGAGGTAGAGTACAGTGGAGTACAGTAGAGGTAGAGTACAGTGGAGTACAGAAGAGATAGAGTACAGTGGAGCACAGTAGAGGTAGAGTACAGTGGAGCACAGTAGAGGAAGAGTACGGTGGAGCACAGTAGAGGTAGAGTACAGTGGAGTACAGTAGAGGTTGAGTACAGTGGAGTACAGTAGAGGTAGAGTACAGTGGAGCACAGTAGAGGTAGAGTACAGTGGAGTACATTGGAGCACAGTAGAGGTGGAGTACAGTAGAGTACAGTAGAGGTAGAGTACAGTGGAGCACAGTAGAGGTAGAGTAAAGTGGAGTACAGTGGAGTACAGTAGAGGTGGAGTACAGTAGAGTACAGTAGAGGTAGAGAACAGTACAGTGCAGTAGAGGTAGAGTACAGGGGAGTACAGTAGAGGTAGAGTACAGTAGAGCACAGTAGAGGTAGAATACAGTGGAGTACAATAGAGGTAGAGTACAGTGGAGTACAGTAGAGGTAGAGTACAGTGGAGTACAGTAGAGGTAGAGAACAGTACAGTACAGTAGAGGTAGAGTACAGTGGAGTACAGTAGAGGTAGAGTACAGTAGAGCACAGTAGAGGTAAAATACAGTGGAGTACAGTAGAGGTAGAGTACAGTGGAGTACAGTAGAGGTAGAGTACAGTGGAGCACAGTAGAGGTAGAGTACAGTGGAGTACAGTGGAGCACAGTAGAGGTGGAGTACAGTAGAGTACAGTAGAGGTAGAGTACAGTGGAACACAGTAGAGGTAGAGTACAGTGGAGTACAGTGGAGTACAGTAGAGGTGCAGTACTGTAGAGTACAGTAGAGGTGGAGAACAGTACAGTACAGTAGAGGTAGAGTACAGTGGAGTACAGTAGAGGTAGAGTACAGTAGAGCACAGTAGAGGTAGAGTACAGTGGAGTACAATAGAGGTAGAGTACAGTGGAGCACAGTAGAGCTAGAGTACAGTGGAGTACAGTGGAGCACAGTAGAGGTGGAGTACAGTAGAGTAGAGTATAGGTTGAGTACAGTGGATTAGAGTTGAGATAGAGTACAGTGGAGTATAGTTGAGGTAGAGTACATTGGAGTACAGTAGAGGTAGAGTACAGTGGAGTACAGTAGAGGTAGAGAACAGTACAGTACAGTAGAGGTAGAGTAGAGTGGAGTACAGTAGAGGTAGAGTACAGTAGAGCACAGTAGAGGTAGAATACAGTGGAGTACAGTAGAGGTAGAGTACAGTGGAGTACAGTAGAGGTAGAGTACAGTGGAGTACAGAAGAGGTAGAGTACAGTGGGGTACAGTAGAAATAGAGTACAGTGGAGCACAGTAGAGTAGAGTACAGTAGAGCACAGTAGAGTTAGAGTACAGTGGAGCACAGTAGAGATAGAGTACAGTAGAGCAGAGTAGAGGTAGAGTACAGTGGAGTACAGTACAGGTAGAGTACAGTGGAGCACTGTAGAGGTGGAGTACAGTGGAGTACAGTAGAGGTAGAGTACAGTGGAGCACAGTAGAGATAGAGTACAGTAGAGCACAGTAGAGGTAGAGTACAGTGGAGTATAGTAGAGGTAGAGTACAGTGGAGTACAGTAGAGGTAGAGTACAGTGGAGAATAGTAGATGTAGAGTACAGTGGAGCACAGTAGAGGTAGAGTACAGTGGAGCACAGTAGAGGTAGAGTAGAGTGGAGCACATTAGAGGTGGAGTAGAGTAGAGTACAGTAGAGGTAGAGTACAGTGGAGTACAACAGAAGTAGAGTACAGTGGAGTACAGTAGAGGTAGAGTAGAGTGGAGTACAGTAGAGGTAGAGTACAGTGGAGTACAGTAGAGGTAGAGTACAGTGGAGTAGAGTAGAGATAGAGTATAGTGGAGCACAGCACAGGTAGAGTACAGTGGATCACAGTAGAGATAGAGTACAGTGGAGTACAGTGGAGCACAGTAGAGGTATAGTACAGTGGAGCACAGTAGAGATAGATTACAGTGGAGTAGAGTAGAGATAGAGTACAGAGGAGCAGAGTAGAGGTAGAATACAGTGGAGTACAGTACAGGTAGAGTACAGTGGAGCACTGTAGAGGTGGAGTACAGTGGAGTACAGTAGAGGTAGAGTACAGTGGAGCACAGTAGAGATAGAGTACAGTAGAGCACAGTAGAGGTAGAGTACAGTGGAGTATAGTAGAGGTAGAGTACAGTGGAGTACAGTAGAGGTAGAGTACAGTGGAGAATAGTAGATGTAGAGTACAGTGGAGTACAGTGGAGCACAGTAGAGGTGGAGTACAGTAGAGTACAGTAGAGGTAGAGTACAGTGGAGCACAGTAGAGGTAGAGTACAGTGGAGTACAGTGGAGTACAGTAGAGGTGGAGTACAGTAGAGTACAGTAGAGGTAGAGAACAGTACAGTACAGTAGAGGTAGAATACAGTGGAGTACAGTAGAGGTAGAGTACAGTGGAGCACAGTAGAGGTAGAGAACAGTACAGTACAGTAGAAGTAGAGTAGAGTGGAGTATAGTAGAGGTAGAGTACAGTAGAGCACAGTAGAGGTAGAATACAGTGGAGTACAGTAGAGGTAGAGTACAGTGGAGTACAGTAGAGGTAGAGTACAGTGGAGTACAGAAGAGATAGAGTACAGTGGAGCACAGTAGAGGTAGAGTACAGTGGAGCACAGTAGAGGAAGAGTACGGTGGAGCACAGTAGAGGTAGAGTACAGTGGAGTACAGTAGAGGTTGAGTACAGTGGAGTACAGTAGAGGTAGAGTACAGTGGAGCACAGTAGAGGTAGAGTACAGTGGAGTACATTGGAGCACAGTAGAGGTGGAGTACAGTAGAGTACAGTAGAGGTAGAGTACAGTGGAGCACAGTAGAGGTAGAGTAAAGTGGAGTACAGTGGAGTACAGTAGAGGTGGAGTACAGTAGAGTACAGTAGAGGTAGAGAACAGTACAGTGCAGTAGAGGTAGAGTACAGGGGAGTACAGTAGAGGTAGAGTACAGTAGAGCACAGTAGAGGTAGAATACAGTGGAGTACAATAGAGGTAGAGTACAGTGGAGTACAGTAGAGGTAGAGTACAGTGGAGTACAGTAGAGGTAGAGAACAGTACAGTACAGTAGAGGTAGAGTACAGTGGAGTACAGTAGAGGTAGAGTACAGTAGAGCACAGTAGAGGTAAAATACAGTGGAGTACAGTAGAGGTAGAGTACAGTGGAGTACAGTAGAGGTAGAGTACAGTGGAGCACAGTAGAGGTAGAGTACAGTGGAGTACAGTGGAGCACAGTAGAGGTGGAGTACAGTAGAGTACAGTAGAGGTAGAGTACAGTGGAGCACAGTAGAGGTAGAGTACAGTGGAGTACAGTGGAGTACAGTAGAGGTGCAGTACTGTAGAGTACAGTAGAGGTGGAGAACAGTACAGTACAGTAGAGGTAGAGTACAGTGGAGTACAGTAGAGGTAGAGTACAGTAGAGCACAGTAGAGGTAGAGTACAGTGGAGTACAATAGAGGTAGAGTACAGTGGAGCACAGTAGAGCTAGAGTACAGTGGAGTACAGTGGAGCACAGTAGAGGTGGAGTACAGTAGAGTAGAGTATAGGTTGAGTACAGTGGATTAGAGTTGAGATAGAGTACAGTGGAGTATAGTTGAGGTAGAGTACATTGGAGTACAGTAGAGGTAGAGTACAGTGGAGTACAGTAGAGGTAGAGAACAGTACAGTACAGTAGAGGTAGAGTAGAGTGGAGTACAGTAGAGGTAGAGTACAGTAGAGCACAGTAGAGGTAGAATACAGTGGAGTACAGTAGAGGTAGAGTACAGTGGAGTACAGTAGAGGTAGAGTACAGTGGAGTACAGAAGAGGTAGAGTACAGTGGGGTACAGTAGAAATAGAGTACAGTGGAGCACAGTAGAGTAGAGTACAGTAGAGCACAGTAGAGTTAGAGTACAGTGGAGCACAGTAGAGATAGAGTACAGTAGAGCAGAGTAGAGGTAGAGTACAGTGGAGTACAGTACAGGTAGAGTACAGTGGAGCACTGTAGAGGTGGAGTACAGTGGAGTACAGTAGAGGTAGAGTACAGTGGAGCACAGTAGAGATAGAGTACAGTAGAGCACAGTAGAGGTAGAGTACAGTGGAGTATAGTAGAGGTAGAGTACAGTGGAGTACAGTAGAGGTAGAGTACAGTGGAGAATAGTAGATGTAGAGTACAGTGGAGCACAGTAGAGGTAGAGTACAGTGGAGCACAGTAGAGGTAGAGTAGAGTGGAGCACATTAGAGGTGGAGTAGAGTAGAGTACAGTAGAGGTAGAGTACAGTGGAGTACAACAGAAGTAGAGTACAGTGGAGTACAGTAGAGGTAGAGTAGAGTGGAGTACAGTAGAGGTAGAGTACAGTGGAGTACAGTAGAGGTAGAGTACAGTGGAGTAGAGTAGAGATAGAGTATAGTGGAGCACAGCACAGGTAGAGTACAGTGGATCACAGTAGAGATAGAGTACAGTGGAGTACAGTGGAGCACAGTAGAGGTATAGTACAGTGGAGCACAGTAGAGATAGATTACAGTGGAGTAGAGTAGAGATAGAGTACAGAGGAGCAGAGTAGAGGTAGAATACAGTGGAGTACAGTAGAGGTAGAGCACAGTAGAGCAGAGTAGAGGTAGAGTAGAGTGGAGTACAGTAGAGGTAGAGCACAGTGGAGCACTGTAGAGGTAGAGTACAGTGGAGTACAGTAGAGATAGATTACAGTGGAGCACAGTAGAGGTAGAGTACAGTGGAGCACAGTAGAGGTAGAGTACAGTGGAGTACAGTGGAGTACAGTAGAGGTAGAGCACAGTAGAGCAGAGTAGAGGTAGAGTACAGTGGAGTACAGTAGAGGTAGAGCACAGTGGAGCACTGTAGAGGTAGAGTACAGTGGAGTACAGTAGAGATAGAGTACAGTGGAGCACAGTAGAGGTAGAGTACAGTGGAGCACAGTAGAGGTAGAGTACAGTAGAGCAGAGTAGAGGTAGAGTACAGTGGAGTACAGTAGAGGTAGAGCACAGTGGAGCACTGTAGAGGTAGAGTACAGTGGAGTACAGTAGAGGTAGAGTACAGTGGAGCACAGTAGAGGTAGAGTACAGTGGAGTACAGTGGAGTACAGTAGAGGTGGAGTACAGTAGAGTACAGTAGAGGTAGAGAACAGTACAGTACAGTAGAGGTAGAGTACAGTGGAGTACAGTAGAGGTAGAGTAGAGTAGAGCACAGTAGAGGTAGAATACAGTGGAGTACAGTAGAGGTAGAGTAGAGTGGAGTACAGTAGAGGTAGAGTGCAGTGGAGTACAGTAGAGGTAGAGAACAGTACAGTACAGTAGAGGTAGAGTACAGTGGAGTACAGTAGAGGTAGAGTACAGTAGAGCACAGTAGAGGTAGAATACAGTGGAGTACAGTAGAGGTAGAGTACAGTGGAGTACAGTAGAGGTAGAGTACAGTGGAGTACAGTAGAGGTAGAGTACAGTGGAGCACAGTAGAGGTAGAGTACAGTAGAGTACAGTAGAGGTAGAGTACAGTGGAGCACAGTAGAGCTAGAATACAGTGGAGTACAGTGGAGCACAGTAATGGTGGAGTACAGTAGAGTAGAGTATAGGTAGAGTACAGTGGAGTACAGTAGAGATAGAGTAGAGTGGAGTAGAGTAGAGATATAGTACAGTGGATTAGAGAAGAGATAGAGTACAGTGGAGTATAGTTGAGGTAGAGTACAGTGGAGCACAGTAGAGGTAGAGTACAGTGGAGTATAGTTGAGGTAGACTACATTGGAGTACAGTAGAGGTAGAGTACAGTGGAGCACAGTAGAGATAGAGTACAGTAGAGCAGAGTAGAGGTAGAGTACAGTGGAGTACAGTAGAAGTAGAGTACAGTGGAGCACTGTAGAGGTAGAATACAGTGGAGTACAGTAGAGGTAGAGTACAGTGGAGCACAGTAGAGGTAGAGTACAGTGGAGTACAGTAGAGGTAGAGTACAGTGGAGCACAGTAGAGCTAGAGTACAGTGGAGTACAGTGGAGCACTGTAGAGGTAGAATACAGTGGAGTACAGTAGAGGTAGAGAACAGTACAGTACAGTAGAGGTAGAGTACAGTGGAGAACAGTAGAGGTAGAGTACAGTAGAGCACAGTAGAGGTAGAGAACAGTACAGTACAGTAGAGGTAGAGTACAGTGGAGTACAGTAGAGGTAGAGTACAGTAGAGCACAATAGAGGTAAAATACAGTGGAGTACAGTAGAGGTAGAGTACAGTGGAGTACAGTAGAGGAAGAGTACAGTGGAGTACAGTAGAGGTAGAGTACAGTGGAGCACAGTAGAGGTAGAGTACAGTTGAGTACAGTAGAGGTAGAGTACAGTGGAGCACAATAGAGCTAGAGTACAGTGGAGTACAGTGGAGCACAGTAGAGGTGGAGTACAGTAGAGTAGAGTATAGGTTGAGTACAGTAGAGTACAGTAGAGATAGAGTAGAGTGGAGTAGAGTAGAGATAGAGTACAGTGGATTAGAGTAGAGATAGAGTACAGTGGAGTATAGTTGAGGTAGAGTACAGTGGAGTACAGTAGAGGTAGAGTACAGTGGAGTAGAGTAGAGGTAGAGAACAGTACAGTACAGTAGAGGTAGAGTAGAGTGGAGTACAGTAGAGGTAGAGTACAGCAGAGCACAGTAGAGGTAAAATACAGTGGAGTACAGTAGAGGTAGAGTACAGTGGATTACATTAGAGGTAGAGTACAGTAGAGTACAGTGGAGCACAGTAGAGGTAGAGTACAGTGGAGCACAGTAGAGGTAGAGTACAGTGGAGTACAGTAGAGGTAGAGTACAGTGGAGTACAGTAGAGGTAGAGTACAGTGGAGCACAATAGAGGTAGAGTACAGTGGAGTACAGTGGAGCACAGTAGAGGTGGAGTACAGTAGAGTACAGTAGATGTAGAGTACAGTGGAGCACAGTAGAGGTTGAGTAAAGTGGAGTACAGTGGAGTACAGTAGAGGTGGAGTACAGTAGAGTACAGTAGAGGTAGAGAACAGTACAGTACAGTAGAGGCAGAGTACAGTGGAGTACAGTAGAGGTAGAGTACAGTAGAGCACAGTAGAGGTAGAATACAGTGGAGTACAGTAGAGGTAGAGTACAGTGGAGTACAGTAGAGGTAGAGTACAGTGGAGTACAGTAGATGTAGAGAACAGTACAGTACAGTAGAGGTAGAGTACAGTGGAGTACAGTAGAGGTAAGAGTACATTAGAGCACAATAGAGGTAAAATACAGTGGAGTACAGTAGAGGTAGAGTACAGTGGAGTACAGTAGAGGTAGAGTACAGTGGAGTACAGTAGAGGTAGAGTACAGTGGAGCACAGTAGAGGTAGAGTACAGTTGAGTACAGTAGAGGTAGAGTACAGTGGAGTACAGTAGAGGTAGAGTACAGTGGAGCACAGTAGAGCTAGAGTACAGTGGAGTACAGTGGAGCACTGTAGAGGTAGAATACAGTGGAGTACAGTAGAGGTAGAGAACAGTACAGTACAGTAGAGGTAGAGTACAGTGGAGAACAGTAGAGGTAGAGTACAGTAGAGCACAGTAGAGGTAGAGAACAGTACAGTACAGTAGAGGTAGAGTACAGTGGAGTACAGTAGAGGTAGAGTACAGTAGAGCACAATAGAGGTAAAATACAGTGGAGTACAGTAGAGGTAGAGTACAGTGGAGTACAGTAGAGGAAGAGTACAGTGGAGTACAGTAGAGGTAGAGTACAGTGGAGCACAGTAGAGGTAGAGTACAGTTGAGTACAGTAGAGGTAGAGTACAGTGGAGCACAATAGAGCTAGAGTACAGTGGAGTACAGTGGAGCACAGTAGAGGTGGAGTACAGTAGAGTAGAGTATAGGTTGAGTACAGTAGAGTACAGTAGAGATAGAGTAGAGTGGAGTAGAGTAGAGATAGAGTACAGTGGATTAGAGTAGAGATAGAGTACAGTGGAGTATAGTTGAGGTAGAGTACAGTGGAGTACAGTAGAGGTAGAGTACAGTGGAGTAGAGTAGAGGTAGAGAACAGTACAGTACAGTAGAGGTAGAGTAGAGTGGAGTACAGTAGAGGTAGAGTACAGCAGAGCACAGTAGAGGTAAAATACAGTGGAGTACAGTAGAGGTAGAGTACAGTGGATTACATTAGAGGTAGAGTACAGTAGAGTACAGTGGAGCACAGTAGAGGTAGAGTACAGTGGAGCACAGTAGAGGTAGAGTACAGTGGAGTACAGTAGAGGTAGAGTACAGTGGAGTACAGTAGAGGTAGAGTACAGTGGAGCACAATAGAGGTAGAGTACAGTGGAGTACAGTGGAGCACAGTAGAGGTGGAGTACAGTAGAGTACAGTAGATGTAGAGTACAGTGGAGCACAGTAGAGGTTGAGTAAAGTGGAGTACAGTGGAGTACAGTAGAGGTGGAGTACAGTAGAGTACAGTAGAGGTAGAGAACAGTACAGTACAGTAGAGGCAGAGTACAGTGGAGTACAGTAGAGGTAGAGTACAGTAGAGCACAGTAGAGGTAGAATACAGTGGAGTACAGTAGAGGTAGAGTACAGTGGAGTACAGTAGAGGTAGAGTACAGTGGAGTACAGTAGATGTAGAGAACAGTACAGTACAGTAGAGGTAGAGTACAGTGGAGTACAGTAGAGGTAAGAGTACATTAGAGCACAATAGAGGTAAAATACAGTGGAGTACAGTAGAGGTAGAGTACAGTGGAGTACAGTAGAGGTAGAGTACAGTGGAGTACAGTAGAGGTAGAGTACAGTGGAGCACAGTAGAGGTAGAGTACAGTTGAGTACAGTAGAGGTAGAGTACAGTGGAGCACAGTAGAGCTAGAGTACAGTGGAGTACAGTGGAGCACAGTAGAGGTGGAGTACAGTAGAGTAGAGTATAGGTTGAGTACAGTGGAGTACAGTAGATATAGAGTAGAGTCTAGTAGAGTAGAGATAGAGTACAGTGGATTAGAGTAGAGATAGAGTACAGTGGAGTATAGTTGAGGTAGAGTACAGTGGAGTACAGTAGAGGTAGAGTACAGTGGAGTACAGTAGAGGTAGAGAACAGTACAGTACAGTAGAGGTAGAGTAAAGTGGAGTACAGTAGAGGTAGAGTACAGCAGAGCACAGTAGAGGTAAAATACAGTGGAGTACAGTAGAGGTAGAGTACAGTGGATTACAGTAGAGGTAGAGTACAGTGGAGTACAGAAGAGATAGAGTACAGTGGATTACAGTAGAGGTAGAGTACAGTGGAGCACAGTAGAGGTAGAGTACAGTGGAGCACAATAGAGGTAGAGTACAGTGTAGTACAGTAGAGGTAGAGTACAGTGGAGTACCGTAGAGGTAGAGTACAGTGGAGCACAGTAGAGGTAGAGTACAGTGGAGTACAGTGGAGCACAGTAGAGGTGGAGTACAGTAGAGTACAGTAGATGTAGAGTACAGTGGAGCACAGTAGAGGTAGAGTAAAGTGGAGTACAGTGGAGTACAGTAGAGGTGGAGTACAGTAGAGTACAGTAGAGGTAGAGAACAGTACAGTACAGTAGAGGCAGAGTACAGTGGAGTACAGTAGAGGTAGAGTACAGTAGAGCACAGTAGAGGTAGAATACAGTGGAGTACAGTAGAGGTAGAGTACAGTGGAGTACAGTAGAAGTAGAGTACAGTGGAGTACAGTAGATGTAGAGAACAGTACAGTACAGTAGAGGTAGAGTACAGTGGAGTACAGTAGAGGTAGAGTACATTAGAGCACAATAGAAGTAAAATACAGTGGAGTACAGTAGAGGTAGAGTACAGTGGAGTACAGTAGAGGTAGAGTACAGTGGAGTACAGTAGAGGTAGAGTACAGTGGAGCACAGTAGAGGTAGAGTACAGTTGAGTACAGTAGAGGTAGAGTACAGTGGAGCACAGTAGAGCTAGAGTACAGTGGAGTACAGTGGAGCACAGTAGAGGTGGAGATACAGTAGAGTAGAGTATAGGTTGAGTACAGTGGAGTACAGTAGAGATAGAGTAGAGTGGAGTAGAGTAGAGATAGAGTACAGTGGATTAGAGTAGAGATAGAGTACAGTGGAGTATAGTTGAGGTAGAGTACAGTGGAGTACAGTAGAGGTAGAGTACAGTGGAGTACAGTAGAGGTAGAGAACAGTACAGTACAGTAGAGGTAGAGTAGAGTGGAGTACAGTAGAGGTAGAGTACATTAGAGCACAGTAGAGGTTGAGTACAGTGGAGTACAGTAGAGATAGAGTAGAGTGGAGTAGAGTAGAGATAGAGTACAGTGGAATACAGAAGAGATAGAGTACAGTGGAGCACATTAGAGGTAGAGTAGAGTGGAGTATAGTTGAGGTAGACTACAGTGGAGTACAGTAGAGGTAGAGTACAGTGGAGTACAGTAGAGGTAGAGTACAGTGGAGTACAGTAGAGGTAGAGTACAGTGGAGCACAGTAGAGGTAGAGTACAGTGGAGCACAGTAGAGGTAGAGTAGAGTGGAGCACAGTAGAGGTAGAGTACAGTGGAGTACAGTAGAGATAGAGTAGAGTGGAGTAGAGTAGAGATAGAGTAAAGTGGATTAGAGTAGAGATAGAGTACAGTGGAGTATAGTAGAGGTAGAGTACAGTGGCGTACAGTAGAGGTAGAGTACAGTGGAGCACAGTAGAGATAGAGTACAATAGAGCAGAGTAGAGGTAGAGTACAGTGGAGTACAGTAGAGGTAGTGTACAGTGGAGCACAGTAGAGGTAGAGTACAGTGGAGCACAGTAGAGGTAGAGTACAGTGGAGTATAATAGAGGTAGAGTACAGTAGAGCACAGTAGAGATAGAGTACAGTAGAGCAGAGTAGAGGTAGAGTACAGTGGAGTACAGAAGAGGTAGAGTACAGTGGAGCACTGTAGAGGTGGAGTACAGTGGAGTACAGTAGAGGTAGAGTACAGTGGAGCACAGTAGAGATAGAGTACAGTAGAGCACAGTAGAGGTAGAGTACAGTGGAGCACAGTAGAGCTAGAGTACAGTGGAGTACAGTGGAGCACAGTAGAGGTGGAGTACACTGCCCTACAAAGCAAAAAGGCAGTAACTACGCAGAGTGCAGAACAGAGAAAAATGACTTTAAAGTTATCCTGTCATCCAGCCTAAGTAGTTGAAGGTAGATTATTGGACATGTGGCTGTTTTGTGACTTTATATTAGCTTATTCTTTGTACATATCAATCCTCATATTTAATTTGATATTTTACCCCTATTTTGCAGTTACTGTATTCTTGCTTTGTATTACTTACCAAAAACGTGGCACCAAACCAAGGAAAAAGGCAGTAACTACAGATTCTCCAAAAACTATTTTGCCACAACTTGGGCTCTGGGTGTGTTAGATACACTGTATTTGAAATAATTGGAACCATTTGGACAACATTTTTTTTCAACATTTTTGTGTCGTGAAACTAGTGTTGCGGAGCGGGTGTGTTACGGATACGTGGTGTAAATTTTTAGTAATCAAAAACCATGTCTAATTAATTGAAATCATGAAACTTTTATTATAAACTATTATTAAACTAATACAATATTTAAAAAAATATTCTATGAATATTACAAATAAAATATATTAAAATTCTAATATATTATTAATTAGCCTACATTTCTTTTAATCATATGAAATTAAACAAACATTTTTTGTCAAACAACATGCTGCACGATGAGCTTTACTGTAAAAATTAAAACATTGAATAAAAATTTAGTTTTAATCTTAATTTATTTGTATTAGTGTTAGTATTATTATTACATTGAGACGTTTCTAAATTCTACTGTACAACAGTAATAGGCCTATATTTCTGTCAAGTTAAACCAAACTTTTATTTTGACGGGTTGCCGTGAAGACCTTTGTTTCTGTGTTTATGACATGACGATAGTTTTTCTCAGATGAAGCGGTTAAATGCTCACAAAGTGACTTTAAAAGCGGATCTAGAGTCTGGAGAGTAAGTTCATGCAGTCGTGTCCTCTTATATGCAAAAAACAGCTCGAGCGTCACACGTGCTTCAGCGTGCGCGTGTGTGTGTGTTAAATGAAACTGCGCGTCGACTGCCCCATTTATTCACAGAACATGTAGGATTTGTATTTAAATTGTACTATTATTGCGGTTTAATATTCACACAGTAGTCTATCACGATTTAATTTCAAGTGTACTGAACTGCTATATCGCGAAAATCATAGTAACCGCTAAACTACATGGAGCTCTTGGACCTTGGACCTTCTTTCTGGAATATTTTTTTCATTCTTTCAGGGGAGGGGGGTAGTTTGGTAGGGGAACAATTTGGGGAAGTTAGAAGGGTGAAATCGCAAATGTTAAAATCGTCCCGTGAGAATGCCCGAAAATCAGCTGTGTGTTCACCATGGCAACAGTAACACTGCGCAGAAACACGGTTATTTTTTGTTAGGTAAAACATAACAAGAACACAGTAATGGATGTTACTGTACTCTTGCTTTGTTTCACTAGGCCTTTTTGCAGTTACTGTACAAACGACTACCATTTTTCTCCAAAACGACACACATTTGAGATAAGATGTTTTGTCACATAACAAAGGATGCCTTGAATGTCATGAAAATGATAATAACTCATTTTTGACAAAAAATGCAGTTACTGCCTTTTTGCTTTGTAGGGCAGTACAGTAGAGTAGAGTAGAGGTAGAGTACAGTGGAGTACAGTAGAGATAGAGTACAGTGGATTAGAGTAGAGATAGAGTACAGTGGAGTATAGTTGAGGTAGAGTACAGTGGAGCACAGTAGTGGTAGATTACAGTGGAGTATAGTTGAGGTAGACTACAGTGGAGTATAGTAGAGGTAGAGTACAGTGGAGCACAGTAGAGATAGAGTACAGTAGAGCAGAGTAGAGGTAGAGTACAGTGGAGTACAGTAGAGGTAGAGTACAGTGGAACACTGTAGAGGTGGAGTACAGTGGAGTACAGTAGAGGTAGAGTAGAGTGGAGCACATTAGAGGTGGAGTAGAGTAGAGTACAGTAGAGGTAGAGTACAGTGGAGCACTGTAGAGGTGGAGTACAGTGGAGTACAGTAGAGGTAGAGTACAGTGGACCACAGTAGAGATAGAGTACAGTAGAGCAGAGTAGAGGTAGAGTACAGTGGAGTATAGTAGAGGTAGAGTACAGTGGAGCACTGTAGAGGTGGAGTACAGTGGAGTACAGTAGAGGTAGAGTACAGTGGAGCACAGTAGAGATAAGTGCAGTGGAGAATAGTAGAGGTAGAGTACAGTGGAGTACAGTAGAGGTAGAGTACAGTGGAGTACAGTAGAGGTAGAGTAGAGTGGAGCACATTAGAGGTGGAGTAGAGTAGAGTACAGTAGAGGTAGAGTACAGTGGAGTACAACAGAAGTAGAGTACAGTGGAGTACAGTAGAGGTAGAGTAGAGTGGAGTACAGTAGAGGTAGAGTACAGTGGAGTACAGTAGAGGTAGAGTACAGTGGAGTAGAGTAGAGATAGAGTACAGTGGAGCACAGCAGAGGTAGAGTACAGTGGATCACAGTAGAGATAGAGTACAGTGGAGTACAGTGGAGCACAGTAGAGGTATAGTACAGTGGAGCATAGTAGAGATAGATTACAGTGGAGTAGAGTAGAGATAAGTACAGTGGAGTACAGTAGAGGTAGAGTACAGTGGAGCAGAGTAGAGGTAGAGTACAGTGGAGTACAGTAGAGGTAGAGCACAGTAGAGCAGAGTAGAGGTAGAGTACAGTGGAGTATTGTAGAGGTAGAGCACAGTGGAGCACTGTAGAGGTAAAGTACAGTGGAGTACAGTAGAGATAGAGTACAGTGGTGCACAGTAGAGGTAGAGTACAGTGGAGCACAGTAGAGGTAGAGTACAGTGGAGCACTGTAGACGTATAGTACAGTGGAGCACAGTAGAGATAGATTACAGTGGAGTAGAGTAGAGATAGAGTACAGTGGAGTACAGTAGAGGTAGAGTGCAGTGGAGCACAGTAGAGGTAGAGTACAGCTGAGCACAGTAGAGGTAGAGTAGAGTGGAGCACAATAGAGGTAGAGTACAGTTGACTACAGTAGAGGTAGTGTACAGTGGAGCACAGTAGAGGTAGAGTACAGTGGAGCACAGTAGAGGTAGAGTACAGTGGAGTATAATAGAGGTAGAGTACAGTAGAGCACAGTAGAGATAGAGTACAGTAGAGCAGAGTAGAGGTAGAGTAC
Organism: Tiaroga cobitis; assembly: GCA_030578255.1. Lineage (NCBI taxonomy): Eukaryota > Metazoa > Chordata > Actinopteri > Cypriniformes > Leuciscidae > Tiaroga > Tiaroga cobitis. Next base: position 475,545 of record JAROOI010000068.1, on the reverse strand, counting down.
AGTGGAGTACAGAAGAGGTAGAGTACAGTGGAGCACTGTAGAGGTGGTGTACAGTGGAGTACAGTAGAGGTAGAGTACAGTGGAGCACAGTAGAGATAGAGTACAGTAGAGCAGAGTAGAGGTAGAGTACAGTGGAGCACAGTAGAGCTAGATTACAGTGGAGTACAGTGGAGCACAGTAGAGGTGGAGTACAGTAGAGTAGAGTAGAGGTAGAGTACAGTGGAGTACAGTAGAGATAGAGTACAGTGGATTAGAGTAGAGATAGAGTACAGTGGAGTATAGTTGAGGTAGAGTACAGTGGAGCACAGTAGTGGTAGATTACAGTGGAGTATAGTTGAGGTAGACTACAGTGGAGTACAGTAGAGGTAGAGTACAGTGGAGCACAGTAGAGATAGAGTACAGTAGAGCAGAGTAGAGGTAGAGTACAGTGGAGTACAGTAGAGGTAGAGTACAGTAGAACACTGTAGAGGTGGAGTACAGTGGAGTACAGTAGAGGTAGAGTAGAGTGGAGCACATTAGAGGTGGAGTAGAGTAGAGTACAGTAGAGGTAGAGTACAGTGGAGCACTGTAGAGGTGGAGTACAGTGGAGTACAGTAGAGGTAGAGTACAGTGGAGCACAGTAGAGATAGAGTACAGTAGAGCAGAGTAGAGGTAGAGTACAGTGGAGTATAGTAGAGGTAGAGTACAGTGGAGCACTGTAGAGGTGGAGTACAGTGGAGTACAGTAGAGGTGGAGTACAGTAGAGTACAGTAGAGGTAGAGAACAGTACAGTACAGTAGAGGTAGAGTACATTGGAGTACAGTAGAGGTAGAGTACAGTAGAGCACAATAGGGGTAGAATACAGTGGAGTACAGTACAGGTAGAGTACAGTGGAGTACAGTAGAGGTAGAGTACAGTGGAAGAGTACAGTGGAGTACAGTAGAAGTAGAGTACAGTGGAGCATAGTAGAGGTAGAGTACAGTTGAGTACAGTAGAGGTAGAGTACAGTGGAGCACAGTAGAGCTAGAGTAAAGTGGAGTAGAGTGGAGCACAGTAGAGGTGGAGTACAGTAGAGTAGAGTATAGGTTGAGTACAGTGGAGTACAGTAGAGATAGAGTAGAGTGGAGTAGAGTAGAGATAGAGTACAGTGGATTAGAGTAGAGATAGAGTACAGTGGAGTATAGTTGAGGTAGAGTACAGTGGAGTACGGTAGAGGTAGAGTACAGTGGAGTACAGTAGAGGTAGAGAACAGTACAGTACAGTAGAGGTAGAGCAGAGTGGAGTACAGTAGAGGTAGAGTACAGTAGAGCACAGTAGAGGTAGAATACAGTGGAGTACAGTAGAGGTAGAGTACAGTGGAGTACAGTAGAGGTAGAATACAGTGGATTACAGAAGAGATAGAGTACAGTGGAGCACAGTAGAGGTAGAGTACAGTGGAGCACAGTAGAGGTAGAGTACAGTGGAGTACAGTAGAGGTAGAGTACAGTGGAGTACAGTAGAGGTAGAGTACAGTGGAGCACAGTAGAGGTAGAGTACAGTGGAGTACAGTGGAGCACAGTAGAGGTGGAGTACAGTAGAGTACAGTAGAGGTAGAGTACAGTGGAGCACAGTAGAGGTAGAGTACAGTGGAGTACAGTGGAGTACAGTAGAGGTGGAGTACAGTAGAGTACAGTAGAGGTAGAGAACAGTACAGTACAGTAGAGGTAGAGTACAGTGGAGTACAGTAGAGGTAGAGTACAGTAGAGCAGAGTAGAGGTAGAATACAGTGGTGTACAGTAGAGGTGGAGTACAGTGGAGTACAGTAGAGGTAGAGTACAGTGGAGTACAGTAGAGGTAGAGTACAGTGGAGCACAGTAGAGGTAGAGTACAGTGGAGTACAGTAGAGGTAGAGTACAGTGGAGTACAGTGGAGCACAGTAGAGGTGGAGTACAGTAGAGTAGAGTATAGGTTGAGTACAGTGGAGTGCAGTAGAGATAGAGTAGAGTGGAGTAGAGTAGAGATAGAGTACAGTGGACTAGAGTAGATATAGAGTACAGTGGAGTATAGTTGAGGTAGAGTACAGTGGAGCACAGTAGTGGTAGAGTACAGTGGAGTATAGTTGAGGTAGACTAGAGTGGAGTACAGTAGAGGTAGAGTACAGTGGAATACAGTAGATATAGAGTACAGTAGAGCAGAGTAGAGGTAGAGTACAGTGGAGTACAGTAGAGGTAGAGTACAGTGGAACACTGTAGAGGTGGAGTACAGTGGAGTACAGTAGAAGGTAGAGTACAGTGGAGCACAGTAGAGATAGAGTACAATAGAGCAGAGTAGAGGTAGAGTACAGTGGAGTACAGTAGAGGTAGAGTACAGTGGAGCACTGTAGAGGTGGAGTACAGTGGAGTACAGTAGAGGTAGAGTACAGTGGAGCACAGTAGAGATAGAGTACAGTAGAGCACAGTAGAGGTAGAGTACAGTGGAGTATAGTAGAGGTAGAGTACAGTGGAGTACAGTAGAGGTAAAGTACAGTGGAGCATAGTAGATGTAGAGTACAGTGGAGCACAGTAGAGGTAGAGTACAGTGGAGTATAGTAGAGGTAGAGTACATTAGAGCACAGTAGAGATAGAGTACAGTAGAGCACAGTAGAGGTAGAGTACAGTAGAGCACAGTCGAGGAAGAGTACAGTGTAGTACAGTAGAGATAGAGTACAGTGGAGTACAGTAGAGATAGAGTACAGTCGAACACAGTAGAGATAAGTGCAGTGGAGAATAGTAGAGGTAGAGTACAGTGGAGTACAGTAGAGGTAGAGTACAGTGGAGTACAGTAGAGGTAGAGTAGAGTGGAGCACATTAGAGGTGGAGTAGAGTAGAGTACAGTAGAGGTAGAGTACAGTGGAGTACAACAGAAGTAGAGTACAGTGGAGTACAGTAGAGGTAGAGTAGAGTGGAGTACAGTAGAGGTAGAGTACAGTGGAGTACAGTAGAGGTAGAGTACAGTGGAGTAGAGTAGAGATAGAGTACAGTGGAGCACAGCAGAGGTAGAGTACAGTGGATCACAGTAGAGATAGAGTACAGTGGAGTACAGTGGAGCACAGTAGAGGTATAGTACAGTGGAGCATAGTAGAGATAGATTACAGTGGAGTAGAGTAGAGATAAGTACAGTGGAGTACAGTAGAGGTAGAGTACAGTGGAGCAGAGTAGAGGTAGAGTACAGTGGAGTACAGTAGAGGTAGAGCACAGTAGAGCAGAGTAGAGGTAGAGTACAGTGGAGTATTGTAGAGGTAGAGCACAGTGGAGCACTGTAGAGGTAAAGTACAGTGGAGTACAGTAGAGATAGAGTACAGTGGTGCACAGTAGAGGTAGAGTACAGTGGAGCACAGTAGAGGTAGAGTACAGTGGAGCACAGTAGATGTATAGTACAGTGGAGCACAGTAGAGATAGATTACAGTGGAGTAGAGTAGAGATAGAGTACAGTGGAGTACAGTAGAGGTAGAGTGCAGTGGAGCACAGTAGAGGTAGAGTACAGCTGAGCACAGTAGAGGTAGAGTAGAGTGGAGCACAGTAGAGGTAGAGTACAGTGGACTACAGTAGAGGTAGTGTACAGTGGAGCACAGTAGAGGTAGAGTACAGTGGAGCACAGTAGAGGTAGAGTACAGTGGAGTATAATAGAGGTAGAGTACAGTAGAGCACAGTAGAGATAGAGTACAGTAGAGCAGAGTAGAGGTAGGGTACAGTGGAGTACAGAAGAGGTAGAGTACAGTGGAGCACTGTAGAGGTGGAGTACAGTGGAGTACAGTAGAGGTAGAGTACAGTGGAGCACAGTAGAGATAGAGTACAGTAGAGCACAGTAGAGGTAGAGTACAGTGGAGCACAGTAGAGCTAGAGTACAGTGGAGTACAGTGGAGCACAGTAGAGGTGGAGTACAGTAGAGTAGAGTAGAGGTAGAGTACAGTGGAGTACAGTAGAGATAGAGTACAGTGGATTAGAGTAGAGATAGAGTACAGTGGAGTATAGTTGAGGTAGAGTACAGTGGAGCACAGTAGTGGTACATTACAGTGGAGTATAGTTGAGGTAGACTACAGTGGAGTACAGTAGAGGTAGAGTACAGTGGAGCACAGTAGAGATAGAGTACAGTAGAGCAGAGTAGAGGTAGAGTACAGTGGAGTATAGTAGAGGTAGAGTACAGTGGAACACTGTAGAGGTGGAGTACAGTGGAGTACAGTAGAGGTAGAGTAGAGTGGAGCACATTAGAGGTGGAGTAGAGTAGAGTACAGTAGAGGTAGAGGACAGTGGAGCACTGTAGAGGTGGAGTACAGTGGAGTACAGTAGAGGTAGAGTACAGTGGAGCACAGTAGAGATAGAGTACAGTAGAGCAGAGTAGAGGTAGAGTACAGTGGAGTATAGTAGAGGTAGAGTACAGTGGAGCACTGTAGAGGTGGAGTACAGTGGAGTACAGTAGAGGTAGAGTACAGTGGAGCACAGTAGAGATAAGTGCAGTGGAGAATAGTAGAGGTAGAGTACAGTGGAGTACAGTAGAGGTAGAGTACAGTGGAGTACAGTAGAGGTAGAGTAGAGTGGAGCACATTAGAGGTGGAGTAGAGTAGAGTACAGTAGAGGTAGAGTACAGTGGAGTACAACAGAAGTAGAGTACAGTGGAGTACAGTAGAGGTAGAGTAGAGTGGAGTACAGTAGAGGTAGAGTACAGTGGAGTACAGTAGAGGTAGAGTACAGTGGAGTAGAGTAGAGATAGAGTACAGTGGAGCACAGCAGAGGTAGAGTACAGTGGATCACAGTAGAGATAGAGTACAGTGAAGTACAGTGGAGCAGAGTAGAGGTATAGTACAGTTGAGCATAGTAGAGATAGATTACAGTGGAGTAGAGTAGAGATAAGTACAGTGGAGTACAGTAGAGGTAGAGTACAGTGGAGCAGAGTAGAGGTAGAGTACAGTGGAGTACAGTAGAGGTAGAGCACAGTAGAGCAGAGTAGAGGTAGAGTACAGTGGAGTATTGTACAGGTAGAGCACAGTGGAGCACTGTAGAGGTAAAGTACAGTGGAGTACAGTAGAGATAGAGTACAGTGGTGCACAGTAGAGGTAGAGTACAGTGGAGCACAGTAGAGGTAGAGTACAGTGGAGCACAGTAGACGTATAGTACAGTGGAGCACAGTAGAGATAGATTACAGTGGAGTAGAGTAGAGATAGAGTACAGTGGAGTACAGTAGAGGTAGAGTGCAGTGGAGCACAGTAGAGGTAGAGTACAGCTGAGCACAGTAGAGGTAGAGTAGAGTGGAGCACAGTAGAGGTAGAGTACAGTGGAGTACAGTATAGGTAGAGTACAGTGGAGTACAGTAGAGGTAGAGTACAGTGGAGTACAGTGGAGCACAGTAGACGTATAGTACAGTGGAGCACAGTAGAGATAGATTACAGTGGAGTAGAGTAGAGATAGAGTACAGTGGAGTACAGTAGAGGTAGAGTACAGTAGAGCAGAGTAGAGGTAGAGTACAGTGGAGTACAGTAGAGGTAGAGTACAGTGGAGCACAGTAGAGGTAGAGTACAGTGGAGTACAGTAGAGGTAGAGTACAGTGGAGTACAGTAGAGGTAGAGTACAGTGGAGCACAGTAGAGGTAGAGTACAGTGGAGTACAGTGGAGCACAGTAGAGGTTTAGTACAGTAGAGTACAGTAGAGGTAGAGTACAGTGGAGCACAGTAGAGGTAGAGTACAGTGGAGTACAGTGGAGTACACTAGAGGTGGAGTACAGTAGAGTACAGTAGAGGTAGAGAACAGTACAGTAGAGTAGAGGTAGAGTACAGTGGAGTACAGTAGAGGTAGAGTACAGTAGAGCACAGTAGAGGTAGAATACAGTGGAGTACAGTAGAGGTAGAGTACAGTGGAGTACAGTAGAGGTAGAGTACAGTGGAGTACAGAAGAGGTAGAGTACAGTGGAGTACAGAAAATATAGAGTACAGTGGAGCACAGTAGAGGTAGAGTACAGTGGAGCACAGTAGAGGTAGAGAACAGTACAGTACAGTAGAGGTAGAGTAGAGTGGAGGACAGAAGAGGCAGAGTACAGTAGAGCACAGTAGAGGTAGAATACAGTGGAGTACAGTAGAGGTAGAGTACAGTGGATTACAGTAGAGGTAGAGTACAGTGGAGTACAGAAGAGATAGAGTACAGTGGATTACAGTAGAGGTAGAGTACAGTGGAGCACAGTAGAGGTAGAGTACAGTGGAGCACAGTAGAGGTAGAGTACAGTGGAGGACAGTAGAGGTAGAGTACAGTGGAGTACAGTAGAGGTAGAGTACAGTGGAGCACAGTAGAGGTAGAGTACAATGGAGTACAGAGGAGCACAGTAGAGGTGGAGTACAGTAGAGTAAAGTAGATGTAGAGTACAATGGAGCACAGTAGAGGTAGAGTAAAGTGGAGTACAGTGGAGTACAGTAGAGGTGGAGTACAGTAGAGTACAGTAGAGGTAGAGAACAGTACAGTACAGTAGAGGCAGAGTACAGTGGAGTACAGTAGAGGTAGAGTACAGTAGAGCACAGTAGAGGTAGAATACAGTGGAGTACAGTAGAGGTAGAGTACAGTGGAGTACAGTAGAGGTAGAGTACAGTGGAGTACAGTAGAGGTAGAGAACAGTACAGTACAGTAGAGGTAGAGTAAATTGGAGTACAGTAGAGGTAGAGTACAGTAGAGCACAATAGAGGTAGAATACAGTGGAGTACAGTACAGGTAGAGTACAGTGGAGTACAGTAGAGGTAGAGTACAGTGGAAGAGTACAGTGGAGTACAGTAGAAGTAGAGTACAGTGGAGCATAGTAGAGGTAGAGTACAGTTGAGTACAGTAGAGGTAGAGTACAGTGGAGCACAGTAGAGCTAGAGTAAAGTGGAGTACAGTGGAGCACAGTAGAGGTGGAGTACAGTAGAGTAGAGTATAGGTTGAGTACAGTGGAGTACAGTAGAGATAGAGTAGAGTGGAGTAGAGTAGAGATAGAGTACAGTGGATTAGAGTAGAGATAGAGTACAGTGGAGTATAGTTGAGGTAGAGTACAGTGGAGTACGGTAGAGGTAGAGTACAGTGGAGTACAGTAGAGGTAGAGAACAGTACAGTACAGTAGAGGTAGAGTAGAGTGGAGTACAGTAGAGGTAGAGTACAGTAGAGCACAGTAGAGGTAGAATACAGTGGAGTACAGTAGAGGTAGAGTACAGTGGAGTACAGTAGAGGTAGAGTACAGTGGATTTCAGAAGAGATAGAGTACAGTGGAGCACAGTAGAGGTAGAGTACCGTGGAGCACAGTAGAGGTAGAGTACAGTGGAGTACAGTAGAGGTAGAGTACAGTGGAGCACAGTAGAGGTAGAGTACAGTGGAGTACAGTGGAGCACAGTAGAGGTGGAGTACAGTAGAGTACAGTAGAGGTAGAGTACAGTGGAGCACAGTAGAGGTAGAGTACAGTGGAGTACAGTGGAGTACAGTAGAGGTGGAGTACAGTAGAGTACAGTAGAGGTAGAGAACAGTACAGTACAGTAGAGGTAGAGTACAGTGGAGTACAGTAGAGGTAGAGTACAGTAGAGCAGAGTAGAAGTAGAATACAGTGGTGTACAGTAGAGGTGGAGTACAGTGGAGTACAGTAGAGGTAGAGTACAGTGGAGTACAGTAGAGGTAGAGTACAGTGGAGCACAGTAGAGGTAAGGTACAGTGGAGTACAGTAGAGGTAGAGTACAGTGGAGTACAGTGGAGCACAGTAGAGGTGGAGTACAGTAGAGTAGAATATAGGTTGAGTACAGTGGAGTGCAGTAGAGATAGAGTAGAGTGGAGTAGAGTAGAGATAGAGTACAGTGGACTAGAGTAGATATAGAGTACAGTGGAGTATAGTTGAGGTAGAGTACAGTGGAGCACAGTAGTGGTAGAGTACAGTGGAGTATAGTTGAGGTAGACTACAGTGGAGTACAGTAGAGGTAGAGTACAGTGGAATACAGTAGATATAGAGTACAGTAGAGCAGAGTAGAGGTAGAGTACAGTGGAGTACAGTAGAGGTAGAGTACAGTGGAACACTGTAGAGGTGGAGTACAGTGGAGTACAGTAGAGGTAGAGTACAGTGGAGCACAGTAGAGATAGAGTACAATAGAGCAGAGTAGAGGTAGAGTACAGTGGAGTACAGTAGAGGTAGAGTACAGTGGAGCACTGTAGAGGTGGAGTACAGTGGAGTACAGTAGAGGTAGAGTACAGTGGAGCACAGTAGAGATAGAGTACAGTAGAGCACAGTAGAGGTAGAGTACAGTGGAGTATAGTAGAGGTAGAGTACAGTGGAGTACAGTAGAGGTAAAGTACAGTGGAGCATAGTAGATATAGAGTACAGTGGAGCACAGTAGAGGTAGAGTACAGTGGAGCACAGCAGAGGTAGAGTACAGTGGAGTATAGTAGAGGTAGAGTACATTAGAGCACAGTAGAGATAGAGTACAGTAGAGCACAGTAGAGGTAGAGTACAGTAGAGCACAGTCGAGGAAGAGTACAGTGTAGTACAGTAGAGATAGAGTACAGTGGAGTACAGTAGAGGTAGAGTAGAGTGGAGTACAGTAGAGGTAGAGTACAGTGGAGTACAGTAGAGGTAGAGTACAGTGGATCACAGTAGAGATAGAGTACAGTGGAGTACAGTGGAGCACAGTAGAGGTATAGTACAGTGGAGCATAGTAGAGATAGATTACAGTGGAGTAGAGTAGAGATAAGTACAGTGGAGTACAGTAGAGGTAGAGTACAGTGGAGCAGAGTAGAGGTAGAGTACAGTGGAGTACAGTAGAGGTAGAGCACAGTAGAGCAGAGTAGAGGTAGAGTACAGTGGAGTATTGTAGAGGTAGAGCACAGTGGAGCACTGTAGAGGTAAAGTACAGTGGAGTACAGTAGAGATAGAGTACAGTGGTGCACAGTAGAGGTAGAGTACAGTGGAGCACAGTAGAGGTAGAGTACAGTGGAGCACAGTAGACGTATAGTACAGTGGAGCACAGTAGAGATAGATTACAGTGGAGTAGAGTAGAGATAGAGTACAGTGGAGTACAGTAGAGGTAGAGTGCAGTGGAGCACAGTAGAGGTAGAGTACAGCTGAGCACAGTAGAGGTAGAGTAGAGTGGAGCACAGTAGAGGTAGAGTACAGTGGACTACAGTAGAGGTAGTGTACAGTGGAGCACAGTAGAGGTAGAGTACAGTGGAGTACAGTGGAGCACAGTAGAGGTGGAGTACAGTAGAGTACAGTAGAGGTAGAGTACAGTGGAGCACAGTAGAGGTAGAGTACAGTGGAGTACAGTGGAGTACACTAGAGGTGGAGTACAGTAGAGTACAGTAGAGGTAGAGAACAGTACAGTAGAGTAGAGGTAGAGTACAGTGGAGTACAGTAGAGGTAGAGTACAGTAGAGCACAGTAGAGGTAGAATACAGTGGAGTACAGTAGAGGTAGAGTACAGTGGAGTACAGTAGAGGTAGAGTACAGTGGAGTACAGAAGAGGTAGAGTACAGTGGAGTACAGAAAAGATAGAGTACAGTGGAGCAGAGTAGAGGTAGAGTACAGTGGAGCACAGTAGAGGTAGAGAACAGTACAGTACAGTAGAGGTAGAGTAGAGTGGAGCACAGTAGAGGTAGAGTACAGTGGAGGACAGTAGAGGTAGAGTACAGTGGAGTACAGTAGAGGTAGAGTACAGTGGAGCACAGTAGAGGTAGAGTACAATGGAGTACAGAGGAGCACAGTAGAGGTGGAGTACAGTAGAGTAAAGTAGATGTAGAGTACAGTGGAGCACAGTAGAGGTAGAGTAAAGTGGAGTACAGTGGAGTACAGTAGAGGTGGAGTACAGTAGAGTACAGTAGAGGTAGAGAACAGTACAGTACAGTAGAGGCAGAGTACAGTGGAGTACAGTAGAGGTAGAGTACAGTAGAGCACAGTAGAGGTAGAATACAGTGGAGTACAGTAGAGGTAGAGTACAGTGGAGTACAGTAGAGGTAGAGTACAGTGGAGTACAGTAGAGGTAGAGAACAGTACAGTACAGTAGAGGTAGAGTACATTGGAGTACAGTAGAGGTAGAGTACAGTAGAGCACAATAGAGTTAGAATACAGTGGAGTACAGTACAGGTAGAGTACAGTGGAGTACAGGTGAGGTAGAGTACAGTGGAAGAGTACAGTGGAGTACAGTAGAAGTAGAGTACAGTGGAGCATAGTAGAGGTAGAGTACAGTTGAGTACAGTAGAGGTAAAGTACAGTGGAGCACAGTAGAGCTAGAGTAAAGTGGAGTACAGTGGAGCACAGTAGAGGTGGAGTACAGTAGAGTAGAGTATAGGTTGAGTACAGTGGAGTACAGTAGAGATAGAGTAGAGTGGAGTAGAGTAGAGATAGAGTACAGTGGATTAGAGTAGAGATAGAGTACAGTGGAGTATAGTTGAGGTAGAGTACAGTGGAGTACGGTAGAGGTAGAGTACAGTGGAGTACAGTAGAGGTAGAGAACAGTACAGTACAGTAGAGGTAGAGTAGAGTGGAGTACAGTAGAGGTAGAGTACAGTAGAGCACAGTAGAGGTAGAATACAGTGGAGTACAGTAGAGGTAGAGTACAGTGGAGTACAGTAGAGGTAGAGTACAGTGGATTACAGAAGAGATAGAGTACAGTGGAGCACAGTAGAGGTAGAGTACAGTGGAGCACAGTAGAGGCAGAGTACAGTGGAGTACAGTAGAGGTAGAGTACAGTGGAGTACAGTGGAGTACAGTAGAGGTAGAGTACAGTGGAGCACAGTAGAGGTAGAGTACAGTGGAGTACAGTGGAGCACAGTAGAGGTGGAGTACAGTAGAGTACAGTAGAGGTAGAGTACAGTGGAGCACAGTAGAGGTAGAGTAAAGTGGAGTACAGTGGAGTACAGTAGAGGTGGAGTACAGTAGAGTACAGTAGAGGTAGAGAACAGTACAGTACAGTAGAGGTAGAGTACAGTGGAGTACAGTAGAGGTAGAGTACAGTAGAGCAGAGTAGAGGTAGAATACAGTGGTGTACAGTAGAGGTGGAGTACAGTGGAGTACAGTAGAGGTAGAGTACAGTGGAGTACAGTAGAGGTAGAGTACAGTGGAGTACAGTAGAAGTAGAGTACAGTGGAGCACTGTAGAGGTAGAATACAGTGGAGTACAGTAGAGGTAGAGTACAGTGGAGCACAGTAGAGGTAGAGTACAGTGGAGTACAGTAGAGGTAGAGTACAGTGGAGCACAGTAGAGCTAGAGTACAGTGGAGTACAGTGGAGCACTGTAGAGGTAGAATACAGTGGAGTACAGTAGAGGTAGAGAACAGTACAGTACAGTAGAGGTAGAGTACAGTGGAGAACAGTAGAGGTAGAGTACAGTAGAGCACAGTAGAGGTAGAGAACAGTACAGTACAGTAGAGGTAGAGTACAGTGGAGTACAGTAGAGGTAGAGTACAGTAGAGCACAATAGAGGTAAAATACAGTGGAGTACAGTAGAGGTAGAGTACAGTGGAGTACAGTAGAGGAAGAGTACAGTGGAGTACAGTAGAGGTAGAGTACAGTGGAGCACAGTAGAGGTAGAGTACAGTTGAGTACAGTAGAGGTAGAGTACAGTGGAGCACAATAGAGCTAGAGTACAGTGGAGTACAGTGGAGCACAGTAGAGGTGGAGTACAGTAGAGTAGAGTATAGGTTGAGTACAGTAGAGTACAGTAGAGATAGAGTAGAGTGGAGTAGAGTAGAGATAGAGTACAGTGGATTAGAGTAGAGATAGAGTACAGTGGAGTATAGTTGAGGTAGAGTACAGTGGAGTACAGTAGAGGTAGAGTACAGTGGAGTAGAGTAGAGGTAGAGAACAGTACAGTACAGTAGAGGTAGAGTAGAGTGGAGTACAGTAGAGGTAGAGTACAGCAGAGCACAGTAGAGGTAAAATACAGTGGAGTACAGTAGAGGTAGAGTACAGTGGATTACATTAGAGGTAGAGTACAGTAGAGTACAGTGGAGCACAGTAGAGGTAGAGTACAGTGGAGCACAGTAGAGGTAGAGTACAGTGGAGTACAGTAGAGGTAGAGTACAGTGGAGTACAGTAGAGGTAGAGTACAGTGGAGCACAATAGAGGTAGAGTACAGTGGAGTACAGTGGAGCACAGTAGAGGTGGAGTACAGTAGAGTACAGTAGATGTAGAGTACAGTGGAGCACAGTAGAGGTTGAGTAAAGTGGAGAACAGTGGAGTACAGTAGAGGTGGAGTACAGTAGAGTACAGTAGAGGTAGAGAACAGTACAGTACAGTAGAGGCAGAGTACAGTGGAGTACAGTAGAGGTAGAGTACAGTAGAGCACAGTAGAGGTAGAATACAGTGGAGTACAGTAGAGGTAGAGTACAGTGGAGTACAGTAGAGGTAGAGTACAGTGGAGTACAGTAGATGTAGAGAACAGTACAGTACAGTAGAGGTAGAGTACAGTGGAGTACAGTAGAGGTAAGAGTACATTAGAGCACAATAGAGGTAAAATACAGTGGAGTACAGTAGAGGTAGAGTACAGTGGAGTACAGTAGAGGTAGAGTACAGTGGAGTACAGTAGAGGTAGAGTACAGTGGAGCACAGTAGAGGTAGAGTACAGTTGAGTACAGTAGAGGTAGAGTACAGTGGAGCACAGTAGAGCTAGAGTACAGTGGAGTACAGTGGAGCACAGTAGAGGTGGAGTACAGTAGAGTAGAGTATAGGTTGAGTACAGTGGAGTACAGTAGATATAGAGTAGAGTCTAGTAGAGTAGAGATAGAGTACAGTGGATTAGAGTAGAGATAGAGTACAGTGGAGTATAGTTGAGGTAGAGTACAGTGGAGTACAGTAGAGGTAGAGTACAGTGGAGTACAGTAGAGGTAGAGAACAGTACAGTACAGTAGAGGTAGAGTAAAGTGGAGTACAGTAGAGGTAGAGTACAGCAGAGCACAGTAGAGGTAAAATACAGTGGAGTACAGTAGAGGTAGAGTACAGTGGATTACAGTAGAGGTAGAGTACAGTGGAGTACAGAAGAGATAGAGTACAGTGGATTACAGTAGAGGTAGAGTACAGTGGAGCACAGTAGAGGTAGAGTACAGTGGAGCACAATAGAGGTAGAGTACAGTGTAGTACAGTAGAGGTAGAGTACAGTGGAGTACCGTAGAGGTAGAGTACAGTGGAGCACAGTAGAGGTAGAGTACAGTGGAGTACAGTGGAGCACAGTAGAGGTGGAGTACAGTAGAGTACAGTAGATGTAGAGTACAGTGGAGCACAGTAGAGGTAGAGTAAAGTGGAGTACAGTGGAGTACAGTAGAGGTGGAGTACAGTAGAGTACAGTAGAGGTAGAGAACAGTACAGTACAGTAGAGGCAGAGTACAGTGGAGTACAGTAGAGGTAGAGTACAGTAGAGCACAGTAGAGGTAGAATACAGTGGAGTACAGTAGAGGTAGAGTACAGTGGAGTACAGTAGAAGTAGAGTACAGTGGAGTACAGTAGATGTAGAGAACAGTACAGTACAGTAGAGGTAGAGTACAGTGGAGTACAGTAGAGGTAGAGTACATTAGAGCACAATAGAAGTAAAATACAGTGGAGTACAGTAGAGGTAGAGTACAGTGGAGTACAGTAGAGGTAGAGTACAGTGGAGTACAGTAGAGGTAGAGTACAGTGGAGCACAGTAGAGGTAGAGTACAGTTGAGTACAGTAGAGGTAGAGTACAGTGGAGCACAGTAGAGCTAGAGTACAGTGGAGTACAGTGGAGCACAGTAGAGGTGGAGATACAGTAGAGTAGAGTATAGGTTGAGTACAGTGGAGTACAGTAGAGATAGAGTAGAGTGGAGTAGAGTAGAGATAGAGTACAGTGGATTAGAGTAGAGATAGAGTACAGTGGAGTATAGTTGAGGTAGAGTACAGTGGAGTACAGTAGAGGTAGAGTACAGTGGAGTACAGTAGAGGTAGAGAACAGTACAGTACAGTAGAGGTAGAGTAGAGTGGAGTACAGTAGAGGTAGAGTACATTAGAGCACAGTAGAGGTAGAATACAGTGGAGTACAGTAGAGCTGGAGTACAGTGGAGTACAGTAGAGGTAGAGTACAGTGGAATACAGAAGAGATAGAGTACAGTGGAGCACATTAGAGGTAGAGTAGAGTGGAGTATAGTTGAGGTAGACTACAGTGGAGTACAGTAGAGGTAGAGTACAGTGGAGTACAGTAGAGGTAGAGTACAGTGGAGTACAGTAGAGGTAGAGTACAGTGGAGCACAGTAGAGGTAGAGTACAGTGGAGCACAGTAGAGGTAGAGTAGAGTGGAGCACAGTAGAGGTAGAGTACAGTGGAGTACAGTAGAGATAGAGTAGAGTGGAGTAGAGTAGAGATAGAGTAAAGTGGATTAGAGTAGAGATAGAGTACAGTGGAGTATAGTAGAGGTAGAGTACAGTGGCGTACAGTAGAGGTAGAGTACAGTGGAGCACAGTAGAGATAGAGTACAATAGAGCAGAGTAGAGGTAGAGTACAGTGGAGTACAGTAGAGGTAGTGTACAGTGGAGCACAGTAGAGGTAGAGTACAGTGGAGCACAGTAGAGGTAGAGTACAGTGGAGTATAATAGAGGTAGAGTACAGTAGAGCACAGTAGAGATAGAGTACAGTAGAGCAGAGTAGAGGTAGAGTACAGTGGAGTACAGAAGAGGTAGAGTACAGTGGAGCACTGTAGAGGTGGAGTACAGTGGAGTACAGTAGAGGTAGAGTACAGTGGAGCACAGTAGAGATAGAGTACAGTAGAGCACAGTAGAGGTAGAGTACAGTGGAGCACAGTAGAGCTAGAGTACAGTGGAGTACAGTGGAGCACAGTAGAGGTGGAGTACAGTAGAGTAGAGTAGAGGTAGAGTACAGTGGAGTACAGTAGAGATAGAGTACAGTGGATTAGAGTAGAGATAGAGTACAGTGGAGTATAGTTGAGGTAGAGTACAGTGGAGCACAGTAGTGGTAGATTACAGTGGAGTATAGTTGAGGTAGACTACAGTGGAGTATAGTAGAGGTAGAGTACAGTGGAGCACAGTAGAGATAGAGTACAGTAGAGCAGAGTAGAGGTAGAGTACAGTGGAGTACAGTAGAGGTAGAGTACAGTGGAACACTGTAGAGGTGGAGTACAGTGGAGTACAGTAGAGGTAGAGTAGAGTGGAGCACATTAGAGGTGGAGTAGAGTAGAGTACAGTAGAGGTAGAGTACAGTGGAGCACTGTAGAGGTGGAGTACAGTGGAGTACAGTAGAGGTAGAGTACAGTGGACCACAGTAGAGATAGAGTACAGTAGAGCAGAGTAGAGGTAGAGTACAGTGGAGTATAGTAGAGGTAGAGTACAGTGGAGCACTGTAGAGGTGGAGTACAGTGGAGTACAGTAGAGGTAGAGTACAGTGGAGCACAGTAGAGATAAGTGCAGTGGAGAATAGTAGAGGTAGAGTACAGTGGAGTACAGTAGAGGTAGAGTACAGTGGAGTACAGTAGAGGTAGAGTAGAGTGGAGCACATTAGAGGTGGAGTAGAGTAGAGTACAGTAGAGGTAGAGTACAGTGGAGTACAACAGAAGTAGAGTACAGTGGAGTACAGTAGAGGTAGAGTAGAGTGGAGTACAGTAGAGGTAGAGTACAGTGGAGTACAGTAGAGGTAGAGTACAGTGGAGTAGAGTAGAGATAGAGTACAGTGGAGCACAGCAGAGGTAGAGTACAGTGGATCACAGTAGAGATAGAGTACAGTGGAGTACAGTGGAGCACAGTAGAGGTATAGTACAGTGGAGCATAGTAGAGATAGATTACAGTGGAGTAGAGTAGAGATAAGTACAGTGGAGTACAGTAGAGGTAGAGTACAGTGGAGCAGAGTAGAGGTAGAGTACAGTGGAGTACAGTAGAGGTAGAGCACAGTAGAGCAGAGTAGAGGTAGAGTACAGTGGAGTATTGTAGAGGTAGAGCACAGTGGAGCACTGTAGAGGTAAAGTACAGTGGAGTACAGTAGAGATAGAGTACAGTGGTGCACAGTAGAGGTAGAGTACAGTGGAGCACAGTAGAGGTAGAGTACAGTGGAGCACTGTAGACGTATAGTACAGTGGAGCACAGTAGAGATAGATTACAGTGGAGTAGAGTAGAGATAGAGTACAGTGGAGTACAGTAGAGGTAGAGTGCAGTGGAGCACAGTAGAGGTAGAGTACAGCTGAGCACAGTAGAGGTAGAGTAGAGTGGAGCACAATAGAGGTAGAGTACAGTTGACTACAGTAGAGGTAGTGTACAGTGGAGCACAGTAGAGGTAGAGTACAGTGGAGCACAGTAGAGGTAGAGTACAGTGGAGTATAATAGAGGTAGAGTACAGTAGAGCACAGTAGAGATAGAGTACAGTAGAGCAGAGTAGAGGTAGAGTACAGTGGAGTACAGAAGAGGTAGAGTACAGTGGAGCACTGTAGAGGTGGTGTACAGTGGAGTACAGTAGAGGTAGAGTACAGTGGAGCACAGTAGAGATAGAGTACAGTAGAGCAGAGTAGAGGTAGAGTACAGTGGAGCACAGTAGAGCTAGATTACAGTGGAGTACAGTGGAGCACAGTAGAGGTGGAGTACAGTAGAGTAGAGTAGAGGTAGAGTACAGTGGAGTACAGTAGAGATAGAGTACAGTGGATTAGAGTAGAGATAGAGTACAGTGGAGTATAGTTGAGGTAGAGTACAGTGGAGCACAGTAGTGGTAGATTACAGTGGAGTATAGTTGAGGTAGACTACAGTGGAGTACAGTAGAGGTAGAGTACAGTGGAGCACAGTAGAGATAGAGTACAGTAGAGCAGAGTAGAGGTAGAGTACAGTGGAGTACAGTAGAGGTAGAGTACAGTGGAACACTGTAGAGGTGGAGTACAGTGGAGTACAGTAGAGGTAGAGTAGAGTGGAGCACATTAGAGGTGGAGTAGAGTAGAGTACAGTAGAGGTAGAGTACAGTGGAGCACTGTAGAGGTGGAGTACAGTGGAGTACAGTAGAGGTAGAGTACAGTGGAGCACAGTAGAGATAGAGTACAGTAGAGCAGAGTAGAGGTAGAGTACAGTGGAGTATAGTAGAGGTAGAGTACAGTGGAGCACTGTAGAGGTGGAGTACAGTGGAGTACAGTAGAGGTGGAGTACAGTAGAGTACAGTAGAGGTAGAGAACAGTACAGTACAGTAGAGGTAGAGTACATTGGAGTACAGTAGAGGTAGAGTACAGTAGAGCACAATAGGGGTAGAATACAGTGGAGTACAGTACAGGTAGAGTACAGTGGAGTACAGTAGAGGTAGAGTACAGTGGAAGAGTACAGTGGAGTACAGTAGAAGTAGAGTACAGTGGAGCATAGTAGAGGTAGAGTACAGTTGAGTACAGTAGAGGTAGAGTACAGTGGAGCACAGTAGAGCTAGAGTAAAGTGGAGTAGAGTGGAGCACAGTAGAGGTGGAGTACAGTAGAGTAGAGTATAGGTTGAGTACAGTGGAGTACAGTAGAGATAGAGTAGAGTGGAGTAGAGTAGAGATAGAGTACAGTGGATTAGAGTAGAGATAGAGTACAGTGGAGTATAGTTGAGGTAGAGTACAGTGGAGTACGGTAGAGGTAGAGTACAGTGGAGTACAGTAGAGGTAGAGAACAGTACAGTACAGTAGAGGTAGAGCAGAGTGGAGTACAGTAGAGGTAGAGTACAGTAGAGCACAGTAGAGGTAGAATACAGTGGAGTACAGTAGAGGTAGAGTACAGTGGAGTACAGTAGAGGTAGAATACAGTGGATTACAGAAGAGATAGAGTACAGTGGAGCACAGTAGAGGTAGAGTACAGTGGAGCACAGTAGAGGTAGAGTACAGTGGAGTACAGTAGAGGTAGAGTACAGTGGAGTACAGTAGAGGTAGAGTACAGTGGAGCACAGTAGAGGTAGAGTACAGTGGAGTACAGTGGAGCACAGTAGAGGTGGAGTACAGTAGAGTACAGTAGAGGTAGAGTACAGTGGAGCACAGTAGAGGTAGAGTACAGTGGAGTACAGTGGAGTACAGTAGAGGTGGAGTACAGTAGAGTACAGTAGAGGTAGAGAACAGTACAGTACAGTAGAGGTAGAGTACAGTGGAGTACAGTAGAGGTAGAGTACAGTAGAGCAGAGTAGAGGTAGAATACAGTGGTGTACAGTAGAGGTGGAGTACAGTGGAGTACAGTAGAGGTAGAGTACAGTGGAGTACAGTAGAGGTAGAGTACAGTGGAGCACAGTAGAGGTAGAGTACAGTGGAGTACAGTAGAGGTAGAGTACAGTGGAGTACAGTGGAGCACAGTAGAGGTGGAGTACAGTAGAGTAGAGTATAGGTTGAGTACAGTGGAGTGCAGTAGAGATAGAGTAGAGTGGAGTAGAGTAGAGATAGAGTACAGTGGACTAGAGTAGATATAGAGTACAGTGGAGTATAGTTGAGGTAGAGTACAGTGGAGCACAGTAGTGGTAGAGTACAGTGGAGTATAGTTGAGGTAGACTAGAGTGGAGTACAGTAGAGGTAGAGTACAGTGGAATACAGTAGATATAGAGTACAGTAGAGCAGAGTAGAGGTAGAGTACAGTGGAGTACAGTAGAGGTAGAGTACAGTGGAACACTGTAGAGGTGGAGTACAGTGGAGTACAGTAGAAGGTAGAGTACAGTGGAGCACAGTAGAGATAGAGTACAATAGAGCAGAGTAGAGGTAGAGTACAGTGGAGTACAGTAGAGGTAGAGTACAGTGGAGCACTGTAGAGGTGGAGTACAGTGGAGTACAGTAGAGGTAGAGTACAGTGGAGCACAGTAGAGATAGAGTACAGTAGAGCACAGTAGAGGTAGAGTACAGTGGAGTATAGTAGAGGTAGAGTACAGTGGAGTACAGTAGAGGTAAAGTACAGTGGAGCATAGTAGATGTAGAGTACAGTGGAGCACAGTAGAGGTAGAGTACAGTGGAGTATAGTAGAGGTAGAGTACATTAGAGCACAGTAGAGATAGAGTACAGTAGAGCACAGTAGAGGTAGAGTACAGTAGAGCACAGTCGAGGAAGAGTACAGTGTAGTACAGTAGAGATAGAGTACAGTGGAGTACAGTAGAGATAGAGTACAGTCGAACACAGTAGAGATAAGTGCAGTGGAGAATAGTAGAGGTAGAGTACAGTGGAGTACAGTAGAGGTAGAGTACAGTGGAGTACAGTAGAGGTAGAGTAGAGTGGAGCACATTAGAGGTGGAGTAGAGTAGAGTACAGTAGAGGTAGAGTACAGTGGAGTACAACAGAAGTAGAGTACAGTGGAGTACAGTAGAGGTAGAGTAGAGTGGAGTACAGTAGAGGTAGAGTACAGTGGAGTACAGTAGAGGTAGAGTACAGTGGAGTAGAGTAGAGATAGAGTACAGTGGAGCACAGCAGAGGTAGAGTACAGTGGATCACAGTAGAGATAGAGTACAGTGGAGTACAGTGGAGCACAGTAGAGGTATAGTACAGTGGAGCATAGTAGAGATAGATTACAGTGGAGTAGAGTAGAGATAAGTACAGTGGAGTACAGTAGAGGTAGAGTACAGTGGAGCAGAGTAGAGGTAGAGTACAGTGGAGTACAGTAGAGGTAGAGCACAGTAGAGCAGAGTAGAGGTAGAGTACAGTGGAGTATTGTAGAGGTAGAGCACAGTGGAGCACTGTAGAGGTAAAGTACAGTGGAGTACAGTAGAGATAGAGTACAGTGGTGCACAGTAGAGGTAGAGTACAGTGGAGCACAGTAGAGGTAGAGTACAGTGGAGCACAGTAGATGTATAGTACAGTGGAGCACAGTAGAGATAGATTACAGTGGAGTAGAGTAGAGATAGAGTACAGTGGAGTACAGTAGAGGTAGAGTGCAGTGGAGCACAGTAGAGGTAGAGTACAGCTGAGCACAGTAGAGGTAGAGTAGAGTGGAGCACAGTAGAGGTAGAGTACAGTGGACTACAGTAGAGGTAGTGTACAGTGGAGCACAGTAGAGGTAGAGTACAGTGGAGCACAGTAGAGGTAGAGTACAGTGGAGTATAATAGAGGTAGAGTACAGTAGAGCACAGTAGAGATAGAGTACAGTAGAGCTGAGTAGAGGTAGGGTACAGTGGAGTACAGAAGAGGTAGAGTACAGTGGAGCACTGTAGAGGTGGAGTACAGTGGAGTACAGTAGAGGTAGAGTACAGTGGAGCACAGTAGAGATAGAGTACAGTAGAGCACAGTAGAGGTAGAGTACAGTGGAGCACAGTAGAGCTAGAGTACAGTGGAGTACAGTGGAGCACAGTAGAGGTGGAGTACAGTAGAGTAGAGTAGAGGTAGAGTACAGTGGAGTACAGTAGAGATAGAGTACAGTGGATTAGAGTAGAGATAGAGTACAGTGGAGTATAGTTGAGGTAGAGTACAGTGGAGCACAGTAGTGGTAGATTACAGTGGAGTATAGTTGAGGTAGACTACAGTGGAGTACAGTAGAGGTAGAGTACAGTGGAGCACAGTAGAGATAGAGTACAGTAGAGCAGAGTAGAGGTAGAGTACAGTGGAGTATAGTAGAGGTAGAGTACAGTGGAACACTGTAGAGGTGGAGTACAGTGGAGTACAGTAGAGGTAGAGTAGAGTGGAGCACATTAGAGGTGGAGTAGAGTAGAGTACAGTAGAGGTAGAGGACAGTGGAGCACTGTAGAGGTGGAGTACAGTGGAGTACAGTAGAGGTAGAGTACAGTGGAGCACAGTAGAGATAGAGTACAGTAGAGCAGAGTAGAGGTAGAGTACAGTGGAGTATAGTAGAGGTAGAGTACAGTGGAGCACTGTAGAGGTGGAGTACAGTGGAGTACAGTAGAGGTAGAGTACAGTGGAGCACAGTAGAGATAAGTGCAGTGGAGAATAGTAGAGGTAGAGTACAGTGGAGTACAGTAGAGGTAGAGTACAGTGGAGTACAGTAGAGGTAGAGTAGAGTGGAGCACATTAGAGGTGGAGTAGAGTAGAGTACAGTAGAGGTAGAGTACAGTGGAGTACAACAGAAGTAGAGTACAGTGGAGTACAGTAGAGGTAGAGTAGAGTGGAGTACAGTAGAGGTAGAGTACAGTGGAGTACAGTAGAGGTAGAGTACAGTGGAGTAGAGTAGAGATAGAGTACAGTGGAGCACAGCAGAGGTAGAGTACAGTGGATCACAGTAGAGATAGAGTACAGTGAAGTACAGTGGAGCAGAGTAGAGGTATAGTACAGTTGAGCATAGTAGAGATAGATTACAGTGGAGTAGAGTAGAGATAAGTACAGTGGAGTACAGTAGAGGTAGAGTACAGTGGAGCAGAGTAGAGGTAGAGTACAGTGGAGTACAGTAGAGGTAGAGCACAGTAGAGCAGAGTAGAGGTAGAGTACAGTGGAGTATTGTACAGGTAGAGCACAGTGGAGCACTGTAGAGGTAAAGTACAGTGGAGTACAGTAGAGATAGAGTACAGTGGTGCACAGTAGAGGTAGAGTACAGTGGAGCACAGTAGAGGTAGAGTACAGTGGAGCACAGTAGACGTATAGTACAGTGGAGCACAGTAGAGATAGATTACAGTGGAGTAGAGTAGAGATAGATTACAGTGGAGTAGAGTAGAGATAAGTACAGTGGAGTACAGTAGAGGTAGAGTACAGTGGAGCAGAGTAGAGGTAGAGTACAGTGGAGTACAGTAGAGGTAGAGCACAGTAGAGCAGAGTAGAGGTAGAGTACAGTGGAGTATTGTACAGGTAGAGCACAGTGGAGCACTGTAGAGGTAAAGTACAGTGGAGTACAGTAGAGATAGAGTACAGTGGTGCACAGTAGAGGTAGAGTACAGTGGAGCACAGTAGAGGTAGAGTACAGTAGAGCACAGTCGAGGAAGAGTACAGTGTAGTACAGTAGAGATAGAGTACAGTGGAGTACAGTAGAGATAGAGTACAGTCGAACACAGTAGAGATAAGTGCAGTGGAGAATAGTAGAGGTAGAGTACAGTGGAGTACAGTAGAGGTAGAGTACAGTGGAGTACAGTAGAGGTAGAGTAGAGTGGAGCACATTAGAGGTGGAGTAGAGTAGAGTACAGTAGAGGTAGAGTACAGTGGAGTACAACAGAAGTAGAGTACAGTGGAGTACAGTAGAGGTAGAGTAGAGTGGAGTACAGTAGAGGTAGAGTACAGTGGAGTACAGTAGAGGTAGAGTACAGTGGAGTAGAGTAGAGATAGAGTACAGTGGAGCACAGCAGAGGTAGAGTACAGTGGATCACAGTAGAGATAGAGTACAGTGGAGTACAGTGGAGCACAGTAGAGGTATAGTACAGTGGAGCATAGTAGAGATAGATTACAGTGGAGTAGAGTAGAGATAAGTACAGTGGAGTACAGTAGAGGTAGAGTACAGTGGAGCAGAGTAGAGGTAGAGTACAGTGGAGTACAGTAGAGGTAGAGCACAGTAGAGCAGAGTAGAGGTAGAGTACAGTGGAGTATTGTAGAGGTAGAGCACAGTGGAGCACTGTAGAGGTAAAGTACAGTGGAGTACAGTAGAGATAGAGTACAGTGGTGCACAGTAGAGGTAGAGTACAGTGGAGCACAGTAGAGGTAGAGTACAGTGGAGCACAGTAGATGTATAGTACAGTGGAGCACAGTAGAGATAGATTACAGTGGAGTAGAGTAGAGATAGAGTACAGTGGAGTACAGTAGAGGTAGAGTGCAGTGGAGCACAGTAGAGGTAGAGTACAGCTGAGCACAGTAGAGGTAGAGTAGAGTGGAGCACAGTAGAGGTAGAGTACAGTGGACTACAGTAGAGGTAGTGTACAGTGGAGCACAGTAGAGGTAGAGTACAGTGGAGCACAGTAGAGGTAGAGTACAGTGGAGTATAATAGAGGTAGAGTACAGTAGAGCACAGTAGAGATAGAGTACAGTAGAGCAGAGTAGAGGTAGGGTACAGTGGAGTACAGAAGAGGTAGAGTACAGTGGAGCACTGTAGAGGTGGAGTACAGTGGAGTACAGTAGAGGTAGAGTACAGTGGAGCACAGTAGAGATAGAGTACAGTAGAGCACAGTAGAGGTAGAGTACAGTGGAGCACAGTAGAGCTAGAGTACAGTGGAGTACAGTGGAGCACAGTAGAGGTGGAGTACAGTAGAGTAGAGTAGAGGTAGAGTACAGTGGAGTACAGTAGAGATAGAGTACAGTGGATTAGAGTAGAGATAGAGTACAGTGGAGTATAGTTGAGGTAGAGTACAGTGGAGCACAGTAGTGGTAGATTACAGTGGAGTATAGTTGAGGTAGACTACAGTGGAGTACAGTAGAGGTAGAGTACAGTGGAGCACAGTAGAGATAGAGTACAGTAGAGCAGAGTAGAGGTAGAGTACAGTGGAGTATAGTAGAGGTAGAGTACAGTGGAACACTGTAGAGGTGGAGTACAGTGGAGTACAGTAGAGGTAGAGTAGAGTGGAGCACATTAGAGGTGGAGTAGAGTAGAGTACAGTAGAGGTAGAGGACAGTGGAGCACTGTAGAGGTGGAGTACAGTGGAGTACAGTAGAGGTAGAGTACAGTGGAGCACAGTAGAGATAGAGTACAGTAGAGCAGAGTAGAGGTAGAGTACAGTGGAGTATAGTAGAGGTAGAGTACAGTGGAGCACTGTAGAGGTGGAGTACAGTGGAGTACAGTAGAGGTAGAGTACAGTGGAGCACAGTAGAGATAAGTGCAGTGGAGAATAGTAGAGGTAGAGTACAGTGGAGTACAGTAGAGGTAGAGTACAGTGGAGTACAGTAGAGGTAGAGTAGAGTGGAGCACATTAGAGGTGGAGTAGAGTAGAGTACAGTAGAGGTAGAGTACAGTGGAGTACAACAGAAGTAGAGTACAGTGGAGTACAGTAGAGGTAGAGTAGAGTGGAGTACAGTAGAGGTAGAGTACAGTGGAGTACAGTAGAGGTAGAGTACAGTGGAGTAGAGTAGAGATAGAGTACAGTGGAGCACAGCAGAGGTAGAGTACAGTGGATCACAGTAGAGATAGAGTACAGTGAAGTACAGTGGAGCAGAGTAGAGGTATAGTACAGTTGAGCATAGTAGAGATAGATTACAGTGGAGTAGAGTAGAGATAAGTACAGTGGAGTACAGTAGAGGTAGAGTACAGTGGAGCACAGCACAGGTAGAGTACAGTGGATCACAGTAGAGATAGAGTACAGTGGAGTACAGTGGAGCACAGTAGAGGTATAGTACAGTGGAGCACAGTAGAGATAGATTACAGTGGAGTAGAGTAGAGATAGAGTACAGAGGAGCAGAGTAGAGGTAGAATACAGTGGAGTACAGTAGAGGTAGAGCACAGTAGAGCAGAGTAGAGGTAGAGTAGAGTGGAGTACAGTAGAGGTAGAGCACAGTGGAGCACTGTAGAGGTAGAGTACAGTGGAGTACAGTAGAGATAGATTACAGTGGAGCACAGTAGAGGTAGAGTACAGTGGAGCACAGTAGAGGTAGAGTACAGTGGAGTACAGTGGAGTACAGTAGAGGTAGAGCACAGTAGAGCAGAGTAGAGGTAGAGTACAGTGGAGTACAGTAGAGGTAGAGCACAGTGGAGCACTGTAGAGGTAGAGTACAGTGGAGTACAGTAGAGATAGAGTACAGTGGAGCACAGTAGAGGTAGAGTACAGTGGAGCACAGTAGAGGTAGAGTACAGTAGAGCAGAGTAGAGGTAGAGTACAGTGGAGTACAGTAGAGGTAGAGCACAGTGGAGCACTGTAGAGGTAGAGTACAGTGGAGTACAGTAGAGGTAGAGTACAGTGGAGCACAGTAGAGGTAGAGTACAGTGGAGTACAGTGGAGTACAGTAGAGGTGGAGTACAGTAGAGTACAGTAGAGGTAGAGAACAGTACAGTACAGTAGAGGTAGAGTACAGTGGAGTACAGTAGAGGTAGAGTAGAGTAGAGCACAGTAGAGGTAGAATACAGTGGAGTACAGTAGAGGTAGAGTAGAGTGGAGTACAGTAGAGGTAGAGTGCAGTGGAGTACAGTAGAGGTAGAGAACAGTACAGTACAGTAGAGGTAGAGTACAGTGGAGTACAGTAGAGGTAGAGTACAGTAGAGCACAGTAGAGGTAGAATACAGTGGAGTACAGTAGAGATAGAGTACAGTGGAGTACAGTAGAGGTAGAGTACAGTGGAGTACAGTAGAGGTAGAGTACAGTGGAGCACAGTAGAGGTAGAGTACAGTAGAGTACAGTAGAGGTAGAGTACAGTGGAGCACAGTAGAGCTAGAATACAGTGGAGTACAGTGGAGCACAGTAATGGTGGAGTACAGTAGAGTAGAGTATAGGTAGAGTACAGTGGAGTACAGTAGAGATAGAGTAGAGTGGAGTAGAGTAGAGATATAGTACAGTGGATTAGAGAAGAGATAGAGTACAGTGGAGTATAGTTGAGGTAGAGTACAGTGGAGCACAGTAGAGGTAGAGTACAGTGGAGTATAGTTGAGGTAGACTACATTGGAGTACAGTAGAGGTAGAGTACAGTGGAGCACAGTAGAGATAGAGTACAGTAGAGCAGAGTAGAGGTAGAGTACAGTGGAGTACAGTAGAAGTAGAGTACAGTGGAGCACTGTAGAGGTAGAATACAGTGGAGTACAGTAGAGGTAGAGTACAGTGGAGCACAGTAGAGGTAGAGTACAGTGGAGTACAGTAGAGGTAGAGTACAGTGGAGCACAGTAGAGCTAGAGTACAGTGGAGTACAGTGGAGCACTGTAGAGGTAGAATACAGTGGAGTACAGTAGAGGTAGAGAACAGTACAGTACAGTAGAGGTAGAGTACAGTGGAGAACAGTAGAGGTAGAGTACAGTAGAGCACAGTAGAGGTAGAGAACAGTACAGTACAGTAGAGGTAGAGTACAGTGGAGTACAGTAGAGGTAGAGTACAGTAGAGCACAATAGAGGTAAAATACAGTGGAGTACAGTAGAGGTAGAGTACAGTGGAGTACAGTAGAGGAAGAGTACAGTGGAGTACAGTAGAGGTAGAGTACAGTGGAGCACAGTAGAGGTAGAGTACAGTTGAGTACAGTAGAGGTAGAGTACAGTGGAGCACAATAGAGCTAGAGTACAGTGGAGTACAGTGGAGCACAGTAGAGGTGGAGTACAGTAGAGTAGAGTATAGGTTGAGTACAGTAGAGTACAGTAGAGATAGAGTAGAGTGGAGTAGAGTAGAGATAGAGTACAGTGGATTAGAGTAGAGATAGAGTACAGTGGAGTATAGTTGAGGTAGAGTACAGTGGAGTACAGTAGAGGTAGAGTACAGTGGAGTAGAGTAGAGGTAGAGAACAGTACAGTACAGTAGAGGTAGAGTAGAGTGGAGTACAGTAGAGGTAGAGTACAGCAGAGCACAGTAGAGGTAAAATACAGTGGAGTACAGTAGAGGTAGAGTACAGTGGATTACATTAGAGGTAGAGTACAGTAGAGTACAGTGGAGCACAGTAGAGGTAGAGTACAGTGGAGCACAGTAGAGGTAGAGTACAGTGGAGTACAGTAGAGGTAGAGTACAGTGGAGTACAGTAGAGGTAGAGTACAGTGGAGCACAATAGAGGTAGAGTACAGTGGAGTACAGTGGAGCACAGTAGAGGTGGAGTACAGTAGAGTACAGTAGATGTAGAGTACAGTGGAGCACAGTAGAGGTTGAGTAAAGTGGAGTACAGTGGAGTACAGTAGAGGTGGAGTACAGTAGAGTACAGTAGAGGTAGAGAACAGTACAGTACAGTAGAGGCAGAGTACAGTGGAGTACAGTAGAGGTAGAGTACAGTAGAGCACAGTAGAGGTAGAATACAGTGGAGTACAGTAGAGGTAGAGTACAGTGGAGTACAGTAGAGGTAGAGTACAGTGGAGTACAGTAGATGTAGAGAACAGTACAGTACAGTAGAGGTAGAGTACAGTGGAGTACAGTAGAGGTAAGAGTACATTAGAGCACAATAGAGGTAAAATACAGTGGAGTACAGTAGAGGTAGAGTACAGTGGAGTACAGTAGAGGTAGAGTACAGTGGAGTACAGTAGAGGTAGAGTACAGTGGAGCACAGTAGAGGTAGAGTACAGTTGAGTACAGTAGAGGTAGAGTACAGTGGAGCACAGTAGAGCTAGAGTACAGTGGAGTACAGTGGAGCACAGTAGAGGTGGAGTACAGTAGAGTAGAGTATAGGTTGAGTACAGTGGAGTACAGTAGATATAGAGTAGAGTCTAGTAGAGTAGAGATAGAGTACAGTGGATTAGAGTAGAGATAGAGTACAGTGGAGTATAGTTGAGGTAGAGTACAGTGGAGTACAGTAGAGGTAGAGTACAGTGGAGTACAGTAGAGGTAGAGAACAGTACAGTACAGTAGAGGTAGAGTAAAGTGGAGTACAGTAGAGGTAGAGTACAGCAGAGCACAGTAGAGGTAAAATACAGTGGAGTACAGTAGAGGTAGAGTACAGTGGATTACAGTAGAGGTAGAGTACAGTGGAGTACAGAAGAGATAGAGTACAGTGGATTACAGTAGAGGTAGAGTACAGTGGAGCACAGTAGAGGTAGAGTACAGTGGAGCACAATAGAGGTAGAGTACAGTGTAGTACAGTAGAGGTAGAGTACAGTGGAGTACCGTAGAGGTAGAGTACAGTGGAGCACAGTAGAGGTAGAGTACAGTGGAGTACAGTGGAGCACAGTAGAGGTGGAGTACAGTAGAGTACAGTAGATGTAGAGTACAGTGGAGCACAGTAGAGGTAGAGTAAAGTGGAGTACAGTGGAGTAGAGTAGAGGTGGAGTACAGTAGAGTACAGTAGAGGTAGAGAACAGTACAGTACAGTAGAGGCAGAGTACAGTGGAGTACAGTAGAGGTAGAGTACAGTAGAGCACAGTAGAGGTAGAATACAGTGGAGTACAGTAGAGGTAGAGTACAGTGGAGTACAGTAGAAGTAGAGTACAGTGGAGTACAGTAGATGTAGAGAACAGTACAGTACAGTAGAGGTAGAGTACAGTGGAGTACAGTAGAGGTAGAGTACATTAGAGCACAATAGAAGTAAAATACAGTGGAGTACAGTAGAGGTAGAGTACAGTGGAGTACAGTAGAGGTAGAGTACAGTGGAGTACAGTAGAGGTAGAGTACAGTGGAGCACAGTAGAGGTAGAGTACAGTTGAGTACAGTAGAGGTAGAGTACAGTGGAGCACAGTAGAGCTAGAGTACAGTGGAGTACAGTGGAGCACAGTAGAGGTGGAGATACAGTAGAGTAGAGTATAGGTTGAGTACAGTGGAGTACAGTAGAGATAGAGTAGAGTGGAGTAGAGTAGAGATAGAGTACAGTGGATTAGAGTAGAGATAGAGTACAGTGGAGTATAGTTGAGGTAGAGTACAGTGGAGTACAGTAGAGGTAGAGTACAGTGGAGTACAGTAGAGGTAGAGAACAGTACAGTACAGTAGAGGTAGAGTAGAGTGGAGTACAGTAGAGGTAGAGTACATTAGAGCACAGTAGAGGTAGAATACAGTGGAGTACAGTAGAGCTGGAGTACAGTGGAGTACAGTAGAGGTAGAGTACAGTGGAATACAGAAGAGATAGAGTACAGTGGAGCACATTAGAGGTAGAGTAGAGTGGAGTATAGTTGAGGTAGACTACAGTGGAGTACAGTAGAGGTAGAGTACAGTGGAGTACAGTAGAGGTAGAGTACAGTGGAGTACAGTAGAGGTAGAGTACAGTGGAGCACAGTAGAGGTAGAGTACAGTGGAGCACAGTAGAGGTAGAGTAGAGTGGAGCACAGTAGAGGTAGAGTACAGTGGAGTACAGTAGAGATAGAGTAGAGTGGAGTAGAGTAGAGATAGAGTAAAGTGGATTAGAGTAGAGATAGAGTACAGTGGAGTATAGTAGAGGTAGAGTACAGTGGCGTACAGTAGAGGTAGAGTACAGTGGAGCACAGTAGAGATAGAGTACAATAGAGCAGAGTAGAGGTAGAGTACAGTGGAGTACAGTAGAGGTAGTGTACAGTGGAGCACAGTAGAGGTAGAGTACAGTGGAGCACAGTAGAGGTAGAGTACAGTGGAGTATAATAGAGGTAGAGTACAGTAGAGCACAGTAGAGATAGAGTACAGTAGAGCAGAGTAGAGGTAGAGTACAGTGGAGTACAGAAGAGGTAGAGTACAGTGGAGCACTGTAGAGGTGGAGTACAGTGGAGTACAGTAGAGGTAGAGTACAGTGGAGCACAGTAGAGATAGAGTACAGTAGAGCACAGTAGAGGTAGAGTACAGTGGAGCACAGTAGAGCTAGAGTACAGTGGAGTACAGTGGAGCACAGTAGAGGTGGAGTACAGTAGAGTAGAGTAGAGGTAGAGTACAGTGGAGTACAGTAGAGATAGAGTACAGTGGATTGAAGTAGAGATAGAGTACAGTGGAGTATAGTTGAGGTAGAGTACAGTGGAGCACAGTAGTGGTAGATTACAGTGGAGTATAGTTGAGGTAGACTACAGTGGAGTATAGTAGAGGTAGAGTACAGTGGAGCACAGTAGAGATAGAGTACAGTAGAGCAGAGTAGAGGTAGAGTACAGTGGAGTACAGTAGAGGTAGAGTACAGTGGAACACTGTAGAGGTGGAGTACAGTGGAGTACAGTAGAGGTAGAGTAGAGTGGAGCACATTAGAGGTGGAGTAGAGTAGAGTACAGTAGAGGTAGAGTACAGTGGAGCACTGTAGAGGTGGAGTACAGTGGAGTACAGTAGAGGTAGAGTACAGTGGACCACAGTAGAGATAGAGTACAGTAGAGCAGAGTAGAGGTAGAGTACAGTGGAGTATAGTAGAGGTAGAGTACAGTGGAGCACTGTAGAGGTGGAGTACAGTGGAGTACAGTAGAGGTAGAGTACAGTGGAGCACAGTAGAGATAAGTGCAGTGGAGAATAGTAGAGGTAGAGTACAGTGGAGTACAGTAGAGGTAGAGTACAGTGGAGTACAGTAGAGGTAGAGTAGAGTGGAGCACATTAGAGGTGGAGTAGAGTAGAGTACAGTAGAGGTAGAGTACAGTGGAGTACAACAGAAGTAGAGTACAGTGGAGTACAGTAGAGGTAGAGTAGAGTGGAGTACAGTAGAGGTAGAGTACAGTGGAGTACAGTAGAGGTAGAGTACAGTGGAGTAGAGTAGAGATAGAGTACAGTGGAGCACAGCAGAGGTAGAGTACAGTGGATCACAGTAGAGATAGAGTACAGTGGAGTACAGTGGAGCACAGTAGAGGTATAGTACAGTGGAGCATAGTAGAGATAGATTACAGTGGAGTAGAGTAGAGATAAGTACAGTGGAGTACAGTAGAGGTAGAGTACAGTGGAGCAGAGTAGAGGTAGAGTACAGTGGAGTACAGTAGAGGTAGAGCACAGTAGAGCAGAGTAGAGGTAGAGTACAGTGGAGTATTGTAGAGGTAGAGCACAGTGGAGCACTGTAGAGGTAAAGTACAGTGGAGTACAGTAGAGATAGAGTACAGTGGTGCACAGTAGAGGTAGAGTACAGTGGAGCACAGTAGAGGTAGAGTACAGTGGAGCACTGTAGACGTATAGTACAGTGGAGCACAGTAGAGATAGATTACAGTGGAGTAGAGTAGAGATAGAGTACAGTGGAGTACAGTAGAGGTAGAGTGCAGTGGAGCACAGTAGAGGTAGAGTACAGCTGAGCACAGTAGAGGTAGAGTAGAGTGGAGCACAATAGAGGTAGAGTACAGTTGACTACAGTAGAGGTAGTGTACAGTGGAGCACAGTAGAGGTAGAGTACAGTGGAGCACAGTAGAGGTAGAGTACAGTGGAGTATAATAGAGGTAGAGTACAGTAGAGCACAGTAGAGATAGAGTACAGTAGAGCAGAGTAGAGGTAGAGTACAGTGGAGTACAGAAGAGGTAGAGTACAGTGGAGCACTGTAGAGGTGGTGTACAGTGGAGTACAGTAGAGGTAGAGTACAGTGGAGCACAGTAGAGATAGAGTACAGTAGAGCAGAGTAGAGGTAGAGTACAGTGGAGCACAGTAGAGCTAGATTACAGTGGAGTACAGTGGAGCACAGTAGAGGTGGAGTACAGTAGAGTAGAGTAGAGGTAGAGTACAGTGGAGTACAGTAGAGATAGAGTACAGTGGATTAGAGTAGAGATAGAGTACAGTGGAGTATAGTTGAGGTAGAGTACAGTGGAGCACAGTAGTGGTAGATTACAGTGGAGTATAGTTGAGGTAGACTACAGTGGAGTACAGTAGAGGTAGAGTACAGTGGAGCACAGTAGAGATAGAGTACAGTAGAGCAGAGTAGAGGTAGAGTACAGTGGAGTACAGTAGAGGTAGAGTACAGTGGAACACTGTAGAGGTGGAGTACAGTGGAGTACAGTAGAGGTAGAGTAGAGTGGAGCACATTAGAGGTGGAGTAGAGTAGAGTACAGTAGAGGTAGAGTACAGTGGAGCACTGTAGAGGTGGAGTACAGTGGAGTACAGTAGAGGTAGAGTACAGTGGAGCACAGTAGAGATAGAGTACAGTAGAGCAGAGTAGAGGTAGAGTACAGTGGAGTATAGTAGAGGTAGAGTACAGTGGAGCACTGTAGAGGTGGAGTACAGTGGAGTACAGTAGAGGTGGAGTACAGTAGAGTACAGTAGAGGTAGAGAACAGTACAGTACAGTAGAGGTAGAGTACATTGGAGTACAGTAGAGGTAGAGTACAGTAGAGCACAATAGGGGTAGAATACAGTGGAGTACAGTACAGGTAGAGTACAGTGGAGTACAGTAGAGGTAGAGTACAGTGGAAGAGTACAGTGGAGTACAGTAGAAGTAGAGTACAGTGGAGCATAGTAGAGGTAGAGTACAGTTGAGTACAGTAGAGGTAGAGTACAGTGGAGCACAGTAGAGCTAGAGTAAAGTGGAGTAGAGTGGAGCACAGTAGAGGTGGAGTACAGTAGAGTAGAGTATAGGTTGAGTACAGTGGAGTACAGTAGAGATAGAGTAGAGTGGAGTAGAGTAGAGATAGAGTACAGTGGATTAGAGTAGAGATAGAGTACAGTGGAGTATAGTTGAGGTAGAGTACAGTGGAGTACGGTAGAGGTAGAGTACAGTGGAGTACAGTAGAGGTAGAGAACAGTACAGTACAGTAGAGGTAGAGCAGAGTGGAGTACAGTAGAGGTAGAGTACAGTAGAGCACAGTAGAGGTAGAATACAGTGGAGTACAGTAGAGGTAGAGTACAGTGGAGTACAGTAGAGGTAGAATACAGTGGATTACAGAAGAGATAGAGTACAGTGGAGCACAGTAGAGGTAGAGTACAGTGGAGCACAGTAGAGGTAGAGTACAGTGGAGTACAGTAGAGGTAGAGTACAGTGGAGTACAGTAGAGGTAGAGTACAGTGGAGCACAGTAGAGGTAGAGTACAGTGGAGTACAGTGGAGCACAGTAGAGGTGGAGTACAGTAGAGTACAGTAGAGGTAGAGTACAGTGGAGCACAGTAGAGGTAGAGTACAGTGGAGTACAGTGGAGTACAGTAGAGGTGGAGTACAGTAGAGTACAGTAGAGGTAGAGAACAGTACAGTACAGTAGAGGTAGAGTACAGTGGAGTACAGTAGAGGTAGAGTACAGTAGAGCAGAGTAGAGGTAGAATACAGTGGTGTACAGTAGAGGTGGAGTAGAGTGGAGTACAGTAGAGGTAGAGTACAGTGGAGTACAGTAGAGGTAGAGTACAGTGGAGCACAGTAGAGGTAGAGTACAGTGGAGTACAGTAGAGGTAGAGTACAGTGGAGTACAGTGGAGGACAGTAGAGGTGGAGTACAGTAGAGTAGAGTATAGGTTGAGTACAGTGGAGTGCAGTAGAGATAGAGTAGAGTGGAGTAGAGTAGAGATAGAGTACAGTGGACTAGAGTAGATATAGAGTACAGTGGAGTATAGTTGAGGTAGAGTACAGTGGAGCACAGTAGTGGTAGAGTACAGTGGAGTATAGTTGAGGTAGACTAGAGTGGAGTACAGTAGAGGTAGAGTACAGTGGAATACAGTAGATATAGAGTACAGTAGAGCAGAGTAGAGGTAGAGTACAGTGGAGTACAGTAGAGGTAGAGTACAGTGGAACACTGTAGAGGTGGAGTACAGTGGAGTACAGTAGAAGGTAGAGTACAGTGGAGCACAGTAGAGATAGAGTACAATAGAGCAGAGTAGAGGTAGAGTACAGTGGAGTACAGTAGAGGTAGAGTACAGTGGAGCACTGTAGAGGTGGAGTACAGTGGAGTACAGTAGAGGTAGAGTACAGTGGAGCACAGTAGAGATAGAGTACAGTAGAGCACAGTAGAGGTAGAGTACAGTGGAGTATAGTAGAGGTAGAGTACAGTGGAGTACAGTAGAGGTAAAGTACAGTGGAGCATAGTAGATGTAGAGTACAGTGGAGCACAGTAGAGGTAGAGTACAGTGGAGTATAGTAGAGGTAGAGTACATTAGAGCACAGTAGAGATAGAGTACAGTAGAGCACAGTAGAGGTAGAGTACAGTAGAGCACAGTCGAGGAAGAGTACAGTGTAGTACAGTAGAGATAGAGTACAGTGGAGTACAGTAGAGATAGAGTACAGTCGAACACAGTAGAGATAAGTGCAGTGGAGAATAGTAGAGGTAGAGTACAGTGGAGTACAGTAGAGGTAGAGTACAGTGGAGTACAGTAGAGGTAGAGTAGAGTGGAGCACATTAGAGGTGGAGTAGAGTAGAGTACAGTAGAGGTAGAGTACAGTGGAGTACAACAGAAGTAGAGTACAGTGGAGTACAGTAGAGGTAGAGTAGAGTGGAGTACAGTAGAGGTAGAGTACAGTGGAGTACAGTAGAGGTAGAGTACAGTGGAGTAGAGTAGAGATAGAGTACAGTGGAGCACAGCAGAGGTAGAGTACAGTGGATCACAGTAGAGATAGAGTACAGTGGAGTACAGTGGAGCACAGTAGAGGTATAGTACAGTGGAGCATAGTAGAGATAGATTACAGTGGAGTAGAGTAGAGATAAGTACAGTGGAGTACAGTAGAGGTAGAGTACAGTGGAGCAGAGTAGAGGTAGAGTACAGTGGAGTACAGTAGAGGTAGAGCACAGTAGAGCAGAGTAGAGGTAGAGTACAGTGGAGTATTGTAGAGGTAGAGCACAGTGGAGCACTGTAGAGGTAAAGTACAGTGGAGTACAGTAGAGATAGAGTACAGTGGTGCACAGTAGAGGTAGAGTACAGTGGAGCACAGTAGAGGTAGAGTACAGTGGAGCACAGTAGATGTATAGTACAGTGGGGCACAGTAGAGATAGATTACAGTGGAGTAGAGTAGAGATAGAGTACAGTGGAGTACAGTAGAGGTAGAGTGCAGTGGAGCACAGTAGAGGTAGAGTACAGCTGAGCACAGTAGAGGTAGAGTAGAGTGGAGCACAGTAGAGGTAGAGTACAGTGGACTACAGTAGAGGTAGTGTACAGTGGAGCACAGTAGAGGTAGAGTACAGTGGAGCACAGTAGAGGTAGAGTACAGTGGAGTATAATAGAGGTAGAGTACAGTAGAGCACAGTAGAGATAGAGTACAGTAGAGCAGAGTAGAGGTAGGGTACAGTGGAGTACAGAAGAGGTAGAGTACAGTGGAGCACTGTAGAGGTGGAGTACAGTGGAGTACAGTAGAGGTAGAGTACAGTGGAGCACAGTAGAGATAGAGTACAGTAGAGCACAGTAGAGGTAGAGTACAGTGGAGCACAGTAGAGCTAGAGTACAGTGGAGTACAGTGGAGCACAGTAGATGTGGAGTACAGTAGAGTAGAGTAGAGGTAGAGTACAGTGGAGTACAGTAGAGATAGAGTACAGTGGATTAGAGTAGAGATAGAGTACAGTGGAGTATAGTTGAGGTAGAGTACAGTGGAGCACAGTAGTGGTAGATTACAGTGGAGTATAGTTGAGGTAGACTACAGTGGAGTACAGTAGAGGTAGAGTACAGTGGAGCACAGTAGAGATAGAGTACAGTAGAGCAGAGTAGAGGTAGAGTACAGTGGAGTATAGTAGAGGTAGAGTACAGTGGAACACTGTAGAGGTGGAGTACAGTGGAGTACAGTAGAGTTAGAGTAGAGTGGAGCACATTAGAGGTGGAGTAGAGTAGAGTACAGTAGAGGTAGAGGACAGTGGAGCACTGTAGAGGTGGAGTACAGTGGAGTACAGTAGAGGTAGAGTACAGTGGAGCACAGTAGAGATAGAGTACAGTAGAGCAGAGTAGAGGTAGAGTACAGTGGAGTATAGTAGAGGTAGAGTACAGTGGAGCACTGTAGAGGTGGAGTACAGTGGAGTACAGTAGAGGTAGAGTACAGTGGAGCACAGTAGAGATAAGTGCAGTGGAGAATAGTAGAGGTAGAGTACAGTGGAGTACAGTAGAGGTAGAGTACAGTGGAGTACAGTAGTGGTAGAGTAGAGTGGAGCACATTAGAGGTGGAGTAGAGTAGAGTACAGTAGAGGTAGAGTACAGTGGAGTACAACAGAAGTAGAGTACAGTGGAGTACAGTAGAGGTAGAGTAGAGTGGAGTACAGTAGAGGTAGAGTACAGTGGAGTACAGTAGAGGTAGAGTACAGTGGAGTAGAGTAGAGATAGAGTACAGTGGAGCACAGCAGAGGTAGAGTACAGTGGATCACAGTAGAGATAGAGTACAGTGAAGTACAGTGGAGCAGAGTAGAGGTATAGTACAGTTGAGCATAGTAGAGATAGATTACAGTGGAGTAGAGTAGAGATAAGTACAGTGGAGTACAGTAGAGGTAGAGTACAGTGGAGCAGAGTAGAGGTAGAGTACAGTGGAGTACAGTAGAGGTAGAGCACAGTAGAGCAGAGTAGAGGTAGAGTACAGTGGAGTATTGTACAGGTAGAGCACAGTGGAGCACTGTAGAGGTAAAGTACAGTGGAGTACAGTAGAGATAGAGTACAGTGGTGCACAGTAGAGGTAGAGTACAGTGGAGCACAGTAGAGGTAGAGTACAGTGGAGCACAGTAGACGTATAGTACAGTGGAGCACAGTAGAGATAGATTACAGTGGAGTAGAGTAGAGATAGAGTACAGTGGAGTACAGTAGAGGTAGAGTGCAGTGGAGCACAGTAGAGGTAGAGTACAGCTGAGCACAGTAGAGGTAGAGTAGAGTGGAGCACAGTAGAGGTAGAGTACAGTGGAGTACAGTATAGGTAGAGTACAGTGGAGTACAGTAGAGGTAGAGTACAGTGGAGTACAGTGGAGCACAGTAGACGTATAGTACAGTGGAGCACAGTAGAGATAGATTACAGTGGAGTAGAGTAGAGATAGAGTACAGTGGAGTACAGTAGAGGTAGAGTACAGTAGAGCAGAGTAGAGGTAGAGTACAGTGGAGTACAGTAGAGGTAGAGTACAGTGGAGCACAGTAGAGGTAGAGTACAGTGGAGTACAGTAGAGGTAGAGTACAGTGGAGTACAGTAGAGGTAGAGTACAGTGGAGCACAGTAGAGGTAGAGTACAGTGGAGTACAGTGGAGCACAGTAGAGGTTTAGTACAGTAGAGTACAGTAGAGGTAGAGTACAGTGGAGCACAGTAGAGGTAGAGTACAGTGGAGTACAGTGGAGTACACTAGAGGTGGAGTACAGTAGAGTACAGTAGAGGTAGAGAACAGTACAGTAGAGTAGAGGTAGAGTACAGTGGAGTACAGTAGAGGTAGAGTACAGTAGAGCACAGTAGAGGTAGAATACAGTGGAGTACAGTAGAGGTAGAGTACAGTGGAGTACAGTAGAGGTAGAGTACAGTGGAGTACAGAAGAGGTAGAGTACAGTGGAGTACAGAAAATATAGAGTACAGTGGAGCACAGTAGAGGTAGAGTACAGTGGAGCACAGTAGAGGTAGAGAACAGTACAGTACAGTAGAGGTAGAGTAGAGTGGAGGACAGAAGAGGCAGAGTACAGTAGAGCACAGTAGAGGTAGAATACAGTGGAGTACAGTAGAGGTAGAGTACAGTGGATTACAGTAGAGGTAGAGTACAGTGGAGTACAGAAGAGATAGAGTACAGTGGATTACAGTAGAGGTAGAGTACAGTGGAGCACAGTAGAGGTAGAGTACAGTGGAGCACAGTAGAGGTAGAGTACAGTGGAGGACAGTAGAGGTAGAGTACAGTGGAGTACAGTAGAGGTAGAGTACAGTGGAGCACAGTAGAGGTAGAGTACAATGGAGTACAGAGGAGCACAGTAGAGGTGGAGTACAGTAGAGTAAAGTAGATGTAGAGTACAATGGAGCACAGTAGAGGTAGAGTAAAGTGGAGTACAGTGGAGTACAGTAGAGGTGGAGTACAGTAGAGTACAGTAGAGGTAGAGAACAGTACAGTACAGTAGAGGCAGAGTACAGTGGAGTACAGTAGAGGTAGAGTACAGTAGAGCACAGTAGAGGTAGAATACAGTGGAGTACAGTAGAGGTAGAGTACAGTGGAGTACAGTAGAGGTAGAGTACAGTGGAGTACAGTAGAGGTAGAGAACAGTACAGTACAGTAGAGGTAGAGTACATTGGAGTACAGTAGAGGTAGAGTACAGTAGAGCACAATAGAGGTAGAATACAGTGGAGTACAGTACAGGTAGAGTACAGTGGAGTACAGTAGAGGTAGAGTACAGTGGAAGAGTACAGTGGAGTACAGTAGAAGTAGAGTACAGTGGAGCATAGTAGAGGTAGAGTACAGTTGAGTACAGTAGAGGTAGAGTACAGTGGAGCACAGTAGAGCTAGAGTAAAGTGGAGTACAGTGGAGCACAGTAGAGGTGGAGTACAGTAGAGTAGAGTATAGGTTGAGTACAGTGGAGTACAGTAGAGATAGAGTAGAGTGGAGTAGAGTAGAGATAGAGTACAGTGGATTAGAGTAGAGATAGAGTACAGTGGAGTATAGTTGAGGTAGAGTACAGTGGAGTACGGTAGAGGTAGAGTACAGTGGAGTACAGTAGAGGTAGAGAACAGTACAGTACAGTAGAGGTAGAGTAGAGTGGAGTACAGTAGAGGTAGAGTACAGTAGAGCACAGTAGAGGTAGAATACAGTGGAGTACAGTAGAGGTAGAGTACAGTGGAGTACAGTAGAGGTAGAGTACAGTGGATTTCAGAAGAGATAGAGTACAGTGGAGCACAGTAGAGGTAGAGTACCGTGGAGCACAGTAGAGGTAGAGTACAGTGGAGTACAGTAGAGGTAGAGTACAGTGGAGTACAGTGGAGTACAGTAGAGGTAGAGTACAGTGGAGCACAGTAGAGGTAGAGTACAGTGGAGTACAGTGGAGCACAGTAGAGGTGGAGTACAGTAGAGTACAGTAGAGGTAGAGTACAGTGGAGCACAGTAGAGGTAGAGTACAGTGGAGTACAGTGGAGTACAGTAGAGGTGGAGTACAGTAGAGTACAGTAGAGGTAGAGAACAGTACAGTACAGTAGAGGTAGAGTACAGTGGAGTACAGTAGAGGTAGAGTACAGTAGAGCAGAGTAGAAGTAGAATACAGTGGTGTACAGTAGAGGTGGAGTACAGTGGAGTACAGTAGAGGTAGAGTACAGTGGAGTACAGTAGAGGTAGAGTACAGTGGAGCACAGTAGAGGTAAGGTACAGTGGAGTACAGTAGAGGTAGAGTACAGTGGAGTACAGTGGAGCACAGTAGAGGTGGAGTACAGTAGAGTAGAGTATAGGTTGAGTACAGTGGAGTGCAGTAGAGATAG
The DNA here is from genome assembly GCA_030578255.1 of Tiaroga cobitis. Classification (NCBI taxonomy): domain Eukaryota; kingdom Metazoa; phylum Chordata; class Actinopteri; order Cypriniformes; family Leuciscidae; genus Tiaroga; species Tiaroga cobitis. The sequence goes on along the minus strand of JAROOI010000068.1, from coordinate 437,055 downwards.
AGTAGAGTGGAGTAGAGTAGAGATAGAGTACAGTGGACTAGAGTAGATATAGAGTACAGTGGAGTATAGTTGAGGTAGAGTACAGTGGAGCACAGTAGTGGTAGAGTACAGTGGAGTATAGTTGAGGTAGACTACAGTGGAGTACAGTAGAGGTAGAGTACAGTGGAATACAGTAGATATAGAGTACAGTAGAGCAGAGTAGAGGTAGAGTACAGTGGAGTACAGTAGAGGTAGAGTACAGTGGAACACTGTAGAGGTGGAGTACAGTGGAGTACAGTAGAGGTAGAGTACAGTGGAGCACAGTAGAGATAGAGTACAATAGAGCAGAGTAGAGGTAGAGTACAGTGGAGTACAGTAGAGGTAGAGTACAGTGGAGCACTGTAGAGGTGGAGTACAGTGGAGTACAGTAGAGGTAGAGTACAGTGGAGCACAGTAGAGATAGAGTACAGTAGAGCACAGTAGAGGTAGAGTACAGTGGAGTATAGTAGAGGTAGAGTACAGTGGAGTACAGTAGAGGTAAAGTACAGTGGAGCATAGTAGATATAGAGTACAGTGGAGCACAGTAGAGGTAGAGTACAGTGGAGCACAGCAGAGGTAGAGTACAGTGGAGTATAGTAGAGGTAGAGTACATTAGAGCACAGTAGAGATAGAGTACAGTAGAGCACAGTAGAGGTAGAGTACAGTAGAGCATAGTCGAGGAAGAGTACAGTGTAGTACAGTAGAGATAGAGTACAGTGGAGTACAGTAGAGGTAGAGTAGAGTGGAGTACAGTAGAGGTAGAGTACAGTGGAGTACAGTAGAGGTAGAGTACAGTGGATCACAGTAGAGATAGAGTACAGTGGAGTACAGTGGAGCACAGTAGAGGTATAGTACAGTGGAGCATAGTAGAGATAGATTACAGTGGAGTAGAGTAGAGATAAGTACAGTGGAGTACAGTAGAGGTAGAGTACAGTGGAGCAGAGTAGAGGTAGAGTACAGTGGAGTACAGTAGAGGTAGAGCACAGTAGAGCAGAGTAGAGGTAGAGTACAGTGGAGTATTGTAGAGGTAGAGCACAGTGGAGCACTGTAGAGGTAAAGTACAGTGGAGTACAGTAGAGATAGAGTACAGTGGTGCACTGTAGAGGTGGTGTACAGTGGAGTACAGTAGAGGTAGAGTACAGTGGAGCACAGTAGAGATAGAGTACAGTAGAGCAGAGTAGAGGTAGAGTACAGTGGAGCACAGTAGAGCTAGATTACAGTGGAGTACAGTGGAGCACAGTAGAGGTGGAGTACAGTAGAGTAGAGTAGAGGTAGAGTACAGTGGAGTACAGTAGAGATAGAGTACAGTGGATTAGAGTAGAGATAGAGTACAGTGGAGTATAGTTGAGGTAGAGTACAGTGGAGCACAGTAGTGGTAGATTACAGTGGAGTATAGTTGAGGTAGACTACAGTGGAGTACAGTAGAGGTAGAGTACAGTGGAGCACAGTAGAGATAGAGTACAGTAGAGCAGAGTAGAGGTAGAGTACAGTGGAGTACAGTAGAGGTAGAGTACAGTGGAACACTGTAGAGGTGGAGTACAGTGGAGTACAGTAGAGGTAGAGTAGAGTGGAGCACATTAGAGGTGGAGTAGAGTAGAGTACAGTAGAGGTAGAGTACAGTGGAGCACTGTAGAGGTGGAGTACAGTGGAGTACAGTAGAGGTAGAGTACAGTGGAGCACAGTAGAGATAGAGTACAGTAGAGCAGAGTAGAGGTAGAGTACAGTGGAGTATAGTAGAGGTAGAGTACAGTGGAGCACTGTAGAGGTGGAGTACAGTGGAGTACAGTAGAGGTGGAGTACAGTAGAGTACAGTAGAGGTAGAGAACAGTACAGTACAGTAGAGGTAGAGTACATTGGAGTACAGTAGAGGTAGAGTACAGTAGAGCACAATAGGGGTAGAATACAGTGGAGTACAGTACAGGTAGAGTACAGTGGAGTACAGTAGAGGTAGAGTACAGTGGAAGAGTACAGTGGAGTACAGTAGAAGTAGAGTACAGTGGAGCATAGTAGAGGTAGAGTACAGTTGAGTACAGTAGAGGTAGAGTACAGTGGAGCACAGTAGAGCTAGAGTAAAGTGGAGTAGAGTGGAGCACAGTAGAGGTGGAGTACAGTAGAGTAGAGTATAGGTTGAGTACAGTGGAGTACAGTAGAGATAGAGTAGAGTGGAGTAGAGTAGAGATAGAGTACAGTGGATTAGAGTAGAGATAGAGTACAGTGGAGTATAGTTGAGGTAGAGTACAGTGGAGTACGGTAGAGGTAGAGTACAGTGGAGTACAGTAGAGGTAGAGAACAGTACAGTACAGTAGAGGTAGAGCAGAGTGGAGTACAGTAGAGGTAGAGTACAGTAGAGCACAGTAGAGGTAGAATACAGTGGAGTACAGTAGAGGTAGAGTACAGTGGAGTACAGTAGAGGTAGAATACAGTGGATTACAGAAGAGATAGAGTACAGTGGAGCACAGTAGAGGTAGAGTACAGTGGAGCACAGTAGAGGTAGAGTACAGTGGAGTACAGTAGAGGTAGAGTACAGTGGAGTACAGTAGAGGTAGAGTACAGTGGAGCACAGTAGAGGTAGAGTACAGTGGAGTACAGTGGAGCACAGTAGAGGTGGAGTACAGTAGAGTACAGTAGAGGTAGAGTACAGTGGAGCACAGTAGAGGTAGAGTACAGTGGAGTACAGTGGAGTACAGTAGAGGTGGAGTACAGTAGAGTACAGTAGAGGTAGAGAACAGTACAGTACAGTAGAGGTAGAGTACAGTGGAGTACAGTAGAGGTAGAGTACAGTAGAGCAGAGTAGAGGTAGAATACAGTGGTGTACAGTAGAGGTGGAGTAGAGTGGAGTACAGTAGAGGTAGAGTACAGTGGAGTACAGTAGAGGTAGAGTACAGTGGAGCACAGTAGAGGTAGAGTACAGTGGAGTACAGTAGAGGTAGAGTACAGTGGAGTACAGTGGAGGACAGTAGAGGTGGAGTACAGTAGAGTAGAGTATAGGTTGAGTACAGTGGAGTGCAGTAGAGATAGAGTAGAGTGGAGTAGAGTAGAGATAGAGTACAGTGGACTAGAGTAGATATAGAGTACAGTGGAGTATAGTTGAGGTAGAGTACAGTGGAGCACAGTAGTGGTAGAGTACAGTGGAGTATAGTTGAGGTAGACTAGAGTGGAGTACAGTAGAGGTAGAGTACAGTGGAATACAGTAGATATAGAGTACAGTAGAGCAGAGTAGAGGTAGAGTACAGTGGAGTACAGTAGAGGTAGAGTACAGTGGAACACTGTAGAGGTGGAGTACAGTGGAGTACAGTAGAAGGTAGAGTACAGTGGAGCACAGTAGAGATAGAGTACAATAGAGCAGAGTAGAGGTAGAGTACAGTGGAGTACAGTAGAGGTAGAGTACAGTGGAGCACTGTAGAGGTGGAGTACAGTGGAGTACAGTAGAGGTAGAGTACAGTGGAGCACAGTAGAGATAGAGTACAGTAGAGCACAGTAGAGGTAGAGTACAGTGGAGTATAGTAGAGGTAGAGTACAGTGGAGTACAGTAGAGGTAAAGTACAGTGGAGCATAGTAGATGTAGAGTACAGTGGAGCACAGTAGAGGTAGAGTACAGTGGAGTATAGTAGAGGTAGAGTACATTAGAGCACAGTAGAGATAGAGTACAGTAGAGCACAGTAGAGGTAGAGTACAGTAGAGCACAGTCGAGGAAGAGTACAGTGTAGTACAGTAGAGATAGAGTACAGTGGAGTACAGTAGAGATAGAGTACAGTCGAACACAGTAGAGATAAGTGCAGTGGAGAATAGTAGAGGTAGAGTACAGTGGAGTACAGTAGAGGTAGAGTACAGTGGAGTACAGTAGAGGTAGAGTAGAGTGGAGCACATTAGAGGTGGAGTAGAGTAGAGTACAGTAGAGGTAGAGTACAGTGGAGTACAACAGAAGTAGAGTACAGTGGAGTACAGTAGAGGTAGAGTAGAGTGGAGTACAGTAGAGGTAGAGTACAGTGGAGTACAGTAGAGGTAGAGTACAGTGGAGTAGAGTAGAGATAGAGTACAGTGGAGCACAGCAGAGGTAGAGTACAGTGGATCACAGTAGAGATAGAGTACAGTGGAGTACAGTGGAGCACAGTAGAGGTATAGTACAGTGGAGCATAGTAGAGATAGATTACAGTGGAGTAGAGTAGAGATAAGTACAGTGGAGTACAGTAGAGGTAGAGTACAGTGGAGCAGAGTAGAGGTAGAGTACAGTGGAGTACAGTAGAGGTAGAGCACAGTAGAGCAGAGTAGAGGTAGAGTACAGTGGAGTATTGTAGAGGTAGAGCACAGTGGAGCACTGTAGAGGTAAAGTACAGTGGAGTACAGTAGAGATAGAGTACAGTGGTGCACAGTAGAGGTAGAGTACAGTGGAGCACAGTAGAGGTAGAGTACAGTGGAGCACAGTAGATGTATAGTACAGTGGAGCACAGTAGAGATAGATTACAGTGGAGTAGAGTAGAGATAGAGTACAGTGGAGTACAGTAGAGGTAGAGTGCAGTGGAGCACAGTAGAGGTAGAGTACAGCTGAGCACAGTAGAGGTAGAGTAGAGTGGAGCACAGTAGAGGTAGAGTACAGTGGACTACAGTAGAGGTAGTGTACAGTGGAGCACAGTAGAGGTAGAGTACAGTGGAGCACAGTAGAGGTAGAGTACAGTGGAGTATAATAGAGGTAGAGTACAGTAGAGCACAGTAGAGATAGAGTACAGTAGAGCAGAGTAGAGGTAGGGTACAGTGGAGTACAGAAGAGGTAGAGTACAGTGGAGCACTGTAGAGGTGGAGTACAGTGGAGTACAGTAGAGGTAGAGTACAGTGGAGCACAGTAGAGATAGAGTACAGTAGAGCACAGTAGAGGTAGAGTACAGTGGAGCACAGTAGAGCTAGAGTACAGTGGAGTACAGTGGAGCACAGTAGAGGTGGAGTACAGTAGAGTAGAGTAGAGGTAGAGTACAGTGGAGTACAGTAGAGATAGAGTACAGTGGATTAGAGTAGAGATAGAGTACAGTGGAGTATAGTTGAGGTAGAGTACAGTGGAGCACAGTAGTGGTAGATTACAGTGGAGTATAGTTGAGGTAGACTACAGTGGAGTACAGTAGAGGTAGAGTACAGTGGAGCACAGTAGAGATAGAGTACAGTAGAGCAGAGTAGAGGTAGAGTACAGTGGAGTATAGTAGAGGTAGAGTACAGTGGAACACTGTAGAGGTGGAGTACAGTGGAGTACAGTAGAGGTAGAGTAGAGTGGAGCACATTAGAGGTGGAGTAGAGTAGAGTACAGTAGAGGTAGAGGACAGTGGAGCACTGTAGAGGTGGAGTACAGTGGAGTACAGTAGAGGTAGAGTACAGTGGAGCACAGTAGAGATAGAGTACAGTAGAGCAGAGTAGAGGTAGAGTACAGTGGAGTATAGTAGAGGTAGAGTACAGTGGAGCACTGTAGAGGTGGAGTACAGTGGAGTACAGTAGAGGTAGAGTACAGTGGAGCACAGTAGAGATAAGTGCAGTGGAGAATAGTAGAGGTAGAGTACAGTGGAGTACAGTAGAGGTAGAGTACAGTGGAGTACAGTAGAGGTAGAGTAGAGTGGAGCACATTAGAGGTGGAGTAGAGTAGAGTACAGTAGAGGTAGAGTACAGTGGAGTACAACAGAAGTAGAGTACAGTGGAGTACAGTAGAGGTAGAGTAGAGTGGAGTACAGTAGAGGTAGAGTACAGTGGAGTACAGTAGAGGTAGAGTACAGTGGAGTAGAGTAGAGATAGAGTACAGTGGAGCACAGCAGAGGTAGAGTACAGTGGATCACAGTAGAGATAGAGTACAGTGAAGTACAGTGGAGCAGAGTAGAGGTATAGTACAGTTGAGCATAGTAGAGATAGATTACAGTGGAGTAGAGTAGAGATAAGTACAGTGGAGTACAGTAGAGGTAGAGTACAGTGGAGCAGAGTAGAGGTAGAGTACAGTGGAGTACAGTAGAGGTAGAGCACAGTAGAGCAGAGTAGAGGTAGAGTACAGTGGAGTATTGTACAGGTAGAGCACAGTGGAGCACTGTAGAGGTAAAGTACAGTGGAGTACAGTAGAGATAGAGTACAGTGGTGCACAGTAGAGGTAGAGTACAGTGGAGCACAGTAGAGGTAGAGTACAGTGGAGCACAGTAGACGTATAGTACAGTGGAGCACAGTAGAGATAGATTACAGTGGAGTAGAGTAGAGATAGAGTACAGTGGAGTACAGTAGAGGTAGAGTGCAGTGGAGCACAGTAGAGGTAGAGTACAGCTGAGCACAGTAGAGGTAGAGTAGAGTGGAGCACAGTAGAGGTAGAGTACAGTGGAGTACAGTATAGGTAGAGTACAGTGGAGTACAGTAGAGGTAGAGTACAGTGGAGTACAGTGGAGCACAGTAGACGTATAGTACAGTGGAGCACAGTAGAGATAGATTACAGTGGAGTAGAGTAGAGATAGAGTACAGTGGAGTACAGTAGAGGTAGAGTACAGTAGAGCAGAGTAGAGGTAGAGTACAGTGGAGTACAGTAGAGGTAGAGTACAGTGGAGCACAGTAGAGGTAGAGTACAGTGGAGTACAGTAGAGGTAGAGTACAGTGGAGTACAGTAGAGGTAGAGTACAGTGGAGCACAGTAGAGGTAGAGTACAGTGGAGTACAGTGGAGCACAGTAGAGGTTTAGTACAGTAGAGTACAGTAGAGGTAGAGTACAGTGGAGCACAGTAGAGGTAGAGTACAGTGGAGTACAGTGGAGTACACTAGAGGTGGAGTACAGTAGAGTACAGTAGAGGTAGAGAACAGTACCGTAGAGTAGAGGTAGAGTACAGTGGAGTACAGTAGAGGTAGAGTACAGTAGAGCACAGTAGAGGTAGAATACAGTGGAGTACAGTAGAGGTAGAGTACAGTGGAGTACAGTAGAGGTAGAGTACAGTGGAGTACAGAAGAGGTAGAGTACAGTGGAGTACAGAAAATATAGAGTACAGTGGAGCACAGTAGAGGTAGAGTACAGTGGAGCACAGTAGAGGTAGAGAACAGTACAGTACAGTAGAGGTAGAGTAGAGTGGAGGACAGAAGAGGCAGAGTACAGTAGAGCACAGTAGAGGTAGAATACAGTGGAGTACAGTAGAGGTAGAGTACAGTGGATTACAGTAGAGGTAGAGTACAGTGGAGTACAGAAGAGATAGAGTACAGTGGATTACAGTAGAGGTAGAGTACAGTGGAGCACAGTAGAGGTAGAGTACAGTGGAGCACAGTAGAGGTAGAGTACAGTGGAGGACAGTAGAGGTAGAGTACAGTGGAGTACAGTAGAGGTAGAGTACAGTGGAGCACAGTAGAGGTAGAGTACAATGGAGTACAGAGGAGCACAGTAGAGGTGGAGTACAGTAGAGTAAAGTAGATGTAGAGTACAATGGAGCACAGTAGAGGTAGAGTAAAGTGGAGTACAGTGGAGTACAGTAGAGGTGGAGTACAGTAGAGTACAGTAGAGGTAGAGAACAGTACAGTACAGTAGAGGCAGAGTACAGTGGAGTACAGTAGAGGTAGAGTACAGTAGAGCACAGTAGAGGTAGAATACAGTGGAGTACAGTAGAGGTAGAGTACAGTGGAGTACAGTAGAGGTAGAGTACAGTGGAGTACAGTAGAGGTAGAGAACAGTACAGTACAGTAGAGGTAGAGTACATTGGAGTACAGTAGAGGTAGAGTACAGTAGAGCACAATAGAGGTAGAATACAGTGGAGTACAGTACAGGTAGAGTACAGTGGAGTACAGTAGAGGTAGAGTACAGTGGAAGAGTACAGTGGAGTACAGTAGAAGTAGAGTACAGTGGAGCATAGTAGAGGTAGAGTACAGTTGAGTACAGTAGAGGTAGAGTACAGTGGAGCACAGTAGAGCTAGAGTAAAGTGGAGTACAGTGGAGCACAGTAGAGGTGGAGTACAGTAGAGTAGAGTATAGGTTGAGTACAGTGGAGTACAGTAGAGATAGAGTAGAGTGGAGTAGAGTAGAGATAGAGTACAGTGGATTAGAGTAGAGATAGAGTACAGTGGAGTATAGTTGAGGTAGAGTACAGTGGAGTACGGTAGAGGTAGAGTACAGTGGAGTACAGTAGAGGTAGAGAACAGTACAGTACAGTAGAGGTAGAGTAGAGTGGAGTACAGTAGAGGTAGAGTACAGTAGAGCACAGTAGAGGTAGAATACAGTGGAGTACAGTAGAGGTAGAGTACAGTGGAGTACAGTAGAGGTAGAGTACAGTGGATTTCAGAAGAGATAGAGTACAGTGGAGCACAGTAGAGGTAGAGTACCGTGGAGCACAGTAGAGGTAGAGTACAGTGGAGTACAGTAGAGGTAGAGTACAGTGGAGTACAGTGGAGTACAGTAGAGGTAGAGTACAGTGGAGCACAGTAGAGGTAGAGTACAGTGGAGTACAGTGGAGCACAGTAGAGGTGGAGTACAGTAGAGTACAGTAGAGGTAGAGTACAGTGGAGCACAGTAGAGGTAGAGTACAGTGGAGTACAGTGGAGTACAGTAGAGGTGGAGTACAGTAGAGTACAGTAGAGGTAGAGAACAGTACAGTACAGTAGAGGTAGAGTACAGTGGAGTACAGTAGAGGTAGAGTACAGTAGAGCAGAGTAGAAGTAGAATACAGTGGTGTACAGTAGAGGTGGAGTACAGTGGAGTACAGTAGAGGTAGAGTACAGTGGAGTACAGTAGAGGTAGAGTACAGTGGAGCACAGTAGAGGTAAGGTACAGTGGAGTACAGTAGAGGTAGAGTACAGTGGAGTACAGTGGAGCACAGTAGAGGTGGAGTACAGTAGAGTAGAGTATAGGTTGAGTACAGTGGAGTGCAGTAGAGATAGAGTAGAGTGGAGTAGAGTAGAGATAGAGTACAGTGGACTAGAGTAGATATAGAGTACAGTGGAGTATAGTTGAGGTAGAGTACAGTGGAGCACAGTAGTGGTAGAGTACAGTGGAGTATAGTTGAGGTAGACTACAGTGGAGTACAGTAGAGGTAGAGTACAGTGGAATACAGTAGATATAGAGTACAGTAGAGCAGAGTAGAGGTAGAGTACAGTGGAGTACAGTAGAGGTAGAGTACAGTGGAACACTGTAGAGGTGGAGTACAGTGGAGTACAGTAGAGGTAGAGTACAGTGGAGCACAGTAGAGATAGAGTACAATAGAGCAGAGTAGAGGTAGAGTACAGTGGAGTACAGTAGAGGTAGAGTACAGTGGAGCACTGTAGAGGTGGAGTACAGTGGAGTACAGTAGAGGTAGAGTACAGTGGAGCACAGTAGAGATAGAGTACAGTAGAGCACAGTAGAGGTAGAGTACAGTGGAGTATAGTAGAGGTAGAGTACAGTGGAGTACAGTAGAGGTAAAGTACAGTGGAGCATAGTAGATATAGAGTACAGTGGAGCACAGTAGAGGTAGAGTACAGTGGAGCACAGCAGAGGTAGAGTACAGTGGAGTATAGTAGAGGTAGAGTACATTAGAGCACAGTAGAGATAGAGTACAGTAGAGCACAGTAGAGGTAGAGTACAGTAGAGCACAGTCGAGGAAGAGTACAGTGTAGTACAGTAGAGATAGAGTACAGTGGAGTACAGTAGAGGTAGAGTAGAGTGGAGTACAGTAGAGGTAGAGTACAGTGGAGTACAGTAGAGGTAGAGTACAGTGGATCACAGTAGAGATAGAGTACAGTGGAGTACAGTGGAGCACAGTAGAGGTATAGTACAGTGGAGCATAGTAGAGATAGATTACAGTGGAGTAGAGTAGAGATAAGTACAGTGGAGTACAGTAGAGGTAGAGTACAGTGGAGCAGAGTAGAGGTAGAGTACAGTGGAGTACAGTAGAGGTAGAGCACAGTAGAGCAGAGTAGAGGTAGAGTACAGTGGAGTATTGTAGAGGTAGAGCACAGTGGAGCACTGTAGAGGTAAAGTACAGTGGAGTACAGTAGAGATAGAGTACAGTGGTGCACAGTAGAGGTAGAGTACAGTGGAGCACAGTAGAGGTAGAGTACAGTGGAGCACAGTAGACGTATAGTACAGTGGAGCACAGTAGAGATAGATTACAGTGGAGTAGAGTAGAGATAGAGTACAGTGGAGTACAGTAGAGGTAGAGTGCAGTGGAGCACAGTAGAGGTAGAGTACAGCTGAGCACAGTAGAGGTAGAGTAGAGTGGAGCACAGTAGAGGTAGAGTACAGTGGACTACAGTAGAGGTAGTGTACAGTGGAGCACAGTAGAGGTAGAGTACAGTGGAGTACAGTGGAGCACAGTAGAGGTGGAGTACAGTAGAGTACAGTAGAGGTAGAGTACAGTGGAGCACAGTAGAGGTAGAGTACAGTGGAGTACAGTGGAGTACACTAGAGGTGGAGTACAGTAGAGTACAGTAGAGGTAGAGAACAGTACAGTAGAGTAGAGGTAGAGTACAGTGGAGTACAGTAGAGGTAGAGTACAGTAGAGCACAGTAGAGGTAGAATACAGTGGAGTACAGTAGAGGTAGAGTACAGTGGAGTACAGTACAGGTAGAGTACAGTGGAGTACAGAAGAGGTAGAGTACAGTGGAGTACAGAAAAGATAGAGTACAGTGGAGCAGAGTAGAGGTAGAGTACAGTGGAGCACAGTAGAGGTAGAGAACAGTACAGTACAGTAGAGGTAGAGTAGAGTGGAGCACAGTAGAGGTAGAGTACAGTGGAGGACAGTAGAGGTAGAGTACAGTGGAGTACAGTAGAGGTAGAGTACAGTGGAGCACAGTAGAGGTAGAGTACAATGGAGTACAGAGGAGCACAGTAGAGGTGGAGTACAGTAGAGTAAAGTAGATGTAGAGTACAGTGGAGCACAGTAGAGGTAGAGTAAAGTGGAGTACAGTGGAGTACAGTAGAGGTGGAGTACAGTAGAGTACAGTAGAGGTAGAGAACAGTACAGTACAGTAGAGGCAGAGTACAGTGGAGTACAGTAGAGGTAGAGTACAGTAGAGCACAGTAGAGGTAGAATACAGTGGAGTACAGTAGAGGTAGAGTACAGTGGAGTACAGTAGAGGTAGAGTACAGTGGAGTACAGTAGAGGTAGAGAACAGTACAGTACAGTAGAGGTAGAGTACATTGGAGTACAGTAGAGGTAGAGTACAGTAGAGCACAATAGAGTTAGAATACAGTGGAGTACAGTACAGGTAGAGTACAGTGGAGTACAGGTGAGGTAGAGTACAGTGGAAGAGTACAGTGGAGTACAGTAGAAGTAGAGTACAGTGGAGCATAGTAGAGGTAGAGTACAGTTGAGTACAGTAGAGGTAAAGTACAGTGGAGCACAGTAGAGCTAGAGTAAAGTGGAGTACAGTGGAGCACAGTAGAGGTGGAGTACAGTAGAGTAGAGTATAGGTTGAGTACAGTGGAGTACAGTAGAGATAGAGTAGAGTGGAGTAGAGTAGAGATAGAGTACAGTGGATTAGAGTAGAGATAGAGTACAGTGGAGTATAGTTGAGGTAGAGTACAGTGGAGTACGGTAGAGGTAGAGTACAGTGGAGTACAGTAGAGGTAGAGAACAGTACAGTACAGTAGAGGTAGAGTAGAGTGGAGTACAGTAGAGGTAGAGTACAGTAGAGCACAGTAGAGGTAGAATACAGTGGAGTACAGTAGAGGTAGAGTACAGTGGAGTACAGTAGAGGTAGAGTACAGTGGATTACAGAAGAGATAGAGTACAGTGGAGCACAGTAGAGGTAGAGTACAGTGGAGCACAGTAGAGGCAGAGTACAGTGGAGTACAGTAGAGGTAGAGTACAGTGGAGTACAGTGGAGTACAGTAGAGGTAGAGTACAGTGGAGCACAGTAGAGGTAGAGTACAGTGGAGTACAGTGGAGCACAGTAGAGGTGGAGTACAGTAGAGTACAGTAGAGGTAGAGTACAGTGGAGCACAGTAGAGGTAGAGTAAAGTGGAGTACAGTGGAGTACAGTAGAGGTGGAGTACAGTGGAGTACAGTAGAGGTAGAGTACAGTGGATCACAGTAGAGATAGAGTACAGTGGAGTACAGTGGAGCACAGTAGAGGTATAGTACAGTGGAGCATAGTAGAGATAGATTACAGTGGAGTAGAGTAGAGATAAGTACAGTGGAGTACAGTAGAGGTAGAGTACAGTGGAGCAGAGTAGAGGTAGAGTACAGTGGAGTACAGTAGAGGTAGAGCACAGTAGAGCAGAGTAGAGGTAGAGTACAGTGGAGTATTGTAGAGGTAGAGCACAGTGGAGCACTGTAGAGGTAAAGTACAGTGGAGTACAGTAGAGATAGAGTACAGTGGTGCACAGTAGAGGTAGAGTACAGTGGAGCACAGTAGAGGTAGAGTACAGTGGAGCACAGTAGACGTATAGTACAGTGGAGCACAGTAGAGATAGATTACAGTGGAGTAGAGTAGAGATAGAGTACAGTGGAGTACAGTAGAGGTAGAGTGCAGTGGAGCACAGTAGAGGTAGAGTACAGCTGAGCACAGTAGAGGTAGAGTAGAGTGGAGCACAGTAGAGGTAGAGTACAGTGGACTACAGTAGAGGTAGTGTACAGTGGAGCACAGTAGAGGTAGAGTACAGTGGAGTACAGTGGAGCACAGTAGAGGTGGAGTACAGTAGAGTACAGTAGAGGTAGAGTACAGTGGAGCACAGTAGAGGTAGAGTACAGTGGAGTACAGTGGAGTACACTAGAGGTGGAGTACAGTAGAGTACAGTAGAGGTAGAGAACAGTACAGTAGAGTAGAGGTAGAGTACAGTGGAGTACAGTAGAGGTAGAGTACAGTAGAGCACAGTAGAGGTAGAATACAGTGGAGTACAGTAGAGGTAGAGTACAGTGGAGTACAGTACAGGTAGAGTACAGTGGAGTACAGAAGAGGTAGAGTACAGTGGAGTACAGAAAAGATAGAGTACAGTGGAGCAGAGTAGAGGTAGAGTACAGTGGAGCACAGTAGAGGTAGAGAACAGTACAGTACAGTAGAGGTAGAGTAGAGTGGAGCACAGTAGAGGTAGAGTACAGTGGAGGACAGTAGAGGTAGAATACAGTGGAGTACAGTAGAGGTAGAGTACAGTGGAGTACAGTAGAGGTAGAGTACAGTGGAGTACAGAAGAGATAGAGTACAGTGGAGCACAGTAGAGGTAGAGTACAGTGGAGTACATTGGAGCACAGTAGAGGTGGAGTACAGTAGAGTACAGTAGAGGTAGAGTACAGTGGAGCACAGTAGAGGTAGAGTAAAGTGGAGTACAGTGGAGTACAGTAGAGGTGGAGTACAGTAGAGTACAGTAGAGGTAGAGAACAGTACAGTGCAGTAGAGGTAGAGTACAGGGGAGTACAGTAGAGGTAGAGTACAGTAGAGCACAGTAGAGGTAGAATACAGTGGAGTACAATAGAGGTAGAGTACAGTGGAGTACAGTAGAGGTAGAGTACAGTGGAGTACAGTAGAGGTAGAGAACAGTACAGTACAGTAGAGGTAGAGTACAGTGGAGTACAGTAGAGGTAGAGTACAGTAGAGCACAGTAGAGGTAAAATACAGTGGAGTACAGTAGAGGTAGAGTACAGTGGAGTACAGTAGAGGTAGAGTACAGTGGAGCACAGTAGAGGTAGAGTACAGTGGAGTACAGTGGAGCACAGTAGAGGTGGAGTACAGTAGAGTACAGTAGAGGTAGAGTACAGTGGAGCACAGTAGAGGTAGAGTACAGTGGAGTACAGTGGAGTACAGTACAGGTGCAGTACTGTAGAGTACAGTAGAGGTGGAGAACAGTACAGTACAGTAGAGGTAGAGTACAGTGGAGTACAGTAGAGGTAGAGTACAGTAGAGCACAGTAGAGGTAGAGTACAGTGGAGTACAATAGAGGTAGAGTACAGTGGAGCACAGTAGAGCTAGAGTACAGTGGAGTACAGTGGAGCACAGTAGAGGTGGAGTACAGTAGAGTAGAGTATAGGTTGAGTACAGTGGATTAGAGTAGAGATAGAGTACAGTGGAGTATAGTTGAGGTAGAGTACATTGGAGTACAGTAGAGGTAGAGTACAGTGGAGTACAGTAGAGGTAGAGAACAGTACAGTACAGTAGAGGTAGAGTAGAGTGGAGTACAGTAGAGGTAGAGTACAGTAGAGCACAGTAGAGGTAGAATACAGTGGAGTACAGTAGAGGTAGAGTACAGTGGAGTACAGTAGAGGTAGAGTACAGTGGAGTACAGAAGAGGTAGAGTACAGTGGGGTACAGTAGAAATAGAGTACAGTGGAGCACAGTAGAGTAGAGTACAGTAGAGCACAGTAGAGTTAGAGTACAGTGGAGCACAGTAGAGATAGAGTACAGTAGAGCAGAGTAGAGGTAGAGTACAGTGGAGTACAGTACAGGTAGAGTACAGTGGAGCACTGTAGAGGTGGAGTACAGTGGAGTACAGTAGAGGTAGAGTACAGTGGAGCACAGTAGAGATAGAGTACAGTAGAGCACAGTAGAGGTAGAGTACAGTGGAGTATAGTAGAGGTAGAGTACAGTGGAGTACAGTAGAGGTAGAGTACAGTGGAGAATAGTAGATGTAGAGTACAGTGGAGCACAGTAGAGGTAGAGTACAGTGGAGCACAGTAGAGGTAGAGTAGAGTGGAGCACATTAGAGGTGGAGTAGAGTAGAGTACAGTAGAGGTAGAGTACAGTGGAGTACAACAGAAGTAGAGTACAGTGGAGTACAGTAGAGGTAGAGTAGAGTGGAGTACAGTAGAGGTAGAGTACAGTGGAGTACAGTAGAGGTAGAGTACAGTGGAGTAGAGTAGAGATAGAGTATAGTGGAGCACAGCACAGGTAGAGTACAGTGGATCACAGTAGAGATAGAGTACAGTGGAGTACAGTGGAGCACAGTAGAGGTATAGTACAGTGGAGCATAGTAGAGATAGATTACAGTGGAGTAGAGTAGAGATAGAGTACAGAGGAGCAGAGTAGAGGTAGAATACAGTGGAGTACAGTAGAGGTAGAGCACAGTAGAGCAGAGTAGAGGTAGAGTAGAGTGGAGTACAGTAGAGGTAGAGCACAGTGGAGCACTGTAGAGGTAGAGTACAGTGGAGTACAGTAGAGATAGATTACAGTGGAGCACAGTAGAGGTAGAGTACAGTGGAGCACAGTAGAGGTAGAGTACAGTGGAGTACAGTGGAGTACAGTAGAGGTAGAGCACAGTAGAGCAGAGTAGAGGTAGAGTACAGTGGAGTACAGTAGAGGTAGAGCACAGTGGAGCACTGTAGAGGTAGAGTACAGTGGAGTACAGTAGAGATAGAGTACAGTGGAGCACAGTAGAGGTAGAGTACAGTGGAGCACAGTAGAGGTAGAGTACAGTAGAGCAGAGTAGAGGTAGAGTACAGTGGAGTACAGTAGAGGTAGAGCACAGTGGAGCACTGTAGAGGTAGAGTACAGTGGAGTACAGTAGAGGTAGAGTACAGTGGAGCACAGTAGAGGTAGAGTACAGTGGAGTACAGTGGAGTACAGTAGAGGTGGAGTACAGTAGAGTACAGTAGAGGTAGAGAACAGTACAGTACAGTAGAGGTAGAGTACAGTGGAGTACAGTAGAGGTAGAGTAGAGTAGAGCACAGTAGAGGTAGAATACAGTGGAGTACAGTAGAGGTAGAGTAGAGTGGAGTACAGTAGAGGTAGAGTGCAGTGGAGTACAGTAGAGGTAGAGAACAGTACAGTACAGTAGAGGTAGAGTACAGTGGAGTACAGTAGAGGTAGAGTACAGTAGAGCACAGTAGAGGTAGAATACAGTGGAGTACAGTAGAGATAGAGTACAGTGGAGTACAGTAGAGGTAGAGTACAGTGGAGTACAGTAGAGGTAGAGTACAGTGGAGCACAGTAGAGGTAGAGTACAGTAGAGTACAGTAGAGGTAGAGTACAGTGGAGCACAGTAGAGCTAGAATACAGTGGAGTACAGTGGAGCACAGTAATGGTGGAGTACAGTAGAGTAGAGTATAGGTAGAGTACAGTGGAGTACAGTAGAGATAGAGTAGAGTGGAGTAGAGTAGAGATATAGTACAGTGGATTAGAGAAGAGATAGAGTACAGTGGAGTATAGTTGAGGTAGAGTACAGTGGAGCACAGTAGAGGTAGAGTACAGTGGAGTATAGTTGAGGTAGACTACATTGGAGTACAGTAGAGGTAGAGTACAGTGGAGCACAGTAGAGATAGAGTACAGTAGAGCAGAGTAGAAGTAGAGTACAGTGGAGCACTGTAGAGGTAGAATACAGTGGAGTACAGTAGAGGTAGAGTACAGTGGAGCACAGTAGAGGTAGAGTACAGTGGAGTACAGTAGAGGTAGAGTACAGTGGAGCACAGTAGAGCTAGAGTACAGTGGAGTACAGTGGAGCACTGTAGAGGTAGAATACAGTGGAGTACAGTAGAGGTAGAGAACAGTACAGTACAGTAGAGGTAGAGTACAGTGGAGAACAGTAGAGGTAGAGTACAGTAGAGCACAGTAGAGGTAGAGAACAGTACAGTACAGTAGAGGTAGAGTACAGTGGAGTACAGTAGAGGTAGAGTACAGTAGAGCACAATAGAGGTAAAATACAGTGGAGTACAGTAGAGGTAGAGTACAGTGGAGTACAGTAGAGGAAGAGTACAGTGGAGTACAGTAGAGGTAGAGTACAGTGGAGCACAGTAGAGGTAGAGTACAGTTGAGTACAGTAGAGGTAGAGTACAGTGGAGCACAATAGAGCTAGAGTACAGTGGAGTACAGTGGAGCACAGTAGAGGTGGAGTACAGTAGAGTAGAGTATAGGTTGAGTACAGTAGAGTACAGTAGAGATAGAGTAGAGTGGAGTAGAGTAGAGATAGAGTACAGTGGATTAGAGTAGAGATAGAGTACAGTGGAGTATAGTTGAGGTAGAGTACAGTGGAGTACAGTAGAGGTAGAGTACAGTGGAGTAGAGTAGAGGTAGAGAACAGTACAGTACAGTAGAGGTAGAGTAGAGTGGAGTACAGTAGAGGTAGAGTACAGCAGAGCACAGTAGAGGTAAAATACAGTGGAGTACAGTAGAGGTAGAGTACAGTGGATTACATTAGAGGTAGAGTACAGTAGAGTACAGTGGAGCACAGTAGAGGTAGAGTACAGTGGAGCACAGTAGAGGTAGAGTACAGTGGAGTACAGTAGAGGTAGAGTACAGTGGAGTACAGTAGAGGTAGAGTACAGTGGAGCACAATAGAGGTAGAGTACAGTGGAGTACAGTGGAGCACAGTAGAGGTGGAGTACAGTAGAGTACAGTAGATGTAGAGTACAGTGGAGCACAGTAGAGGTTGAGTAAAGTGGAGTACAGTGGAGTACAGTAGAGGTGGAGTACAGTAGAGTACAGTAGAGGTAGAGAACAGTACAGTACAGTAGAGGCAGAGTACAGTGGAGTACAGTAGAGGTAGAGTACAGTAGAGCACAGTAGAGGTAGAATACAGTGGAGTACAGTAGAGGTAGAGTACAGTGGAGTACAGTAGAGGTAGAGTACAGTGGAGTACAGTAGATGTAGAGAACAGTACAGTACAGTAGAGGTAGAGTACAGTGGAGTACAGTAGAGGTAAGAGTACATTAGAGCACAATAGAGGTAAAATACAGTGGAGTACAGTAGAGGTAGAGTACAGTGGAGTACAGTAGAGGTAGAGTACAGTGGAGTACAGTAGAGGTAGAGTACAGTGGAGCACAGTAGAGGTAGAGTACAGTTGAGTACAGTAGAGGTAGAGTACAGTGGAGCACAGTAGAGCTAGAGTACAGTGGAGTACAGTGGAGCACAGTAGAGGTGGAGTACAGTAGAGTAGAGTATAGGTTGAGTACAGTGGAGTACAGTAGATATAGAGTAGAGTCTAGTAGAGTAGAGATAGAGTACAGTGGATTAGAGTAGAGATAGAGTACAGTGGAGTATAGTTGAGGTAGAGTACAGTGGAGTACAGTAGAGGTAGAGTACAGTGGAGTACAGTAGAGGTAGAGAACAGTACAGTACAGTAGAGGTAGAGTAGAGTGGAGTACAGTAGAGGTAGAGTACAGCAGAGCACAGTAGAGGTAAAATACAGTGGAGTACAGTAGAGGTAGAGTACAGTGGATTACAGTAGAGGTAGAGTACAGTGGAGTACAGAAGAGATAGAGTACAGTGGATTACAGTAGAGGTAGAGTACAGTGGAGCACAGTAGAGGTAGAGTACAGTGGAGCACAATAGAGGTAGAGTACAGTGTAGTACAGTAGAGGTAGAGTACAGTGGAGTACCGTAGAGGTAGAGTACAGTGGAGCACAGTAGAGGTAGAGTACAGTGGAGTACAGTGGAGCACAGTAGAGGTGGAGTACAGTAGAGTACAGTAGATGTAGAGTACAGTGGAGCACAGTAGAGGTAGAGTAAAGTGGAGTACAGTGGAGTACAGTAGAGGTGGAGTACAGTAGAGTACAGTAGAGGTAGAGAACAGTACAGTACAGTAGAGGCAGAGTACAGTGGAGTACAGTAGAGGTAGAGTACAGTAGAGCACAGTAGAGGTAGAATACAGTGGAGTACAGTAGAGGTAGAGTACAGTGGAGTACAGTAGAAGTAGAGTACAGTGGAGTACAGTAGATGTAGAGAACAGTACAGTACAGTAGAGGTAGAGTACAGTGGAGTACAGTAGAGGTAGAGTACATTAGAGCACAATAGAAGTAAAATACAGTGGAGTACAGTAGAGGTAGAGTACAGTGGAGTACAGTAGAGGTAGAGTACAGTGGAGTACAGTAGAGGTAGAGTACAGTGGAGCACAGTAGAGGTAGAGTACAGTTGAGTACAGTAGAGGTAGAGTACAGTGGAGCACAGTAGAGCTAGAGTACAGTGGAGTACAGTGGAGCACAGTAGAGGTGGAGATACAGTAGAGTAGAGTATAGGTTGAGTACAGTGGAGTACAGTAGAGATAGAGTAGAGTGGAGTAGAGTAGAGATAGAGTACAGTGGATTAGAGTAGAGATAGAGTACAGTGGAGTATAGTTGAGGTAGAGTACAGTGGAGTACAGTAGAGGTAGAGTACAGTGGAGTACAGTAGAGGTAGAGAACAGTACAGTACAGTAGAGGTAGAGTAGAGTGGAGTACAGTAGAGGTAGAGTACATTAGAGCACAGTAGAGGTAGAATACAGTGGAGTACAGTAGAGCTGGAGTACAGTGGAGTACAGTAGAGGTAGAGTACAGTGGAATACAGAAGAGATAGAGTACAGTGGAGCACATTAGAGGTAGAGTAGAGTGGAGTATAGTTGAGGTAGACTACAGTGGAGTACAGTAGAGGTAGAGTACAGTGGAGTACAGTAGAGGTAGAGTACAGTGGAGTACAGTAGAGGTAGAGTACAGTGGAGCACAGTAGAGGTAGAGTACAGTGGAGCACAGTAGAGGTAGAGTAGAGTGGAGCACAGTAGAGGTAGAGTACAGTGGAGTACAGTAGAGATAGAGTAGAGTGGAGTAGAGTAGAGATAGAGTAAAGTGGATTAGAGTAGAGATAGAGTACAGTGGAGTATAGTAGAGGTAGAGTACAGTGGCGTACAGTAGAGGTAGAGTACAGTGGAGCACAGTAGAGATAGAGTACAATAGAGCAGAGTAGAGGTAGAGTACAGTGGAGTACAGTAGAGGTAGTGTACAGTGGAGCACAGTAGAGGTAGAGTACAGTGGAGCACAGTAGAGGTAGAGTACAGTGGAGTATAATAGAGGTAGAGTACAGTAGAGCACAGTAGAGATAGAGTACAGTAGAGCAGAGTAGAGGTAGAGTACAGTGGAGTACAGAAGAGGTAGAGTACAGTGGAGCACTGTAGAGGTGGAGTACAGTGGAGTACAGTAGAGGTAGAGTACAGTGGAGCACAGTAGAGATAGAGTACAGTAGAGCACAGTAGAGGTAGAGTACAGTGGAGCACAGTAGAGCTAGAGTACAGTGGAGTACAGTGGAGCACAGTAGAGGTGGAGTACAGTAGAGTAGAGTAGAGGTAGAGTACAGTGGAGTACAGTAGAGATAGAGTACAGTGGATTGAAGTAGAGATAGAGTACAGTGGAGTATAGTTGAGGTAGAGTACAGTGGAGCACAGTAGTGGTAGATTACAGTGGAGTATAGTTGAGGTAGACTACAGTGGAGTATAGTAGAGGTAGAGTACAGTGGAGCACAGTAGAGATAGAGTACAGTAGAGCAGAGTAGAGGTAGAGTACAGTGGAGTACAGTAGAGGTAGAGTACAGTGGAACACTGTAGAGGTGGAGTACAGTGGAGTACAGTAGAGGTAGAGTAGAGTGGAGCACATTAGAGGTGGAGTAGAGTAGAGTACAGTAGAGGTAGAGTACAGTGGAGCACTGTAGAGGTGGAGTACAGTGGAGTACAGTAGAGGTAGAGTACAGTGGACCACAGTAGAGATAGAGTACAGTAGAGCAGAGTAGAGGTAGAGTACAGTGGAGTATAGTAGAGGTAGAGTACAGTGGAGCACTGTAGAGGTGGAGTACAGTGGAGTACAGTAGAGGTAGAGTACAGTGGAGCACAGTAGAGATAAGTGCAGTGGAGAATAGTAGAGGTAGAGTACAGTGGAGTACAGTAGAGGTAGAGTACAGTGGAGTACAGTAGAGGTAGAGTAGAGTGGAGCACATTAGAGGTGGAGTAGAGTAGAGTACAGTAGAGGTAGAGTACAGTGGAGTACAACAGAAGTAGAGTACAGTGGAGTACAGTAGAGGTAGAGTAGAGTGGAGTACAGTAGAGGTAGAGTACAGTGGAGTACAGTAGAGGTAGAGTACAGTGGAGTAGAGTAGAGATAGAGTACAGTGGAGCACAGCAGAGGTAGAGTACAGTGGATCACAGTAGAGATAGAGTACAGTGGAGTACAGTGGAGCACAGTAGAGGTATAGTACAGTGGAGCATAGTAGAGATAGATTACAGTGGAGTAGAGTAGAGATAAGTACAGTGGAGTACAGTAGAGGTAGAGTACAGTGGAGCAGAGTAGAGGTAGAGTACAGTGGAGTACAGTAGAGGTAGAGCACAGTAGAGCAGAGTAGAGGTAGAGTACAGTGGAGTATTGTAGAGGTCGAGCACAGTGGAGCACTGTAGAGGTAAAGTACAGTGGAGTACAGTAGAGATAGAGTACAGTGGTGCACAGTAGAGGTAGAGTACAGTGGAGCACAGTAGAGGTAGAGTACAGTGGAGCACTGTAGACGTATAGTACAGTGGAGCACAGTAGAGATAGATTACAGTGGAGTAGAGTAGAGATAGAGTACAGTGGAGTACAGTAGAGGTAGAGTGCAGTGGAGCACAGTAGAGGTAGAGTACAGCTGAGCACAGTAGAGGTAGAGTAGAGTGGAGCACAATAGAGGTAGAGTACAGTTGACTACAGTAGAGGTAGTGTACAGTGGAGCACAGTAGAGGTAGAGTACAGTGGAGCACAGTAGAGGTAGAGTACAGTGGAGTATAATAGAGGTAGAGTACAGTAGAGCACAGTAGAGATAGAGTACAGTAGAGCAGAGTAGAGGTAGAGTACAGTGGAGTACAGAAGAGGTAGAGTACAGTGGAGCACTGTAGAGGTGGTGTACAGTGGAGTACAGTAGAGGTAGAGTACAGTGGAGCACAGTAGAGATAGAGTACAGTAGAGCAGAGTAGAGGTAGAGTACAGTGGAGCACAGTAGAGCTAGATTACAGTGGAGTACAGTGGAGCACAGTAGAGGTGGAGTACAGTAGAGTAGAGTAGAGGTAGAGTACAGTGGAGTACAGTAGAGATAGAGTACAGTGGATTAGAGTAGAGATAGAGTACAGTGGAGTATAGTTGAGGTAGAGTACAGTGGAGCACAGTAGTGGTAGATTACAGTGGAGTATAGTTGAGGTAGACTACAGTGGAGTACAGTAGAGGTAGAGTACAGTGGAGCACAGTAGAGATAGAGTACAGTAGAGCAGAGTAGAGGTAGAGTACAGTGGAGTACAGTAGAGGTAGAGTACAGTGGAACACTGTAGAGGTGGAGTACAGTGGAGTACAGTAGAGGTAGAGTAGAGTGGAGCACATTAGAGGTGGAGTAGAGTAGAGTACAGTAGAGGTAGAGTACAGTGGAGCACTGTAGAGGTGGAGTACAGTGGAGTACAGTAGAGGTAGAGTACAGTGGAGCACAGTAGAGATAGAGTACAGTAGAGCAGAGTAGAGGTAGAGTACAGTGGAGTATAGTAGAGGTAGAGTACAGTGGAGCACTGTAGAGGTGGAGTACAGTGGAGTACAGTAGAGGTGGAGTACAGTAGAGTACAGTAGAGGTAGAGAACAGTACAGTACAGTAGAGGTAGAGTACATTGGAGTACAGTAGAGGTAGAGTACAGTAGAGCAAAATAGGGGTAGAATACAGTGGAGTACAGTACAGGTAGAGTACAGTGGAGTACAGTAGAGGTAGAGTACAGTGGAAGAGTACAGTGGAGTACAGTAGAAGTAGAGTACAGTGGAGCATAGTAGAGGTAGAGTACAGTTGAGTACAGTAGAGGTAGAGTACAGTGGAGCACAGTAGAGCTAGAGTAAAGTGGAGTAGAGTGGAGCACAGTAGAGGTGGAGTACAGTAGAGTAGAGTATAGGTTGAGTACAGTGGAGTACAGTAGAGATAGAGTAGAGTGGAGTAGAGTAGAGATAGAGTACAGTGGATTAGAGTAGAGATAGAGTACAGTGGAGTATAGTTGAGGTAGAGTACAGTGGAGTACGGTAGAGGTAGAGTACAGTGGAGTACAGTAGAGGTAGAGAACAGTACAGTACAGTAGAGGTAGAGCAGAGTGGAGTACAGTAGAGGTAGAGTACAGTAGAGCACAGTAGAGGTAGAATACAGTGGAGTACAGTAGAGGTAGAGTACAGTGGAGTACAGTAGAGGTAGAATACAGTGGATTACAGAAGAGATAGAGTACAGTGGAGCACAGTAGAGGTAGAGTACAGTGGAGCACAGTAGAGGTAGAGTACAGTGGAGTACAGTAGAGGTAGAGTACAGTGGAGTACAGTAGAGGTAGAGTACAGTGGAGCACAGTAGAGGTAGAGTACAGTGGAGTACAGTGGAGCACAGTAGAGGTGGAGTACAGTAGAGTACAGTAGAGGTAGAGTACAGTGGAGCACAGTAGAGGTAGAGTACAGTGGAGTACAGTGGAGTACAGTAGAGGTGGAGTACAGTAGAGTACAGTAGAGGTAGAGAACAGTACAGTACAGTAGAGGTAGAGTACAGTGGAGTACAGTAGAGGTAGAGTACAGTAGAGCAGAGTAGAGGTAGAATACAGTGGTGTACAGTAGAGGTGGAGTACAGTGGAGTACAGTAGAGGTAGAGTACAGTGGAGTACAGTAGAGGTAGAGTACAGTGGAGCACAGTAGAGGTAGAGTACAGTGGAGTACAGTAGAGGTAGAGTACAGTGGAGTACAGTGGAGGACAGTAGAGGTGGAGTACAGTAGAGTAGAGTATAGGTTGAGTACAGTGGAGTGCAGTAGAGATAGAGTAGAGTGGAGTAGAGTAGAGATAGAGTACAGTGGACTGGAGTAGATATAGAGTACAGTGGAGTATAGTTGAGGTAGAGTACAGTGGAGCACAGTAGTGGTAGAGTACAGTGGAGTATAGTTGAGGTAGACTAGAGTGGAGTACAGTAGAGGTAGAGTACAGTGGAATACAGTAGATATAGAGTACAGTAGAGCAGAGTAGAGGTAGAGTACAGTGGAGTACAGTAGAGGTAGAGTACAGTGGAACACTGTAGAGGTGGAGTACAGTGGAGTACAGTAGAAGGTAGAGTACAGTGGAGCACAGTAGAGATAGAGTACAATAGAGCAGAGTAGAGGTAGAGTACAGTGGAGTACAGTAGAGGTAGAGTACAGTGGAGCACTGTAGAGGTGGAGTACAGTGGAGTACAGTAGAGGTAGAGTACAGTGGAGCACAGTAGAGATAGAGTACAGTAGAGCACAGTAGAGGTAGAGTACAGTGGAGTATAGTAGAGGTAGAGTACAGTGGAGTACAGTAGAGGTAAAGTACAGTGGAGCATAGTAGATGTAGAGTACAGTGGAGCACAGTAGAGGTAGAGTACAGTGGAGTATAGTAGAGGTAGAGTACATTAGAGCACAGTAGAGATAGAGTACAGTAGAGCACAGTAGAGGTAGAGTACAGTAGAGCACAGTCGAGGAAGAGTACAGTGTAGTACAGTAGAGATAGAGTACAGTGGAGTACAGTAGAGATAGAGTACAGTCGAACACAGTAGAGATAAGTGCAGTGGAGAATAGTAGAGGTAGAGTACAGTGGAGTACAGTAGAGGTAGAGTACAGTGGAGTACAGTAGAGGTAGAGTAGAGTGGAGCACATTAGAGGTGGAGTAGAGTAGAGTACAGTAGAGGTAGAGTACAGTGGAGTACAACAGAAGTAGAGTACAGTGGAGTACAGTAGAGGTAGAGTAGAGTGGAGTACAGTAGAGGTAGAGTACAGTGGAGTACAGTAGAGGTAGAGTACAGTGGAGTAGAGTAGAGATAGAGTACAGTGGAGCACAGCAGAGGTAGAGTACAGTGGATCACAGTAGAGATAGAGTACAGTGGAGTACAGTGGAGCACAGTAGAGGTATAGTACAGTGGAGCATAGTAGAGATAGATTACAGTGGAGTAGAGTAGAGATAAGTACAGTGGAGTACAGTAGAGGTAGAGTACAGTGGAGCAGAGTAGAGGTAGAGTACAGTGGAGTACAGTAGAGGTAGAGCACAGTAGAGCAGAGTAGAGGTAGAGTACAGTGGAGTATTGTAGAGGTAGAGCACAGTGGAGCACTGTAGAGGTAAAGTACAGTGGAGTACAGTAGAGATAGAGTACAGTGGTGCACAGTAGAGGTAGAGTACAGTGGAGCACAGTAGAGGTAGAGTACAGTGGAGCACAGTAGATGTATAGTACAGTGGAGCACAGTAGAGATAGATTACAGTGGAGTAGAGTAGAGATAGAGTACAGTGGAGTACAGTAGAGGTAGAGTGCAGTGGAGCACAGTAGAGGTAGAGTACAGCTGAGCACAGTAGAGGTAGAGTAGAGTGGAGCACAGTAGAGGTAGAGTACAGTGGACTACAGTAGAGGTAGTGTACAGTGGAGCACAGTAGAGGTAGAGTACAGTGGAGCACAGTAGAGGTAGAGTACAGTGGAGTATAATAGAGGTAGAGTACAGTAGAGCACAGTAGAGATAGAGTACAGTAGAGCAGAGTAGAGGTAGGGTACAGTGGAGTACAGAAGAGGTAGAGTACAGTGGAGCACTGTAGAGGTGGAGTACAGTGGAGTACAGTAGAGGTAGAGTACAGTGGAGCACAGTAGAGATAGAGTACAGTAGAGCATAGTAGAGGTAGAGTACAGTGGAGCACAGTAGAGCTAGAGTACAGTGGAGTACAGTGGAGCACAGTAGAGGTGGAGTACAGTAGAGTAGAGTAGAGGTAGAGTACAGTGGAGTACAGTAGAGATAGAGTACAGTGGATTAGAGTAGAGATAGAGTACAGTGGAGTATAGTTGAGGTAGAGTACAGTGGAGCACAGTAGTGGTAGATTACAGTGGAGTATAGTTGAGGTAGACTACAGTGGAGTACAGTAGAGGTAGAGTACAGTGGAGCACAGTAGAGATAGAGTACAGTAGAGCAGAGTAGAGGTAGAGTACAGTGGAGTATAGTAGAGGTAGAGTACAGTGGAACACTGTAGAGGTGGAGTACAGTGGAGTACAGTAGAGGTAGAGTAGAGTGGAGCACATTAGAGGTGGAGTAGAGTAGAGTACAGTAGAGGTAGAGGACAGTGGAGCACTGTAGAGGTGGAGTACAGTGGAGTACAGTAGAGGTAGAGTACAGTGGAGCACAGTAGAGATAGAGTACAGTAGAGCAGAGTAGAGGTAGAGTACAGTGGAGTATAGTAGAGGTAGAGTACAGTGGAGCACTGTAGAGGTGGAGTACAGTGGAGTACAGTAGAGGTAGAGTACAGTGGAGCACAGTAGAGATAAGTGCAGTGGAGAATAGTAGAGGTAGAGTACAGTGGAGTACAGTAGAGGTAGAGTACAGTGGAGTACAGTAGAGGTAGAGTAGAGTGGAGCACATTAGAGGTGGAGTAGAGTAGAGTACAGTAGAGGTAGAGTACAGTGGAGTACAACAGAAGTAGAGTACAGTGGAGTACAGTAGAGGTAGAGTAGAGTGGAGTACAGTAGAGGTAGAGTACAGTGGAGTACAGTAGAGGTAGAGTACAGTGGAGTAGAGTAGAGATAGAGTACAGTGGAGCACAGCAGAGGTAGAGTACAGTGGATCACAGTAGAGATAGAGTACAGTGAAGTACAGTGGAGCAGAGTAGAGGTATAGTACAGTTGAGCATAGTAGAGATAGATTACAGTGGAGTAGAGTAGAGATAAGTACAGTGGAGTACAGTAGAGGTAGAGTACAGTGGAGCAGAGTAGAGGTAGAGTACAGTGGAGTACAGTAGAGGTAGAGCACAGTAGAGCAGAGTAGAGGTAGAGTACAGTGGAGTATTGTACAGGTAGAGCACAGTGGAGCACTGTAGAGGTAAAGTACAGTGGAGTACAGTAGAGATAGAGTACAGTGGTGCACAGTAGAGGTAGAGTACAGTGGAGCACAGTAGAGGTAGAGTACAGTGGAGCACAGTAGACGTATAGTACAGTGGAGCACAGTAGAGATAGATTACAGTGGAGTAGAGTAGAGATAGAGTACAGTGGAGTACAGTAGAGGTAGAGTGCAGTGGAGCACAGTAGAGGTAGAGTACAGCTGAGCACAGTAGAGGTAGAGTAGAGTGGAGCACAGTAGAGGTAGAGTACAGTGGAGTACAGTATAGGTAGAGTACAGTGGAGTACAGTAGAGGTAGAGTACAGTGGAGTACAGTGGAGCACAGTAGACGTATAGTACAGTGGAGCACAGTAGAGATAGATTACAGTGGAGTAGAGTAGAGATAGAGTACAGTGGAGTACAGTAGAGGTAGAGTACGGTAGAGCAGAGTAGAGGTAGAGTACAGTGGAGTACAGTAGAGGTAGAGTACAGTGGAGCACAGTAGAGGTAGAGTACAGTGGAGTACAGTAGAGGTAGAGTACAGTGGAGTACAGTAGAGGTAGAGTACAGTGGAGCACAGTAGAGGTAGAGTACAGTGGAGTACAGTGGAGCACAGTAGAGGTTTAGTACAGTAGAGTACAGTAGAGGTAGAGTACAGTGGAGCACAGTAGAGGTAGAGTACAGTGGAGTACAGTGGAGTACACTAGAGGTGGAGTACAGTAGAGTACAGTAGAGGTAGAGAACAGTACAGTAGAGTAGAGGTAGAGTACAGTGGAGTACAGTAGAGGTAGAGTACAGTAGAGCACAGTAGAGGTAGAATACAGTGGAGTACAGTAGAGGTAGAGTACAGTGGAGTACAGTAGAGGTAGAGTACAGTGGAGTACAGAAGAGGTAGAGTACAGTGGAGTACAGAAAATATAGAGTACAGTGGAGCACAGTAGAGGTAGAGTACAGTGGAGCACAGTAGAGGTAGAGAACAGTACAGTACAGTAGAGGTAGAGTAGAGTGGAGGACAGAAGAGGCAGAGTACAGTAGAGCACAGTAGAGGTAGAATACAGTGGAGTACAGTAGAGGTAGAGTACAGTGGATTACAGTAGAGGTAGAGTACAGTGGAGTACAGAAGAGATAGAGTACAGTGGATTACAGTAGAGGTAGAGTACAGTGGAGCACAGTAGAGGTAGAGTACAGTGGAGCACAGTAGAGGTAGAGTACAGTGGAGGACAGTAGAGGTAGAGTACAGTGGAGTACAGTAGAGGTAGAGTACAGTGGAGCACAGTAGAGGTAGAGTACAATTGAGTACAGAGGAGCACAGTAGAGGTGGAGTACAGTAGAGTAAAGTAGATGTAGAGTACAATGGAGCACAGTAGAGGTAGAGTAAAGTGGAGTACAGTGGAGTACAGTAGAGGTGGAGTACAGTAGAGTACAGTAGAGGTAGAGAACAGTACAGTACAGTAGAGGCAGAGTACAGTGGAGTACAGTAGAGGTAGAGTACAGTAGAGCACAGTAGAGGTAGAATACAGTGGAGTACAGTAGAGGTAGAGTACAGTGGAGTACAGTAGAGGTAGAGTACAGTGGAGTACAGTAGAGGTAGAGAACAGTACAGTACAGTAGAGGTAGAGTACATTGGAGTACAGTAGAGGTAGAGTACAGTAGAGCACAATAGAGGTAGAATACAGTGGAGTACAGTACAGGTAGAGTACAGTGGAGTACAGTAGAGGTAGAGTACAGTGGAAGAGTACAGTGGAGTACAGTAGAAGTAGAGTACAGTGGAGCATAGTAGAGGTAGAGTACAGTTGAGTACAGTAGAGGTAGAGTACAGTGGAGCACAGTAGAGCTAGAGTAAAGTGGAGTACAGTGGAGCACAGTAGAGGTGGAGTACAGTAGAGTAGAGTATAGGTTGAGTACAGTGGAGTACAGTAGAGATAGAGTAGAGTGGAGTAGAGTAGAGATAGAGTACAGTGGATTAGAGTAGAGATAGAGTACAGTGGAGTATAGTTGAGGTAGAGTACAGTGGAGTACGGTAGAGGTAGAGTACAGTGGAGTACAGTAGAGGTAGAGAACAGTACAGTACAGTAGAGGTAGAGTAGAGTGGAGTACAGTAGAGGTAGAGTACAGTAGAGCACAGTAGAGGTAGAATACAGTGGAGTACAGTAGAGGTAGAGTACAGTGGAGTACAGTAGAGGTAGAGTACAGTGGATTTCAGAAGAGATAGAGTACAGTGGAGCACAGTAGAGGTAGAGTACCGTGGAGCACAGTAGAGGTAGAGTACAGTGGAGTACAGTAGAGGTAGAGTACAGTGGAGTACAGTGGAGTACAGTAGAGGTAGAGTACAGTGGAGCACAGTAGAGGTAGAGTACAGTGGAGTACAGTGGAGCACAGTAGAGGTGGAGTACAGTAGAGTACAGTAGAGGTAGAGTACAGTGGAGCACAGTAGAGGTAGAGTACAGTGGAGTACAGTGGAGTACAGTAGAGGTGGAGTACAGTAGAGTACAGTAGAGGTAGAGAACAGTACAGTACAGTAGAGGTAGAGTACAGTGGAGTACAGTAGAGGTAGAGTACAGTAGAGCAGAGTAGAAGTAGAATACAGTGGTGTACAGTAGAGGTGGAGTACAGTGGAGTACAGTAGAGGTAGAGTACAGTGGAGTACAGTAGAGGTAGAGTACAGTGGAGCACAGTAGAGGTAAGGTACAGTGGAGTACAGTAGAGGTAGAGTACAGTGGAGTACAGTGGAGCACAGTAGAGGTGGAGTACAGTAGAGTAGAGTATAGGTTGAGTACAGTGGAGTGCAGTAGAGATAGAGTAGAGTGGAGTAGAGTAGAGATAGAGTACAGTGGACTAGAGTAGATATAGAGTACAGTGGAGTATAGTTGAGGTAGAGTACAGTGGAGCACAGTAGTGGTAGAGTACAGTGGAGTATAGTTGAGGTAGACTACAGTGGAGTACAGTAGAGGTAGAGTACAGTGGAATACAGTAGATATAGAGTACAGTAGAGCAGAGTAGAGGTAGAGTACAGTGGAGTACAGTAGAGGTAGAGTACAGTGGAACACTGTAGAGGTGGAGTACAGTGGAGTACAGTAGAGGTAGAGTACAGTGGAGCACAGTAGAGATAGAGTACAATAGAGCAGAGTAGAGGTAGAGTACAGTGGAGTACAGTAGAGGTAGAGTACAGTGGAGCACTGTAGAGGTGGAGTACAGTGGAGTACAGTAGAGGTAGAGTACAGTGGAGCACAGTAGAGATAGAGTACAGTAGAGCACAGTAGAGGTAGAGTACAGTGGAGTATAGTAGAGGTAGAGTACAGTGGAGTACAGTAGAGGTAAAGTACAGTGGAGCATAGTAGATATAGAGTACAGTGGAGCACAGTAGAGGTAGAGTACAGTGGAGCACAGCAGAGGTAGAGTACAGTGGAGTATAGTAGAGGTAGAGTACATTAGAGCACAGTAGAGATAGAGTACAGTAGAGCACAGTAGAGGTAGAGTACAGTAGAGCACAGTCGAGGAAGAGTACAGTGTAGTACAGTAGAGATAGAGTACAGTGGAGTACAGTAGAGGTAGAGTAGAGTGGAGTACAGTAGAGGTAGAGTACAGTGGAGTACAGTAGAGGTAGAGTACAGTGGATCACAGTAGAGATAGAGTACAGTGGAGTACAGTGGAGCACAGTAGAGGTATAGTACAGTGGAGCATAGTAGAGATAGATTACAGTGGAGTAGAGTAGAGATAAGTACAGTGGAGTACAGTAGAGGTAGAGTACAGTGGAGCAGAGTAGAGGTAGAGTACAGTGGAGTACAGTAGAGGTAGAGCACAGTAGAGCAGAGTAGAGGTAGAGTACAGTGGAGTATTGTAGAGGTAGAGCACAGTGGAGCACTGTAGAGGTAAAGTACAGTGGAGTACAGTAGAGATAGAGTACAGTGGTGCACAGTAGAGGTAGAGTACAGTGGAGCACAGTAGAGGTAGAGTACAGTGGAGCACAGTAGACGTATAGTACAGTGGAGCACAGTAGAGATAGATTACAGTGGAGTAGAGTAGAGATAGAGTACAGTGGAGTACAGTAGAGGTAGAGTGCAGTGGAGCACAGTAGAGGTAGAGTACAGCTGAGCACAGTAGAGGTAGAGTAGAGTGGAGCACAGTAGAGGTAGAGTACAGTGGACTACAGTAGAGGTAGTGTACAGTGGAGCACAGTAGAGGTAGAGTACAGTGGAGTACAGTGGAGCACAGTAGAGGTGGAGTACAGTAGAGTACAGTAGAGGTAGAGTACAGTGGAGCACAGTAGAGGTAGAGTACAGTGGAGTACAGTGGAGTACACTAGAGGTGGAGTACAGTAGAGTACAGTAGAGGTAGAGAACAGTACAGTAGAGTAGAGGTAGAGTACAGTGGAGTACAGTAGAGGTAGAGTACAGTAGAGCACAGTAGAGGTAGAATACAGTGGAGTACAGTAGAGGTAGAGTACAGTGGAGTACAGTACAGGTAGAGTACAGTGGAGTACAGAAGAGGTAGAGTACAGTGGAGTACAGAAAAGATAGAGTACAGTGGAGCAGAGTAGAGGTAGAGTACAGTGGAGCACAGTAGAGGTAGAGAACAGTACAGTACAGTAGAGGTAGAGTAGAGTGGAGCACAGTAGAGGTAGAGTACAGTGGAGGACAGTAGAGGTAGAGTACAGTGGAGTACAGTAGAGGTAGAGTACAGTGGAGCACAGTAGAGGTAGAGTACAATGGAGTACAGAGGAGCACAGTAGAGGTGGAGTACAGTAGAGTAAAGTAGATGTAGAGTACAGTGGAGCACAGTAGAGGTAGAGTAAAGTGGAGTACAGTGGAGTACAGTAGAGGTGGAGTACAGTAGAGTACAGTAGAGGTAGAGAACAGTACAGTACAGTAGAGGCAGAGTACAGTGGAGTACAGTAGAGGTAGAGTACAGTAGAGCACAGTAGAGGTAGAATACAGTGGAGTACAGTAGAGGTAGAGTACAGTGGAGTACAGTAGAGGTAGAGTACAGTGGAGTACAGTAGAGGTAGAGAACAGTACAGTACAGTAGAGGTAGAGTACATTGGAGTACAGTAGAGGTAGAGTACAGTAGAGCACAATAGAGTTAGAATACAGTGGAGTACAGTACAGGTAGAGTACAGTGGAGTACAGGTGAGGTAGAGTACAGTGGAAGAGTACAGTGGAGTACAGTAGAAGTAGAGTACAGTGGAGCATAGTAGAGGTAGAGTACAGTTGAGTACAGTAGAGGTAAAGTACAGTGGAGCACAGTAGAGCTAGAGTAAAGTGGAGTACAGTGGAGCACAGTAGAGGTGGAGTACAGTAGAGTAGAGTATAGGTTGAGTACAGTGGAGTACAGTAGAGATAGAGTAGAGTGGAGTAGAGTAGAGATAGAGTACAGTGGATTAGAGTAGAGATAGAGTACAGTGGAGTATAGTTGAGGTAGAGTACAGTGGAGTACGGTAGAGGTAGAGTACAGTGGAGTACAGTAGAGGTAGAGAACAGTACAGTACAGTAGAGGTAGAGTAGAGTGGAGTACAGTAGAGGTAGAGTACAGTAGAGCACAGTAGAGGTAGAATACAGTGGAGTACAGTAGAGGTAGAGTACAGTGGAGTACAGTAGAGGTAGAGTACAGTGGATTACAGAAGAGATAGAGTACAGTGGAGCACAGTAGAGGTAGAGTACAGTGGAGCACAGTAGAGGCAGAGTACAGTGGAGTACAGTAGAGGTAGAGTACAGTGGAGTACAGTGGAGTACAGTAGAGGTAGAGTACAGTGGAGCACAGTAGAGGTAGAGTACAGTGGAGTACAGTGGAGCACAGTAGAGGTGGAGTACAGTAGAGTACAGTAGAGGTAGAGTACAGTGGAGCACAGTAGAGGTAGAGTAAAGTGGAGTACAGTGGAGTACAGTAGAGGTGGAGTACAGTAGAGTACAGTAGAGGTAGAGAACAGTACAGTACAGTAGAGGTAGAGTACAGTGGAGTACAGTAGAGGTAGAGTACAGTAGAGCAGAGTAGAGGTAGAATACAGTGGTGTACAGTAGAGGTGGAGTACAGTGGAGTACAGTAGAGGTAGAGTACAGTGGAGTACAGTAGAGGTAGAGTACAGTGGAGCACAGTAGAGGTAGAGTACAGTGGAGTACAGTAGAGGTAGAGTACAGTGGAGTACAGTGGAGCACAGTAGAGGTGGAGTACAGTAGAGTAGAGTATAGGTTGAGTACAGTGGAGTGCAGTAGAGATAGAGTAGAGTGGAGTAGAGTAGAGATAGAGTACAGTGGACTAGAGTAGATATAGAGTACAGTGGAGTATAGTTGAGGTAGAGTACAGTGGAGCACAGTAGTGGTAGAGTACAGTGGAGTATAGTTGAGGTAGACTACAGTGGAGTACAGTAGAGGTAGAGTACAGTGGAATACAGTAGATATAGAGTACAGTAGAGCAGAGTAGAGGTAGAGTACAGTGGAGTATAGTAGAGGTAGAGTACAGTGGAACACTGTAGAGGTGGAGTACAGTGGAGTACAGTAGAGGTAGAGTACAGTGGAGCACAGTAGAGATAGAGTACAATAGAGCAGAGTAGAGGTAGAGTACAGTGGAGTACAGTAGAGGTAGAGTACAGTGGAGCACAGTAGAGATAGAGTACAGTAGAGCACAGTAGAGGTAGAGTACAGTGGAGTATAGTAGAGGTAGAGTACAGTGGAGTACAGTAGAGGTAAAGTACAGTGGAGCATAGTAGATGTAGAGTACAGTGGAGCACAGTAGAGGTAGAGTACAGTGGAGCACAGCAGAGGTAGAGTACAGTGGAGTATAGTAGAGGTAGAGTACATTAGAGCACAGTAGAGATAGAGTACAGTAGAGCACAGTAGAGGTAGAGTACAGTAGAGCACAGTCGAGGAAGAGTACAGTGTAGTACAGTAGAGATAGAGTACAGTGGAGTACAGTAGAGATATTGTACAGTCGAACAAAGTAGAGATAAGTGCAGTGGAGAATAGTAGAGGTAGAGTACAATGGAGTACAGTAGAGGTAGAGTACAGTGGAGTACAGTAGAGGTAGAGTAGAGTGGAGCACATTAGAGGTGGAGTAGAGTAGAGTACAGTAGAGGTAGAGTACAGTGGAGTACAACAGAAGTAGAGTACAGTGGAGTACAGTAGAGGTAGAGTAGAGTGGAGTACAGTAGAGGTAGAGTACAGTGGAGTACAGTAGAGGTAGAGTACAGTGGAGTAGAGTAGAGATAGAGTACAGTGGAGCACAGCAGAGGTAGAGTACAGTGGATCACAGTAGAGATAGAGTACAGTGGAGTACAGTGGAGCACAGTAGAGGTATAGTACAGTGGAGCATAGTAGAGATAGATTACAGTGGAGTAGAGTAGAGATAAGTACAGTGGAGTACAGTAGAGGTAGAGTACAGTGGAGCAGAGTAGAGGTAGAGTACAGTGGAGTACAGTAGAGGTAGAGCACAGTAGAGCAGAGTAGAGGTAGAGTACAGTGGAGTATTGTAGAGATAGAGTACAGTGGAGCACAGCAGAGGTAGAGTACAGTGGATCACAGTAGAGATAGAGTACAGTGGAGTACAGTGGAGCACAGTAGAGTTATAGTACAGTGGAGCATAGTAGAGATAGATTACAGTGGAGTAGAGTAGAGATAAGTACAGTGGAGTACAGTAGAGGTAGAGTACAGTGGAGCAGAGTAGAGGTAGAGTACAGTGGTGCACAGTAGAGGTAGAGTACAGTGGAGCACAGTAGAGGTAGAGTACAGTGGAGCACAGTAGACATATAGTACAGTGGAGCACAGTAGAGATAGATTACAGTGGAGTAGAGTAGAGATAGAGTACAGTGGAGTACAGTAGAGGTAGAGTGCAGTGGAGCACAGTAGAGGTAGAGTACAGCTGAGCACAGTAGAGGTAGAGTAGAGTGGAGCACAGTAGAGGTAGAGTACAGTGGACTACAGTAGAGGTAGTGTACAGTGGAGCACAGTAGAGGTAGAGTACAGTGGAGCACAGTAGAGGTAGAGTACAGTGGAGTATAATAGAGGTAGAGTACAGTAGAGCACAGTAGAGATAGAGTACAGTGGAGCAGAGTAGAGGTAGGGTACAGTGGAGT
Source organism: Tiaroga cobitis (assembly GCA_030578255.1). Taxonomy (NCBI): domain Eukaryota; kingdom Metazoa; phylum Chordata; class Actinopteri; order Cypriniformes; family Leuciscidae; genus Tiaroga; species Tiaroga cobitis. The sequence continues at coordinate 402,550 of JAROOI010000068.1, read as the reverse complement.
ACAGAAGAGGTAGAGTACAGTGGAGCACTGTAGAGGTGGAGTACAGTGGAGTACAGTAGAGGTAGAGTACAGTGGAGCACAGTAGAGATAGAGTACAGTAGAGCACAGTAGAGGTAGAGTACAGTGGAGCACAGTAGAGCTAGAGTACAGTGGAGTACAGTGGAGCACAGTAGAGGTGGAGTACAGTAGAGTAGAGTAGAGGTAGAGTACAGTGGAGTACAGTAGAGATAGAGTACAGTGGATTAGAGTAGAGATAGAGTACAGTGGAGTATAGTTGAGGTAGAGTACATTGGAGCACAGTAGTGGTAGATTACAGTGGAGTATAGTTGAGGTAGACTACAGTGGAGTATAGTAGAGGTAGAGTACAGTGGAGCACAGTAGAGATAGAGTAGAGTAGAGCAGAGTAGAGGTAGAGTACAGTGGAGTACAGTAGAGGTAGAGTACAGTGGAACACTGTAGAGGTGGAGTACAGTGGAGTACAGTAGAGGTAGAGTAGAGTGGAGCACATTAGAGGTGGAGTAGAGTAGAGTACAGTAGAGGTAGAGTACAGTGGAGCACTGTAGAGGTGGAGTACAGTGGAGTACAGTAGAGGTAGAGTACAGTGGACCACAGTAGAGATAGAGTACAGTAGAGCAGAGTAGAGGTAGAGTACAGTGGAGTAAAGTAGAGGTAGAGGACAGTGGAGCACTGTAGAGGTGGAGTACAGTGGAGTACAGTAGAGGTAGAGTACAGTGGAGCACAGTAGAGATAAGTGCAGTGGAGAATAGTAGAGGTAGAGTACAGTGGAGTACAGTAGAGGTAGAGTACAGTGGAGTACAGTAGAGGTAGAGTAGAGTGGAGCACATTAGAGGTGGAGTAGAGTAGAGTACAGTAGAGGTAGAGTACAGTGGAGTACAACAGAAGTAGAGTACAGTGGAGTACAGTAGAGGTAGAGTAGAGTGGAGTACAGTAGAGGTAGAGTACAGTGGAGTACAGTAGAGGTAGAGTACAGTGGAGTAGAGTAGAGATAGAGTACAGTGGAGCACAGCAGAGGTAGAGTACAGTGGATCACAGTAGAGATAGAGTACAGTGGAGTACAGTGGAGCACAGTAGAGGTATAGTACAGTGGAGCATAGTAGAGATAGATTACAGTGGAGTAGAGTAGAGATAAGTACAGTGGAGTACAGTAGAGGTAGAGTACAGTGGAGCAGAGTAGAGGTAGAGTACAGTGGAGTACAGTAGAGGTAGAGCACAGTAGAGCAGAGTAGAGGTAGAGTACAGTGGAGTATTGTAGAGGTAGAGCACAGTGGAGCACTGTAGAGGTAAAGTACAGTGGAGTACAGTAGAGATAGAGTACAGTGGTGCACAGTAGAGGTAGAGTACAGTGGAGCACAGTAGAGGTAGAGTACAGTGGAGCACAGTAGACGTATAGTACATTGGAGCACAGTAGAGATAGATTACAGTGGAGTAGAGTAGAGATAGAGTACAGTGGAGTACAGTAGAGGTAGAGTGCAGTGGAGCACAGTAGAGGTAGAGTACAGCTGAGCACAGTAGAGGTAGAGTAGAGTGGAGCACAATAGAGGTAGAGTACAGTGGACTACAGTAGAGGTAGTGTTCAGTGGAGCACAGTAGAGGTAGAGTACAGTGGAGCACAGTAGAGGTAGAGTACAGTGGAGTATAATAGAGGTAGAGTACAGTAGAGCACAGTAGAGATAGAGTACAGTAGAGCAGAGTAGAGGTAGAGTACAGTGGAGTACAGAAGAGGTAGAGTACAGTGGAGCACTGTAGAGGTGGAGTACAGTGGAGTACAGTAGAGGTAGAGTACAGTGGAGCACAGTAGAGATAGAGTACAGTAGAGCACAGTAGAGGTAGAGTACAGTGGAGCACAGTAGAGCTAGATTACAGTGGAGTACAGTGGAGCACAGTAGAGGTGGAGTACAGTAGAGTAGAGTAGAGGTAGAGTACAGTGGAGTACAGTAGAGATAGAGTACAGTGGATTAGAGTAGAGATAGAGTACAGTGGAGTATAGTTGAGGTAGAGTACAGTGGAGCACAGTAGTGGTAGATTACAGTGGAGTATAGTTGAGGTAGACTACAGTGGAGTACAGTAGAGGTAGAGTACAGTGGAGCACAGTAGAGATAGAGTACAGTAGAGCAGAGTAGAGGTAGAGTACAGTGGAGTACAGTAGAGGTAGAGTACAGTGGAACACTGTAGAGGTGGAGTACAGTGTAGTACAGTAGAGGTAGAGTAGAGTGGAGCACATTAGAGGTGGAGTAGAGTAGAGTACAGTAGAGGTAGAGTACAGTGGAGCACTGTAGAGGTGGAGTACAGTGGAGTACAGTAGAGGTAGAGTACAGTGGAGCACAGTAGAGATAGAGTACAGTAGAGCAGAGTAGAGGTAGAGTACAGTGGAGTATAGTAGAGGTAGAGTACAGTGGAGCACTGTAGAGGTGGAGTACAGTGGAGTACAGTAGAGGTGGAGTACAGTAGAGTACAGTAGAGGTAGAGAACAGTACAGTACAGTAGAGGTAGAGTACATTGGAGTACAGTAGAGGTAGAGTACAGTAGAGCACAATAGAGGTAGAATACAGTGGAGTACAGTACAGGTAGAGTACAGTGGAGTACAGTAGAGGTAGAGTACAGTGGAAGAGTACAGTGGAGTACAGTAGAAGTAGAGTACAGTGGAGCATAGTAGAGGTAGAGTACAGTTGAGTACAGTAGAGGTAGAGTACAGTGGAGCATAGTAGAGCTAGAGTAAAGTGGAGTACAGTGGAGCACAGTAGAGGTGGAGTACAGTAGAGTAGAGTATAGGTTGAGTACAGTGGAGTACAGTAGATATAGAGTAGAGTGGAGTAGAGTAGAGATAGAGTACAGTGGATTAGAGTAGAGATAGAGTACAGTGGAGTATAGTTGAGGTAGAGTACAGTGGAGTACGGTAGAGGTAGAGTACAGTGGAGTACAGTAGAGGTAGAGAACATTACAGTACAGTAGAGGTAGAGTAGAGTGGAGTACAGTAAAGGTAGAGTACAGTAGAGCACAGTAGAGGTAGAATACAGTGGAGTACAGTAGAGGTAGAGTACAGTGGAGTACAGTAGAGGTAGAATACAGTGGATTACAGAAGAGATAGAGTACAGTGGAGCACAGTAGAGGTAGAGTACAGTGGAGCACAGTAGAGTTAGAGTACAGTGGAGTACAGTAGAGGTAGAGTACAGTGGAGTACAGTAGAGGTAGAGTACAGTGGAGCACAGTAGAGGTAGAGTACAGTGGAGTACAGTGGAGCACAGTAGAGGTGGAGTACAGTAGAGTACAGTAGAGGTAGAGTACAGTGGAGCACAGTAGAGGTAGAGTACAGTGGAGTACAGTGGAGTACAGTAGAGGTGGAGTACAGTAGAGTACAGTAGAGGTAGAGAACAGTACAGTACAGTAGAGGTAGAGTACAGTGGAGTACAGTAGAGGTAGAGTACAGTAGAGCAGAGTAGAGGTAGAATACAGTGGTGTACAGTAGAGGTGGAGTACAGTGGAGTACAGTAGAGGTAGAGTACAGTGGAGTACAGTAGAGGTAGAGTACAGTGGAGCACAGTAGAGGTAGAGTACAGTGGAGTACAGTAGAGGTAGAGTACAGTGGAGTACAGTGGAGCACAGTAGAGGTGGAGTACAGTAGAGTAGAGTATAGGTTGAGTACAGTGGAGTGCAGTAGAGATAGAGTAGAGTGGAGTAGAGTAGAGATAGAGTACAGTGGACTAGAGTAGATATAGAGTACAGTGGAGTATAGTTGAGGTAGAGTACAGTGGAGCACAGTAGTGGTAGAGTACAGTGGAGTATAGTTGAGGTAGACTACAGTGGAGTACAGTAGAGGTAGAGTACAGTGGAATACAGTAGATATAGAGTACAGTAGAGCAGAGTAGAGGTAGAGTACAGTGGAGTACAGTAGAGGTAGAGTACAGTGGAACACTGTAGAGGTGGAGTACAGTGGAGTACAGTAGAGGTAGAGTACAGTGGAGCACAGTAGAGATAGAGTACAATAGAGCAGAGTAGAGGTAGAGTACAGTGGAGTACAGTAGAGGTAGAGTACAGTGGAGCACTGTAGAGGTGGAGTACAGTGGAGTACAGTAGAGGTAGAGTACAGTGGAGCACAGTAGAGATAGAGTACAGTAGAGCACAGTAGAGGTAGAGTACAGTGGAGTATAGTAGAGGTAGAGTACAGTGGAGTACAGTAGAGGTAAAGTACAGTGGAGCATAGTAGATGTAGAGTACAGTGGAGCACAGTAGAGGTAGAGTACAGTGGAGTATATTAGAGGTAGAGTACATTAGAGCACAGTAGAGATAGAGTACAGTAGAGCACATTAGAGGTAGAGTACAGTAGAGCACAGTCGAGGAAGAGTACAGTGTAGTACAGTAGAGATAGAGTACAGTGGAGTACAGTAGAGATAGAGTACAGTCGAACACAGTAGAGATAAGTGCAGTGGAGAATAGTAGAGGTAGAGTACAGTGGAGTACAGTAGAGGTAGAGTACAGTGGAGTACAGTAGAATTAGAGTACAATGGAGTATAGTAGAGGTAGAGTACAGTGGAGTACAGTAGAGGTAGATTACAGTGGAGCACAGTAGAGGTAGAGTACAGTGGAGTTTAGTTGAGGTAGACTACAGTGGAGTACAGTAGAGGTAGAGTACAGTGGAGTACAGTAGAGGTAGAGTACAGTGGAGTACAGTAGAGGTAGAGAACAGTACAGTACAGTAGAGGTAGAGTAGAGTGGAGTACAGTAGAGATAGAGTACAGTAGAGCACAGTAGAGGTAGAATACAGTGGAGTACAGTAGAGGTAGAGTACAGTGGAGTACAGTAGAGGTAGAGTACAGTGGAGTACAGAAGAGATAGAGTACAGTGGAGCACATTAGAGGTAGAGTACAGTGGAGTACAGTAGAGGTAGAGTACAGTGGAGTATAGTAGAGGTAGAGTACAGTGGAGCACAGTAGAGGTAGAGTACAGTGGAATACAGAAGAGATAGAGTACAGTGGAGCACAGTAGAGGTAGAGTACAGTGGAGCACAGTAGAGGTAGAGTACAGTGGAGCACAGTAGAGGTAGAGTACAGTGGAGTACAGTAGAGGTAGAGTACAGTGGAGTATAGTAGAGGTAGAGTACAGTGGAGCACAGTAGAGGTAGAGTACAGTGGAGTACAGTGGAGCACAGTAGAGGTGGAGTACAGTAGAGTATAGTAGATGTAGAGTACAGTGGATCACAGTAGAGGTAGAGTAAAGTGGAGTACAGAGGATTACAGTAGAGGTGGAGTACAGTAGAGTACAGTAGAGGTAGAGAACAGTACAGTACAGTAGAGGCAGAGTACAGTGGAGTACAGTAGAGGTAGAGTACAGTAGAGCACAGTAGAGGTAGAATACAGTGGAGTACAGTAGAGGTAGAGTACAGTGGAGTACAGTAGAGGTAGAGAACAGTACAGTACAGTAGAGGTAGAGTACAGTGGAGTACAGTAGAGGTAGAGTACAGTAGAGCACAGTAGAGGTAGAGTACAGTGGAGTACAATAGAGGTAGAGTACAGTAGAGCACAGTAGAGGTAGAATACAGTGGAGTACAGTAGAGGTAGAGTACAGTGGAGTACAGTAGAGGTAGAGTACAGTGGAGTACAGTAGAGGTAGAGTACAGAGGAGCACAGTAGAGGTAGAGTACAGTGGAGCACAGTAGAGCTAGAGTACAGTGGAGTACAGTGGAGCACAGTAGAGGTGGAGTACAGTAGAGTAGAGTATAGGTTGAGTACAGTGGAGTACAGTAGAGATAGAGTAGAGTGGAGTAGTGTAGAGATAGAGTACAGTGGATTAGAGTAGAGATAGAGTACAGTGGAGTATAGTTGAGGTAGAGTACAGTGGAGTACAGTAGAGGTAGAGTACAGTGGAGTACAGTAGAGGTAGAGAACAGTACAGTACAGTAGAGGTAGAGTAGAGTGGAGTACAGTAGAGGTAGAGTACAGTAGAGCACAGTAGAGGTAGAATACAGTGGAGTACACTAGAGGTAGAGTACAGTGGAGTACAGTAGAGGTAGAGTACAGTGGAGTACAGAAGAGATAGAGTACTGTGGAGCACAGTAGAGGTAGAGTACAGTGGAGCACAGTAGAGGTAGAGTACAGTGGAGCACAGTAGAGGTAGAGTACAGTGGAGTACAGTAGAGGTAGAGTACAGTGGAGTACAGTAGAGGTAGAGTACAGTGGAGCACAGTAGAGGTAGAGTACAGTGGAGTACAGTGGAGCAAAGTAGAGGTGGAGTACAGTAGAGTATAGTAGATGTAGAGTACAGTGGATCACAGTAGAGGTAGAGTAAAGTGGAGTACAGTGGAGTACAGTAGAGGTGGAGTACAGTAGAGTACAGTAGAGGTAGAGAACAGTACAGTACAGTAGAGGCAGAGTACAGTGGAGTACAGTAGAGGTAGAGTACAGTAGAGCACAGTAGAGGTAGAATACAGTGGAGTACAGTAGAGGTAGAGTACAGTGGAGTACAGTAGAGGTAGAGAACAGTACAGTACAGTAGAGGTAGAGTACAGTGGAGTACAGTAGAGGTAGAGTACAGTAGAGCACATTAGAGGTAGAGTACAGTGGAGTACAGTAGAGGTAGAGTACAGTAGAGCACAGTAGAGGTAGAATACAGTGGAGTACAGTAGAGGTAGAGTACAGTGAAGTACAGTAGAGGTAGAGAACAGTACAGTACAGTAGAGGTAGAGTACAGTGGAGTACAGGAGAGGTAGAGTACAGTAGAGCACAGTAGAGGTAGAATACAGTGGAGTACAGTAGAGGTAGAGTAGAGTGGAGTACAGTAGAGGTAGAGTACAGTAGAGCACAGTAGAGGTAGAATACAGTGGAGTACAGTAGAGGTAGAGTACAGTGGAGTACAGTAGAGGTAGAGTACAGTAGAGCACAGTAGAGGTAGAGTACAGTGGAGTACAGTAGAGGTAGAGTACAGTGGAGCACAGTAGAGCTAGAATACAGTGGAGTACAGTGGAGTACAGTAGAGGTGGAGTAGAGTAGAGTAGAGTATAGGTATAGTACAGTGGAGTACAGTAGAGATAGAGTAGAGTGGAGTAGAGTAGAGATAGAGTACAGTGGATTAGAGTAGAGATAGAGTAACGTGGAGTATAGTTGAGGTAGAGTACAGTGGAGCACAGTAGAGGTAGAGTACAGTGGAGTATAGTTGAGGTAGACTACAGTGGAGTACAGTAGAGGTAGAGTACAGTGGAGCACAGTAGAGATAGAGTACGGTAGAGTACAGTGGAGTACAGTAGAGGTAGAGTACAGTGGAGCACTGTAGAGGTGGAGTACAGTGGAGTACAGTAGAGGTAGAGTACAGTGGAGCACAGTAGAGATAGAGTACAGTAGAGCACAGTAGAGGTAGAGTACAGTGGAGCACAGTAGAGGTAGAGTATAGTGGAGTATAGTTGAGGTAGACTACAGTGGAGTACAGTAGAGGTAGAGTACAGTGGAGTACAGTAGAGGTAGAGTACAGTGGAGCACAGTAGAGGTAGAGTACAGTGGAGTATAGTTGAGGTAGACTACTGTGGAGTACAGTAGAGGTAGAGTACAGTGGAGCACAGTAGAGATAGAGTACAGTAGAGCAGAGTAGAGGTAGAGTACAGTGGAGTACAGTAGAGGTAGAGTACAGTGGAGCACAGTAGAGGTAGAGTACAGTGGAGTACAGTGGAGCACAGTAGAGGTGGAGTACAGTAGAGTATAGTAGATGTAGAGTACAGTGGATCACAGTAGAGGTAGAGTAAAGTGGAGTACAGAGGATTACAGTAGAGGTGGAGTACAGTAGAGTACAGTAGAGGTAGAGAACAGTACAGTACAGTAGAGGCAGAGTACAGTGGAGTACAGTAGAGGTAGAGTACAGTAGAGCACAGTAGAGGTAGAATACAGTGGAGTACAGTAGAGGTAGAGTACAGTGGAGTACAGTAGAGGTAGAGAACAGTACAGTACAGTAGAGGTAGAGTACAGTGGAGTACAGTAGAGGTAGAGTACAGTAGAGCACAGTAGAGGTAGAGTACAGTGGAGTACAATAGAGGTAGAGTACAGTAGAGCACAGTAGAGGTAGAATACAGTGGAGTACAGTAGAGGTAGAGTACAGTGGAGTACAGTAGAGGTAGAGTACAGTGGAGTACAGTAGAGGTAGAGTACAGAGGAGCACAGTAGAGGTAGAGTACAGTGGAGCACAGTAGAGCTAGAGTACAGTGGAGTACAGTGGAGCACAGTAGAGGTGGAGTACAGTAGAGTAGAGTATAGGTATAGTACAGTGGAGTACAGTAGAGATAGAGTAGAGTGGAGTAGAGTAGAGATAGAGTACAGTGGATTAGAGTAGAGATAGAGTACAGTGGAGTATAGTTGAGGTAGAGTACAGTGGAGCACAGTAGAGGTAGAGTACAGTGGAGTATAGTTGAGGTAGACTACAGTGGAGTACAGTAGAGGTAGAGTACAGTGGAGCACAGTAGAGATAGAGTACAGTAGAGCACAGTAGAGGTAGAGTACAGTGGAGCACAGTAGAGGTAGAATACAGTGGAGTACAGTAGAGGTAGAGTACAGTGGAGTACAGTAGAGGTGTAGAACAGTACAGTACAGTAGAGGTAGAGTACAGTGGAGTACAGTAGAGGTAGAGTACAGTAGAGCACAGTAGAGGTAGAGTACAGTGGAGTACAGTAGAGGTAGAGTACAGTAGAGCACAGTAGAGGTAGAATACAGTGGAGTACAGTAGAGGTAGAGTACAGTGGAGTACAGTAGAGGTAGAGTACAGTGGAGTACAGTAGAGGTAGAGTACAGAGGAGCACAGTAGAGGTAGAGTACAGTGGAGCACAGTAGAGCTAGAGTACAGTGGAGCACAGTGGAGCACAGTAGAGGTGGAGTACAGTAGAGTAGAGTATAGGTTGAGTACAGTGGAGTACAGTAGAGATAGAGTAGAGTGGAGTAGAGTAGAGATAGAGTACAGTGGATTAGAGTAGAGATAGAGTACAGTGGAGTATAGTTGAGGTAGAGTACAGTGGAGTACAGTAGAGGTAGAGTACAGTAGAGGTAGAGAACAGTACAGTACAGTAGAGGTAGAGTAGAGTGGAGTACAGTAGAGGTAGAGTACAGTAGAGCACAGTAGAGGTAGAATACAGTGGAGTACAGTAGAGGTAAAGTACAGTGGAGTACAGTAGAGGTAGAGTACAGTGGAGTACAGAAGAGATAGAGTACTGTGGAGCACAGTAGAGGTAGAGTACAGTGGAGCACAGTAGAGGTAGAGTACAGTGGAGCACAGTAGAGGTAGAGTACAGTGGAGTACAGTAGAGGTAGAGTACAGTGGAGTACAGTAGAGGTAGAGTACAGTGAAGCACAGTAGAGGTAGAGTACAGTGGAGTACAGTGGAGCACAGTAGAGGTGGAGTACAGTAGAGTACAGTAGAGGTAGAGTACAGTGGAGCACAGTAGAGGTAGAGTACAGTGGAGTACAGTAGAGGTAGAGTACAGTGGAGTATAGTTGAGGTAGACTACAGTGGAGTACAGTAGAGGTAGCGTACAGTGGAGCACAGTAGAGGTAGAGTACAGTGGAGTATAGTTGAGGTAGACTACAGTGGAGTACAGTAGAGGTAGAGTACAGTGGAGCACAGTAGAGATAGAGTACAGTAGAGCAGAGTAGAGGTAGAGTACAGTGGAGTACAGTAGAGGTAGAGTACAGTGGAGCACTGTAGAGGTGGAGTACAGTGGAGTACAGTAGAGGTAGAGTACAGTGGAGCACAGTAGAGATAGAGTACAGTAGAGCACAGTAGAGGTAGAGTACAGTGGAGCACAGTAGAGGTAGAGTACAGTGGAGTATAGTTGAGGTAGACTACAGTGGAGTACAGTAGAGGTAGAGTACAGTGGAGTACAGTAGAGGTAGAGTACAGTGGAGCACAGTAGAGGTAGAGTACAGTGGAGTATAGTTGAGGTAGACTACTGTGGAGTACAGTAGAGGTAGAGTACAGTGGAGCACAGTAGAGATAGAGTACAGTAGAGCAGAGTAGAGGTAGAGTACAGTGGAGTACAGTAGAGGTAGAGCACAGTGGAGCACTGTAGAGGTAGAGTACAGTGGAGTACAGTAGAGATAGAGTACAGTTGAGCACAGTAGAGATAGAGTGCAGTGGAGCACAGTAGAGGTAGAGTACAGCTGAGCACAGTAGAGGTAGAGTAGAGTGGAGCACAGTAGAGGTAGAGTACAGTGGACTACAGTAGAGGTAGTGTACAGTGGAGCACAGTAGAGGTAGAGTACAGTGGAGCACAGTAGAGGTAAAGTACAGTGGAGTATAATAGAGGTAGAGTACAGTAGAGCACAGTAGAGATAGAGTACAGTAGAGCAGAGTAGAGGTAGAGTACAGTGGCGTACAGTAGAGGTAGAGCACAGTGGAGCACAGTAGAGGTAGAGTACAGTGGAGCACAGTAGAGGTAGAGTACAGTGGAGCACAGTAGAGGTAGAGTACAGTGGAGTACAGTAGAGGTAGAGTACAGTGGAGTACAGTAGAGGTAGAGTACATTGGAGCACAGTAGAGGTAGAGTACAGTGGAGTACAGTGGAGTACAGTAGAGGTGGAGTACAGTAGAGTACAGTAGAGGTAGAGAACAGTACAGTACAGTAGAGGTAGAGTACAGTGGAGTACAGTAGAGGTAGACTACATTGGAGTACAGTAGAGGTAGAGTACAGTGGAGCACAGTAGAGATAGAGTACAGTAGAGCAGAGTAGAGGTAGAGTACAGTGGAGTACAGTAGAGGTAGAGCACAGTGGAGCACTGTAGAGGTAGAGTACAGTGGAGTACAGTAGAGATAGAGTACAGTGGAGCACAGTAGAGATAGAGTGCATTGGAGCACAGTAGAGGTAGAGTACAGCTGAGCACAGTAGAGGTAGAGTAGAGTGGAGCACAGTAGAGGTAGAGTACAGTGGACTACAGTAGAGGTAGTGTACAGTGGAGCACAGTAGAGGTAGAGTACAGTGGAGCACAGGATAGGTAGAGTACAGTGGAGTATAATAGAGGTAGAGTACATTAGAGCACAGCAGAGATAGAGTACAGTAGAGCAGAGTAGAGGTAGAGTACAGTGGAGTACAGAAGAGGTAGAGTACAGAGGAGCACTGTAGAGGTGGAGTACAGTTGAGTACAGTAGAGGTAGAGTACAGTGGAGCACAGTAGAGATAGAGTACAGTAGAGCACAGTAGAGGTAGAGTACAGTGGAGCACAGTAGAGCTATAGTACAGTGGAGTACAGTGGAGCACAGTAGAGGTGGAGTACAGTAGAGTAGAGTAGAGGTAGAGTACAGTGGAGTACAGTAGAGATAGAGTAGAGTGGAGTAGAGTAGAGATAGATTACAGTGGATTAGAGTAGAGATAGAGTACAGTGGAGTATAGTTGAGGTAGAGTACAGTGGAGCACAGTAGTGGTAGATTACAGTGGAGTATAGTTGAGGTAGACTACAGTGGAGTACAGTAGAGGTAGAGTACAGTGGAGCACAGTAGAGATAGAGTACAGTAGAGCAGAGTAGAGGTAGAGTACAGTGTAGTACAGTAGAGGTAGAGTACAGTGGAACACTGTAGAGGTGGAGTACAGTGGAGTACAGTAGAGGTAGAGTACAGTGGAGCACAGTAGAGGTAGAGTACAGTGGAGTACAGTAGAGGTAGAGTAGAGTGGAGCACATTAGAGGTGGAGTACAGTGGAGTATAGTAGAGGTAGAGTACAGTGGAGCACTGTAGAGGTGGAGTACAGTGGAGTACAGTAGAGGTAGATTATAGTGGAGCACAGTAGAAGTAGAGTACAGTGGAGTTTAGTTGAGGTAGAGTACAGTAGAGTACAGTAGAGGTAGAGTACAGTGGAGTAAAGTAGAGACAGAGTACAGTAGAGCAGAGTAGAGGTAGAGTGCAGTGGAGTAAAGTAGAGATAGAGCACAGTGGAGCACTGTAGAGGTAGAGTACAGTGGAGTACAGTAGAGATAGAGTACAGTGGAGCACAGTAGAGATAGAGTGCAGTGGAGCACAGTAGAGGTAGAGTACAGCTGAGCACAGTAGAGGTAGAGTAGAGTGGAGCACAGTAGAGGTAGAGTACAGTGGACTACAGTAGAGGTAGTGTACAGTGGAGCACAGTAGAGGTGGAGTACAGTGGAGTACAGTAGAGGTAGAGTACAGTGGAGCACAGTAGAGATAGAGTACAGTAGAGCAGAGTAGAGGTAGAGTACAGTGGAGTATAGTAGAGGTAGAGTACAGTGGAGCACTGTAGAGGTGGAGTACAGTGGAGTACAGTAGAGGTAGAGTACAGTGGAGCACAGTAGAGATAGAGTACAGTAGAGCACAGTAGAGGTAGATTACAATGGAGAATAGTAGAGGTAGAGTACAGTGGAGTACAGTAGAGGTAGATTACAGTGGAGCACAGTAGAAGTAGAGTACAGTGGAGTTTAGTTGAGGTAGACTACAGTGGAGTACAGTAGAGATAGAGCACAGTGGAGCACTGTAGAGGTAGAGTACAGTGGAGTACAGTAGAGATAGAGTACAGTGGAGCACAGTAGAGATAGAGTGCAGTGGAGCACAGTAGAGGTAGAGTACCGCTGAGCACAGTAGAGGTAGAGTAGAGTGGAGCACAGTAGAGGTAGAGTACAGTGGACTACAGTAGAGGTAGTGTACAGTGGAGCACTGTAGAGGTGGAGTACAGTTGAGTACAGTAGAGGTAGAGTACAGTGGAGCACAGTAGAGATAGAGTACAGTAGAGCACAGTAGAGGTAGAGTACAGTGGAGCACAGTAGAGCTAGAGTACAGTGGAGTACAGTGGAGCACAGTAGAGGTGGAGTACAGTAGAGTAGAGTAGAGGTAGAGTACATTGGAGTACAGTAGAGATAGAGTAGAGTGGAGTAGAGTAGAGATAGAGTACAGTGGATTAGAGTAGAGATAGAGTACAGTGGAATATAGTTGAGGTAGACTACAGTGGAGTACAGTAGAGGTAGAGTACAGTGGAGCACAGTAGAGATAGAGTACAGTAGAGAAGAGTAGAGGTAGAGTACAGTGTAGTACAGTAGAGGTAGAGTACAGTGGAACACTGTAGAGGTGGAGTACAGTGGAGTACAGTAGAGGTAGAGTACAGTGGAGCACAGTAGAGGTAGAGTACAGTGGAGTACAGTAGAGGTAGAGTAGAGTGGAGCACATTAGAGGTGGAGTAGAGTAGAGTACAGTAGAGGTAGAGTACAGTGGAGCACTGTAGAGGTGGAGTACAGTAGAGCAGAGTAGAGGTAGAGTACAGTGGAGTATAGTAGAGGTAGAGTACAGTGGAGCACTGTAGAGGTGGAGTACAGTGGAGTACAGTAGAGGTAGATTATAGTGGAGCACAGTAGAAGTAGAGTACAGTGGAGTTTAGTTGAGGTAGAGTACAGTGGAGTACAGTAGAGGTAGAGTACAGTGGAGTAAAGTAGAGACAGAGTACAGTAGAGCAGAGTAGAGGTAGAGTGCAGTGGAGTACAGTAGAGATAGAGCACAGTGGAGCACTGTAGAGGTAGAGTACAGTGGAGTACAGTAGAGATAGAGTACAGTGGAGCACAGTAGAGATAGAGTGCAGTGGAGCACAGTAGAGGTAGAGTACAGCTGAGCACAGTAGAGGTAGAGTAGAGTGGAGCACAGTAGAGGTAGAGTACAGTGGACTACAGTAGAGGTAGTGTACAGTGGAGCACAGTAGAGGTAGAGTACAGTGGAGTACAGGATAGGTAGAGTACAGTGGAGTATAATAGAGGTAGAGTACAGTAGAGCACAGTAGAGATAGAGTACAGTAGAGCAGAGTAGAGGTAGAGTACAGTGGAGTACAGAAGAGGTAGAGTACAGTGGAGCACTGTAGAGGTGGAGTACAGTTGAGTACAGTAGAGGTAGAGTACAGTGGAGCACAGTAGAGATAGAGTACAGTAGAGCACAGTAGAGGTAGAGTACAGTGGAGCACAGTAGAGCTAGAGTACAGTGGAGTACAGTGGAGCACAGTAGAGTAGAGTAGAGGTAGAGTACATTGGAGTACAGTAGAGATAGAGTAGAGTGGAGTAGAGTAGAGATAGAGTACAGTGGATTAGAGTAGAGATAGAGTACAGTGGAGTATAGTTGAGGTAGACTACAGTGGAGTACAGTAGAGGTAGAGTACAGTGGAGCACAGTAGAGATAGAGTACAGTAGAGAAGAGTAGAGGTAGAGTACAGTGTAGTACAGTAGAGGTAGAGTACAGTGGAACACTGTAGCGGTGGAGTACAGTGGAGTACAGTAGAGGTAGAATACAGTGGAGCACAGTAGAGGTAGAGTACAGTGGAGTACAGTAGAGGTAGAGTAGAGTGGAGCACATTAGAGGTGGAGTAGAGTAGAGTACAGTAGAGGTAGAGTACAGTGGAGCACTGTAGAGGTGGAGTACAGTGGAGTACAGTAGAGGTAGAGTACAGTGGAGCACAGTAGAGATAGAGTACAGTAGAGCAGAGTAGAGGTAGAGTACAGTGGAGTATAGTAGAGGTAGAGTACAGTGGAGCACTGTAGAGGTGGAGTACAGTGGAGTACAGTAGAGGTAGAGTACAGTGGAGCACAGTAGAGATAGAGTACAGTAGAGCACAGTAGAGGTAGATTACAATGGAGTATAGTAGAGGTAGAGTACAGTGGACTACAGTAGAGATAGAGGGCAGTGGAGCACAGTAGAGGTAGAGTACAGTGGAGCACAGTAGAGGTAGAATACAGTGGAGCACAGTAGAGGTAGAGTACAGTGGAGTACAGTAGAGGTAGTGTACAGTTTAGCACAGTAGAGGTAGAGTACAGTGGAGCACAGAAGAGGTAGAGTACAGTAGAGCACAGTAGAGTTAGAGTACAGTGGAGCACAGTAGAGATAGAGTACAGTAGAGCAGAGTAGAGGTAGAGTACAGTGGAGTACAGTACAGGTAGAGTACAGTGGAGCACTGTAGAGGTGGAGTAGAGTGGAGTACAGTAGAGGTAGAGTACAGTGGAGCACAGTAGAGATAGAGTACAGTAGAGCACAGTAGAGGTAGAGTACAGTGGAGTATAGTAGAAGGAGAGTACAGTGGAGTACAGTAGAGGTAGAGTACAGTGGAGAATAGTAGATGTAGAGTACAGTGTAGTACATTAGAGATAGAAAACAGTGGAGTAGAGTAGAGATAGAGTACAGTGGAGCACAGCAGAGGTAGAGTAAAGTGGATCACAGTAGAGATAGAGTACAGTGGAGTACAGTGGAGCACAGTAGAGGTAGAGTACAGTGGATCACAGTAGAGATAGAGTACAGTGGAGTACAGTGGAGCACAGTAGAGGTAGAGTACAGTGGAGCACAGTAGAGGTAGAGTAGAGTGGAGCACAGTATAAGTAGAGTACAGTGGAGTACAGTAGAGGTAGTGTACAGTGGAGCACAGTAGAGGTAGAGTACAGTGGAGCACAGTAGAGGTAGAGTACAGTGGAGTGTAGTAGAGGTAGATTACTGTAGAGCACAGTAGAGATAGAGTACAGTAGAGCACAGTAGAGGTAGAGTACAGTGGAGCACAGTAGAGGAAGAGTACAGTGTAGTACAGTAGAGATAGAGTACAGTGGAGTACAGTAGAGATAGAGTACAGTCGAACACAGTAGAGATAAGTGCAGTGGAGTATAGTAGAGGTAAAGTACAGTGGAGTACATTAGAGGTAGAGTACAGTGGAGTACAGTAGAGGTAGAGTAGAGTGGAGCACATTAGAGGTGGAGTAGAGTAGAGTACAGTAGAGGTAGAGTACAGTGGAGTACAGTAGAAGTAGAGTACAGTGGAGCACAGTAGAGGTAGAGTAGAGTGGAGTACAGTAGAGGTAGAGTACAGTGGAGTACAGTAGAGGTAGAGTACAGTGGAGTAGAGTAGAGATAGAGTAGAGTGGAGCACAGCAGAGGTAGAGTAGAGTGGATCAAAGTAGAGATAGAGTACAGTCGAGTACAGTTGAGCACAGTAGAGGTATAGTACAGTGGAGCACAGTAGAGATAGATTACAGTGGAGTACAGTAGAGATAGAGTACAGTGGAGTACAGTAGAGGTAGAGTACAGTGGAGCACAGTAGAGGTAGAGTACAGTGGAGTATAGTTGAGGTAGACTACAGTGGAGTACAGTAGAGGTAGACTACAGTGGAGTACAGTAGAGGTAGAGTACAGTGGAGTACAGTAGAGGTAGAGTACAGTGGAGCACAGTAGAGGTAGAGTACAGTGGAGTATAGTTGAGGTAGACTACAATGGAGTACAGTAGAGGTAGAGTACAGTGGAGCACAGTAGAGATAGAGTACAGTAGAGCAGAGTAGAGGTAGAGTACAGTGGAGTACAGTAGAGGTAGAGCACACTAGAGCAGAGTAGAGGTAGAGTACAGTGGAGTACAGTAGAGGTAGAGTACAGTGGAGCACTGTAGAGGTAGAATACAGTGGAGTACAGTAGAGATAGAGTACAGTGGAGCACAGTAGAGGTAGAGTGCAGTGGAGCACAGTTGAAGTAGAGTACAGTGGAGTACAGTAGAGGTAGAGTAGAGTACAGTAGAGGTAGAGTACAGTGGAGCACAGTAGAGGTAGAGTACAGTGGAGTACAGTGGAGTACAGTGGAGGTGGAGTAGAGTAGAGTACAGTAGAGGTAGAGAACAGTACAGTACAGTAGAGGTAGAGTACAGTGGAGTACAGTAGAGGTAGAGTACAGTGGAGCACAGTAGAGATAGAGTACAGTAGAGCACAGCAGAGGTAGAGTACAGTGGAGCACAGTAGAGGTAGAGTACAGTGGAGTATACTTGAGGTAGACTACAGTGGAGTACAGTAGAGGTAGAGTACAGTGGAGTACAGTAGAGGTAGAGTACAGTGGAGCACAGTAGAGGTAGAGTACAGTGGAGTATAGTTGAGGTAGACTACTGTGGAGTACAGTAGAGGTAGAGTACAGTGGAGCACAGTAGAGATAGAGTACAGTAGAGCAGAGTAGAGGTAGAGTACAGTGGAGTACAGTAGAGGTAGAGTACAGTGGAGCAAAGTAGAGGTAGAGTACAGTGGAGTACAGTGTAGCACAGTAGAGGTGGAGTACAGTAGAGTATAGTAGATGTAGAGTACAGTGGATCACAGTAGAGGTAGAGTAAAGTGGAGTACAGAGGATTACAGTAGAGGTGGAGTACAGTAGAGTACAGTAGAGGTAGAGAACAGTACAGTACAGTAGAGGCAGAGTACAGTGGAGTACAGTAGAGGTAGAGTACAGTAGAGCACAGTAGAGGTAGAATACAGTGGAGTACAGTAGAGGTAGAGTACAGTGGAGTACAGTAGAGGTAGAGAACAGTACAGTACAGTAGAGGTAGAGTACAGTGGAGTACAGTAGAGGTAGAGTACAGTAGAGCACAGTAGAGGTAGAGTACAGTGGAGTACAATAGAGGTAGAGTACAGTAGAGCACAGTAGAGGTAGAATACAGTGGAGTACAGTAGAGGTAGAGTACAGTGGAGTACAGTAGAGGTAGAGTACAGTGGAGTACAGTAGAGGTAGAGTACAGAGGAGCACAGTAGAGGTAGAGTACAGTGGAGCACAGTAGAGCTAGAGTACAGTGGAGTACAGTGGAGCACAGTAGAGGTGGAGTACAGTAGAGTAGAGTATAGGTTGAGTACAGTGGAGTACAGTAGAGATAGAGTAGAGTGGAGTAGTGTAGAGATAGAGTACAGTGGATTAGAGTAGAGATAGAGTACAGTGGAGTATAGTTGAGGTAGAGTACAGTGGAGTACAGTAGAGGTAGAGTACAGTGGAGTACAGTAGAGGTAGAGAACAGTACAGTACAGTAGAGGTAGAGTAGAGTGGAGTACAGTAGAGGTAGAGTACAGTAGAGCACAGTAGAGGTAGAATACAGTGGAGTACAGTAGAGGTAGAGTACAGTGGAGTACAGTAGAGGTAGAGTACAGTGGAGTACAGAAGAGATAGAGTACTGTGGAGCACAGTAGAGGTAGAGTACAGTGGAGCACAGTAGAGGTAGAGTACAGTGGAGCACAGTAGAGGTAGAGTACAGTGGAGTACAGTAGAGGTAGAGTACAGTGGAGTACAGTAGAGGTAGAGTACAGTGGAGCACAGTAGAGGTAGAGTACAGTGGAGTACAGTGGAGCAAAGTAGAGGTGGAGTACAGTAGAGTATAGTAGATGTAGAGTACAGTGGATCACAGTAGAGGTAGAGTAAAGTGGAGTACAGTGGAGTACAGTAGAGGTGGAGTACAGTAGAGTACAGTAGAGGTAGAGAACAGTACAGTACAGTAGAGGCAGAGTACAGTGGAGTACAGTAGAGGTAGAGTACAGTAGAGCACAGTAGAGGTAGAATACAGTGGAGTACAGTAGAGGTAGAGTACAGTGGAGTACAGTAGAGGTAGAGAACAGTACAGTACAGTAGAGGTAGAGTACAGTGGAGTACAGTAGAGGTAGAGTACAGTAGAGCACATTAGAGGTAGAGTACAGTGGAGTACAGTAGAGGTAGAGTACAGTAGAGCACAGTAGAGGTAGAATACAGTGGAGTAGAGTAGAGGTAGAGTACAGTGAAGTACAGTAGAGGTAGAGAACAGTACAGTACAGTAGAGGTAGAGTACAGTGGAGTACAGGAGAGGTAGAGTACAGTAGAGCACAGTAGAGGTAGAATACAGTGGAGTACAGTAGAGGTAGAGTAGAGTGGAGTACAGTAGAGGTAGAGTACAGTAGAGCACAGTAGAGGTAGAATACAGTGGAGTACAGTAGAGGTAGAGTACAGTGGAGTACAGTAGAGGTAGAGTACAGTAGAGCACAGTAGAGGTAGAGTACAGTGGAGTACAGTAGAGGTAGAGTACAGTGGAGCACAGTAGAGCTAGAATACAGTGGAGTACAGTGGAGTACAGTAGAGGTGGAGTAGAGTAGAGTAGAGTATAGGTATAGTACAGTGGAGTACAGTAGAGATAGAGTAGAGTGGAGTAGAGTAGAGATAGAGTACAGTGGATTAGAGTAGAGATAGAGTACAGTGGAGTATAGTTGAGGTAGAGTACAGTGGAGCACAGTAGAGGTAGAGTACAGTGGAGTATAGTTGAGGTAGACTACAGTGGAGTACAGTAGAGGTAGAGTACAGTGGAGCACAGTAGAGATAGAGTACAGTAGAGCACAGTAGAGGTAGTGTACAGTTTAGCACAGTAGAGGTAGAGTACAGTGGAGCACAGAAGAGGTAGAGTACAGTAGAGCACAGTAGAGTTAGAGTACAGTGGAGCACAGTAGAGATAGAGTACAGTAGAGCAGAGTAGAGGTAGAGTACAGTGGAGTACAGTACAGGTAGAGTACAGTGGAGCACTGTAGAGGTGGAGTAGAGTGGAGTACAGTAGAGGTAGAGTACAGTGGAGCACAGTAGAGATAGAGTACAGTAGAGCACAGTAGAGGTAGAGTACAGTGGAGTATAGTAGAAGGAGAGTACAGTGGAGTACAGTAGAGGTAGAGTACAGTGGAGAATAGTAGATGTAGAGTACAGTGTAGTACATTAGAGATAGAAAACAGTGGAGTAGAGTAGAGATAGAGTACAGTGGAGCACAGCAGAGGTAGAGTAAAGTGGATCACAGTAGAGATAGAGTACAGTGGAGTACAGTGGAGCACAGTAGAGGTAGAGTACAGTGGATCACAGTAGAGATAGAGTACAGTGGAGTACAGTGGAGCACAGTAGAGGTAGAGTACAGTGGAGCACAGTAGAGGTAGAGTAGAGTGGAGCACAGTATAAGTAGAGTACAGTGGAGTACAGTAGAGGTAGTGTACAGTGGAGCACAGTAGAGGTAGAGTACAGTGGAGTACAATAGAGGTAGAGTACAGTAGAGCACAGTAGAGGTAGAATACAGTGGAGTACAGTAGAGGTAGAGTACAGTGGAGTACAGTAGAGGTAGAGTACAGTGGAGTACAGTAGAGGTAGAGTACAGAGGAGCACAGTAGAGGTAGAGTACAGTGGAGCACAGTAGAGCTAGAGTACAGTGGAGTACAGTGGAGCACAGTAGAGGTGGAGTACAGTAGAGTAGAGTATAGGTTGAGTACAGTGGAGTACAGTAGAGATAGAGTAGAGTGGAGTAGTGTAGAGATAGAGTACAGTGGATTAGAGTAGAGATAGAGTACAGTGGAGTATAGTTGAGGTAGAGTACAGTGGAGTACAGTAGAGGTAGAGTACAGTGGAGTACAGTAGAGGTAGAGAACAGTACAGTACAGTAGAGGTAGAGTAGAGTGGAGTACAGTAGAGGTAGAGTACAGTAGAGCACAGTAGAGGTAGAATACAGTGGAGTACAGTAGAGGTAGAGTACAGTGGAGTACAGTAGAGGTAGAGTACAGTGGAGTACAGAAGAGATAGAGTACTGTGGAGCACAGTAGAGGTAGAGTACAGTGGAGCACAGTAGAGGTAGAGTACAGTGGAGCACAGTAGAGGTAGAGTACAGTGGAGTACAGTAGAGGTAGAGTACAGTGGAGTACAGTAGAGGTAGAGTACAGTGGAGCACAGTAGAGGTAGAGTACAGTGGAGTACAGTGGAGCAAAGTAGAGGTGGAGTACAGTAGAGTATAGTAGATGTAGAGTACAGTGGATCACAGTAGAGGTAGAGTAAAGTGGAGTACAGTGGAGTACAGTAGAGGTGGAGTACAGTAGAGTACAGTAGAGGTAGAGAACAGTACAGTACAGTAGAGGCAGAGTACAGTGGAGTACAGTAGAGGTAGAGTACAGTAGAGCACAGTAGAGGTAGAATACAGTGGAGTACAGTAGAGGTAGAGTACAGTGGAGTACAGTAGAGGTAGAGAACAGTACAGTACAGTAGAGGTAGAGTACAGTGGAGTACAGTAGAGGTAGAGTACAGTAGAGCACATTAGAGGTAGAGTACAGTGGAGTACAGTAGAGGTAGAGTACAGTAGAGCACAGTAGAGGTAGAATACAGTGGAGTACAGTAGAGGTAGAGTACAGTGAAGTACAGTAGAGGTAGAGAACAGTACAGTACAGTAGAGGTAGAGTACAGTGGAGTACAGGAGAGGTAGAGTACAGTAGAGCACAGTAGAGGTAGAATACAGTGGAGTACAGTAGAGGTAGAGTAGAGTGGAGTACAGTAGAGGTAGAGTACAGTAGAGCACAGTAGAGGTAGAATACAGTGGAGTACAGTAGAGGTAGAGTACAGTGGAGTACAGTAGAGGTAGAGTACAGTAGAGCACAGTAGAGGTAGAGTACAGTGGAGTACAGTAGAGGTAGAGTACAGTGGAGCACAGTAGAGCTAGAATACAGTGGAGTACAGTGGAGTACAGTAGAGGTGGAGTAGAGTAGAGTAGAGTATAGGTATAGTACAGTGGAGTACAGTAGAGATAGAGTAGAGTGGAGTAGAGTAGAGATAGAGTACAGTGGATTAGAGTAGAGATAGAGTACAGTGGAGTATAGTTGAGGTAGAGTACAGTGGAGCACAGTAGAGGTAGAGTACAGTGGAGTATAGTTGAGGTAGACTACAGTGGAGTACAGTAGAGGTAGAGTACAGTGGAGCACAGTAGAGATAGAGTACAGTAGAGCACAGTAGAGGTAGTGTACAGTTTAGCACAGTAGAGGTAGAGTACAGTGGAGCACAGAAGAGGTAGAGTACAGTAGAGCACAATAGAGTTAGAGTACAGTGGAGCACAGTAGAGATAGAGTACAGTAGAGCAGAGTAGAGGTAGAGTACAGTGGAGTACAGTACAGGTAGAGTACAGTGGAGCACTGTAGAGGTGGAGTAGAGTGGAGTACAGTAGAGGTAGAGTACAGTGGAGCACAGTAGAGATAGAGTACAGTAGAGCACAGTAGAGGTAGAGTACAGTGGAGTATAGTAGAAGGAGAGTACAGTGGAGTACAGTAGAGGTAGAGTACAGTGGAGAATAGTAGATGTAGAGTACAGTGTAGTACATTAGAGATAGAAAACAGTGGAGTAGAGTAGAGATAGAGTACAGTGGAGCACAGCAGAGGTAGAGTAAAGTGGATCACAGTAGAGATAGATTACAGTGGAGTACAGTGGAGCACAGTAGAGGTAGAGTACAGTGGATCACAGTAGAGATAGAGTACAGTGGAGTACAGTGGAGCACAGTAGAGGTAGAGTACAGTGGAGCACAGTAGAGGTAGAGTAGAGTGGAGCACAGTATAAGTAGAGTACAGTGGAGTACAGTAGAGGTAGTGTACAGTGGAGCACAGTAGAGGTAGAGTACAGTGGAGCACAGTAGAGGTAGAGTACAGTGGAGTGTAGTAGAGGTAGAGTACTGTAGAGCACAGTAGAGATAGAGTACAGTAGAGCACAGTAGAGGTAGAGTACAGTGGAGCACAGTAGAGGAAGAGTACAGTGTAGTACAGTAGAGATAGAGTACAGTGGAGTACAGTAGAGATAGAGTACAGTCGAACACAGTAGAGATAAGTGCAGTGGAGTATAGTAGAGGTAAAGTACAGTGGAGTACAGTAGAGGTAGAGTACAGTGGAGTACAGTAGAGGTAGAGTAGAGTGGAGCACATTAGAGGTGGAGTAGAGTAGAGTACAGTAGAGGTAGAGTACAGTGGAGTACAGTAGAAGTAGAGTACAGTGGAGCACAGTAGAGGTAGAGTAGAGTGGAGTACAGTAGAGGTAGAGTACAGTGGAGTACAGTAGAGGTAGAGTACAGTGGAGTAGAGTAGAGATAGAGTAGAGTGGAGCACAGCAGAGGTAGAGTAGAGTGGATCAAAGTAGAGATAGAGTACAGTCGAGTACAGTTGAGCACAGTAGAGGTATAGTACAGTGGAGCACAGTAGAGATAGATTACAGTGGAGTACAGTAGAGATAGAGTACAGTGGAGTACAGTAGAGGTAGAGTACAGTGGAGCACAGTAGAGGTAGAGTACAGTGGAGTATAGTTGAGGTAGACTACAGTGGAGTACAGTAGAGGTAGACTACAGTGGAGTACAGTAGAGGTAGAGTACAGTGGAGTACAGTAGAGGTAGAGTACAGTGGAGCACAGTAGAGGTAGAGTACAGTGGAGTATAGTTGAGGTAGACTACAATGGAGTACAGTAGAGGTAGAGTACAGTGGAGCACAGTAGAGATAGAGTACAGTAGAGCAGAGTAGAGGTAGAGTACAGTGGAGTACAGTAGAGGTAGAGCACACTAGAGCAGAGTAGAGGTAGAGTACAGTGGAGTACAGTAGAGGTAGAGTACAGTGGAGCACTGTAGAGGTAGAATACAGTGGAGTACAGTAGAGATAGAGTACAGTGGAGCACAGTAGAGGTAGAGTACAGTGGAGCACAGTAGAGGTAGAGTACAGTGGAGTACAGTAGAGGTAGAGTAGAGTACAGTAGAGGTAGAGTACAGTGGAGCACAGTAGAGGTAGAGTACAGTGGAGTACAGTGGAGTACAGTGGAGGTGGAGTAGAGTAGAGTACAGTAGAGGTAGAGAACAGTACAGTACAGTAGAGGTAGAGTACAGTGGAGTACAGTAGAGGTAGAGTACAGTGGAGCACAGTAGAGATAGAGTACAGTAGAGCACAGTAGAGGTAGAGTACAGTGGAGCACAGTAGAGGTAGAGTACAGTGGAGTATAGTTGAGGTAGACTACAGTGGAGTACAGTAGAGGTAGAGTACAGTGGAGTACAGTAGAGGTAGAGTACAGTGGAGCACAGTAGAGGTAGAGTACAGTGGAGTATAGTTGAGGTAGACTACTGTGGAGTACAGTAGAGGTAGAGTACAGTGGAGCACAGTAGAGATAGAGTACAGTAGAGCAGAGTAGAGGTAGAGTACAGTGGAGTACAGTAGAGGTAGAGTACAGTGGAGCAAAGTAGAGGTAGAGTACAGTGGAGTACAGTGGAGCACAGTAGAGGTGGAGTACAGTAGAGTATAGTAGATGTAGAGTACAGTTGATCACAGTAGAGGTAGAGTAAAGTGGAGTACAGAGGATTACAGTAGAGGTGGAGTACAGTAGAGTACAGTAGAGGTAGAGAACAGTACAGTACAGTAGAGGCAGAGTACAGTGGAGTACAGTAGAGGTAGAGTACAGTAGAGCACAGTAGAGGTAGAATACAGTGGAGTACAGTAGAGGTAGAGTACAGTGGAGTACAGTAGAGGTAGAGAACAGTACAGTACAGTAGAGGTAGAGTACAGTGGAGTACAGTAGAGGTAGAGTACAGTAGAGCACAGTAGAGGTAGAGTACAGTGGAGTACAATAGAGGTAGAGTACAGTAGAGCACAGTAGAGGTAGAATACAGTGGAGTACAGTAGAGGTAGAGTACAGTGGAGTACAGTAGAGGTAGAGTACAGTGGAGTACAGTAGAGGTAGAGTACAGAGGAGCAAAGTAGAGGTAGAGTACAGTGGAGCACAGTAGAGCTAGAGTACAGTGGAGTACATTGGAGCACAGTAGAGGTGGAGTACAGTAGAGTAGAGTATAGGTTGAGTACAGTGGAGTACAGTAGAGATAGAGTAGAGTGGAGTAGTGTAGAGATAGAGTACAGTGGATTAGAGTAGAGATAGAGTACAGTGGAGTATAGTTGAGGTAGAGTACAGTGGAGTACAGTAGAGGTAGAGTACAGTGGAGTACAGTAGAGGTAGAGAACAGTACAGTACAGTAGAGGTAGAGTAGAGTGGAGTACAGTAGAGGTAGAGTACAGTAGAGCACAGTAGAGGTAGAATACAGTGGAGTACAGTAGAGGTAGAGTACAGTGGAGTACAGTAGAGGTAGAGTACAGTGGAGTACAGAAGAGATAGAGTACTGTGGAGCACAGTAGAGGTAGAGTGCAGTGGAGCACAGTAGAGGTAGAGTACAGTGGAGCACAGTAGAGGTAGAGTACAGTGGAGTACAGTAGAGGTAGAGTACAGTGGAGTACAGTAGAGGTAGAGTACAGTGGAGCACAGTAGAGGTAGAGTACAGTGGAGTACAGTGGAGCAAAGTAGAGGTGGAGTACAGTAGAGTATAGTAGATGTAGAGTACAGTGGATCACAGTAGAGGTAGAGTAAAGTGGAGTACAGTGGAGTACAGTAGAGGTGGAGTACAGTAGAGTACAGTAGAGGTAGAGAACAGTACAGTACAGTAGAGGCAGAGTACAGTGGAGTACAGTAGAGGTAGAGTACAGTAGAGCACAGTAGAGGTAGAATACAGTGGAGTACAGTAGAGGTAGAGTACAGTGGAGTACAGTAGAGGTAGAGAACAGTACAGTACAGTAGAGGTAGAGTACAGTGGAGTACAGTAGAGGTAGAGTACAGTAGAGCACATTAGAGGTAGAGTACAGTGGAGTACAGTAGAGGTAGAGTACAGTAGAGCACAGTAGAGGTAGAATACAGTGGAGTACAGTAGAGGTAGAGTACAGTGAAGTACAGTAGAGGTAGAGAACAGTACAGTACAGTAGAGGTAGAGTACAGTGGAGTACAGGAGAGGTAGAGTACAGTAGAGCACAGTAGAGGTAGAATACAGTGGAGTACAGTAGAGGTAGAGTAGAGTGGAGTACAGTAGAGGTAGAGTACAGTAGAGCACAGTAGAGGTAGAATACAGTGGAGTACAGTAGAGGTAGAGTACAGTGGAGTACAGTAGAGGTAGAGTACAGTAGAGCACAGTAGAGGTAGAGTACAGTGGAGTACAGGTGAGGTAGAGTACAGTGGAGCACAGTAGAGCTAGAATAGAGTGGAGTACAGGAGAGGTAGAGTACAGTAGAGCACAGTAGAGGTAGAATACAGTGGAGTACAGTAGAGGTAGAGTACAGTGGAGTACAGTAGAGGTAGAGTACAGTGGAGTACAGTAGAGATAGAGTACAGTGGAGCACAGTAGAGGTAGAGTACAGTGGAGCACAGTAGGGGTAGAGTACAGTGGAGTATTGTTGAGGTAGACTACAGTGGAGTACAGTAGAGATAGAGTACAGTAGAGCAGAGTAGAGGTAGAGTACAGTGGAGTACAGTAGAGGTAGAGTACAGTGGAGTATTGTTGAGGTAGACTACAGTGGAGTACAGTAGAGATAGAGTACAGTAGAGCAGAGTAGAGGTAGAGCACAGTGGAGTACAGTAGAGGTAGAGTACAGTGGAGTACAGTAGAGGTAGAGTACAGTGGAGTACAGTAGAGGTAGAGTACAGTGGAGTACAGTAGAGGTAGAGTACAGTGGAGTACAGTAGATGTAGAGTACAGTGGAGCACAGTAGAGGTAGAGTACAGTGGAGTACAGTAGAGGTAGAGCACAGTGGAGTACAGTAGAGGTAGAGTACAGTAGAGCACAGTAGAGGTAGAATACAGTGGAGTACAGTAGAGGTAGAGTACAGTGGAGTACAGTAGAGGTAGAGTACAGTGGAGTACAGTAGAGATAGAGTACAGTGGAGCACAGTAGAGGTAGAGTACAGTGGAGCACAGTAGGGGTAGAGTACAGTGGAGTATTGTTGAGGTAGACTACAGTGGAGTACAGTAGAGATAGAGTACAGTAGAGCAGAGTAGAGGTAGAGTACAGTGGAGTACAGTAGAGGTAGAGTACAGTAGAGCAGAGTAGAGGTAGAGTACAGTGGAGTACACTAGAGGTAGAGTACAGTGGAGTACAGTAGAGGTAGAGGTACAGTAGAGCCTTTGCCATTGCTCTTTTGCCATTGCTCTTTTGGCTGATCGCTGATCGATTGCTCCTGTCTGCCTCGCTGTGTGTTTGTTTGCTTCGAGGCTGTAAGCTTCGCCTGAACCTCGTATTTCTTTATGTTTTGAGCCATCATTTACTATCTAGTTGTTTATACTACTAAATACAGCTTACCCAACATCTCAGATTAACCTTACATCTCTAGCTTCCGTTATTGTTAACACAGCACGCTAGTAACTCGCTAACGTTAGCCTGCTAACGCGCCACCCGTGCGCTCATTTATATATTTATTTTCTCTCGCGCGCCGGCGCCTTTGAGTTCATAAAGTCCAGGTAAGTAAGAAATCAGTCAACAAACACGGTGAGTAATGTCTTCTTGTCCTGTTATTGTCACCTGTGTCACATGTCATATGTTTAGTATAGCCTTCTCCGATGGCAATATAGGATTTATATGTGATAAGTGCAAGGAGACAGTCAGGCTGACGGAGAAGATTTCAGAACTAGAGACACGCATCCAAACTTTAATTGAGGATGGTAAGAATGCTAGATCTTTAGATAGTGTTTTGGATGCGCCTAGCATAGTGAACTCTTTACATGATTCGGTTCCGGCTGAAGTTGAGCCCGTGCAGCAGGGCAGATGGGTGACCGTGAGAGATCGTTCTAGTCGCGGATCAAAGAACCACTCTTCCGTTCCGATTCCCATAACAAACCGATTTGCCCCACTCAGTGAAACACCCACTGAGAATTCTGTTGATTGTGCCCTGGTAATTGGTGATTCGATCACACGGAACGTGAAAATAGAGACACCAGCCACCATAGTCACATGTTTGCCGGGAGCCAGAGCGCCTGACATCAAAGCAAATTTAAAAGTGCTGGCTAATGCTAAACGTAAATTCTCTAAGATCATTATTCATGTCGGCACTAATGATGTTCGACTCCGCCAGTCGGAGATCACCAAAATTAATATTAAAGAGGTGTGTGAACTCGCAAGTACGATGTCAGGCACTGTAATTTACTCTGGCCCCCTTCCTGTACGCAGGAGTGATGAGATAGTTAGCCGATTGGCCTCACTGAACGGTTGGCTGTCGAAGTGGTGTCCGCAGAATAATATAAAATTCATAGACAATTGGAAAAGTTTTTGGGGCAAGCCTGATCTGTTGAAAAGAGATGGTATCCATCCCTCCTGGGCTGGTGCTGCTCTTCTCTCTAGTAATTTGGCTCATAGTCTTAGAGATAAAACATGACAATCTGGGGCTCAGGTCAGGAAGCAGACAGACTGGCTAAACCGACCGTCTGCTAGCGTCCTCACGTCACCAAGGTCAGATAAATCCCATCACATAGAGTCTCTTTCACCTAGATGTCATCATATAGAGACTGTGTCTGTTCCCCGAATTTGGAAATCCAAAAAACGTCAGGTTAAAAATTTAATTGATGTTCAACAAATAAAAAACAGATATAATACAGATGAGCAAATGATAAAGCTTGGGTTGCTGAATATTCGATCCCTTACTTCAAAATCTCTCATAGTTAATGATATGATTTCAGATTATAATCTTGATATGCTGTGTTTGACAGAAACCTGGCTAAAACCAAACGATTACATTATTTTAAATGAGTCAACCCCACAAGATTACAGTTATAAACATGAACCTCGTCTGAAAGGCAAAGGGGGAGGTGTTGCTGTAATTTATAGTAATATTTTCAAAACCACTAAGAAATCTAGCTTTAAATATACTTCTTTTGAAGTATTGGTGCTTAATGTAAAAATATATAGTGTAAACGATAAATCACATTTGAGAATTATGCTGGCTACTGTATACAGGCCACCAGGGCACCATAAAGATTTTATCAAAGAATTTGCGGACTTTCTATCAGAATTAGTATTGGCTGCAGATAAAGTACTAATTGTTGGTGATTTTAATATACATGTAGATAATGAAAAAGATGCATTGGGATTGGCATTTAAAGACATTGTAAACTCAATTGGAGTTAGACAACACGTGTCAGGACCTACTCATCGTCGTAATCATACTCTAGATCTAATATTATCACATGGAATAGATGTTGATGCCGTTGAAATTCTGCAGCAGAGCGATGATATCTCAGATCATTATCTAGTCTCATGTAAATTACATTTAGCCAAGGCTGCAAAGCCGACTCCGTGTTATAAATACGTTAGACCTATAACTTCTGCCACTAAAGATTGCTTTATCAATAATCTTCCTAATCAGTTTCATCATCTCAGCATCCCGGATAGCTTAGAAGAACTTGATATTGCAACAGAAACGTTTAACTCTCTCTTTTCCAGCACTTTAGACGCAGTTGCTCCGTTGCGCTTAAAGAAGATTAAAGAAAATAGCCCAACGCCGTGGTACAGCGAGCACACCCGGGCCCTTAAGAGAGCAGCCAGAAAAATGGAGCGCAACTGGAAGAAAACTAAACTAGAGGTATTTCGGATTTCGTGGAAAGAGAGCTCGATTGCTTACAGAGAGGCTTTAAAAGCTGCTAGATCTGCTTATTTTTCAAACCTATTAGAAGAAAATAAACATAATCCAAGGTATTTATTTGAAACAGTGGCTAAACTAACGAAAAAGAAAGCTTCAAGCTCAGAAGTGTCCAAGCAACACAGCAGTGATGACTTTATGAACTTCTTCACTTATAAGATTGATAATATCAGGGACAAAATTATAACTATGCAACCGTCTACCACAGTATCGCATCAGGAAGTGCATTGTAGTCTCCCTGAGGAAAAATTTGATTCATTTGTTGCTATAGGAGAGGAAGAATTCAGCAAACTCGTTTATTCATCTAAATCGACAACTTGTATGTTAGATCCTATACCGACTAAGCTACTGAAAGAGATGTTTTCAGAGGTCACATATCCTCTTCTTAATATCATTAATTCATCTTTGTCTCTAGGATACGTACCAAAAACCTTTAAACTGGCTATGATAAAACCGCTTGTTAAAAAAACACAACTTGATCCTACAGAATTAGTCAATTACAGGCCGATCTCGAATCTGCCTTTTCTGTCAAAGATATTAGAGAAAGCAGTATCTTCACAACTGTGTTCCTTTCTAGAAAGAAATGATATCTGCGAGGATTTTCAGTCCGGATTTAGACCGTACCATAGTACTGAGACTGCTCTCATTAGAGTCACAAATGATTTGCTCTTATCATCCGATCGTGGTTGTATCTCTCTATTAGTGTTACTCGATCTTAGTGCTGCATTTGACACAATTGACCACAACATTCTTTTAAATAGACTAGAAAACTATGTGGGCATTAGTGGAATTGCACTAGCATGGTTTAAATCATACTTATCTGACCGTTATCAGTTTGTAGCAGTAAATGAAGAGATGTCTTATCGATCACAAGTTCAGTATGGCGTACCACAAGGCTCAGTACTAGGACCGTTGCTGTTCACTCTGTACATGCTACCATTAGGAGATATCATTAGGAAACATGGAGTTAGCTTTCACTGTTATGCCGATGATACTCAGCTGTATATTTCTTCAAAACCCAACGAAACTTACCAATTCACAAAATTAACGGAATGCATAGCTGATATAAAAAATTGGATGACTAGTAATTTCCTACTACTAAATTCTGAAAAGACAGAGATTCTAATTATTGGACAAAAAACTTCCACACGTAATAACCCAGAATACTGTCTAACACTTGATGGCTGCTCTGTCAAGTCTTCGTCGTCGGTTAGGAACCTGGGTGTGCTCTTTGATACCAACCTTTCTTTTGAAAGCCACGTGTCTAGTATCTGTAAAACTGCATTTTTCCATCTTAAAAATATATCTAAAATACGCCATATGCTCTCATTGGGAAATGCGGAACAATTAGTTCATGCGTTCATGACCTCAAGGCTAGATTATTGTAATGCTCTACTGGGTGGTTGCCCTGCACGCTTAATAAATAAACTACAGCTAGTTCAAAACGCCGCAGCTCGAGTTCTTACCAGAACCAGGAAATATGACCATATTAGCCCGGTTCTGTCAACACTGCATTGGCTCCCTATTAAACATCGTATAAATTTTAAAATATTGTTGATTACCTACAAAGCACTAAATGGTTTAGCTCCGCAGTACTTGAGCGAGCTCTTAACGTATTATAGTCCTTCACGTCTATTGCGATCTCAAAATTACGGCCAGTTGATAACACCTAGAATATCTAAATCGACTGCAGGCGGTAGATCCTTTTCCTATTTAGCACCAAAACTTTGGAACAGTCTTCCTACCATTGTCCGGGAAGCAGACACACTCTGTCAGTTCAAAGCTAGACTAAAAACACATCTCTTTGACCTAGCATACACATAACACACTATAGACTTCTATAATTCAATGTTAGGCTGCATAGATTAGGTCAGCCGGAACTGGGAACACTTCCCTTAAATCTTGATGTACTCGTTATATCATAAGAAGAATGGCATCTACGCTAATATTAGTGTCTTTGTTTATCCCGAGGTTTTCCCGCAGCCTGCCGGTTCCAGGCCGTGTCCAGATCTGACGAAGGAGATCCGCCTGGACCCGATGACAATGCAGTGCTGAAGTGTCCACTATCCTCTCCCTATGGAGGATCCCTTTCCCACTCTACAGATGAAGCGTTGTGAATTCCGGCTCGCGTACCCCGAAGTGATAAAATAAAACAAAATTCTGTATCAAAATTTATAGGCAAGAAAAGTAGTTTGTTTAGGCTGGGTTGTATGAATTATAAACCTGCGCACATATTTTAAAAAGCACATAACTATAGAATCCATTCTGAATGAGCATGTGAACGCCGTCAGCGTTAATCACAGGTTCGCGTTTAAAGTCTGATCATTTCGACGGAGGTGAATCAATCAAAGTTAACTTTAGCTGGAAATAACATTATTCAAGAACCGCTATAATGCCAAAACAATCTGTTACCTTAAATTATATGTTTATCTCTGTAAAGCTGCTTTGAAACAATCCATTGTTAAAAGCGCTATATAAATGAAGATGACTTGACTTGACTCGTAGAGTACAGTGGAGTATTGTTGAGGTAGACTACAGTGGAGTACAGTAGAGCAGAGTAGAGGTAGAGTACAGTGGAGTACAGTAGAGGTAGAGCACAGTAGAGCAGAGTAGAGGTAGAGTACAGTGGAGTACACTAGAGGTAGAGTACAGTGGAGTACAGTAGAGGTAGAGTACATTGGAGTACAGTAGAGATAGAGTACAGTGGAGCACAGTAGAGGTAGAGTACAGTGGAGCACAGTAGAGGTAGAGTACAGTGGAGCACAGTAGAGGTAGAGTACAGTGGAGCACAGTAGAGGTAGAGTACAGTGGAGTATAGTAGAGGTAGAGTACTGTAGAGCACAGTAGAGATAGAGTACAGTAGAGCACAGTAGAGGTAGAGTACAGTGGAGCACAGTAGAGGAAGAGGACAGTGTAGTACAGTAGAGATAGAGTACAGTCGAACACAGTAGAGATAAGTGTTATGGAGTATAGTAGAGGTAGAGTACAGTGGAGTACAGTAGAGGTAGAGTAGAGTGGAGCACATTAGAGGTGGAGTAGAGTAGAGTACAGTAGAGGTAGAGTACAGTGGAGTACAGTAGAAGTAGAGTACAGTGGAGCACAGTAGAGGTAGAGTAGAGTGGAGTACAGTAGAGGTAGAGTACAGTGGAGCACAGTAGAGGTAGAGTACAGTGGAGTACAGTGGAGCACAGTAGAGGTGGAGTACAGTAGAGTACAGTAGAGGTAGAGTAGAGTGGAGTAGAGTAGAGATAGAGTACATTGGAGCACAGTAGAGGTAGAGTACAGTGGAGTATTGTTGAGGTAGACTACAGTGGAGTACAGTAGAGATAGAGTACAGTAGAGCAGAGTAGAGGTAGAGTAAAGTGGAGTACAGTAGAGGTAGAGCACAGTAGAGCAGAGTAGAGGTAGAGTACAGTGGAGTACAGTAGAGGTATAGCACAGTGGAGCACTGTAGAGGTAGAGTACAGTGGAGTACAGTAGAGATAGAGTACAGAGGAGCACAGTAGAGGTAGAGTACAGTGGAGCACAGTAGAGGTAGAGTACAGTGGAGCACAGTAGAGGTAGAGTACAGTGGAGTACAGTAGAGGTAGAGTACAGTGGAGTTCAGTAGAAGTAGAGTACAGTGGAGCACAGTAGAGGTAGAGTACAGTGGAGTACAGTGGAGCACAGTAGAGGTAGAGTACAGATGAGTACAGTAGAGGTAGAGTACAGTGGAGTACAGTAGAGGTAGAGTACAGTGGAGTAGAGTAGACGTAGAGTACAGTGGAGTACAGTAGAGGTAGAGTACAGTACAGTACAGTAGAGGTAGAGTACAGTGGAGTACAGTAGAGGTAGAGTACAGTAGAGCACAGTAGAGGTAGAATACAGTGGAGTACAGTAGAGGTAGAGTACAGTGGAGTACAGTAGAGGTAGAGTACAGTGGAGTACAGTAGAGATAGAGTACAGTGGAGCACAGTAGAGGTAGAGTACAGTGGAGCACAGTAGAGGTAGAGTAAAGTGGAGTATTGTTGAGGTAGACTACAGTGGAGTACAGTAGAGATAGAGTACAGTAGAGCAGAGTAGAGGTAGAGTACAGTGGAGTACAGTAGAGGTAGAGCACAGTAGAGCAGAGTAGAGGTAGAGTACAGTGGAGTACACTAGAGGTAGAGTACAGTGGAGCACAGTAGAGGTAGAGTACAGTGGAGTACAGTAGAGGTAGAGCACAGTGGAGTACAGTAGAGGTAGAGTACAGTGGAGTACAGTAGAGGTAGAGTACAGTGGAGTACAGTAGAGGTAGAGTACAGTGGAGTACAGTAGAGGTAGAGTACAGTGGAGTACAGTAGACGTAGAGTACAGTGGAGCACAGTAGAGGTAGAGTACAGTGGAGTACAGTAGAGGTAGAGCACAGTGGAGTACAGTAGAGGTAGAGTACAGTAGAGCACAGTAGAGGTAGAATACAGTGGAGTACAGTAGAGGTAGAGTACAGTGGAGTACAGTAGAGGTAGAGTACAGTGGAGTACAGTAGAGATAGAGTACAGTGGAGCACAGTAGAGGTAGAGTACAGTGGAGCACAGTAGAGGTAGAGTACAGTGGAGTATTGTTGAGGTAGACTACAGTGGAGTACAGTAGAGATAGAGTACAGTAGAGCAGAGTAGAGGTAGAGTACAGTGGAGTACAGTAGAGGTAGAGCACAGTAGAGCAGAGTAGAGGTAGAGTACAGTGGAGTACACTAGAGGTAGAGTACAGTGGAGCACAGTAGAGGTAGAGTACAGTGGAGTACAGTAGAGGTAGAGCACAGTGGAGTACAGTAGAGGTAGAGTACAGTGGAGTACAGTAGAGGTAGAGTACAGTGGAGTACAGTAGAGGTAGAGTACAGTGGAGTACAGTAGAGGTAGAGTACAGTGGAGTACAGTAGACGTAGAGTACAGTGGAGCACAGTAGAGGTAGAGTACAGTGGAGTACAGTAGAGGTAGAGCACAGTGGAGTACAGTAGAGGTAGAGTACAGTGGAGTACAGTAGAGGTAGAGTACAGTGGAGTACAGTAGAGGTAGAGCACAGTAGAGCAGAGTAGAGGTAGAGTACAGTGGAGTACAGTAGAGGTAGAGTACAGTGGAGTACAGTAGAGGTAGAGTACAGTGGAGTACAGTAGAGGTAGAGTACAGTGGAGTACAGTAGAGGTAGAGTACAGTGGAGCACAGTAGAGGTAGAGTACAGTGGAGTACAGTAGAGGTAGAGCACAGTGGAGTACAGTAGAGGTAGATTACAGTGGAGTACAGTAGAGGTAGAGTACAGTGGAGTACAGTAGAGGTAGAGCACAGTAGAGCAGAGTAGAGGTAGAGTACAGTGGAGTACACTAGAGGTAGAGTACAGTGGAGCACAGTAGAGGTAGAGTACAGTGGAGTATAGTTGAGGTAGACTACAGTGGAGTACAGTAGAGGTAGAGTAGAGTGGAGCACAGTAGAGATAGAGTACAGTAGAGCAGAGTAGAGATAGAGTACAGTGGAGTACAGTAGAGGTAGAGCACAGTGGAGCACTGTAGAGGTAGAGTACAGTGGAGTACAGTAGAGATAGAGTACAGTGGAGCACAGTAGAGATAGAGTGCAGTAGAGCACAGTAGAGGTAGAGTACAGCTGAGCAGTAGAGATAAGTGTAGTGGAGTATAGTAGAGGTAGAGTACAGTGGAGTACAGTAGAGGTAGAGTACAGTGGAGTACAGTAGAGGTAGAGTAGAGTGGAGCACATTAGAGGTGGAGTAGAGTAGAGTACAGTAGAGGTAGAGTACAGTGGAGTACAGTAGAGGTAGAGTACAGTACAGTACAGTAGAGGTAGAGTAAAGTGGAGTATTGTTGAGGTAGACTACAGTGGAGTACAGTACAGATAGAGTACAGTAGAGCAGAGTAGAGGTAGAGTACAGTGGAGTACAGTAGAGGTAGAGCACAGTAGAGCAGAGTAGAGGTAGAGTACAGTGGAGTACACTAGAGGTAGAGTACAGTGGAGCACAGTAGAGGTAGAGTACAGTGGAGTACAGTAGAGGTAGAGCACAGTGGAGTACAGTAGAGGTAGAGTACAGTGGAGTACAGTAGAGGTAGAGTACAGTGGAGTACAGTAGAGGTAGAGTACAGTGGAGTACAGTAGAGGTAGAGTACAGTGGAGTACAGTAGATGTAGAGTACAGTGGAGCACAGTAGAGGTAGAGTACAGTGGAGTACAGTAGAGGTAGAGCACAGTGGAGTACAGTAGAGGTAGAGTACAGTAGAGCACAGTAGAGGTAGAATACAGTGGAGTACAGTAGAGGTAGAGTACAGTGGAGTACAGTAGAGGTAGAGTACAGTGGAGTACAGTAGAGATAGAGTACAGTGGAGCACAGTAGAGGTAGAGTACAGTGGAGCACAGTAGGGGTAGAGTACAGTGGAGTATTGTTGAGGTAGACTACAGTGGAGTACAGTAGAGATAGAGTACAGTAGAGCAGAGTAGAGGTAGAGTACAGTGGAGTACAGTAGAGGTAGAGTACAGTAGAGCAGAGTAGAGGTAGAGTACAGTGGAGTACACTAGAGGTAGAGTACAGTGGAGTACAGTAGAGGTAGAGTACAGTGGAGTATTGTTGAGGTAGACTACAGTGGAGTACAGTATAGCAGAGTAGAGGTAGAGTACAGTGGAGTACAGTAGAGGTAGAGCACAGTAGAGCAGAGTAGAGGTAGAGTACAGTGGAGTACACTAGAGGTAGAGTACAGTGGAGTACAGTAGAGGTAGAGTACATTGGAGTACAGTAGAGATAGAGTACAGTGGAGCACAGTAGAGGTAGAGTAAAGTGGAGCACAGTAGAGGTAGAGTACAGTGGAGCACAGTAGAGGTAGAGTACAGTGGAGCACAGTAGAGGTAGAGTACAGTGGAGTATAGTAGAGGTAGAGTACTGTAGAGCACAGTAGAGATAGAGTACAGTAGAGCACAGTAGAGGTAGAGTACAGTGGAGCACAGTAGAGGAAGAGGACAGTGTAGTACAGTAGAGATAGAGTACAGTCGAACACAGTAGAGATAAGTGTTATGGAGTATAGTAGAGGTAGAGTACAGTGGAGTACAGTAGAGGTAGAGTAGAGTGGAGCACATTAGAGGTGGAGTAGAGTAGAGTACAGTAGAGGTAGAGTACAGTGGAGTACAGTAGAAGTAGAGTACAGTGGAGCACAGTAGAGGTAGAGTAGAGTGGAGTACAGTAGAGGTAGAGTACAGTGGAGCACAGTAGAGGTAGAGTACAGTGGAGTACAGTGGAGCACAGTAGAGGTGGAGTACAGTAGAGTACAGTAGAGGTAGAGTACAGTGGAGCACAGTAGAGGTAGAGTACAGTGGAGTACAGTGGAGTACAGTAGAGGTGCAGTACTGTAGAGTACAGTAGAGGTGGAGAACAGTACAGTACAGTAGAGGTAGAGTACAGTGGAGTACAGTAGAGGTAGAGTACAGTAGAGCACAGTAGAGGTAGAATAAAGTGGAGTACAGTAGAGGTAGAGTACAGTGGAGTACAGTAGAGGTAGAGTACAGTGGAGTACAGTAGAGATAGAGTACAGTGGAGTACAGTAGAGATAGAGTACAGTCGAACACAGTAGAGATAAGTGTAGTGGAGTATAGTAGAGGTAGAGTACAGTGGAGTACAGTAGAGGTAGAGTACAGTGGAGTACAGTAGAGGTAGAGTAGAGTGGAGCACATTAGAGGTGGAGTAGAGTAGAGTACAGTAGAGGTAGAGTACAGTGGAGTACAGTAGAAGTAGAGTACAGTGGAGCACAGTAGAGGTAGAGTAGAGTGGAGTACAGTAGAGGTAGAGTACAGTGGAGCACAGTAGAGGTAGAGTACAGTGGAGTACAGTGGAGCACAGTAGAGGTGGAGTACAGTAGAGTACAGTAGAGGTAGAGTACAGTGGAGCACAGTAGAGGTAGAGTACAGTGGAGTACAGTGGAGTACAGTAGAGGTGCAGTACTGTAGAGTACAGTAGAGGTGGAGAACAGTACAGTACAGTAGAGGTAGAGTACAGTGGAGTACAGTAGAGGTAGAGTACAGTAGAGCACAGTAGAGGTAGAATAAAGTGGAGTACAGTAGAGGTAGAGTACAGTGGAGTACAGTAGAGGTAGAGTACAGTGGAGTACAGTAGAGATAGAGTACAGTGGAGTACAGTAGAGATAGAGTACAGTCGAACACAGTAGATATAAGTGTAGTGGAGTATAGTAGAGGTAGAGTACAGTGGAGTACAGTAGAGGTAGAGTACAGTGGAGTACAGTAGAGGTAGAGTAGAGTGGAGCACATTAGAGGTGGAGTAGAGTAGAGTACAGTAGAGGTAGAGTACAGTGGAGTACAGTAGAAGTAGAGTACAGTGGAGCACAGTAGAGGTAGAGTAGAGTGGAGTACAGTAGAGGTAGAGTACAGTGGAGTACAGTAGAGGTAGAGTACAGTGGAGTAGAGTAGAGATAGAGTACATTGGAGCACAGTAGAGGTAGAGTACAGTGGAGTATTGTTGAGGTAGACTACAGTGGAGTACAGTAGAGATAGAGTACAGTAGAGCAGAGTAGAGGTAGAGTAAAGTGGAGTACAGTAGAGGTAGAGCACAGTAGAGCAGAGTAGAGGTAGAGTACAGTGGAGTACAGTAGAGGTATAGCACAGTGGAGCACTGTAGAGGTAGAGTACAGTGGAGTACAGTAGAGATAGAGTACAGAGGAGCACAGTAGAGGTAGAGTACAGTGGAGCACAGTAGAGGTAGAGTACAGTGGAGCACAGTAGAGGTAGAGTACAGTGGAGTACAGTAGAGGTAGAGTACAGTGGAGTTCAGTAGAAGTAGAGTACAGTGGAGCACAGTAGAGGTAGAGTACAGTGGAGTACAGTGGAGCACAGTAGAGGTAGAGTACAGATGAGTACAGTAGAGGTAGAGTACAGTGGAGTACAGTAGAGGTAGAGTACAGTGGAGTAGAGTAGACGTAGAGTACAGTGGAGTACAGTAGAGGTAGAGTACAGTACAGTACAGTAGAGGTAGAGTACAGTGGAGTACAGTAGAGGTAGAGTACAGTAGAGCACAGTAGAGGTAGAATACAGTGGAGTACAGTAGAGGTAGAGTACAGTGGAGTACAGTAGAGGTAGAGTACAGTGGAGTACAGTAGAGATAGAGTACAGTGGAGCACAGTAGAGGTAGAGTACAGTGGAGCACAGTAGAGGTAGAGTAAAGTGGAGTATTGTTGAGGTAGACTACAGTGGAGTACAGTAGAGATAGAGTACAGTAGAGCAGAGTAGAGGTAGAGTACAGTGGAGTACAGTAGAGGTAGAGCACAGTAGAGCAGAGTAGAGGTAGAGTACAGTGGAGTACACTAGAGGTAGAGTACAGTGGAGCACAGTAGAGGTAGAGTACAGTGGAGTACAGTAGAGGTAGAGCACAGTGGAGTACAGTAGAGGTAGAGTACAGTGGAGTACAGTAGAGGTAGAGTACAGTGGAGTACAGTAGAGGTAGAGTACAGTGGAGTACAGTAGAGGTAGAGTACAGTGGAGTACAGTAGACGTAGAGTACAGTGGAGCACAGTAGAGGTAGAGTACAGTGGAGTACAGTAGAGGTAGAGCACAGTGGAGTACAGTAGAGGTAGAGTACAGTAGAGCACAGTAGAGGTAGAGTACATTGGAGTACAGTAGAGATAGAGTACAGTGGAGCACAGTAGAGGTAGAGTACAGTGGAGCACAGTAGAGGTAGAGTACAGTGGAGCACAGTAGAGGTAGAGTACAGTGGAGCACAGTAGAGGTAGAGTACAGTGGAGTATAGTAGAGGTAGAGTACTGTAGAGCACAGTAGAGATAGAGTACAGTAGAGCACAGTAGAGGTAGAGTACAGTGGAGCACAGTAGAGGAAGAGGACAGTGTAGTACAGTAGAGATAGAGTACAGTCGAACACAGTAGAGATAAGTGTTATGGAGTATAGTAGAGGTAGAGTACAGTGGAGTACAGTAGAGGTAGAGTAGAGTGGAGCACATTAGAGGTGGAGTAGAGTAGAGTACAGTAGAGGTAGAGTACAGTGGAGTACAGTAGAAGTAGAGTACAGTGGAGCACAGTAGAGGTAGAGTAGAGTGGAGTACAGTAGAGGTAGAGTACAGTGGAGCACAGTAGAGGTAGAGTACAGTGGAGTACAGTGGAGCACAGTAGAGGTGGAGTACAGTAGAGTACAGTAGAGGTAGAGTACAGTGGAGCACAGTAGAGGTAGAGTACAGTGGAGTACAGTAGAGGTGCAGTACTGTAGAGTACAGTAGAGGTGGGGAACAGTACAGTACAGTAGAGGTAGAGTACAGTGGAGTACAGTAGAGGTAGAGTACAGTAGAGCACAGTAGAGGTAGAATAAAGTGGAGTACAGTAGAGGTAGAGTACAGTGGAGTACAGTAGAGGTAGAGTACAGTGGAGTACAGTAGAGATAGAGTACAGTGGAGTACAGTAGAGATAGAGTACAGTCGAACACAGTAGAGATAAGTGTAGTGGAGTATAGTAGAGGTAGAGTACAGTGGAGTACAGTAGAGGTAGAGTACAGTGGAGTACAGTAGAGGTAGAGTAGAGTGGAGCACATTAGAGGTGGAGTAGAGTAGAGTACAGTAGAGGTAGAGTACAGTGGAGTACAGTAGAAGTAGAGTACAGTGGAGCAGAGTAGAGGTAGAGTAGAGTGGAGTACAGTAGAGGTAGAGTACAGTGGAGCACAGTAGAGGTAGAGTACAGTGGAGTACAGTGGAGCACAGTAGAGGTGGAGTACAGTAGAGTACAGTAGAGGTAGAGTACAGTGGAGCACAGTAGAGGTAGAGTACAGTGGAGTACAGTGGAGTACAGTAGAGGTGCAGTACTGTAGAGTACAGTAGAGGTGGAGAACAGTACAGTACAGTAGAGGTAGAGTACAGTGGAGTACAGTAGAGGTAGAGTACAGTAGAGCACAGTAGAGGTAGAATAAAGTGGAGTACAGTAGAGGTAGAGTACAGTGGAGTACAGTAGAGGTAGAGTACAGTGGAGTACAGTAGAGATAGAGTACAGTGGAGTACAGTAGAGATAGAGTACAGTCGAACACAGTAGATATAAGTGTAGTGGAGTATAGTAGAGGTAGAGTACAGTGGAGTACAGTAGAGGTAGAGTACAGTGGAGTACAGTAGAGGTAGAGTAGAGTGGAGCACATTAGAGGTGGAGTAGAGTAGAGTACAGTAGAGGTAGAGTACAGTGGAGTACAGTAGAAGTAGAGTACAGTGGAGCACAGTAGAGGTAGAGTAGAGTGGAGTACAGTAGAGGTAGAGTACAGTGGAGTACAGTAGAGGTAGAGTACAGTGGAGTAGAGTAGAGATAGAGTACATTGGAGCACAGTAGAGGTAGAGTACAGTGGAGTATTGTTGAGGTAGACTACAGTGGAGTACAGTAGAGATAGAGTACAGTAGAGCAGAGTAGAGGTAGAGTAAAGTGGAGTACAGTAGAGGTAGAGCACAGTAGAGCAGAGTAGAGGTAGAGTACAGTGGAGTACAGTAGAGGTATAGCACAGTGGAGCACTGTAGAGGTAGAGTACAGTGGAGTACAGTAGAGATAGAGTACAGAGGAGCACAGTAGAGGTAGAGTACAGTGGAGCACAGTAGAGGTAGAGTACAGTGGAGCACAGTAGAGGTAGAGTACAGTGGAGTACAGTAGAGGTAGAGTACAGTGGAGTTCAGTAGAAGTAGAGTACAGTGGAGCACAGTAGAGGTAGAGTACAGTGGAGTACAGTGGAGCACAGTAGAGGTAGAGTACAGATGAGTACAGTAGAGGTAGAGTACAGTGGAGTACAGTAGAGGTAGAGTACAGTGGAGTAGAGTAGACGTAGAGTACAGTGGAGTACAGTAGAGGTAGAGTACAGTACAGTACAGTAGAGGTAGAGTACAGTGGAGTACAGTAGAGGTAGAGTACAGTAGAGCACAGTAGAGGTAGAATACAGTGGAGTACAGTAGAGGTAGAGTACAGTGGAGTACAGTAGAGGTAGAGTACAGTGGAGTACAGTAGAGATAGAGTACAGTGGAGCACAGTAGAGGTAGAGTACAGTGGAGCACAGTAGAGGTAGAGTAAAGTGGAGTATTGTTGAGGTAGACTACAGTGGAGTACAGTAGAGATAGAGTACAGTAGAGCAGAGTAGAGGTAGAGTACAGTGGAGTACAGTAGAGGTAGAGCACAGTAGAGCAGAGTAGAGGTAGAGTACAGTGGAGTACACTAGAGGTAGAGTACAGTGGAGCACAGTAGAGGTAGAGTACAGTGGAGTACAGTAGAGGTAGAGCACAGTGGAGTACAGTAGAGGTAGAGTACAGTGGAGTACAGTAGAGGTAGAGTACAGTGGAGTACAGTAGAGGTAGAGTACAGTGGAGTACAGTAGAGGTAGAGCACAGTGGAGTACAGTAGAGGTAGAGTACAGTGGAGTACAGTAGAGGTAGAGTACAGTGGAGTACAGTAGAGGTAGAGTACAGTGGAGTACAGTAGAGGTAGAGTACAGTGGAGTACAGTAGAGGTAGAGTACAGTGGAGTACAGTAGACGTAGAGTACAGTGGAGCACAGTAGAGGTAGAGTACAGTGGAGTACAGTAGAGGTAGAGCACAGTGGAGTACAGTAGAGGTAGAGTACAGTGGAGTACAGTAGAGGTAGAGTACAGTGGAGTACAGTAGAGGTAGAGCACAGTAGAGCAGAGTAGAGGTAGAGTACAGTGGAGTACAGTAGAGGTAGAGTACAGTGGAGTACAGTAGAGGTAGAGTACAGTGGAGTACAGTAGAGGTAGAGTACAGTGGAGTACAGTAGAGGTAGAGTACAGTGGAGCACAGTAGA
Organism: Tiaroga cobitis; assembly: GCA_030578255.1. NCBI lineage: Eukaryota > Metazoa > Chordata > Actinopteri > Cypriniformes > Leuciscidae > Tiaroga > Tiaroga cobitis. The sequence goes on along the minus strand of JAROOI010000068.1, from coordinate 360,779 downwards.
GGTAGAGTACAGTGGAGTACAGTAGAGGTAGAGCACAGTGGAGTACAGTAGAGGTAGATTACAGTGGAGTACAGTAGAGGTAGAGTACAGTGGAGTACAGTAGAGGTAGAGCACAGTAGAGCAGAGTAGAGGTAGAGTACAGTGGAGTACACTAGAGGTAGAGTACAGTGGAGCACAGTAGAGGTAGAGTACAGTGGAGTATAGTTGAGGTAGACTACAGTGGAGTACAGTAGAGGTAGAGTAGAGTGGAGCACAGTAGAGATAGAGTACAGTAGAGCAGAGTAGAGATAGAGTACAGTGGAGTACAGTAGAGGTAGAGCACAGTGGAGCACTGTAGAGGTAGAGTACAGTGGAGTACAGTAGAGATAGAGTACAGTGGAGCACAGTAGAGATAGAGTGCAGTAGAGCACAGTAGAGGTAGAGTACAGCTGAGCAGTAGAGATAAGTGTAGTGGAGTATAGTAGAGGTAGAGTACAGTGGAGTACAGTAGAGGTAGAGTACAGTGGAGTACAGTAGAGGTAGAGTAGAGTGGAGCACATTAGAGGTGGAGTAGAGTAGAGTACAGTAGAGGTAGAGTACAGTGGAGTACAGTAGAGGTAGAGTACAGTACAGTACAGTAGAGGTAGAGTAAAGTGGAGTATTGTTGAGGTAGACTACAGTGGAGTACAGTACAGATAGAGTACAGTAGAGCAGAGTAGAGGTAGAGTACAGTGGAGTACAGTAGAGGTAGAGCACAGTAGAGCAGAGTAGAGGTAGAGTACAGTGGAGTACACTAGAGGTAGAGTACAGTGGAGCACAGTAGAGGTAGAGTACAGTGGAGTACAGTAGAGGTAGAGCACAGTGGAGTACAGTAGAGGTAGAGTACAGTGGAGTACAGTAGAGGTAGAGTACAGTGGAGTACAGTAGAGGTAGAGTACAGTGGAGTACAGTAGAGGTAGAGTACAGTGGAGTACAGTATATGTAGAGTACAGTGGAGCACAGTAGAGGTAGAGTACAGTGGAGTACAGTAGAGGTAGAGCACAGTGGAGTACAGTAGAGGTAGAGTACAGTAGAGCACAGTAGAGGTAGAATACAGTGGAGTACAGTAGAGGTAGAGTACAGTGGAGTACAGTAGAGGTAGAGTACAGTGGAGTACAGTAGAGATAGAGTACAGTGGAGCACAGTAGAGGTAGAGTACAGTGGAGCACAGTAGGGGTAGAGTACAGTGGAGTATTGTTGAGGTAGACTACAGTGGAGTACAGTAGAGATAGAGTACAGTAGAGCAGAGTAGAGGTAGAGTACAGTGGAGTACAGTAGAGGTAGAGTACAGTAGAGCAGAGTAGAGGTAGAGTACAGTGGAGTACACTAGAGGTAGAGTACAGTGGAGTACAGTAGAGGTAGAGTACAGTGGAGTATTGTTGAGGTAGACTACAGTGGAGTACAGTATAGCAGAGTAGAGGTAGAGTACAGTGGAGTACAGTAGAGGTAGAGCACAGTAGAGCAGAGTAGAGGTAGAGTACAGTGGAGTACACTAGAGGTAGAGTACAGTGGAGTACAGTAGAGGTAGAGTACATTGGAGTACAGTAGAGATAGAGTACAGTGGAGCACAGTAGAGGTAGAGTAAAGTGGAGCACAGTAGAGGTAGAGTACAGTGGAGCACAGTAGAGGTAGAGTACAGTGGAGCACAGTAGAGGTAGAGTACAGTGGAGTATAGTAGAGGTAGAGTACTGTAGAGCACAGTAGAGATAGAGTACAGTAGAGCACAGTAGAGGTAGAGTACAGTGGAGCACAGTAGAGGAAGAGGACAGTGTAGTACAGTAGAGATAGAGTACAGTCGAACACAGTAGAGATAAGTGTTATGGAGTATAGTAGAGGTAGAGTACAGTGGAGTACAGTAGAGGTAGAGTAGAGTGGAGCACATTAGAGGTGGAGTAGAGTAGAGTACAGTAGAGGTAGAGTACAGTGGAGTACAGTAGAAGTAGAGTACAGTGGAGCACAGTAGAGGTAGAGTAGAGTGGAGTACAGTAGAGGTAGAGTACAGTGGAGCACAGTAGAGGTAGAGTACAGTGGAGTACAGTGGAGCACAGTAGAGGTGGAGTACAGTAGAGTACAGTAGAGGTAGAGTACAGTGGAGCACAGTAGAGGTAGAGTACAGTGGAGTACAGTGGAGTACAGTAGAGGTGCAGTACTGTAGAGTACAGTAGAGGTGGAGAACAGTACAGTACAGTAGAGGTAGAGTACAGTGGAGTACAGTAGAGGTAGAGTACAGTAGAGCACAGTAGAGGTAGAATAAAGTGGAGTACAGTAGAGGTAGAGTACAGTGGAGTACAGTAGAGGTAGAGTACAGTGGAGTACAGTAGAGATAGAGTACAGTGGAGTACAGTAGAGATAGAGTACAGTCGAACACAGTAGAGATAAGTGTAGTGGAGTATAGTAGAGGTAGAGTACAGTGGAGTACAGTAGAGGTAGAGTACAGTGGAGTACAGTAGAGGTAGAGTAGAGTGGAGCACATTAGAGGTGGAGTAGAGTAGAGTACAGTAGAGGTAGAGTACAGTGGAGTACAGTAGAAGTAGAGTACAGTGGAGCACAGTAGAGGTAGAGTAGAGTGGAGTACAGTAGAGGTAGAGTACAGTGGAGCACAGTAGAGGTAGAGTACAGTGGAGTACAGTGGAGCACAGTAGAGGTGGAGTACAGTAGAGTACAGTAGAGGTAGAGTACAGTGGAGCACAGTAGAGGTAGAGTACAGTGGAGTACAGTGGAGTACAGTAGAGGTGCAGTACTGTAGAGTACAGTAGAGGTGGAGAACAGTACAGTACAGTAGAGGTAGAGTACAGTGGAGTACAGTAGAGGTAGAGTACAGTAGAGCACAGTAGAGGTAGAATAAAGTGGAGTACAGTAGAGGTAGAGTACAGTGGAGTACAGTAGAGGTAGAGTACAGTGGAGTACAGTAGAGATAGAGTACAGTGGAGTACAGTAGAGATAGAGTACAGTCGAACACAGTAGATATAAGTGTAGTGGAGTATAGTAGAGGTAGAGTACAGTGGAGTACAGTAGAGGTAGAGTACAGTGGAGTACAGTAGAGGTAGAGTAGAGTGGAGCACATTAGAGGTGGAGTAGAGTAGAGTACAGTAGAGGTAGAGTACAGTGGAGTACAGTAGAAGTAGAGTACAGTGGAGCACAGTAGAGGTAGAGTAGAGTGGAGTACAGTAGAGGTAGAGTACAGTGGAGTACAGTAGAGGTAGAGTACAGTGGAGTAGAGTAGAGATAGAGTACATTGGAGCACAGTAGAGGTAGAGTACAGTGGAGTATTGTTGAGGTAGACTACAGTGGAGTACAGTAGAGATAGAGTACAGTAGAGCAGAGTAGAGGTAGAGTAAAGTGGAGTACAGTAGAGGTAGAGCACAGTAGAGCAGAGTAGAGGTAGAGTACAGTGGAGTACAGTAGAGGTATAGCACAGTGGAGCACTGTAGAGGTAGAGTACAGTGGAGTACAGTAGAGATAGAGTACAGAGGAGCACAGTAGAGGTAGAGTACAGTGGAGCACAGTAGAGGTAGAGTACAGTGGAGCACAGTAGAGGTAGAGTACAGTGGAGTACAGTAGAGGTAGAGTACAGTGGAGTTCAGTAGAAGTAGAGTACAGTGGAGCACAGTAGAGGTAGAGTACAGTGGAGTACAGTGGAGCACAGTAGAGGTAGAGTACAGATGAGTACAGTAGAGGTAGAGTACAGTGGAGTACAGTAGAGGTAGAGTACAGTGGAGTAGAGTAGACGTAGAGTACAGTGGAGTACAGTAGAGGTAGAGTACAGTACAGTACAGTAGAGGTAGAGTACAGTGGAGTACAGTAGAGGTAGAGTACAGTAGAGCACAGTAGAGGTAGAATACAGTGGAGTACAGTAGAGGTAGAGTACAGTGGAGTACAGTAGAGGTAGAGTACAGTGGAGTACAGTAGAGATAGAGTACAGTGGAGCACAGTAGAGGTAGAGTACAGTGGAGCACAGTAGAGGTAGAGTAAAGTGGAGTATTGTTGAGGTAGACTACAGTGGAGTACAGTAGAGATAGAGTACAGTAGAGCAGAGTAGAGGTAGAGTACAGTGGAGTACAGTAGAGGTAGAGCACAGTAGAGCAGAGTAGAGGTAGAGTACAGTGGAGTACACTAGAGGTAGAGTACAGTGGAGCACAGTAGAGGTAGAGTACAGTGGAGTACAGTAGAGGTAGAGCACAGTGGAGTACAGTAGAGGTAGAGTACAGTGGAGTACAGTAGAGGTAGAGTACAGTGGAGTACAGTAGAGGTAGAGTACAGTGGAGTACAGTAGAGGTAGAGTACAGTGGAGTACAGTAGACGTAGAGTACAGTGGAGCACAGTAGAGGTAGAGTACAGTGGAGTACAGTAGAGGTAGAGCACAGTGGAGTACAGTAGAGGTAGAGTACAGTAGAGCACAGTAGAGGTAGAGTACATTGGAGTACAGTAGAGATAGAGTACAGTGGAGCACAGTAGAGGTAGAGTACAGTGGAGCACAGTAGAGGTAGAGTACAGTGGAGCACAGTAGAGGTAGAGTACAGTGGAGCACAGTAGAGGTAGAGTACAGTGGAGTATAGTAGAGGTAGAGTACTGTAGAGCACAGTAGAGATAGAGTACAGTAGAGCACAGTAGAGGTAGAGTACAGTGGAGCACAGTAGAGGAAGAGGACAGTGTAGTACAGTAGAGATAGAGTACAGTCGAACACAGTAGAGATAAGTGTTATGGAGTATAGTAGAGGTAGAGTACAGTGGAGTACAGTAGAGGTAGAGTAGAGTGGAGCACATTAGAGGTGGAGTAGAGTAGAGTACAGTAGAGGTAGAGTACAGTGGAGTACAGTAGAAGTAGAGTACAGTGGAGCACAGTAGAGGTAGAGTAGAGTGGAGTACAGTAGAGGTAGAGTACAGTGGAGCACAGTAGAGGTAGAGTACAGTGGAGTACAGTGGAGCACAGTAGAGGTGGAGTACAGTAGAGTACAGTAGAGGTAGAGTACAGTGGAGCACAGTAGAGGTAGAGTACAGTGGAGTACAGTAGAGGTGCAGTACTGTAGAGTACAGTAGAGGTGGGGAACAGTACAGTACAGTAGAGGTAGAGTACAGTGGAGTACAGTAGAGGTAGAGTACAGTAGAGCACAGTAGAGGTAGAATAAAGTGGAGTACAGTAGAGGTAGAGTACAGTGGAGTACAGTAGAGGTAGAGTACAGTGGAGTACAGTAGAGATAGAGTACAGTGGAGTACAGTAGAGATAGAGTACAGTCGAACACAGTAGAGATAAGTGTAGTGGAGTATAGTAGAGGTAGAGTACAGTGGAGTACAGTAGAGGTAGAGTACAGTGGAGTACAGTAGAGGTAGAGTAGAGTGGAGCACATTAGAGGTGGAGTAGAGTAGAGTACAGTAGAGGTAGAGTACAGTGGAGTACAGTAGAAGTAGAGTACAGTGGAGCAGAGTAGAGGTAGAGTAGAGTGGAGTACAGTAGAGGTAGAGTACAGTGGAGCACAGTAGAGGTAGAGTACAGTGGAGTACAGTGGAGCACAGTAGAGGTGGAGTACAGTAGAGTACAGTAGAGGTAGAGTACAGTGGAGCACAGTAGAGGTAGAGTACAGTGGAGTACAGTGGAGTACAGTAGAGGTGCAGTACTGTAGAGTACAGTAGAGGTGGAGAACAGTACAGTACAGTAGAGGTAGAGTACAGTGGAGTACAGTAGAGGTAGAGTACAGTAGAGCACAGTAGAGGTAGAATAAAGTGGAGTACAGTAGAGGTAGAGTACAGTGGAGTACAGTAGAGGTAGAGTACAGTGGAGTACAGTAGAGATAGAGTACAGTGGAGTACAGTAGAGATAGAGTACAGTCGAACACAGTAGATATAAGTGTAGTGGAGTATAGTAGAGGTAGAGTACAGTGGAGTACAGTAGAGGTAGAGTACAGTGGAGTACAGTAGAGGTAGAGTAGAGTGGAGCACATTAGAGGTGGAGTAGAGTAGAGTACAGTAGAGGTAGAGTACAGTGGAGTACAGTAGAAGTAGAGTACAGTGGAGCACAGTAGAGGTAGAGTAGAGTGGAGTACAGTAGAGGTAGAGTACAGTGGAGTACAGTAGAGGTAGAGTACAGTGGAGTAGAGTAGAGATAGAGTACATTGGAGCACAGTAGAGGTAGAGTACAGTGGAGTATTGTTGAGGTAGACTACAGTGGAGTACAGTAGAGATAGAGTACAGTAGAGCAGAGTAGAGGTAGAGTAAAGTGGAGTACAGTAGAGGTAGAGCACAGTAGAGCAGAGTAGAGGTAGAGTACAGTGGAGTACAGTAGAGGTATAGCACAGTGGAGCACTGTAGAGGTAGAGTACAGTGGAGTACAGTAGAGATAGAGTACAGAGGAGCACAGTAGAGGTAGAGTACAGTGGAGCACAGTAGAGGTAGAGTACAGTGGAGCACAGTAGAGGTAGAGTACAGTGGAGTACAGTAGAGGTAGAGTACAGTGGAGTTCAGTAGAAGTAGAGTACAGTGGAGCACAGTAGAGGTAGAGTACAGTGGAGTACAGTGGAGCACAGTAGAGGTAGAGTACAGATGAGTACAGTAGAGGTAGAGTACAGTGGAGTACAGTAGAGGTAGAGTACAGTGGAGTAGAGTAGACGTAGAGTACAGTGGAGTACAGTAGAGGTAGAGTACAGTACAGTACAGTAGAGGTAGAGTACAGTGGAGTACAGTAGAGGTAGAGTACAGTAGAGCACAGTAGAGGTAGAATACAGTGGAGTACAGTAGAGGTAGAGTACAGTGGAGTACAGTAGAGGTAGAGTACAGTGGAGTACAGTAGAGATAGAGTACAGTGGAGCACAGTAGAGGTAGAGTACAGTGGAGCACAGTAGAGGTAGAGTAAAGTGGAGTATTGTTGAGGTAGACTACAGTGGAGTACAGTAGAGATAGAGTACAGTAGAGCAGAGTAGAGGTAGAGTACAGTGGAGTACAGTAGAGGTAGAGCACAGTAGAGCAGAGTAGAGGTAGAGTACAGTGGAGTACACTAGAGGTAGAGTACAGTGGAGCACAGTAGAGGTAGAGTACAGTGGAGTACAGTAGAGGTAGAGCACAGTGGAGTACAGTAGAGGTAGAGTACAGTGGAGTACAGTAGAGGTAGAGTACAGTGGAGTACAGTAGAGGTAGAGTACAGTGGAGTACAGTAGAGGTAGAGTACAGTGGAGTACAGTAGACGTAGAGTACAGTGGAGCACAGTAGAGGTAGAGTACAGTGGAGTACAGTAGAGGTAGAGCACAGTGGAGTACAGTAGAGGTAGAGTACAGTAGAGCACAGTAGAGGTAGAATACAGTGGAGTACAGTAGAGGTAGAGTACAGTGGAGTACAGTAGAGGTAGAGTACAGTGGAGTACAGTAGAGATAGAGTACAGTGGAGCACAGTAGAGGTAGAGTACAGTGGAGCACAGTAGAGGTAGAGTACAGTGGAGTATTGTTGAGGTAGACTACAGTGGAGTACAGTAGAGATAGAGTACAGTAGAGCAGAGTAGAGGTAGAGTACAGTGGAGTACAGTAGAGGTAGAGCACAGTAGAGCAGAGTAGAGGTAGAGTACAGTGGAGTACACTAGAGGTAGAGTACAGTGGAGCACAGTAGAGGTAGAGTACAGTGGAGTACAGTAGAGGTAGAGCACAGTGGAGTACAGTAGAGGTAGAGTACAGTGGAGTACAGTAGAGGTAGAGTACAGTGGAGTACAGTAGAGGTAGAGTACAGTGGAGTACAGTAGAGGTAGAGTACAGTGGAGTACAGTAGACGTAGAGTACAGTGGAGCACAGTAGAGGTAGAGTACAGTGGAGTACAGTAGAGGTAGAGCACAGTGGAGTACAGTAGAGGTAGAGTACAGTGGAGTACAGTAGAGGTAGAGTACAGTGGAGTACAGTAGAGGTAGAGCACAGTAGAGCAGAGTAGAGGTAGAGTACAGTGGAGTACAGTAGAGGTAGAGTACAGTGGAGTACAGTAGAGGTAGAGTACAGTGGGGTACAGTAGAGGTAGAGTACAGTGGAGTACAGTAGAGGTAGAGTACAGTGGAGCACAGTAGAGGTAGAGTACAGTGGAGTACAGTAGAGGTAGAGCACAGTGGAGTACAGTAGAGGTAGATTACAGTGGAGTACAGTAGAGGTAGAGTACAGTGGAGTACAGTAGAGGTAGAGCACAGTAGAGCAGAGTAGAGGTAGAGTACAGTGGAGTACACTAGAGGTAGAGTACAGTGGAGCACAGTAGAGGTAGAGTACAGTGGAGTACAGTAGAGGTAGAGTAGAGTGGAGCACATTAGAGGTGGAGTAGAGTAGAGTACAGTAGAGGTAGAGTACAGTGGAGTACAGTAGAAGTAGAGTACAGTGGAGCACAGTAGAGGTAGAGTAGAGTGGAGTACAGTAGAGGTAGAGTACAGTGGAGCACAGTAGAGGTAGAGTACAGTGGAGTACAGTGGAGCACAGTAGAGGTGGAGTACAGTAGAGTACAGTAGAGGTAGAGTACAGTGGAGCACAGTAGAGGTAGAGTACAGTGGAGTACAGTAGAGGTGCAGTACTGTAGAGTACAGTAGAGGTGGGGAACAGTACAGTACAGTAGAGGTAGAGTACAGTGGAGTACAGTAGAGGTAGAGTACAGTAGAGCACAGTAGAGGTAGAATAAAGTGGAGTACAGTAGAGGTAGAGTACAGTGGAGTACAGTAGAGGTAGAGTACAGTGGAGTACAGTAGAGATAGAGTACAGTGGAGTACAGTAGAGATAGAGTACAGTCGAACACAGTAGAGATAAGTGTAGTGGAGTATAGTAGAGGTAGAGTACAGTGGAGTACAGTAGAGGTAGAGTACAGTGGAGTACAGTAGAGGTAGAGTAGAGTGGAGCACATTAGAGGTGGAGTAGAGTAGAGTACAGTAGAGGTAGAGTACAGTGGAGTACAGTAGAAGTAGAGTACAGTGGAGCAGAGTAGAGGTAGAGTAGAGTGGAGTACAGTAGAGGTAGAGTACAGTGGAGCACAGTAGAGGTAGAGTACAGTGGAGTACAGTGGAGCACAGTAGAGGTGGAGTACAGTAGAGTACAGTAGAGGTAGAGTACAGTGGAGCACAGTAGAGGTAGAGTACAGTGGAGTACAGTGGAGTACAGTAGAGGTGCAGTACTGTAGAGTACAGTAGAGGTGGAGAACAGTACAGTACAGTAGAGGTAGAGTACAGTGGAGTACAGTAGAGGTAGAGTACAGTAGAGCACAGTAGAGGTAGAATAAAGTGGAGTACAGTAGAGGTAGAGTACAGTGGAGTACAGTAGAGGTAGAGTACAGTGGAGTACAGTAGAGATAGAGTACAGTGGAGTACAGTAGAGATAGAGTACAGTCGAACACAGTAGATATAAGTGTAGTGGAGTATAGTAGAGGTAGAGTACAGTGGAGTACAGTAGAGGTAGAGTACAGTGGAGTACAGTAGAGGTAGAGTAGAGTGGAGCACATTAGAGGTGGAGTAGAGTAGAGTACAGTAGAGGTAGAGTACAGTGGAGTACAGTAGAAGTAGAGTACAGTGGAGCACAGTAGAGGTAGAGTAGAGTGGAGTACAGTAGAGGTAGAGTACAGTGGAGTACAGTAGAGGTAGAGTACAGTGGAGTAGAGTAGAGATAGAGTACATTGGAGCACAGTAGAGGTAGAGTACAGTGGAGTATTGTTGAGGTAGACTACAGTGGAGTACAGTAGAGATAGAGTACAGTAGAGCAGAGTAGAGGTAGAGTAAAGTGGAGTACAGTAGAGGTAGAGCACAGTAGAGCAGAGTAGAGGTAGAGTACAGTGGAGTACAGTAGAGGTATAGCACAGTGGAGCACTGTAGAGGTAGAGTACAGTGGAGTACAGTAGAGATAGAGTACAGAGGAGCACAGTAGAGGTAGAGTACAGTGGAGCACAGTAGAGGTAGAGTACAGTGGAGCACAGTAGAGGTAGAGTACAGTGGAGTACAGTAGAGGTAGAGTACAGTGGAGTTCAGTAGAAGTAGAGTACAGTGGAGCACAGTAGAGGTAGAGTACAGTGGAGTACAGTGGAGCACAGTAGAGGTAGAGTACAGATGAGTACAGTAGAGGTAGAGTACAGTGGAGTACAGTAGAGGTAGAGTACAGTGGAGTAGAGTAGACGTAGAGTACAGTGGAGTACAGTAGAGGTAGAGTACAGTACAGTACAGTAGAGGTAGAGTACAGTGGAGTACAGTAGAGGTAGAGTACAGTAGAGCACAGTAGAGGTAGAATACAGTGGAGTACAGTAGAGGTAGAGTACAGTGGAGTACAGTAGAGGTAGAGTACAGTGGAGTACAGTAGAGATAGAGTACAGTGGAGCACAGTAGAGGTAGAGTACAGTGGAGCACAGTAGAGGTAGAGTAAAGTGGAGTATTGTTGAGGTAGACTACAGTGGAGTACAGTAGAGATAGAGTACAGTAGAGCAGAGTAGAGGTAGAGTACAGTGGAGTACAGTAGAGGTAGAGCACAGTAGAGCAGAGTAGAGGTAGAGTACAGTGGAGTACACTAGAGGTAGAGTACAGTGGAGCACAGTAGAGGTAGAGTACAGTGGAGTACAGTAGAGGTAGAGCACAGTGGAGTACAGTAGAGGTAGAGTACAGTGGAGTACAGTAGAGGTAGAGTACAGTGGAGTACAGTAGAGGTAGAGTACAGTGGAGTACAGTAGAGGTAGAGTACAGTGGAGTACAGTAGACGTAGAGTACAGTGGAGCACAGTAGAGGTAGAGTACAGTGGAGTACAGTAGAGGTAGAGCACAGTGGAGTACAGTAGAGGTAGAGTACAGTAGAGCACAGTAGAGGTAGAATACAGTGGAGTACAGTAGAGGTAGAGTACAGTGGAGTACAGTAGAGGTAGAGTACAGTGGAGTACAGTAGAGATAGAGTACAGTGGAGCACAGTAGAGGTAGAGTACAGTGGAGCACAGTAGAGGTAGAGTACAGTGGAGTATTGTTGAGGTAGACTACAGTGGAGTACAGTAGAGATAGAGTACAGTAGAGCAGAGTAGAGGTAGAGTACAGTGGAGTACAGTAGAGGTAGAGCACAGTAGAGCAGAGTAGAGGTAGAGTACAGTGGAGTACACTAGAGGTAGAGTACAGTGGAGCACAGTAGAGGTAGAGTACAGTGGAGTACAGTAGAGGTAGAGCACAGTGGAGTACAGTAGAGGTAGAGTACAGTGGAGTACAGTAGAGGTAGAGTACAGTGGAGTACAGTAGAGGTAGAGTACAGTGGAGTACAGTAGAGGTAGAGTACAGTGGAGTACAGTAGACGTAGAGTACAGTGGAGCACAGTAGAGGTAGAGTACAGTGGAGTACAGTAGAGGTAGAGCACAGTGGAGTACAGTAGAGGTAGAGTACAGTGGAGTACAGTAGAGGTAGAGTACAGTGGAGTACAGTAGAGGTAGAGCACAGTAGAGCAGAGTAGAGGTAGAGTACAGTGGAGTACAGTAGAGGTAGAGTACAGTGGAGTACAGTAGAGGTAGAGTACAGTGGGGTACAGTAGAGGTAGAGTACAGTGGAGTACAGTAGAGGTAGAGTACAGTGGAGCACAGTAGAGGTAGAGTACAGTGGAGTACAGTAGAGGTAGAGCACAGTGGAGTACAGTAGAGGTAGATTACAGTGGAGTACAGTAGAGGTAGAGTACAGTGGAGTACAGTAGAGGTAGAGCACAGTAGAGCAGAGTAGAGGTAGAGTACAGTGGAGTACACTAGAGGTAGAGTACAGTGGAGCACAGTAGAGGTAGAGTACAGTGGAGTATAGTTGAGGTAGACTACAGTGGAGTACAGTAGAGGTAGAGTAGAGTGGAGCACAGTAGAGATAGAGTACAGTAGAGCAGAGTAGAGATAGAGTACAGTGGAGTACAGTAGAGGTAGAGCACAGTGGAGCACTGTAGAGGTAGAGTACAGTGGAGTACAGTAGAGATAGAGTACAGTGGAGCACAGTAGAGATAGAGTGCAGTAGAGCACAGTAGAGGTAGAGTACAGCTGAGCAGTAGAGATAAGTGTAGTGGAGTATAGTAGAGGTAGAGTACAGTGGAGTACAGTAGAGGTAGAGTACAGTGGAGTACAGTAGAGGTAGAGTAGAGTGGAGCACATTAGAGGTGGAGTAGAGTAGAGTACAGTAGAGGTAGAGTACAGTGGAGTACAGTAGAGGTAGAGTACAGTACAGTACAGTAGAGGTAGAGTACAGTGGAGTACAGTAGAGGTAGAGTACAGTAGAGCACAGTAGAGGTAGAATACAGTGGAGTACAGTAGAGGTAGAGTACAGTGGAGTACAGTAGAGGTAGAGTACATTGGAGTACAGTAGAGATAGAGTACAGTGGAGCACAGTAGAGGTAGAGTACAGTGGAGCACAGTAGAGGTAGAGTACAGTGGAGCACAGTAGAGGTAGAGTACAGTGGAGCACAGTAGAGGTAGAGTACAGTGGAGTATAGTAGAGGTAGAGTACTGTAGAGCACAGTAGAGATAGAGTACAGTAGAGCACAGTAGAGGTAGAGTACAGTGGAGCACAGTAGAGGAAGAGGACAGTGTAGTACAGTAGAGATAGAGTACAGTCGAACACAGTAGAGATAAGTGTTATGGAGTATAGTAGAGGTAGAGTACAGTGGAGTACAGTAGAGGTAGAGTAGACTGGAGCACATTAGAGGTGGAGTAGAGTAGAGTACAGTAGAGGTAGAGTACAGTGGAGTACAGTAGAAGTAGAGTACAGTGGAGCACAGTAGAGGTAGAGTAGAGTGGAGTACAGTAGAGGTAGAGTACAGTGGAGCACAGTAGAGGTAGAGTACAGTGGAGTACAGTGGAGCACAGTAGAGGTGGAGTACAGTAGAGTACAGTAGAGGTAGAGTACAATGGAGCACAGTAGAGGTAGAGTACAGTGGAGTACAGTGGAGTACAGTAGAGGTGGAGTACAGTAGAGTACAGTAGAGGTAGAGAACAGTACAGTACAGTAGAGGTAGAGTACAGTGGAGTACAGTAGAGGTAGAGTACAGTAGAGCACAGTAGAGGTAGAATACAGTGGAGTACAGTAGAGGTAGAGTACAGTGGAGTACAGTAGAGGTAGAGTACAGTGGAGTACAGTAGAGGTAGAGTACAGTACAGTACAGTAGAGGTAGAGTACAGTGGAGTACAGTAGAGGTAGAGTACAGTAGAGCACAGTAGAGGTAGAATACAGTGGAGTACAGTAGAGGTAGAGTACAGTGGAGTACAGTAGAGGTAGAGTACAGTGGAGTACAGTAGAGATAGAGTACAGTGGAGCACAGTAGAGGTAGAGTACAGTGGAGTACAGTAGAGGTAGAGTAAAGTGGAGTATTGTTGAGGTATACTACAGTGGAGTACAGTAGAGATAGAGTACAGTAGAGCAGAGTAGAGGTAGAGTACAGTGGAGTACAGTAGAGGTAGAGCACAGTAGAGCAGAGTAGAGGTAGAGTACAGTGGAGTACACTAGAGGTAGAGTACAGTGGAGCACAGTAGAGGTAGAGTACAGTGGAGTACAGTAGAGGTAGAGCACAGTGGAGTACAGTAGAGGTAGAGTACAGTGGAGTACAGTAGAGGTAGAGTACAGTGGAGTACAGTAGAGGTAGAGTACAGTGGAGTACAGTAGAGGTAGAGTACAGTGGAGTACAGTAGATGTAGAGTACAGTGGAGCACAGTAGAGGTAGAGTACAGTGGAGTACAGTAGAGGTAGAGCACAGTGGAGTACAGTAGAGGTAGAGTACAGTAGAGCACAGTAGAGGTAGAATACAGTGGAGTACAGTAGAGGTAGAGTACAGTCGAACACAGTAGAGATAAGTGTTATGGAGTATAGTAGAGGTAGAGTACAGTGGAGTACAGTAGAGGTAGAGTAGAGTGGAGCACATTAGAGGTGGAGTAGAGTAGAGTACAGTAGAGGTAGAGTACAGTGGAGTACAGTAGAAGTAGAGTACAGTGGAGCACAGTAGAGGTAGAGTAGAGTGGAGTACAGTAGAGGTAGAGTACAGTGGAGCACAGTAGAGGTAGAGTACAGTGGAGTACAGTGGAGCACAGTAGAGGTGGAGTACAGTAGAGTACAGTAGAGGTAGAGTACAATGGAGCACAGTAGAGGTAGAGTACAGTGGAGTATAGTGGAGTACAGTAGAGGTGGAGTACAGTAGAGTACAGTAGAGGTAGAGAACAGTACAGTACAGTAGAGGTAGAGTACAGTGGAGTACAGTAGAGGTAGAGTACAGTAGAGCACAGTAGAGGTAGAATACAGTGGAGTACAGTAGAGGTAGAGTACAGTGGAGTACAGTAGAGGTAGAGTACAGTGGAGTACAGTAGAGGTAGAGTACAGTACAGTACAGTAGAGGTAGAGTACAGTGGAGTACAGTAGAGGTAGAGTACAGTAGAGCACAGTAGAGGTAGAATACAGTGGAGTACAGTAGAGGTAGAGTACAGTGGAGTACAGTAGAGGTAGAGTACAGTGGAGTACAGTAGAGATAGAGTACAGTGGAGCACAGTAGAGGTAGAGTACAGTGGAGTACAGTAGAGGTAGAGTAAAGTGGAGTATTGTTGAGGTAGACTACAGTGGAGTACAGTAGAGATAGAGTACAGTAGAGCAGAGTAGAGGTAGAGTACAGTGGAGTACAGTAGAGGTAGAGCACAGTAGAGCAGAGTAGAGGTAGAGTACAGTGGAGTACACTAGAGGTAGAGTACAGTGGAGCACAGTAGAGGTAGAGTACAGTGGAGTACAGTAGAGGTAGAGCACAGTGGAGTACAGTAGAGGTAGAGTACAGTGGAGTACAGTAGAGGTAGAGTACAGTGGAGTACAGTAGAGGTAGAGTACAGTGGAGTACAGTAGAGGTAGAGTACAGTGGAGTACAGTAGATGTAGAGTACAGTGGAGCACAGTAGAGGTAGAGTACAGTGGAGTACAGTAGAGGTAGAGCACAGTGGAGTACAGTAGAGGTAGAGTACAGTAGAGCACAGTAGAGGTAGAATACAGTGGAGTACAGTAGAGGTAGAGTACAGTGGAGTACAGTAGAGGTAGAGTACAGTGGAGTACAGTAGAGATAGAGTAGAGTGGAGCACAGTAGAGGTAGAGTACAGTGGAGCACAGTAGAGGTAGAGTACAGTGGAGTATTGTTGAGGTAGACTACAGTGGAGTACAGTAGAGATAGAGTACAGTAGAGCAGAGTAGAGGTAGAGTACAGTGGAGTACAGTAGAGGTAGAGCACAGTAGAGCAGAGTAGAGGTAGAGTACAGTGGAGTACACTAGAGGTAGAGTACAGTGGAGTACAGTAGAGGTAGAGTACATTGGAGTACAGTAGAGATAGAGTACAGTGGAGCACAGTAGAGGTAGAGTACAGTGGAGCACAGTAGAGGTAGAGTACAGTGGAGCACAGTAGAGGTAGAGTACAGTGGAGCACAGTAGAGGTAGAGTACAGTGGAGTATAGTAGAGGTAGAGTACTGTAGAGCACAGTAGAGATAGAGTACAGTAGAGCACAGTAGAGGTAGAGTACAGTGGAGCACAGTAGAGGAAGAGGACAGTGTAGTACAGTAGAGATAGAGTACAGTCGAACACAGTAGAGATAAGTGTTATGGAGTATAGTAGAGGTAGAGTACAGTGGAGTACAGTAGAGGTAGAGTAGAGTGGAGCACATTAGAGGTGGAGTAGAGTAGAGTACAGTAGAGGTAGAGTACAGTGGAGTACAGTAGAAGTAGAGTACAGTGGAGCACAGTAGAGGTAGAGTAGAGTGGAGTACAGTAGAGGTAGAGTACAGTGGAGCACAGTAGAGGTAGAGTACAGTGGAGTACAGTGGAGCACAGTAGAGGTGGAGTACAGTAGAGTACAGTAGAGGTAGAGTACAGTGGAGCACAGTAGAGGTAGAGTACAGTGGAGTACAGTGGAGTACAGTAGAGGTGCAGTACTGTAGAGTACAGTAGAGGTGGAGAACAGTACAGTACAGTAGAGGTAGAGTACAGTGGAGTACAGTAGAGGTAGAGTACAGTAGAGCACAGTAGAGGTAGAATAAAGTGGAGTACAGTAGAGGTAGAGTACAGTGGAGTACAGTAGAGGTAGAGTACAGTGGAGTACAGTAGAGATAGAGTACAGTGGAGTACAGTAGAGATAGAGTACAGTCGAACACAGTAGAGATAAGTGTAGTGGAGTATAGTAGAGGTAGAGTACAGTGGAGTACAGTAGAGGTAGAGTACAGTGGAGTACAGTAGAGGTAGAGTAGAGTGGAGCACATTAGAGGTGGAGTAGAGTAGAGTACAGTAGAGGTAGAGTACAGTGGAGTACAGTAGAAGTAGAGTACAGTGGAGCACAGTAGAGGTAGAGTAGAGTGGAGTACAGTAGAGGTAGAGTACAGTGGAGCACAGTAGAGGTAGAGTACAGTGGAGTACAGTGGAGCACAGTAGAGGTGGAGTACAGTAGAGTACAGTAGAGGTAGAGTACAGTGGAGCACAGTAGAGGTAGAGTACAGTGGAGTACAGTGGAGTACAGTAGAGGTGCAGTACTGTAGAGTACAGTAGAGGTGGAGAACAGTACAGTACAGTAGAGGTAGAGTACAGTGGAGTACAGTAGAGGTAGAGTACAGTAGAGCACAGTAGAGGTAGAATAAAGTGGAGTACAGTAGAGGTAGAGTACAGTGGAGTACAGTAGAGGTAGAGTACAGTGGAGTACAGTAGAGATAGAGTACAGTGGAGTACAGTAGAGATAGAGTACAGTCGAACACAGTAGATATAAGTGTAGTGGAGTATAGTAGAGGTAGAGTACAGTGGAGTACAGTAGAGGTAGAGTACAGTGGAGTACAGTAGAGGTAGAGTAGAGTGGAGCACATTAGAGGTGGAGTAGAGTAGAGTACAGTAGAGGTAGAGTACAGTGGAGTACAGTAGAAGTAGAGTACAGTGGAGCACAGTAGAGGTAGAGTAGAGTGGAGTACAGTAGAGGTAGAGTACAGTGGAGTACAGTAGAGGTAGAGTACAGTGGAGTAGAGTAGAGATAGAGTACATTGGAGCACAGTAGAGGTAGAGTACAGTGGAGTATTGTTGAGGTAGACTACAGTGGAGTACAGTAGAGATAGAGTACAGTAGAGCAGAGTAGAGGTAGAGTAAAGTGGAGTACAGTAGAGGTAGAGCACAGTAGAGCAGAGTAGAGGTAGAGTACAGTGGAGTACAGTAGAGGTATAGCACAGTGGAGCACTGTAGAGGTAGAGTACAGTGGAGTACAGTAGAGATAGAGTACAGAGGAGCACAGTAGAGGTAGAGTACAATGGAGCACAGTAGAGGTAGAGTACAGTGGAGCACAGTAGAGGTAGAGTACAGTGGAGTACAGTAGAGGTAGAGTACAGTGGAGTTCAGTAGAAGTAGAGTACAGTGGAGCACAGTAGAGGTAGAGTACAGTGGAGTACAGTGGAGCACAGTAGAGGTAGAGTACAGATGAGTACAGTAGAGGTAGAGTACAGTGGAGTACAGTAGAGGTAGAGTACAGTGGAGTACAGTAGACGTAGAGTACAGTGGAGTACAGTAGAGGTAGAGTACAGTACAGTACAGTAGAGGTAGAGTACAGTGGAGTACAGTAGAGGTAGAGTACAGTAGAGCACAGTAGAGGTAGAATACAGTGGAGTACAGTAGAGGTAGAGTACAGTGGAGTACAGTAGAGGTAGAGTACAGTGGAGTACAGTAGAGATAGAGTACAGTGGAGCACAGTAGAGGTAGAGTACAGTGGAGCACAGTAGAGGCAGAGTAAAGTGGAGTATTGTTGAGGTAGACTACAGTGGAGTACAGTAGAGATAGAGTACAGTAGAGCAGAGTAGAGGTAGAGTACAGTGGAGTACAGTAGAGGTAGAGCACAGTAGAGCAGAGTAGAGGTAGAGTACAGTGGAGTACACTAGAGGTAGAGTACAGTGGAGCACAGTAGAGGTAGAGTACAGTGGAGTACAGTAGAGGTAGAGCACAGTGGAGTACAGTAGAGGTAGAGTACAGTGGAGCACAGTAGAGGTAGAGTACAGTGGAGTACAGTAGAGGTAGAGCACAGTGGAGTACAGTAGAGGTAGAGTACAGTAGAGCACAGTAGAGGTAGAATACAGTGGAGTACAGTAGAGGTAGAGTACAGTGGAGTACAGTAGAGGTAGAGTACAGTGGAGTACAGTAGAGATAGAGTACAGTGGAGCACAGTAGAGGTAGAGTACAGTGGAGCACAGTAGAGGTAGAGTACAGTGGAGTATTGTTGAGGTAGACTACAGTGGAGTACAGTAGAGATAGAGTACAGTAGAGCAGAGTAGAGGTAGAGTACAGTGGAGTACAGTAGAGGTAGAGCACAGTAGAGCAGAGTAGAGGTAGAGTACAGTGGAGTACACTAGAGGTAGAGTACAGTGGAGCACAGTAGAGGTAGAGTACAGTGGAGTACAGTAGAGGTAGAGCACAGTGGAGTACAGTAGAGGTAGAGTACAGTGGAGTACAGTAGAGGTAGAGTACAGTGGAGTACAGTAGAGGTAGAGTACAGTGGAGTACAGTAGAGGTAGAGTACAGTGGAGTACAGTAGACGTAGAGTACAGTGGAGCACAGTAGAGGTAGAGTACAGTGGAGTACAGTAGAGGTAGAGCACAGTGGAGTACAGTAGAGGTAGAGTACAGTGGAGTACAGTAGAGGTAGAGTACAGTGGAGTACAGTAGAGGTAGAGCACAGTAGAGCAGAGTAGAGGTAGAGTACAGTGGAGTACAGTAGAGGTAGAGTACAGTGGAGTACAGTAGAGGTAGAGTACAGTGGAGTACAGTAGAGGTAGAGTACAGTGGAGTACAGTAGAGGTAGAGTACAGTGGAGCACAGTAGAGGTAGAGTACAGTGGAGTACAGTAGAGGTAGAGCACAGTGGAGTACAGTAGAGGTAGATTACAGTGGAGTACAGTAGAGGTAGAGTACAGTGGAGTACAGTAGAGGTAGAGCACAGTAGAGCAGAGTAGAGGTAGAGTACAGTGGAGTACACTAGAGGTAGAGTACAGTGGAGCACAGTAGAGGTAGAGTACAGTGGAGTATAGTTGAGGTAGACTACAGTGGAGTACAGTAGAGGTAGAGTAGAGTGGAGCACAGTAGAGATAGAGTACAGTAGAGCAGAGTAGAGATAGAGTACAGTGGAGTACAGTAGAGGTAGAGCACAGTGGAGCACTGTAGAGGTAGAGTACAGTGGAGTACAGTAGAGATAGAGTACAGTGGAGCACAGTAGAGATAGAGTGCAGTAGAGCACAGTAGAGGTAGAGTACAGCTGAGCAGTAGAGATAAGTGTAGTGGAGTATAGTAGAGGTAGAGTACAGTGGAGTACAGTAGAGGTAGAGTACAGTGGAGTACAGTAGAGGTAGAGTAGAGTGGAGCACATTAGAGGTGGAGTAGAGTAGAGTACAGTAGAGGTAGAGTACAGTGGAGTACAGTAGAGGTAGAGTACAGTACAGTACAGTAGAGGTAGAGTACAGTGGAGTACAGTAGAGGTAGAGTACAGTAGAGCACAGTAGAGGTAGAATACAGTGGAGTACAGTAGAGGTAGAGTACAGTGGAGTACAGTAGAGGTAGAGTACATTGGAGTACAGTAGAGATAGAGTACAGTGGAGCACAGTAGAGGTAGAGTACAGTGGAGCACAGTAGAGGTAGAGTACAGTGGAGCACAGTAGAGGTAGAGTACAGTGGAGCACAGTAGAGGTAGAGTACAGTGGAGTATAGTAGAGGTAGAGTACTGTAGAGCACAGTAGAGATAGAGTACAGTAGAGCACAGTAGAGGTAGAGTACAGTGGAGCACAGTAGAGGAAGAGGACAGTGTAGTACAGTAGAGATAGAGTACAGTCGAACACAGTAGAGATAAGTGTTATGGAGTATAGTAGAGGTAGAGTACAGTGGAGTACAGTAGAGGTAGAGTAGAGTGGAGCACATTAGAGGTGGAGTAGAGTAGAGTACAGTAGAGGTAGAGTACAGTGGAGTACAGTAGAAGTAGAGTACAGTGGAGCACAGTAGAGGTAGAGTAGAGTGGAGTACAGTAGAGGTAGAGTACAGTGGAGCACAGTAGAGGTAGAGTACAGTGGAGTACAGTGGAGCACAGTAGAGGTGGAGTACAGTAGAGTACAGTAGAGGTAGAGTACAATGGAGCACAGTAGAGGTAGAGTACAGTGGAGTACAGTGGAGTACAGTAGAGGTGGAGTACAGTAGAGTACAGTAGAGGTAGAGAACAGTACAGTACAGTAGAGGTAGAGTACAGTGGAGTACAGTAGAGGTAGAGTACAGTAGAGCACAGTAGAGGTAGAATACAGTGGAGTACAGTAGAGGTAGAGTACAGTGGAGTACAGTAGAGGTAGAGTACAGTGGAGTACAGTAGAGGTAGAGTACAGTACAGTACAGTAGAGGTAGAGTACAGTGGAGTACAGTAGAGGTAGAGTACAGTAGAGCACATTAGAGGTAGAATACAGTGGAGTACAGTAGAGATAGAGTACAGTAGAGCACAGTAGAGGTAGAGTACAGTGGAGCACAGTAGAGGAAGAGGACAGTGTAGTACAGTAGAGATAGAGTACAGTCGAACACAGTAGAGATAAGTGTTATGGAGTATAGTAGAGGTAGAGTACAGTGGAGTACAGTAGAGGTAGAGTAGAGTGGAGCACATTAGAGGTGGAGTAGAGTAGAGTACAGTAGAGGTAGAGTACAGTGGAGTACAGTAGAAGTAGAGTACAGTGGAGCACAGTAGAGGTAGAGTAGAGTGGAGTACAGTAGAGGTAGAGTACAGTGGAGCACAGTAGAGGTAGAGTACAGTGGAGTACAGTGGAGCACAGTAGAGGTGGAGTACAGTAGAGTACAGTAGAGGTAGAGTACAGTGGAGCACAGTAGAGGTAGAGTACAGTGGAGTACAGTGGAGTACAGTAGAGGTGCAGTACTGTAGAGTACAGTAGAGGTGGAGAACAGTACAGTACAGTAGAGGTAGAGTACAGTGGAGTACAGTAGAGGTAGAGTACAGTAGAGCACAGTAGAGGTAGAATAAAGTGGAGTACAGTAGAGGTAGAGTACAGTGGAGTACATTAGAGGTAGAGTACAGTGGAGTACAGTAGAGATAGAGTACAGTGGAGTACAGTAGAGATAGAGTACAGTCGAACACAGTAGAGATAAGTGTAGTGGAGTATAGTAGAGGTAGAGTACAGTGGAGTACAGTAGAGGTAGAGTACAGTGGAGTACAGTAGAGGTAGAGTAGAGTGGAGCACATTAGAGGTGGAGTAGAGTAGAGTACAGTAGAGGTAGAGTACAGTGGAGTACAGTAGAAGTAGAGTACAGTGGAGCACAGTAGAGGTAGAGTAGAGTGGAGTACAGTAGAGGTAGAGTACAGTGGAGCACAGTAGAGGTAGAGTACAGTGGAGTACAGTGGAGCACAGTAGAGGTGGAGTACAGTAGAGTACAGTAGAGGTAGAGTACAGTGGAGCACAGTAGAGGTAGAGTACAGTGGAGTACAGTGGAGTACAGTAGAGGTGCAGTACTGTAGAGTACAGTAGAGGTGGAGAACAGTACAGTACAGTAGAGGTAGAGTACAGTGGAGTACAGTAGAGGTAGAGTACAGTAGAGCACAGTAGAGGTAGAATAAAGTGGAGTACAGTAGAGGTAGAGTACAGTGGAGTACAGTAGAGGTAGAGTACAGTGGAGTACAGTAGAGATAGAGTACAGTGGAGTACAGTAGAGATAGAGTACAGTCGAACACAGTAGATATAAGTGTAGTGGAGTATAGTAGAGGTAGAGTACAGTGGAGTACAGTAGAGGTAGAGTACAGAGGAGTACAGTAGAGGTAGAGTAGAGTGGAGCACATTAGAGGTGGAGTAGAGTAGAGTACAGTAGAGGTAGAGTACAGTGGAGTACAGTAGAAGTAGAGTACAGTGGAGCACAGTAGAGGTAGAGTAGAGTGGAGTACAGTAGAGGTAGAGTACAGTGGAGTACAGTAGAGGTAGAGTACAGTGGAGTACAGTAGAGATAGAGTACAGTGGAGCACAGTAGAGGTAGAGTACAGTGGAGCACAGTAGAGGTAGAGTACAGTGGAGTATTGTTGAGGTAGACTACAGTGGAGTACAGTAGAGATAGAGTACAGTAGAGTACAGTGGAGTACACTAGAGGTAGAGTACAGTGGAGCACAGTAGAGATAGAGTGCAGTAGAGCACAGTAGAGGTAGAGTACAGCTGAGCAGTAGAGATAAGTGTAGTGGAGTATAGTAGAGGTAGAGTACAGTGGAGTACAGTAGAGGTAGAGTACAGTGGAGTACAGTAGAGGTAGAGTAGAGTGGAGCACATTAGAGGTGGAGTAGAGTAGAGTACAGTAGAGGTAGAGTACAGTGGAGTACAGTAGAGGTAGAGTACAGTACAGTACAGTAGAGGTAGAGTACAGTGGAGTACAGTAGAGGTAGAGTACAGTAGAGCACAGTAGAGGTAGAATACAGTGGAGTACAGTAGAGGTAGAGTACAGTGGAGTACAGTAGAGGTAGAGTACATTGGAGTACAGTAGAGATAGAGTACAGTGGAGCACAGTAGAGGT
Source organism: Tiaroga cobitis (assembly GCA_030578255.1). Taxonomy (NCBI): domain Eukaryota; kingdom Metazoa; phylum Chordata; class Actinopteri; order Cypriniformes; family Leuciscidae; genus Tiaroga; species Tiaroga cobitis. Next base: position 338,301 of record JAROOI010000068.1, on the reverse strand, counting down.
AGAGTACAGTGGAGCACAGTAGAGGTAGAGTACAGTGGAGCACAGTAGAGGTAGAGTACAGTGGAGCACAGTAGAGGTAGAGTACAGTGGAGTATAGTAGAGGTAGAGTACTGTAGAGCACAGTAGAGATAGAGTACAGTAGAGCACAGTAGAGGTAGAGTACAGTGGAGCACAGTAGAGGAAGAGGACAGTGTAGTACAGTAGAGATAGAGTACAGTCGAACACAGTAGAGATAAGTGTTATGGAGTATAGTAGAGGTAGAGTACAGTGGAGTACAGTAGAGGTAGAGTAGAGTGGAGCACATTAGAGGTGGAGTAGAGTAGAGTACAGTAGAGGTAGAGCACAGTAGAGCAGAGTAGAGGTAGAGTACAGTGGAGTACACTAGAGGTAGAGTACAGTGGAGCACAGTAGAGGTAGAGTACAGTGGAGTATAGTTGAGGTAGACTACAGTGGAGTACAGTAGAGGTAGAGTAGAGTGGAGCACAGTAGAGATAGAGTACAGTAGAGCAGAGTAGAGATAGAGTACAGTGGAGTACAGTAGAGGTAGAGCACAGTGGAGCACTGTAGAGGTAGAGTACAGTGGAGTACAGTAGAGATAGAGTACAGTGGAGCACAGTAGAGATAGAGTGCAGTAGAGCACAGTAGAGGTAGAGTACAGCTGAGCAGTAGAGATAAGTGTAGTGGAGTATAGTAGAGGTAGAGTACAGTGGAGTACAGTAGAGGTAGAGTACAGTGGAGTACAGTAGAGGTAGAGTAGAGTGGAGCACATTAGAGGTGGAGTAGAGTAGAGTACAGTAGAGGTAGAGTACAGTGGAGTACAGTAGAGGTAGAGTACAGTACAGTACAGTAGAGGTAGAGTACAGTGGAGTACAGTAGAGGTAGAGTACAGTAGAGCACAGTAGAGGTAGAATACAGTGGAGTACAGTAGAGGTAGAGTACAGTGGAGTACAGTAGAGGTAGAGTACATTGGAGTACAGTAGAGATAGAGTACAGTGGAGCACAGTAGAGGTAGAGTACAGTGGAGCACAGTAGAGGTAGAGTACAGTGGAGCACAGTAGAGGTAGAGTACAGTGGAGCACAGTAGAGGTAGAGTACAGTGGAGTATAGTAGAGGTAGAGTACTGTAGAGCACAGTAGAGATAGAGTACAGTAGAGCACAGTAGAGGTAGAGTACAGTGGAGCACAGTAGAGGAAGAGGACAGTGTAGTACAGTAGAGATAGAGTACAGTCGAACACAGTAGAGATAAGTGTTATGGAGTATAGTAGAGGTAGAGTACAGTGGAGTACAGTAGAGGTAGAGTAGAGTGGAGCACATTAGAGGTGGAGTAGAGTAGAGTACAGTAGAGGTAGAGTACAGTGGAGTACAGTAGAAGTAGAGTACAGTGGAGCACAGTAGAGGTAGAGTAGAGTGGAGTACAGTAGAGGTAGAGTACAGTGGAGCACAGTAGAGGTAGAGTACAGTGGAGTACAGTGGAGCACAGTAGAGGTGGAGTACAGTAGAGTACAGTAGAGGTAGAGTACAGTGGAGCACAGTAGAGGTAGAGTACAGTGGAGTACAGTGGAGTACAGTAGAGGTGCAGTACTGTAGAGTACAGTAGAGGTGGAGAACAGTACAGTACAGTAGAGGTAGAGTACAGTGGAGTACAGTAGAGGTAGAGTACAGTAGAGCACAGTAGAGGTAGAATAAAGTGGAGTACAGTAGAGGTAGAGTACAGTGGAGTACATTAGAGGTAGAGTACAGTGGAGTACAGTAGAGATAGAGTACAGTGGAGTACAGTAGAGATAGAGTACAGTCGAACACAGTAGAGATAAGTGTAGTGGAGTATAGTAGAGGTAGAGTACAGTGGAGTACAGTAGAGGTAGAGTACAGTGGAGTACAGTAGAGGTAGAGTAGAGTGGAGCACATTAGAGGTGGAGTAGAGTAGAGTACAGTAGAGGTAGAGTACAGTGGAGTACAGTAGAAGTAGAGTACAGTGGAGCACAGTAGAGGTAGAGTAGAGTGGAGTACAGTAGAGGTAGAGTACAGTGGAGCACAGTAGAGGTAGAGTACAGTGGAGTACAGTGGAGCACAGTAGAGGTGGAGTACAGTAGAGTACAGTAGAGGTAGAGTACAGTGGAGCACAGTAGAGGTAGAGTACAGTGGAGTACAGTGGAGTACAGTAGAGGTGCAGTACTGTAGAGTACAGTAGAGGTGGAGAACAGTACAGTACAGTAGAGGTAGAGTACAGTGGAGTACAGTAGAGGTAGAGTACAGTAGAGCACAGTAGAGGTAGAATAAAGTGGAGTACAGTAGAGGTAGAGTACAGTGGAGTACAGTAGAGGTAGAGTACAGTGGAGTACAGTAGAGATAGAGTACAGTGGAGTACAGTAGAGATAGAGTACAGTCGAACACAGTAGATATAAGTGTAGTGGAGTATAGTAGAGGTAGAGTACAGTGGAGTACAGTAGAGGTAGAGTACAGTGGAGTACAGTAGAGGTAGAGTAGAGTGGAGCACATTAGAGGTGGAGTAGAGTAGAGTACAGTAGAGGTAGAGTACAGTGGAGTACAGTAGAAGTAGAGTACAGTGGAGCACAGTAGAGGTAGAGTAGAGTGGAGTACAGTAGAGGTAGAGTACAGTGGAGTACAGTAGAGGTAGAGTACAGTGGAGTAGAGTAGAGATAGAGTACATTGGAGCACAGTAGAGGTAGAGTACAGTGGAGTATTGTTGAGGTAGACTACAGTGGAGTACAGTAGAGATAGAGTACAGTAGAGCAGAGTAGAGGTAGAGTAAAGTGGAGTACAGTAGAGGTAGAGCACAGTAGAGCAGAGTAGAGGTAGAGTACAGTGGAGTACAGTAGAGGTATAGCACAGTGGAGCACTGTAGAGGTAGAGTACAGTGGAGTACAGTAGAGATAGAGTACAGAGGAGCACAGTAGAGGTAGAGTACAGTGGAGCACAGTAGAGGTAGAGTACAGTGGAGCACAGTAGAGGTAGAGTACAGTGGAGTACAGTAGAGGTAGAGTACAGTGGAGTTCAGTAGAAGTAGAGTACAGTGGAGCACAGTAGAGGTAGAGTACAGTGGAGTACAGTGGAGCACAGTAGAGGTAGAGTACAGATGAGTACAGTAGAGGTAGAGTACAGTGGAGTACAGTAGAGATAGAGTACAGTGGAGTACAGTAGACGTAGAGTACAGTGGAGTACAGTAGAGGTAGAGTACAGTACAGTACAGTAGAGGTAGAGTACAGTGGAGTACAGTAGAGGTAGAGTACAGTAGAGCACAGTAGAGGTAGAATACAGTGGAGTACAGTAGAGGTAGAGTACAGTGGAGTACAGTAGAGGTAGAGTACAGTGGAGTACAGTAGAGATAGAGTACAGTGGAGCACAGTAGAGGTAGAGTACAGTGGAGCACAGTAGAGGTAGAGTAAAGTGGAGTATTGTTGAGGTAGACTACAGTGGAGTACAGTAGAGATAGAGTACAGTAGAGCAGAGTAGAGGTAGAGTACAGTGGAGTACAGTAGAGGTAGAGCACAGTAGAGCAGAGTAGAGGTAGAGTACAGTGGAGTACACTAGAGGTAGAGTACAGTGGAGCACAGTAGAGGTAGAGTACAGTGGAGTACAGTAGAGGTAGAGCACAGTGGAGTACAGTAGAGGTAGAGTACAGTGGAGTACAGTAGAGGTAGAGTACAGTGGAGTACAGTAGAGGTAGAGTACAGTGGAGTACAGTAGAGGTAGAGTACAGTGGAGTACAGTAGACGTAGAGTACAGTGGAGCACAGTAGAGGTAGAGTACAGTGGAGTACAGTAGAGGTAGAGCACAGTGGAGTACAGTAGAGGTAGAGTACAGTAGAGCACAGTAGAGGTAGAATACAGTGGAGTACAGTAGAGGTAGAGTACAGTGGAGTACAGTAGAGGTAGAGTACAGTGGAGTACAGTAGAGATAGAGTACAGTGGAGCACAGTAGAGGTAGAGTACAGTGGAGCACAGTAGAGGTAGAGTACAGTGGAGTATTGTTGAGGTAGACTACAGTGGAGTACAGTAGAGATAGAGTACAGTAGAGCAGAGTAGAGGTAGAGTACAGTGGAGTACAGTAGAGGTAGAGCACAGTAGAGCAGAGTAGAGGTAGAGTACAGTGGAGTACACTAGAGGTAGAGTACAGTGGAGCACAGTAGAGGTAGAGTACAGTGGAGTACAGTAGAGGTAGAGCACAGTGGAGTACAGTAGAGGTAGAGTACAGTGGAGTACAGTAGAGGTAGAGTACAGTGGAGTACAGTAGAGGTAGAGTACAGTGGAGTACAGTAGAGGTAGAGTACAGTGGAGTACAGTAGACGTAGAGTACAGTGGAGCACAGTAGAGGTAGAGTACAGTGGAGTACAGTAGAGGTAGAGCACAGTGGAGTACAGTAGAGGTAGAGTACAGTGGAGTACAGTAGAGGTAGAGTACAGTGGAGTACAGTAGAGGTAGAGCACAGTAGAGCAGAGTAGAGGTAGAGTACAGTGGAGTACAGTAGAGGTAGAGTACAGTGGAGTACAGTAGAGGTAGAGTACAGTGGAGTACAGTAGAGGTAGAGTACAGTGGAGTACAGTAGAGGTAGAGTACAGTGGAGCACAGTAGAGGTAGAGTACAGTGGAGTACAGTAGAGGTAGAGCACAGTGGAGTACAGTAGAGGTAGATTACAGTGGAGTACAGTAGAGGTAGAGTACAGTGGAGTACAGTAGAGGTAGAGCACAGTAGAGCAGAGTAGAGGTAGAGTACAGTGGAGTACACTAGAGGTAGAGTACAGTGGAGCACAGTAGAGGTAGAGTACAGTGGAGTATAGTTGAGGTAGACTACAGTGGAGTACAGTAGAGGTAGAGTAGAGTGGAGCACAGTAGAGATAGAGTACAGTAGAGCAGAGTAGAGATAGAGTACAGTGGAGTACAGTAGAGGTAGAGCACAGTGGAGCACTGTAGAGGTAGAGTACAGTGGAGTACAGTAGAGATAGAGTACAGTGGAGCACAGTAGAGATAGAGTGCAGTAGAGCACAGTAGAGGTAGAGTACAGCTGAGCAGTAGAGATAAGTGTAGTGGAGTATAGTAGAGGTAGAGTACAGTGGAGTACAGTAGAGGTAGAGTACAGTGGAGTAGAGTAGAGGTAGAGTAGAGTGGAGCACATTAGAGGTGGAGTAGAGTAGAGTACAGTAGAGGTAGAGTACAGTGGAGTACAGTAGAGGTAGAGTACAGTACAGTACAGTAGAGGTAGAGTACAGTGGAGTACAGTAGAGGTAGAGTACAGTAGAGCACAGTAGAGGTAGAATACAGTGGAGTACAGTAGAGGTAGAGTACAGTGGAGTACAGTAGAGGTAGAGTACATTGGAGTACAGTAGAGATAGAGTACAGTGGAGCACAGTAGAGGTAGAGTACAGTGGAGCACAGTAGAGGTAGAGTACAGTGGAGCACAGTAGAGGTAGAGTACAGTGGAGCACAGTAGAGGTAGAGTACAGTGGAGTATAGTAGAGGTAAAGTACTGTAGAGCACAGTAGAGATAGAGTACAGTAGAGCACAGTAGAGGTAGAGTACAGTGGAGCACAGTAGAGGAAGAGGACAGTGTAGTACAGTAGAGATAGAGTACAGTCGAACACAGTAGAGATAAGTGTTATGGAGTATAGTAGAGGTAGAGTACAGTGGAGTACAGTAGAGGTAGAGTAGAGTGGAGCACATTAGAGGTGGAGTAGAGTAGAGTACAGTAGAGGTAGAGTACAGTGGAGTACAGTAGAAGTAGAGTACAGTGGAGCACAGTAGAGGTAGAGTAGAGTGGAGTACAGTAGAGGTAGAGTACAGTGGAGCACAGTAGAGGTAGAGTACAGTGGAGTACAGTGGAGCACAGTAGAGGTGGAGTACAGTAGAGTACAGTAGAGGTAGAGTACAATGGAGCACAGTAGAGGTAGAGTACAGTGGAGTACAGTGGAGTACAGTAGAGGTGGAGTACAGTAGAGTACAGTAGAGGTAGAGAACAGTACAGTACAGTAGAGGTAGAGTACAGTGGAGTACAGTAGAGGTAGAGTACAGTAGAGCACAGTAGAGGTAGAATACAGTGGAGTACAGTAGAGGTAGAGTACAGTGGAGTACAGTAGAGGTAGAGTACAGTGGAGTACAGTAGAGGTAGAGTACAGTACAGTACAGTAGAGGTAGAGTACAGTGGAGTACAGTAGAGGTAGAGTACAGTAGAGCACAGTAGAGGTAGAATACAGTGGAGTACAGTAGAGGTAGAGTACAGTGGAGTACAGTAGAGGTAGAGTACAGTGGAGTACAGTAGAGATAGAGTACAGTGGAGCACAGTAGAGGTAGAGTACAGTGGAGTACAGTAGAGGTAGAGTAAAGTGGAGTATTGTTGAGGTAGACTACAGTGGAGTACAGTACAGATAGAGTACAGTAGAGCAGAGTAGAGGTAGAGTACAGTGGAGTACAGTAGAGGTAGAGCACAGTAGAGCAGAGTAGAGGTAGAGTACAGTGGAGTACACTAGAGGTAGAGTACAGTGGAGCACAGTAGAGGTAGAGTACAGTGGAGTACAGTAGAGGTAGAGCACAGTGGAGTACAGTAGAGGTAGAGTACAGTGGAGTACAGTAGAGGTAGAGTACAGTGGAGTACAGTAGAGGTAGAGTACAGTGGAGTACAGTAGAGGTAGAGTACAGTGGAGTACAGTAGATGTAGAGTACAGTGGAGCACAGTAGAGGTAGAGTACAGTGGAGTACAGTAGAGGTAGAGCACAGTGGAGTACAGTAGAGGTAGAGTACAGTAGAGCACAGTAGAGGTAGAATACAGTGGAGTACAGTAGAGGTAGAGTACAGTGGAGTACAGTAGAGGTAGAGTACAGTGGAGTACAGTAGAGATAGAGTACAGTGGAGCACAGTAGAGGTAGAGTACAGTGGAGCACAGTAGAGGTAGAGTACAGTGGAGTATTGTTGAGGTAGACTACAGTGGAGTACAGTAGAGATAGAGTACAGTAGAGCAGAGTAGAGGTAGAGTACAGTGGAGTACAGTAGAGATAGAGTACAGTGGAGCACAGTAGAGGTAGAGTACAGTGGAGTACAGTGGAGCACAGTAGAGGTGGAGTACAGTAGAGTACAGTAGAGGTAGAGTACAGTGGAGCACAGTAAAGGTAGAGTACAGTGGAGTACAGTAGAGGTAGAGTACAGTGGAGTACAGTAGAGATAGAGTACAGTGGAGCACAGTAGAGGTAGAGTACAGTGGAGCGCAGTAGAGGTAGAGTACAGTCGAGCACAGTAGAGGTAGAGTACAGTGGAGTACAGTAGAGGTAGAGTACAGTGGAGCACAGTAGAGGTAGAGTACAGTGGAGTACAGTGGAGCACAGTAGAGGTGGAGTACAGTAGAGTACAGTAGAGGTAGAGTACAGTGGAGCACAGTAGAGGTAGAGTACAGTGGAGTATAGTTGAGGTAGACTACAGTGGAGTACAGTAGAGGTAGAGTACAGTGGAGCACAGTAGAGATAGTGTAAAGTAGAGCAGAGTAGAGGTAGAGTACAGTGGAGTACAGTAGAGGTAGAGTACAGTGGAGCACAGTAGAGATAGAGTACAGTAGAGCACAGTAGAGGTAGAGTACAGTGGAGTATAGTAGAGGTAGAGTACAGTGGAGTATAGTTGAGGTAGACTACAGTGGAGTACAGTAGAGGTAGAGTACAGTGGAGTACAGTAGAGGTAGAGTACAGTGGAGCACAGTAGAGGTAGAGTACAGTGGAGTATAGTTGAGGTAGAGAACAGTACAGTACAGTGGAGGTAGAGTAGAGTGGAGTACAGTAGAGGTATAGTACAGTAGAGCACAGTAGAGGTAGAATACAGTGGAGTACAGTAGAGGTAGAGTACAGTGGAGTACAGTAGAGGTAGAGTACAGTGGAGTACAGAAGAGATAGAGTACAGTGGAGCACAGTAGAGGTAGAGTACAGTGGAGCACAGTAGAGGTAGAGTACAGTGGAGCACAGTAGAGGTAGAGTACAGTGGAGTACAGTAGAGGTAGAGTACAGTGGAGCACAGTAGAGGTAGAGTACAGTGGAGCACAGTAGAGGTAGAGTACAGTGGAGTACAGTAGAGGTAGAGTACAGTGGAGCACAGTAGAGGTAGAGTACAGTGGAGTACAGTGGAGCACAGTAGAGGTGGAGTACAGTAGAGTACATTAGAGGTAGAGTACAGTGGAGCACAGTAGAGGTAGAGTACAGTGGAGTACAGTGGAGTACAGTAGAGGTGGAGTACAGTAGAGTACAGTAGAGGTAGAGAACAGTACAGTACAGTAGAGGTAGAGTACAGTGGAGTACAGTAGAGGTAGAGTACAGTAGAGCACAGTAGAGGTAGAATACAGTGGAGTACAGTAGAGGTAGAGTACAGTGGAGTACAGTAGAGGTAGAGTACAGTGGAGTACAGTAGAGATAGAGTACAGTGGAGCACAGTAGAGGTAGAGTACAGTGGAGCACAGTAGAGGTAGAGTACAGTGGAGCACAGTAGAGATAAAGTACAGTGGAGCACAGTAGAGATAGAGTACAGTGGAGTACAGTGGAGCACAGTAGAGGTATAGTACAGTGGAGCACAGTAGAGATAGATTACATTGGAGTAGAGTAGAGATAGAGTACAGTGGAGTACAGTAGAGGTAGAGTAGAGTTGAGCAGAGTAGAGGTAGAGTACAGTGGAGTACAGTAGAGGTAGAGCACAGTAGAGCAGAGTAGAGGTAGAGTACAGTGGAGTACAGTAGAGGTAGAGCACAGTGGAGCACTGTAGAGCTAGAGTACAGTGGAGTACAGTAGAGATAGAGTACAGTGGAGTACAGTGGAGTACAGTAGAGGTGGAGTACAGTAGAGTACAGTAGAGGTAGAGAACAGTACAGTACAGTAGAGGTAGAGTACAGTGGAGTACAGTAGAGGTAGAGTACAGTAGAGCACAGTAGAGGTAGAGTACATTGGAGTACAGTAGAGGTAGAGTACAATGGAGCACAGTAGAGGTAGAGTACAGTGGAGTACAGTGGAGCACAGTAGAGGTGGAGTACAGTAGAGTACAGTACAGGTAGAGTACAGTGGAGCACAGTAGAAGTAGAGTACAGTGGAGTACAGTGGAGTACAGTAGAGGTGGAGTACAGTAGAGTACAGTAGAGGTAGAGAACAGTACAGTACAGTAGAGGTAGAATACAGTGGAGTACAGTAGAGGTAGAGTACAGTGGAGCACAGTAGAGGTAGAGAACAGTACAGTACAGTAGAGGTAGAGTAGAGTGGAGTACAGTAGAGGTAGAGTACAGTAGAGCACAGTAGAGGTAGAATACAGTGGAGTACAGTAGAGGTAGAGTACAGTGGAGTACAGTAGAGGTAGAGTACAGTGGAGTACAGAAGAGATAGAGTACAGTGGAGCAAAGTAGAGGTAGAGTATAGTAGAGCACAGTAGAGGAAGAGTCCGGTGGAGCACAGTAGAGGTAGAGTACAGTGGAGTACAGTAGAGGTTGAGTACAGTGGAGTACAGTAGAGGTAGAGTACAGTGGAGCACAGTAGAGGTAGAGTACAGTGGAGTACATTGGAGCACAGTAGAGGTGGAGTACAGTAGAGTACAGTAGAGGTAGAGTACAGTGGAGCACAGTAGAGGTAGAGTAAAGTGGAGTACAGTGGAGTACAGTAGAGGTGGAGTACAGTAGAGTACAGTAGAGGTAGAGAACAGTACAGTACAGTAGAGGTAGAGTACAGGGGAGTACAGTAGAGGTAGAGTACAGTAGAGCACAGTAGAGGTAGAATACAGTGGAGTACAGTAGAGGTAGAGTACAGTGGAGTACAGTAGAGGTAGAGTACAGTGGAGTACAGTAGAGGTAGAGAACAGTACAGTACAGTAGAGGTAGAGTACAGTGGAGTACAGTAGAGGTAGAGTACAGTAGAGCACAGTAGAGGTAAAATACAGTGGAGTACAGTAGAGGTAGAGAACAGTGGAGTACAGTAGAGGTAGAGTACAGTGGAGTACAGTAGAGGTAGAGTACAGTGGAGCACAGTAGAGCTAAAATACAGTGGAGTACAGTGGAGTACAGTAGAGATAGAGTAGAGTGGAGTAGAGTAGAGATAGAGTACAGTGGATTAGAGTAGAGATAGAGTACAGTGGAGTATAGTTGAGGTAGAGTACAGTGGAGCACAGTAGAGATAGAGTACAGTAGAGCAGAGTAGAGGTAAAGTACAGTGGAGTACAGTAGAGGTAGAGTACAGTGGAGCACTGTAGAGGTGGAGTACAGTGGAGTACAGTAGAGGTAGAGTACAGTTGAGCACAGTAGAGATAGAGTACAGTAGAGCACAGTAGAGGTAGAGTACAGTGGAGCACAGTAGTGTAGAGTACAGTGGAGTATAGTTGAGGTAGACTACAGTGGTGTACAGTAGAGGTAGAGTACAGTGGAGTACAGTAGAGGTAGAGTACAGTGGAGCACAGTAGAGGTAGAGTACAGTTGAGTATAGTTGAGGTAGACTACTGTGGAGTACAGTAGAGGTAGAGTACAGTGGAGCACAGTAGAGATAGAGTACAGTAGAGCAGAGTAGAGGTAGAGTACAGTGGAGTACAGTAGAGGTAAAGCACAGTGGAGCACTGTAGAGGTAGAGTACAGTGGAGTACAGTAGAGATAGAGTACAGTGGAGCACAGTAGAGATAGAGTGCAGTGGAGCACAGTAGAGGTAGAGTACAGCTGAGCACAGTAGAGGTAGAGTAGAGTGGAGCACAGTAGAGGTAGAGTACAGTGGACTACAGTAGAGGTAGTGTACAGTGGAGCACAGTAGAGGTAGAGTACAGTGGAGTATAATAGAGATAGAGTACAGTAGAGCACAGTAGAGATAGAGTACAGTAGAGCAGACTAGAGGTAGAGTACAGTGGAGTACAGTAGAGGTAGAGCACAGTGGAGCACAGTAGAGGTAGAGTGCAGTGGAGTACAGTGGAGTACAGTAGAGGTGGAGTACAGTAGAGTACAGTAGAGGTAGAGAACAGTACAGTACAGTAGAGGTAGAGTACAGTGGAGTACAGTAGAGGTAGAGCACAGTAGAGCAGAGTAGAGGTAGAGTACAGTGGAGTACAGTAGAGGTATAGCACAGTGGAGCACTGTAGAGGTAGAGTACAGTGGAGTACAGTAGATATAGAGTACAGTGGAGCACAGTAGAGGTAGAGTACAGTGGAGCACAGTAGAGGTAGAGTACAGTGGAGTACAGTAGAGGTAGAGTACAGTAGAGCACAGTAGAGGTAGAATACAGTGGAGTACAGTAGAGGTAGAGTACAGTGGAGTACAGTAGAGTTAGAATACAGTGGAGTACAGTAGAGGTAGAGAACAGTACAGTACAGTAGAGGTAGAGTACAGTGGAGTACAGTAGAGGTAGAGTACAGTGGAGTACAGTAGAGGTAGAGTACAGTGGAGTACAGTAGAGGTAGAGTACAGTGGAGCACAGTAGAGGTAGAGTACAGTGGACTACAGTAGAGGTAGAGTACAGTGGAGTACAATGGAGCACAGTAGAGGTGGAGTACAGTAGAGTAGAGTATAGGTTGAGTACAGTAAAGTACAGTAGAGATAGAGTAGAGTGGAGTAGAGTAGAGATAGAGTACAGTGGACTAGAGTAGATATAGAGTACAGTGGAGTATAGTTGAGGTAGAGTACAGTGGAGAACAGTAGTGGTAGAGTACAGTGGAGTATAGTTGAGGTAGACTACAGTGGAGTAAAGAAGAGGTAGAGTACAGTGGAGCACAGTAGAGATAGAGTACAGTAGATCAGAGTAGAGGTAGAGTACAGTGGAGTACAGTAGAGGTAGAGTACAGTGGAACACTGTAGAGGTGGAGTACAGTGGCGTACAGTAGAGGTAGAGTACAGTGGAGCACAGTAGAGATAGAGTACAATAGAGCAGAGTAGAGGTAGAGTACAGTGGATCACAGTAGAGATAGAGTACAGTGTAGTACAGCGGAGCACAGTATACGTATAGTACAGTGGAGCACAGTAGAGATAGATTACAGTGGAGTAGAGTAGAGATAGAGTACAGTGGAGTACAGTAGAGGTAGAGTACAGTGTAGTACAGCGGAGCACAGTAGACGTATAGTACAGTGGAGCACAGTAGAGATAGATTACAGTGGAGTAGAGTAGAGATAGAGTACAGTGGAGTACAGTAGAGGTAGAGTACAGTGGAGCAGAGTAGAGGTAGAGTACAGTGGAGTACAGTAGAGGTAGAGTATAGTGGAGCACAGTAGAGGTAGAGTACAGTGGAGTACAGTAGAGGTAGACTACAGTGGAGTACAGTAGAGGTAGAGTACAGTGGAGCACAGTAGAGATAGATTACAGTGGAGTAGAGTAGAGATAGAGTACAGTGGAGTACAGTAGAGGTAGAGTACAGTGGAGCAGAGTAGAGGTAGAGTACAGTGGAGTACAGTAGAGGTAGAGTACAGTGGAGCACAGTAGAGGTAGAGTACAGTGGAGTACAGTAGAAGTAGAGTACAGTGGAGTACAGTAGAGGTAGAGTACAGTGGAGTACAGTAGAGGTAGAGTACAGTGGAGTACAGTAGAGGTAGAGTACAGTGGAGCACAGTAGAGGTAGAGTACAGTGGAGTACAGTGGAGCACAGTAGAGGTGGAGTACAGTAGAGTACAGTAGAGGTAGAGTACAGTGGAGCACAGTAGAGGTAGAGTACAGTGGAGTACAGTGGAGTACACTAGAGGTGGAGTACAGTAGAGTACAGTAGAGGTAGAGAACAGTACAGTACAGTAGAGGTAGAGTACAGTGGAGTACAGTTGAGGTAGAGTACAGTAGAGCACAGTAGAGGTAGAATACAGTGGAGTACAGTAGAGGTAGAGTACAGTGGAGTACAGTAGAGGTAGAGTACAGTGGAGTACAGTAGAGGTAGAGTACAGTGGAGTACAGTAGAGGTGGAGTACAGTGGAGTACAGTAGAGGTAGAGTACAGTGGAGCACAGTAGAGGTAGAGTACAGTGGAGTACAGTGGAGCACAGTAGAGGTGGAGTATAGTAGAGTACAGTAGAGGTAGAGTACAGTGGAGCATAGTAGAGGTAGAGTACAGTGGAGCACAGTAGAGGTAGAGTACAGTGGAGTACAGTAGAGGTGGAGTACAGTGGAGTACAGTAGAGGTAGAGTACAGTGGAGCACAGTAGAGGTAGAGTACAGTGGAGTACAGTGGAGCACAGTAGAGGTGGAGTATAGTAGAGTACAGTAGAGGTAGAGTACAGTGGAGCACAGTAGAGGTAGAGTACAGTGGAGTACAGTAGAGGTAGAGTACAGTGGAGCACAGTAGAGGTAGAGTACAGTGGAGTACAGTGGAGCACAGTAGACGTGGAGTATAGTAGAGTACAGTAGAGGTAGAGTACAGTGGAGCACAGTAGAGGTAGAGTACAGTGGAGTACAGTGGAGCACAGTAGAGGTGGAGTATAGTAGAGTACAGTAGAGGTAGAGTACAGTGGAGCACAGTAGAGGTAGAGTACAGTGGAGTACAGTAGAGGTAGAGTACAGTGGAGCACAGTAGAGGTAGAGTACAGTGGAGTACAGTGGAGCACAGTAGACGTGGAGTATAGTAGAGTACAGTAGAGGTAGAGTACAGTGGAGCACAGTAGAGGTAGAGTACAGTGGATTACAGTGGAGTACACTAGAGGTAGAGTACAGTGGAGTACAGTTGAGGTAGAGTACAGTAGAGCACAGTAGAGGTAGAATACAGTGGAGTACAGTAGAGGTAGAGTACAGTGGAGTACAGTAGAGGTAGAGTACAGTGGAGTACAGTAGAGGTAGAGTACAGTGGAGTACAGTAGAGGTGGAGTACAGTGGAGTACAGTAGAGGTAGAGTACAGTGGAGCACAGTAGAGGTAGAGTACAGTGGAGTACAGTGGAGCACAGTAGAGGTGGAGTATAGTAGAGTACAGTAGAGGTAGAGTACAGTGGAGCACAGTAGAGGTAGAGTACAGTGGAGCACAGTAGAGGTAGAGTACAGTGGAGTACAGTAGAGGTGGAGTACAGTGGAGTACAGTAGAGGTAGAGTACAGTGGAGCACAGTAGAGGTAGAGTACAGTGGAGTACAGTGGAGCACAGTAGAGGTGGAGTATAGTAGAGTACAGTAGAGGTAGAGTACAGTGGAGCACAGTAGAGGTAGAGTACAGTGGAGTACAGTAGAGGTAGAGTACAGTGGAGCACAGTAGAGGTAGAGTACAGTGGAGTACAGTGGAGCACAGTAGACGTGGAGTATAGTAGAGTACAGTAGAGGTAGAGTACAGTGGAGCACAGTAGAGGTAGAGTACAGTGGATTACAGTGGAGTACACTAGAGGTGGAGTACAGTAGAGTACAGTAGAGGTAGAGAACAGTACAGTACAATAGAGGTAGAGTACAGTGGAGTACAGTAGAGGTAGAGTACAGTAGAGCACAGTAGAGGTAGAATACAGTGGAGTACAGTAGAGGTAGAGTACAGTGGAGTACAGTAGAGGTAGAGTACAGTGTAGTACAGTAGAGGTAGAGAACAGTACAGTACATTAGAAGTAGAGTACAGTGGAGTACAGTAGAGGTAGATTACAGTAGAGCACAGTATAGGTAGAATACAGTGGAGTACAGTAGAGGTAGAGTACAGTGGAGTACAGTAGAGGTAGAGTAGAGTGGAGTACAGTAGAGGTAGAGTACAGTGGAGCACAGTAGAGGTAGAGTACAGTGGAGTACAGTAGAGGTAGAGTACAGTGGAGTACAGTGGAGCACAGTAAAGGTGGAGTACAGTGGAGTAGAGTATAGGTTGAGTACAGTGGAGTACAGTAGAGATAGAGTAGAGTGGAGTAGAGTAGAGATAGAGTACAGTGGATTAGAGTAGATATAGAGTACAGTGGAGTATACTTGAGGTAGAGTACAGTGGAGTACAGTAGAGGTAGAGTACAGTGGAGTACAGTAGAGGTAGAGAACAGTACAGTACAGTAGAGGTAGAGTAGAGTGGAGTACAGTAGAGGTAGAGTACAGTAGAGCACAGTAGAGGTAGAATACAGTGGAGTACAGTAGAGGTAGAGTACAGTGGAGTACAGTAGAGGTAGAGTACAGTGGAGTACAGAAGAGATAGAGTACAGTGGAGCACAGTAGAGGTAGAGTACAGTGGAGCACAGTAGAGGTAGAGAACAGTACAGTACAGTAGAGGTAGAGTACAGTGGAGTACAGTAGAGGTAGAGTACAGTTGAGCACAGTAGAGGTAGAGTACAGTGGAGTACAGTGGATCACAGTAGAGGTGGAGTACAAAAGAGTACAGTAGATGTAGAGTACAGTGGAGCACAGTAGAGGTAGAGTAAAGTGGAGTACAGTGGAGTACAG
This sequence comes from Tiaroga cobitis, assembly GCA_030578255.1. Lineage (NCBI taxonomy): Eukaryota > Metazoa > Chordata > Actinopteri > Cypriniformes > Leuciscidae > Tiaroga > Tiaroga cobitis. The sequence goes on along the minus strand of JAROOI010000068.1, from coordinate 323,026 downwards.
TAGAGGTGGAGTACAGTAGAGTACAGTAGAGGTAGAGAACAGTACAGTACAGTAGAGGCAGAGTACAGTGGAGTACAGTAGAGGTAGAGTACAGTAGAGCACAGTAGAGGTAGAATACAGTGGAGTACAGTAGAGGTAGAGTACAGTGGAGTACAGTAGAGGTAGAGTACAGTGGAGTACAGTAGAGGTGGAGTACAGTGGAGTACAGTAGAGGTAGAGTACAGTGGAGCACAGTAGAGGTAGAGTACAGTGGAGTACAGTGGAGCACAGTAGAGGTGGAGTATAGTAGAGTACAGTAGAGGTAGAGTACAGTGGAGCACAGTAGAGGTAGAGTACAGTGGAGTACAGTGGAGTACACTAGAGGTGGAGTACAGTAGAGTACAGTAGAGGTAGAGAACAGTACAGTACAATAGAGGTAGAGTACAGTGGAGTACAGTAGAGGTAGAGTACAGTAGAGCACAGTAGAGGTAGAATACAGTGGAGTACAGTAGAGGTAGAGTACAGTGGAGTACAGTAGAGGTAGAGTACAGTGTAGTACAGTAGAGGTAGAGAACAGTACAATACATTCGAGGTAGAGTACAGTGGAGTACAGTAGAGGTAGAGTACAGTAGAGCACAGTATAGGTAGAATACAGTGGAGTACAGTAGAGGTAGAGTACAGTGGAGTACAGTAGAGGTAGAGTACAGTGGAGTACAGTAGAGGTAGAGTACAGTGGAGCACAGTAGAGGTAGAGTACAGTGGAGTACAGTAGAGGTAGAGTACAGTGGAGTACAGTGGAGCACAGTAGAGGTGGAGTACAGTGGAGTAGAGTATAGGTTGAGTACAGTGGAGTAGAGTAGAGATAGAGTAGAGTGGAGTAGAGTAGAGATAGAGTACAGTGGATTAGAGTAGATATAGAGTACAGTGGAGTATACTTGAGGTAGAGTACAGTGGAGTACAGTAGAGGTAGAGTACAGTGGAGTACAGGAGAGGTAGAGAACAGTACAGTACAGTAGAGATAGAGTAGAGTGGAGTACAGTAGAGGTAGAGTACAGTAGAGCACAGTAGAGGTAGAATACAGTGGAGTACAGTAGAGGTAGAGTACAGTGGAGTACAGTAGAGGTAGAGTACAGTGGAGTACAGAAGAGAAAGAGTACAGTGGAGCACAGTAGAGGTAGAGTACAGTGGAGCACAGTAGAGGTAGAGAACAGTACAGTACAGTAGAGGTAGAGTAGAGTGGAGTACAGTAGAGGTAGAGTACAGTAGAGCACAGTAGAGGTAGAATACATTGGAGTACAGTAGAGGTAGAGTACAGTGGAGTACAGTAGAGGTAGAGTACAGTGGAGTACAGTAGAGGTAGAGTACAGTGGAGCACAGTAGAGGTAGAGTACAGTGGAGTACAGTAGAGGTAGAGTACAGTGGAGCACAGTAGAGGTAGAGTACAGTGGAGTACAGTAGAGGTAGAGTACAGTGGAGCACAGTAGAGGTAGAGTACAGTGGAGCACAGTAGAGGTAGAGTACAGTGGAGTACAGTGGAGTACACTAGAGGTGGAGTACAGTAGAGGTAGAGAACAGTGGAGTACAGTAGAGGTAGAGTACAGTGGAGTACAGTAGAGGTAGAGTACAGTGGAGCACAGTAGAGCTAGAGTACAGTGGAGTACAGTGGAGTACAGTAGAGGTAGAGTACAGTGGAGCACAGTAGAGGTAGAGTACAGTGGAGTACAGTGGAGCACAGTAGAGGTGGAGTATAGTAGAGTACAGTAGAGGTAGAGTACAGTGGAGCACAGTAGAGGTAGAGTACAGTGGAGCACAGTAGAGGTAGAGTACAGTGGAGTACAGTAGAGGTGGAGTACAGTGGAGTACAGTAGAGGTAGAGTACAGTGGAGCACAGTAGAGGTAGAGTACAATGGAGTACAGTGGAGCACAGTAGAGGTGGAGTATAGTAGAGTACAGTAGAGGTAGAGTACAGTGGAGCACAGTAGAGGTAGAGTACAGTGGAGTACAGTAGAGGTAGAGTACAGTGGAGCACAGTAGAGGTAGAGTACAGTGGAGTACAGTGGAGCACAGTAGACGTGGAGTATAGTAGAGTACAGTAGAGGTAGAGTACAGTGGAGCACAGTAGAGGTAGAGTACAGTGGAGTACAGTGGAGCACAGTAGAGGTGGAGTATAGTAGAGTACAGTAGAGGTAGAGTACAGTGGAGCACAGTAGAGGTAGAGTACAGTGGAGTACAGTAGAGGTAGAGTACAGTGGAGCACAGTAGAGGTAGAGTACAGTGGAGTACAGTGGAGCACAGTAGACGTGGAGTATAGTAGAGTACAGTAGAGGTAGAGTACAGTGGAGCACAGTAGAGGTAGAGTACAGTGGATTACAGTGGAGTACACTAGAGGTAGAGTACAGTGGAGTACAGTTGAGGTAGAGTACAGTAGAGCACAGTAGAGGTAGAATACAGTGGAGTACAGTAGAGGTAGAGTACAGTGGAGTACAGTAGAGGTAGAGTACAGTGGAGTACAGTAGAGGTAGAGTACAGTGGAGTACAGTAGAGGTGGAGTACAGTGGAGTACAGTAGAGGTAGAGTACAGTGGAGCACAGTAGAGGTAGAGTACAGTGGAGTACAGTGGAGCACAGTAGAGGTGGAGTATAGTAGAGTACAGTAGAGGTAGAGTACAGTGGAGCACAGTAGAGGTAGAGTACAGTGGAGCACAGTAGAGGTAGAGTACAGTGGAGTACAGTAGAGGTGGAGTACAGTGGAGTACAGTAGAGGTAGAGTACAGTGGAGCACAGTAGAGGTAGAGTACAGTGGAGTACAGTGGAGCACAGTAGAGGTGGAGTATAGTAGAGTACAGTAGAGGTAGAGTACAGTGGAGCACAGTAGAGGTAGAGTACAGTGGAGTACAGTAGAGGTAGAGTACAGTGGAGCACAGTAGAGGTAGAGTACAGTGGAGTACAGTGGAGCACAGTAGACGTGGAGTATAGTAGAGTACAGTAGAGGTAGAGTACAGTGGAGCACAGTAGAGGTAGAGTACAGTGGATTACAGTGGAGTACACTAGAGGTGGAGTACAGTAGAGTACAGTAGAGGTAGAGAACAGTACAGTACAATAGAGGTAGAGTACAGTGGAGTACAGTAGAGGTAGAGTACAGTAGAGCACAGTAGAGGTAGAATACAGTGGAGTACAGTAGAGGTAGAGTACAGTGGAGTACAGTAGAGGTAGAGTACAGTGTAGTACAGTAGAGGTAGAGAACAGTACAGTACATTAGAAGTAGAGTACAGTGGAGTACAGTAGAGGTAGATTACAGTAGAGCACAGTATAGGTAGAATACAGTGGAGTACAGTAGAGGTAGAGTACAGTGGAGTACAGTAGAGGTAGAGTAGAGTGGAGTACAGTAGAGGTAGAGTACAGTGGAGCACAGTAGAGGTAGAGTACAGTGGAGTACAGTAGAGGTAGAGTACAGTGGAGTACAGTGGAGCACAGTAAAGGTGGAGTACAGTGGAGTAGAGTATAGGTTGAGTACAGTGGAGTACAGTAGAGATAGAGTAGAGTGGAGTAGAGTAGAGATAGAGTACAGTGGATTAGAGTAGATATAGAGTACAGTGGAGTATACTTGAGGTAGAGTACAGTGGAGTACAGTAGAGGTAGAGTACAGTGGAGTACAGTAGAGGTAGAGAACAGTACAGTACAGTAGAGGTAGAGTAGAGTGGAGTACAGTAGAGGTAGAGTACAGTAGAGCACAGTAGAGGTAGAATACAGTGGAGTACAGTAGAGGTAGAGTACAGTGGAGTACAGTAGAGGTAGAGTACAGTGGAGTACAGAAGAGATAGAGTACAGTGGAGCACAGTAGAGGTAGAGTACAGTGGAGCACAGTAGAGGTAGAGAACAGTACAGTACAGTAGAGGTAGAGTACAGTGGAGTACAGTAGAGGTAGAGTATAGTTGAGCATAGTAGAGGTAGAGTACAGTGGAGTACAGTGGATCACAGTAGAGGTGGAGTACAAAAGAGTACAGTAGATGTAGAGTACAGTGGATTACAGTAGAGGTAGAGTAAAGTGGAGTACAGTGGAGTACAGTAGAGGTGGAGTACAGTAGAGTACAGTAGAGGTAGAGAACAGTACAGTACAGTAGAGGCAGAGTACAGTGGAGTACAGTAGAGGTAGAGTACAGTAGAGCACAGTAGAGGTAGAATACAGTGGAGTACAGTAGAGGTAGAGTACAGTGGAGTACAGTAGAGGTAGAGTACAGTGGAGTACAGTAGAGGTGGAGTACAGTGGAGTACAGTAGAGGTAGAGTACAGTGGAGCACAGTAGAGGTAGAGTACAGTGGAGTACAGTGGAGCACAGTAGAGGTGGAGTATAGTAGAGTACAGTAGAGGTAGAGTACAGTGGAGCACAGTAGAGGTAGAGTACAGTGGAGTACAGTGGAGTACACTAGAGGTGGAGTACAGTAGAGTACAGTAGAGGTAGAGAACAGTACAGTACAATAGAGGTAGAGTACAGTGGAGTACAGTAGAGGTAGAGTACAGTAGAGCACAGTAGAGGTAGAATACAGTGGAGTACAGTAGAGGTAGAGTACAGTGGAGTACAGTAGAGGTAGAGTACAGTGTAGTACAGTAGAGGTAGAGAACAGTACAATACATTCGAGGTAGAGTACAGTGGAGTACAGTAGAGGTAGAGTACAGTAGAGCACAGTATAGGTAGAATACAGTGGAGTACAGTAGAGGTAGAGTACAGTGGAGTACAGTAGAGGTAGAGTACAGTGGAGTACAGTAGAGGTAGAGTACAGTGGAGCACAGTAGAGGTAGAGTACAGTGGAGTACAGTAGAGGTAGAGTACAGTGGAGTACAGTGGAGCACAGTAGAGGTGGAGTACAGTGGAGTAGAGTATAGGTTGAGTACAGTGGAGTAGAGTAGAGATAGAGTAGAGTGGAGTAGAGTAGAGATAGAGTACAGTGGATTAGAGTAGATATAGAGTACAGTGGAGTATACTTGAGGTAGAGTACAGTGGAGTACAGTAGAGGTAGAGTACAGTGGAGTACAGGAGAGGTAGAGAACAGTACAGTACAGTAGAGATAGAGTAGAGTGGAGTACAGTAGAGGTAGAGTACAGTAGATCACAGTAGAGGTAGAATACAGTGGAGTACAGTAGAGGTAGAGTACAGTGGAGTACAGTAGAGGTAGAGTACAGTGGAGTACAGAAGAGAAAGAGTACAGTGGAGCACAGTAGAGGTAGAGTACAGTGGAGCACAGTAGAGGTAGAGAACAGTACAGTACAGTAGAGGTAGAGTAGAGTGGAGTACAGTAGAGGTAGAGTACAGTAGAGCACAGTAGAGGTAGAATACATTGGAGTACAGTAGAGGTAGAGTACAGTGGAGTACAGTAGAGGTAGAGTACAGTGGAGTACAGTAGAGGTAGAGTACAGTGGAGCACAGTAGAGGTAGAGTACAGTGGAGTACAGTAGAGGTAGAGTACAGTGGAGCACAGTAGAGGTAGAGTACAGTGGAGTACAGTAGAGGTAGAGTACAGTGGAGCACAGTAGAGGTAGAGTACAGTGGAGCACAGTAGAGGTAGAGTACAGTGGAGTACAGTGGAGTACACTAGAGGTGGAGTACAGTAGAGGTAGAGAACAGTGGAGTACAGTAGAGGTAGAGTACAGTGGAGCACAGTAGAGCTAGAGTACAGTGGAGTACAGTGGAGCACAGTAGAGCTGGAGTACAGTAGAGTAGAGTATAGGTTGAGTACAGTGGAGTACAGTAGAGATAGAGTAGAGTGGAGTAGAGTAGAGATAGAGTACAGTGGATTAGAGTAGAGATAGAGTACAGTGGAGTATAGTTGAGGTAGAGTACAGTGGAGTACAGTAGAGGTAGAGTACAGTGGAGTACAGTAGAGGTAGAGAACAGTACAGTACAGTAGAGGTAGAGTAGAGTGGAGTACAGTAGAGATAGAGTACAGTAGAGCACAGTAGAGGTAGAATACAGTGGAGTACAGTAGAGGTAGAGTACAGTGGAGTACAGTAGAGGTAGAGTAGAGTGGAGTACAGAAGAGATAGAGTACAGTGGAGCACATTAGAGGTAGAGTACAGTGGAGTACAGTAGAGGTAGAGTACAGTGGAGTATAGTAGAGGTAGAGTACAGTGGAGCACAGTAGAGGTAGAGTACAGTGGAATACAGAAGAGATAGAGTACAGTGGAGCACAGTAGAGGTAGAGTACAGTGGAGCACAGTAGAAGTAGAGTACAGTGGAGCACAGTAGAGGTAGAGTACAGTGGAGTACAGTAGAGGTAGAGTACAGTGGAGTATAGTAGAGGTAGAGTACAGTGGAGCACAGTAGAGGTAGAGTACAGTGGAGTACAGTGGAGCACAGTAGAGGTGGAGTACAGTAGAGTATAGTAGATGTAGAGTACAGTGGAGCACAGTAGAGATAGAGTACAGTAGAGCAGAGTAGAGGTAGAGTACAGTGGAGTACAGTAGAGGTAGAGTACAGTGGAGCACTGTAGAGGTGGAGTACAGTGGAGTACAGTAGAGGTAGAGTACAGTGGAGCACAGTAGAGATAGAGTACAGTAGAGCACAGTAGAGGTAGAGTACAGTGGAGCACAGTAGAGGTAGAATACAGTGGAGTACAGTAGAGGTAGAGTACAGTGGAGTACAGTAGAGGTGTAGAACAGTACAGTACAGTAGAGGTAGAGTACAGTGGAGTACAGTAGAGGTAGAGTACAGTAGAGCACAGTAGAGGTAGAGTACAGTGGAGTACAGTAGAGGTAGAGTACAGTAGAGCACAGTAGAGGTAGAATACAGTGGAGTACAGTAGAGGTAGAGTACAGTGGAGTACAGTAGAGGTAGAGTACAGTGGAGTACAGTAGAGGTAGAGTACAGAGGAGCACAGTAGAGGTAGAGTACAGTGGAGCACAGTAGAGCTAGAGTACAGTGGAGTACAGTGGAGCACAGTAGAGGTGGAGTACAGTAGAGTAGAGTATAGGTTGAGTACAGTGGAGTACAGTAGAGATAGAGTAGAGTGGAGTAGAGTAGAGATAGAGTACAGTGGATTAGAGTAGAGATAGAGTACAGTGGAGTATAGTTGAGGTAGAGTACAGTGGAGTACAGTAGAGGTAGAGTACATTGGAGCACAGTAGAGCTAGAGTACAGTGGAGTACAGTGGAGCACAGTAGAGGTGGAGTACAGTAGAGTAGAGTATAGGTTGAGTACAGTGGAGTACAGTAGAGATAGAGTAGAGTGGAGTAGAGTAGAGATAGAGTACAGTGGATTAGAGTAGAGATAGAGTACAGTGGAGTATAGTTGAGGTAGAGTACAGTGGAGTACAGTAGAGGTAGAGTACAGTGGAGTACAGAAGAGATAGAGTACTGTGGAGCACAGTAGAGGTAGAGTACAGTGGAGCACAGTAGAGGTAGAGTACAGTGGAGCACAGTAGAGGTAGAGTACAGTGGAGTACAGTAGAGGTAGAGTACAGTGGAGTACAGTAGAGGTAGAGTACAGTGAAGCACAGTAGAGGTAGAGTACAGTGGAGTACAGTGGAGCACAGTAGAGGTGGAGTACAGTAGAGTACAGTAGAGGTAGAGTACAGTGGAGCACAGTAGAGGTAGAGTACAGTGGAGTACAGTGGAGCACAGTAGAGGTGGAGTACAGTAGAGTACAGTAGAGGTAGAGTACAGTGGAGCACAGTAGAGGTAGAGTACAGTGGAGTACAGTGGAGTACACTAGAGGTGGAGTACAGTAGAGTACAGTAGAGGTAGAGAACACTACAGTACAGTAGAGGTAGAGTACAGTGGAGTACAGTAGAGGTAGAGTACAGTAGAGCACAGTAGAGGTAGAATACAGTGGAGTACAGTAGAGGTAGAGTACAGTGGAGTACAGTAGAGGTAGAGTACAGTGTAGTACAGTAGAGGTAGAGAACAGTACAGTACAGTAGAGGTAGAGTACAGTGGAGTACAGTAGACGTAGAGTACAGTAGAGCACAGTAGAGGTAGAATACAGTGGAGTATTGTAGAGGTAGAGTACAGTGGAGTACAGTAGAGGTAGAGTACAGTGGAGTACAGTAGATGTAGAGTACAGTAGAGTACAGTAGAGGTAGAGTACAGTGGAGCACAGTAGAGGTAGAGTACAGTGGAGTACAGTGGAGTACACTAGAGGTGGAGTACAGTAGAGTACAGTAGAGGTAGAGAACACTACAGTACAGTAGAGGTAGAGTACAGTGGAGTACAGTAGAGGTAGAGTACAGTAGAGCACAGTAGAGGTAGAATACAGTGGAGTACAGTAGAGGTAGAGTACAGTGGAGTACAGTAGAGGTAGAGTACAGTGTAGTACAGTAGAGGTAGAGAACAGTACAGTACAGTAGAGGTAGAGTACAGTGGAGTACAGTAGAGGTAGAGTACAGTAGAGCACAGTAGAGGTAGAATACAATGGAGTATTGTAGAGGTAGAGTACAGTGGAGTACAGTAGAGGTAGAGTACAGTGGAGTACAGTAGATGTAGAGTACAGTGGAGCACAGTAGAGGTAGAGTACAGTGGAATACAGTAGAGGTAGAGTACAGTGGAGTACAGTGGAGCACAGTAGAGGTGGAGTACAGTAGAGTAGAGTAGGGTTGAATACAGTGGAGTACAGTAGAGATAGAGTAGAGTGGAGCAGAGTAGAGATACAGTACAGTGGATTAGAGTATATATAGAGTACAGTGGAGTATAGTTTAGGTAGAGTACAGTGGAGCACAGTAGAGGTAGAGTACAGTGGAGTATAGTTGAGGTAGAGTACAGTGGAGCACTGTAGAGGTGGACTACAGTGGAGTACAGTAGAGGTAGAGTACAGTGGAGCACAGTAGAGATAGAGTACATTAGAGCACGGTAGAGGTAGAGTACAGTGGAGTATAGTAGAGGTGGAGTACAGTAGAGTACAGTAGAGGTAGAGAACAGTACAGTACAGTAGAGGTAGAGTACAGTGGAGTACAGTAGAGGTAGAGTACAGTAGATCACAGTAGAGGTAGAATACAGTGGAGTACAGTAGAGGTAGAGTAGAGTGGAGTACAGTAGAGGTAGAGTACAGTAGAGCACAGTAGAGGTAGAATACAGTGGAGTACAGTAGAGGTAGAGTACAGTGGAGTACAGTAGAGGTAGAGTACAGTAGAGCACAGTAGAGGTAGAGTACAGTGGAGTACAGTAGAGGTAGAGTACAGTGGAGCACAGTAGAGCTAGAATACAGTGGAGTACAGTGGAGCACAGTAGAGGTGGAGTACAGTAGAGTAGAGTATAGGTAGAGTACAGTGGAGTACAGTAGAGGTAGAGTACAATAGAGCACAGTAGAGGTAGAATACAGTGGAGTACAGTAGAGGTAGAGTAGAGTGGAGTACAGTAGAGGTAGAATACAGTGGAGTACACTAGAGGTAGAGAACAGTACAGTACAGTAGAGGTAGAGTACAGTGGAGTACAGTAGAGGTAGAGTACAGTAGAGCACTGTAGAGGTAGAATACAGTGGAGTAGAGTAGAGGTAGAGTACAGTGGAGTACAGTAGAGGTAGAGTACAGTAGAGCACAGTAGAGGTAGAGTACAGTGGAGTACAGTAGAGGTAGAGTACAGTGGAGTACAGAAGAGATAGAGTACAGTGGAGCACAGTAGAGGTAGAGTACAGTGGAGCACAGTAGAGGTAGAGTACAGTTGAGCACAGTAGAGGTAGAGTACAGTGGAGTACAGTAGAGGTAGAGTACAGTGGAGTACAGTAGAGGTAGAGTACAGTGGAGTACAGTGGAGCACATTAGAGGTGGAGTACAGTAGAGTACAGTAGAGGTGGAGTACAGTGGAGTACAGTAGAGGTAGAGTACTGTGGAGTATAGTAGAGGTAGAGTACAGTGGAGCACAGTAGAGGTAGAGTACAGTGGAGTACAGAAGAGATAGAGTACAGTGGAGCACAGTAGAGGTAGAGTACAGTGGAGCACAGTAGAGGTAGAGTACAGTGGAGCACAGTAGAGGTAGAGTACAGTCGAGTATAGTTGAGGTAGAGTACAGTGGAGTACAGTAGAGGTAGAGTACAGTGGAGTACAGTAGAGGTAGAGAACAGTACAGTACAGTAGAGGTAGAGTAGAGTGGAGTACAGTAGAGATAGAGTACAGTAGAGCACAGTAGAGGTAGAATACAGTGGAGTACAGTAGAGGTAGAGTACAGTGGAGTACAGTAGAGGTAGAGTAGAGTGGAGTACAGATGAGATAGAGTACAGTGGAGCACATTAGAGGTAGAGTACAGTGGAGTACAGTAGAGGTAGAGTACAGTGGAGTATAGTAGAGGTAGAGTACAGTGGAGCACAGTAGAGGTAGAGTACAGTGGAATACAGAAGAGATAGAGTACAGTGGAGCACAGTAGAGGTAGAGTACAGTGGAGCACAGTAGAAGTAGAGTACAGTGGAGCACAGTAGAGGTAGAGTACAGTGGAGTACAGTAGAGGTAGAGTACAGTGGAGTATAGTAGAGGTAGAGTACAGTGGAGCACAGTAGAGGTAGAGTACAGTGGAGTACAGTGGAGCACAGTAGAGGTGGAGTACAGTAGAGTATAGTAGATGTAGAGTACAGTGGAGCACAGTAGAGATAGAGTACAGTAGAGCAGAGTAGAGGTAGAGTACAGTGGAGTACAGTAGAGGTAGAGTACAGTGGAGCACTGTAGAGGTGGAGTACAGTGGAGTACAGTAGAGGTAGAGTACAGTGGAGCACAGTAGAGATAGAGTACAGTAGAGCACAGTAGAGGTAGAGTACAGTGGAGCACAGTAGAGGTAGAATACAGTGGAGTACAGTAGAGGTAGAGTACAGTGGAGTACAGTAGAGGTGTAGAACAGTACAGTACAGTAGAGGTAGAGTACAGTGGAGTACAGTAGAGGTAGAGTACAGTAGAGCACAGTAGAGGTAGAGTACAGTGGAGTACAGTAGAGGTAGAGTACAGTAGAGCACAGTAGAGGTAGAATACAGTGGAGTACAGTAGAGGTAGAGTACAGTGGAGTACAGTAGAGGTAGAGTACAGTGGAGTACAGTAGAGGTAGAGTACAGAGGAGCACAGTAGAGGTAGAGTACAGTGGAGCACAGTAGAGCTAGAGTACAGTGGAGTACAGTGGAGCACAGTAGAGGTGGAGTACAGTAGAGTAGAGTATAGGTTGAGTACAGCGGAGTACAGTAGAGATAGAGTAGTGTGGAGTAGAGTAGAGATAGAGTACAGTGGATTAGAGTAGAGATAGAGTACAGTGGAGTATAGTTGAGGTAGAGTACAGTGGAGTACAGTAGAGGTAGAGTACAGTGGAGCACAGTAGAGCTAGAGTACAGTGGAGTACAGTGGAGCACAGTAGAGGTGGAGTACAGTAGAGTAGAGTATAGGTTGAGTACAGTGGAGTACTGTAGAGATAGAGTAGAGTGGAGTAGAGTAGAGATAGAGTACAGTGGATTAGAGTAGAGATAGAGTACAGTGGAGTATAGTTGAGGTAGAGTACAGTGGAGTACAGTAGAGGTAGAGTACAGTGGAGTACAGAAGAGATAGAGTACTGTGGAGCACAGTAGAGATAGAGTACAGTGGAGCACAGTAGAGGTAGAGTACAGTGGAGCACAGTAGAGGTAGAGTACAGTGGAGTACAGTAGAGGTAGAGTACAGTGGAGTACAGTAGAGGTGGAGTACAGTAGAGTACAGTAGAGGTGGAGTACAGTGGAGTACAGTAGAGGTAGAGTACTGTGGAGTATAGTAGAGGTAGAGTACAGTGGAGCACAGTAGAGGTAGAGTACAGTGGAGTACAGAAGAGATAGAGTACAGTGGAGCACAGTAGAGGTAGAGTACAGTGGAGCACAGTAGAGGTAGAGTACAGTGGAGCACAGTAGACGTAGAGTACAGTGGAGTACAGTAGAGGTAGAGTACAGTGGAGTACAGCAGAGGTAGAGTACAGTGGAGCACAGTAGAGGTAGAGTACAGTGGAGTACAGTGGAGCACAGTAGAGGTGGAGTACAGTAGAGTATAGTAGATGTAGAGTACAGTGGAGCACAGTAGAGGTAGAGTAAAGTGGAGTACAGTAGAGGTAGAGTACAGAGGAGCACAGTAGAGGTAGAGAACAGTACAGTACAGTAGAGGCAGAGTACAGTGGAGTACAGTAGAGGTAGAGTACAGTAGAGCACAGTAGAGGTAGAATACAGTGGAGTACAGTAGAGGTAGAGTACAGTGGAGTACAGTAGAGGTAGAGAACAGTACAGTACAGTAGAGGTAGAGTACAGTGGAGTACAGTAGAGGTAGAGTACAATAGAGCACAGTAGAGGTAGAATACAGTGGAGTACAGTAGAGGTAGAGTACAGTGGAGTACAGTAGAGGTAGAGTACAGTGGAGTACAGTAGAGGTAGAGTACAGAGGAGCACAGTAGAGGTAGAGTACAGTGGAGTACAGTAGAGGTAGAGTACAGTGGAGCACAGTAGAGGTAGAGTACAGTGGAGTACAGAAGAGATAGAGTACAGTGGAGCACAGTAGAGGTAGAGTACAGTGGAGCACAGTAGAGGTAGAGTACAGTGGAGCACAGTAGAGGTAGAGTACAGTGGAGTACAGTAGAGGTAGAGTACAGTGGAGTACAGCAGAGGTAGAGTACAGTGGAGCACAGTAGAGGTAGAGTACAGTGGAGTACAGTGGAGCACAGTAGAGGTGGAGTACAGTAGAGTATAGTAGATGTAGAATACAGTGGAGCACAGTAGAGGTAGAGTAAAGTGGAGTACAGTAGAGGTAGAGTACAGAGGAGCACAGTAGAGGTAGAGAACAGTACAGTACAGTAGAGGCAGAGTACAGTGGAGTACAGTAGAGGTAGAGTACAGTAGAGCACAGTAGAGGTAGAATACAGTGGAGTACAGTAGAGGTAGAGTACAGTGGAGTACAGTAGAGGTAGAGAACAGTACAGTACAGTAGAGGTAGAGTACAGTGGAGTACAGTAGAGGTAGAGTACAATAGAGCACAGTAGAGGTAGAATACAGTGGAGTACAGTAGAGGTAGAGTACAGTGGAGTACAGTAGAGGTAGAGTACAGTGGAGTACAGTAGAGGTAGAGTACAGAGGAGCACAGTAGAGGTAGAGTACAGTGGAGTACAGTAGAGGTAGAGTACAGTGGAGCACAGTAGAGCTAGAGTACAGTGGAGTACAGTGGAGCACAGTAGAGGTGGAGTACAGTAGAGTAGAGTATAGGTTGAGTACAGTGGAGTACAGTAGAGCTAGAGTACAGTGGAGTACAGTGGAGCACAGTAGAGGTGGAGTACAGTAGAGTATAGTAGATGTAGAGTACAGTGGATCACAGTAGAGGTAGAGTAAAGTGGAGTACAGTGGATTACAGTAGAGGTGGAGTACAGTAGAGTACAGTAGAGGTAGAGAACAGTACAGTACAGTAGAGGCAGAGTACAGTGGAGTACAGTAGAGGTAGAGTACAGTGGAGTACAGTAGAGGTAGAGAACAGTACAGTACAGTAGAGGTAGAGTACAGTGGAGTACAGTAGAGGTAGAGTACAGTAGAGCACAGTAGAGGTAGAGTACAGTGGAGTACAATAGAGGTAGAGTACAGTAGAGCACAGTAGAGGTAGAATACAGTGGAGTACAGTAGAGGTAGAGTACAGTGGAGTACAGTAGAGGTAGAGTACAGTGGAGTACAGTAGAGGTAGAGTACAGAGGAGCACAGTAGAGGTAGAGTACAGTGGAGCACAGTAGAGCTAGAGTACAGTGGAGTACAGTGGAGCACAGTAGAGGTGGAGTACAGTATAGTAGAGTATAGGTTGAGTACAGTGGAGTACAGTAGAGATAGAGTAGAGTGGAGTAGAGTAGAGATAGAGTACAGTGGATTAGAGTAGAGATAGAGTACAGTGGAGCACAGTAGAGGTAGAGTACAGTGGAGTACAGTAGAGGTAGAGTATGTTGGAGTACAGCAGAGGTAGAGTACAGTGGAGCAGAGTAGAGGTAGAGTACAGTGGAGTACAGTGGAGCACAGTAGAGGTGGAGTACAGTAGAGTACAGTAGAGGTGGAGTAAAGTGGAGTACAGTAGAGGTAGAGTACTGTGGAGTATAGTAGAGGTAGAGTACAGTGGAGCACAGTAGAGGTAGAGTACAGTGGAGTACAGAAGAGATAGAGTACAGTGGAGCACAGTAGAGGTAGAGTACAGTGGAGCACAGTAGAGGTAGAGTACAGTGGAGCACAGTAGAGGTAGAGTACAGTGGAGTACAGTAGAGGTAGAGTACAGTGGAGTACAGCAGAGGTAGAGTACAGTGGAGCACAGTAGAGGTAGAGTACAGTGGAGTACAGTGGAGCACAGTAGAGGTGGAGTACAGTAGAGTATAGTAGATGTAGAGTACAGTGGAGCACAGTAGAGGTAGAGTAAAGTGGAGTACAGTAGAGGTAGAGTACAGAGGAGCACAGTAGAGGTAGAGAACAGTACAGTACAGTAGAGGCAGAGTACAGTGGAGTACAGTAGAGGTAGAGTACAGTAGAGCACAGTAGAGGTAGAATACAGTGGAGTACAGTAGAGGTAGAGTACAGTGGAGTACAGTAGAGGTAGAGAACAGTACAGTACAGTAGAGGTAGAGTACAGTGGAGTACAGTAGAGGTAGAGTACAATAGAGCACAGTAGAGGTAGAATACAGTGGAGTACAGTAGAGGTAGAGTACAGTGGAGTACAGTAGAGGTAGAGTACAGTGGAGTACAGTAGAGGTAGAGTACAGAGGAGCACAGTAGAGGTAGAGTACAGTGGAGTACAGTAGAGGTAGAGTACAGTGGAGCACAGTAGAGCTAGAGTACAGTGGAGTACAGTGGAGCACAGTAGAGGTGGAGTACAGTAGAGTAGAGTATAGGTTGAGTACAGTGGAGTACAGTAGAGATAGAGTAGAGTGGAGTAGAGTAGAGATAGAGTACAGTGGATTAGAGTAGAGATAGAGTACAGTGGAGTATAGTTGAGGTAGAGTACAGTGGAGTACAGTAGAGGTAGAGTACAGTGGAGTACAGTAGAGGTAGAGAACAGTACAGTACAGTAGAGGTAGAGTAGAGTGGAGTACAGTAGAGGTAGAGTACAGTAGAGCACAGTAGAGGTAGAATACAGTGGAGTACAGTAGAGGTAGAGTACAGTGGAGTACAGTAGAGGTAGAGTACAGTGGAGTACAGAAGAGATAGAGTACTGTGGAGCACAGTAGAGGTAGAGTACAGTGGAGCACAGTAGAGGTAGAGTACAGTGGAGCACAGTAGAGGTAGAGTACAGTGGAGTACAGTAGAGGTAGAGTACAGTGGAGTACAGTAGAGGTAGAGTACAGTGGAGCACAGTAGAGGTAGAGTACAGTGGAGTACAGTGGAGCAAAGTAGAGGTGGAGTACAGTAGAGTATAGTAGATGTAGAGTACAGTGGATCACAGTAGAGGTAGAGTAAAGTGGAGTACAGTGGAGTACAGTAGAGGTGGAGTACAGTAGAGTACAGTAGAGGTAGAGAACAGTACAGTACAGTAGAGGCAGAGTACAGTGGAGTACAGTAGAGGTAGAGTACAGTAGAGCACAGTAGAGGTAGAATACAGTGGAGTACAGTAGAGGTAGAGTACAGTGGAGTACAGTAGAGGTAGAGAACAGTACAGTACAGTAGAGGTAGAGTACAGTGGAGTACAGTAGAGGTAGAGTACAGTAGAGCACATTAGAGGTAGAGTACAGTGGAGTACAGTAGAGGTAGAGTACAGTAGAGCACAGTAGAGGTAGAATACAGAGGAGTACAGTAGAGGTAGAGTACAGTGGAGTACAGTAGAGGTAGAGAACAGTACAGTACAGTAGAGGTAGAGTACAGTGGAGTACAGTAGAGGTAGAGTACAGTAGAGCACAGTAGAGGTAGAATACAGTGGAGTACAGTAGAGGTAGAGTAGAGTGGAGTACAGTAGAGGTAGAGTACAGTAGAGCACAGTAGAGGTAGAATACAGTGGAGTACAGTAGAGGTAGAGTACAGTGGAGTACAGTAGAGGTAGAGTACAGTAGAGCACAGTAGAGGTAGAGTACAGTGGAGTACAGCAGAGGTAGAGTACAGTGGAGCACAGTAGAGCTAGAATACAGTGGAGTACAGTGGAGTACAGTAGAGGTGGAGTAGAGTAGAGTAGAGTATAGGTATAGTACAGTGGAGTACAGTAGAGATAGAGTAGAGTGGAGTAGAGTAGAGATAGAGTACAGTGGATTAGAGTAGAGATAGAGTACAGTGGAGTATAGTTGAGGTAGAGTACAGTGGAGCACAGTAGAGGTAGAGTACAGTGGAGTATAGTTGAGGTAGACTACAGTGGAGTACAGTAGAGGTAGAGTACAGTGGAGCACAGTAGAGATAGAGTACAGTAGAGCACAGTAGAGGTAGAGTACAGTGGAGCACAGTAGAGGTATAATACAGTGGAGTACAGTAGAGGTAGAGTACAGTGGAGTACAGTAGAGGTGTAGAACAGTACAGTACAGTAGAGGTAGAGTACAGTGGAGTACAGTAGAGGTAGAGTACAGTAGAGCACAGTAGAGGTAGAGTACAGTGGAGTACAGTAGAGGTAGAGTACAGTAGAGCACAGTAGAGGTAGAATACAGTGGAGTACAGTAGAGGTAGAGTACAGTGGAGTACAGTAGAGGTAGAGTACAGTGGAGTACAGTAGAGGTAGAGTACAGAGGAGCACAGTAGAGGTAGAGTACAGTGGAGCACAGTAGAGCTAGAGTACAGTGGAGCACAGTGGAGCACAGTAGAGGTGGAGTACAGTAGAGTAGAGTATAGGTTGAGTACAGTGGAGTACAGTAGAGATAGAGTAGAGTGGAGTAGAGTAGAGATAGAGTACAGTGGATTAGAGTAGAGATAGAGTACAGTGGAGTATAGTTGAGGTAGAGTACAGTGGAGTACAGTAGAGGTAGAGTACAGTAGAGGTAGAGAACAGTACAGTACAGTAGAGGTAGAGTAGAGTGGAGTACAGTAGAGGTAGAGTACAGTAGAGCACAGTAGAGGTAGAATACAGTGGAGTACAGTAGAGGTAAAGTACAGTGGAGTACAGTAGAGGTAGAGTACAGTGGAGTACAGAAGAGATAGAGTACTGTGGAGCACAGTAGAGGTAGAGTACAGTGGAGCACAGTAGAGGTAGAGTACAGTGGAGCACAGTAGAGGTAGAGTACAGTGGAGTACAGTAGAGGTAGAGTACAGTGGAGTACAGTAGAGGTAGAGTACAGTGAAGCACAGTAGAGGTAGAGTACAGTGGAGTACAGTGGAGCACAGTAGAGGTGGAGTACAGTAGAGTACAGTAGAGGTAGAGTACAGTGGAGCACAGTAGAGGTAGAGTACAGTGGAGTACAGTGGAGTACACTAGAGGTGGAGTACAGTAGAGTACAGTAGAGGTAGAGAACACTACAGTACAGTAGAGGTAGAGTACAGTGGAGTACAGTAGAGGTAGAGTACAGTAGAGCACAGTAGAGGTAGAATACAGTGGAGTACAGTAGAGGTAGAGTACAGTGTAGTACAGTAGAGGTAGAGAACAGTACAGTACAGTAGAGGTAGAGTACAGTGGAGTACAGTAGAGGTAGAGTACAGTAGAGCACAGTAGAGGTAGAATACAGTGGAGTATTGTAGAGGTAGAGTACAGTGGAGTACAGTAGAGGTAGAGTACAGTGGAGTACAGTAGATGTAGAGTACAGTGGAGCACAGTAGAGGTAGAGTACAGTGGAATACAGTAGAGGTAGAGTACAGTGGAGTACAGTGGAGCACAGTAGAGGTGGAGTACAGTAGAGTAGAGTATAGGTTGAATACAGTGGAGTACAGTAGAGATAGAGTAGAGTGGAGTAGAGTAGAGATACAGTACAGTGGATTAGAGTATATATAGAGTACGGTGGAGTATAGTTTAGGTAGAGTACAGTGGAGCACAGTAGAGGTAGAGTACAGTGGAGTATAGTTGAGGTAGAGTACAGTGGAGCACTGTAGAGGTGGACTACAGTGGAGTACAGTAGAGGTAGAGTACAGTGGAGCACAGTAGAGATAGAGTACATTAGAGCACGGTAGAGGTAGAGTACAGTGGAGTATAGTAGAGGTGGAGTACAGTAGAGTACAGTAGAGGTAGAGAACAGTACAGTACAGTAGAGGTAGAGTACAGTGGAGTACAGTAGAGGTAGAGTACAGTAGATCACAGTAGAGGTAGAATACAGTGGAGTACAGTAGAGGTAGAGTAGAGTGGAGTACAGTAGAGGTAGAGTACAGTAGAGCACAGTAGAGGTAGAATACAGTGGAGTACAGTAGAGGTAGAGTACAGTGGAGTACAGTAGAGGTAGAGTACAGTAGAGCACAGTAGAGGTAGAGTACAGTGGAGTACAGTAGAGGTAGAGTACAGTGGAGCACAGTAGAGCTAGAATACAGTGGAGTACAGTGGAGCACAGTAGAGGTGGAGTACAGTAGAGTAGAGTATAGGTAGAGTACAGTGGAGTACAGTAGAGGTAGAGTACAATAGAGCACAGTAGAGGTAGAATACAGTGGAGTACAGTAGAGGTAGAGTAGAGTGGAGTACAGTAGAGGTAGAATACAGTGGAGTACACTAGAGGTAGAGAACAGTACAGTACAGTAGAGGTAGAGTACAGTGGAGTACAGTATAGGTAGAGTACAGTAGAGCACTGTAGAGGTAGAATACAGTGGAGTAGAGTAGAGGTAGAGTACAGTGGAGTACAGTAGAGGTAGAGTACAGTAGAGCACAGTAGAGGTAGAGTACAGTGGAGTACAGTAGAGGTAGAGTACAGTGGAGTACAGAAGAGATAGAGTACAGTGGAGCACAGTAGAGGTAGAGTACAGTGGAGCACAGTAGAGGTAGAGTACAGTGGAGCACAGTAGAGGTAGAGTACAGTGGAGTACAGTAGAGGTAGAGTACAGTGGAGTACAGTAGAGGTAGAGTACAGTGGAGCACAGTAGAGCTAGAGTACAGTGGAGTACAGTGGAGCACAGTAGAGGTGGAGTACAGTAGAGTAGAGTATAGGTTGAGTACAGTGGAGTACAGTAGAGATAGAGTAGAGTGGAGTAGAGTAGAGATAGAGTACAGTGGATTAGAGTAGAGATAGAGTACAGTGGAGTATAGTTGAGGTAGAGTACAGTGGAGTACAGTAGAGGTAGAGTACAGTGGAGTACAGTAGAGGTAGAGAACAGTACAGTACAGTAGAGGTAGAGTAGAGTGGAGTACAGTAGAGATAGAGTACAGTAGAGCACAGTAGAGGTAGAATACAGTGGAGTACAGTAGAGGTAGAGTACAGTGGAGTACAGTAGAGGTAGAGTACAGTGGAGTACAGAAGAGATAGAGTACAGTGGAGCACATTAGAGGTAGAGTACAGTGGAGTACAGTAGAGGTAGAGTACAGTGGAGTATAGTAGAGGTAGAGTACAGTGGAGCACAGTAGAGGTAGAGTACAGTGGAATACAGAAGAGATAGAGTACAGTGGAGCACAGTAGAGGTAGAGTACAGTGGAGCACAGTAGAGGTAGAGTACAGTGGAGCACAGTAGAGGTAGAGTACAGTGGAGTACAGTAGAGGTAGAGTACAGTGGAGTATAGTAGAGGTAGAGTACAGTGGAGCACAGTAGAGGTAGAGTACAGTGGAGTACAGTGGAGCACAGTAGAGGTGGAGTACAGTAGAGTATAGTAGATGTAGAGTACAGTGGATCACAGTAGAGGTAGAGTAAAGTGGAGTACAGTGGATTACAGTAGAGGTGGAGTACAGTAGAGTACAGTAGAGGTAGAGAACAGTACAGTACAGTAGAGGCAGAGTACAGTGGAGTACAGTAGAGGTAGAGTACAGTAGAGCACAGTAGAGGTAGAATACAGTGGAGTACAGTAGAGGTAGAGTACAGTGGAGTACAGTAGAGGTAGAGAACAGTACAGTACAGTAGAGGTAGAGTACAGTGGAGTACAGTAGAGGTAGAGTACAGTAGAGCACAGTAGAGGTAGAGTACAGTGGAGTACAATAGAGGTAGAGTACAGTAGAGCACAGTAGAGGTAGAATACAGTGGAGTACAGTAGAGGTAGAGTACAGTGGAGTACAGTAGAGGTAGAGTACAGTGGAGTACAGTAGAGGTAGAGTACAGAGGAGCACAGTAGAGGTAGAGTACAGTGGAGCACAGTAGAGCTAGAGTACAGTGGAGTACAGTGGAGCACAGTAGAGGTGGAGTACAGTAGAGTAGAGTATAGGTTGAGTACAGTGGAGTACAGTAGAGATAGAGTAGATTGGAGTAGAGTAGAGATAGATTACAGTGGATTAGAGTAGAGATAGAGTACAGTGGAGTATAGTTGAGGTAGAGTACAGTGGAGTACAGTAGAGTTAGAGTACAGTGGAGTACAGTAGAGGTAGAGAACAGTACAGTACAGTAGAGGTAGAGTAGAGTGGAGTACAGTAGAGGTAGAGTACAGTAGAGCACAGTAGAGGTAGAATACAGTGGAGTACAGTAGAGGTAGAGTACAGTGGAGTACAGTAGAGGTAGAGTACAGTGGAGTACAGAAGAGATAGAGTACAGTGGAGCACAGTAGAGGTAGAGTACAGTGGAGTACAGTAGAGGTAGAGTACAGTGGAGTACAGTAGAGGTAGAGTACAGTGGAGCACAGTAGAGGTAGAGTACAGTGGAGTACAGTGGAGCAAAGTAGAGGTGGAGTACAGTAGAGTATAGTAGATGTAGAGTACAGTGGATCACAGTAGAGGTAGAGTAAAGTGGAGTACAGTGGAGTAAAGTAGAGGTGGAGTACAGTAGAGTACAGTAGAGGTAGAGAACAGTACAGTACAGTAGAGGCAGAGTACAGTGGAGTACAGTAGAGGTAGAGTACAGTAGAGCACAGTAGAGGTAGAATACAGTGGAGTACAGTAGAGGTAGAGTACAGTGGAGTACAGTAGAGGTAGAGAACAGTACAGTACAGTAGAGGTAGAGTACAGTGGAGTACAGTAGAGGTAGAGTACAGTAGAGCACAGTAGAGGTAGAGTACAGTGGAGTACAGTAGAGGTAGAGTACAGTAGAGCACAGTAGAGGTAGAATACAGTGGAGTACAGTAGAGGTAGAGTACAGTGGAGTACAGTAGAGGTAGAGAACAGTACAGTACAGTAGAGGTAGAGTACAGTGGAGTACAGTAGAGGTAGAGTACAGTAGAGCACAGTAGAGGTAGAATACAGTGGAGTACAGTAGAGGTAGAGTAGAGTGGAGCACAGTAGAGGTAGAGTACAGTAGAGCACAGTAGAGGTAGAATACAGTGGAGTACAGTAGAGGTAGAGTACAGTGGAGTACAGTAGAGGTAGAGTACAGTAGAGCACAGTAGAGGTAGAGTACAGTGGAGTACAGTAGAGGTAGAGTACAGTGGAGCACAGTAGAGCTAGAATACAGTGGAGTACAGTGGAGTACAGTAGAGGTGGAGTAGAGTAGAGTAGAGTATAGGTATAGTACAGTGGAGTACAGTAGAGATAGAGTAGAGTGGAGTAGAGTAGAGATAGAGTACAGTGGATTAGAGTAGAGATAGAGTACAGTGGAGTATAGTTGAGGTAGAGTACAGTGGAGCACAGTAGAGGTAGAGTACAGTGGAGTATAGTTGAGGTAGACTACAGTGGAGTACAGTAGAGGTAGAGTACAGTGGAGCACAGTAGAGATAGAGTACAGTAGAGCAGAGTAGAGGTAGAGTACAGTGGAGTACAGTAGAGGTAGAGTACAGTGGAGCACTGTAGAGGTGGAGTACAGTGGAGTACAGTAGAGGTAGAGTACAGTGGAGCACAGTAGAGATAGAGTACAGTAGAGCACAGTAGAGGTAGAGTACAGTGGAGCACAGTAGAGGTAGAGTACAGTGGAGTATAGTTGAGGTAGACTACAGTGGAGTACAGTAGAGGTAGAGTACAGTGGAGTACAGTAGAGGTAGAGTACAGTGGAGCACAGTAGAGGTAGAGTACAGTGGAGTATAGTTGAGGTAGACTACTGTGGAGTACAGTAGAGGTAGAGTACAGTGGAGCACAGTAGAGATAGAGTACAGTAGAGCAGAGTAGAGGTAGAGTACAGTGGAATACAGTAGAGGTAGAGCACGGTGGAGCACTGTAGAGGTAGAGTACAGTGGAGTACAGTAGAGATAGAGTACAGTTGAGCACAGTAGAGATAGAGTGCAGTGGAGCACAGTAGAGGTAGAGTACAGCTGAGCACAGTAGAGGTAGAGTAGAGTGGAGCACAGTAGAGGTAGAGTACAGTGGACAACAGTAGAGGTAGTGTACAGTGGAGCACAGTAGAGGTAGAGTACAGTGGAGCACAGTAGAGGTAAAGTACAGTGGAGTATAATAGAGGTAGAGTACAGTAGAGCACAGTAGAGATAGAGTACAGTAGAGCAGAGTAGAGGTAGAGTACAGTGGCGTACAGTAGAGGTAGAGCACAGTGGAGCACAGTAGAGGTAGAGTACAGTGGAGCACAGTAGAGGTAGAGTACAGTGGAGCACAGTAGAGGTAGAGTACAGTGGAGTACAGTAGAGGTAGAGTACAGTGGAGTACAGTAGAGGTAGAGTACATTGGAGCACAGTAGAGGTAGAGTACAGTGGAGTACAGTGGAGTACAGTAGAGGTGGAGTACAGTAGAGTACAGTAGAGGTAGAGAACAGTACAGTACAGTAGAGGTAGAGTATAGTGGAGTACAGTAGAGGTAGACTACATTGGAGTACAGTAGAGGTAGAGTACAGTGGAGCACAGTAGAGATAGAGTACAGTAGAGCAGAGTAGAGGTAGAGTACAGTGGAGTACAGTAGAGGTAGAGCACAGTGGAGCACTGTAGAGGTAGAGTACAGTGGAGTACAGTAGAGATAGAGTACAGTGGAGCACAGTAGAGATAGAGTGCATTGGAGCACAGTAGAGGTAGAGTACAGCTGAGCACAGTAGAGGTAGAGTAGAGTGGAGCACAGTAGAGGTAGAGTACAGTGGACTACAGTAGATGTAGTGTACAGTGGAGCACAGTAGAGGTAGAGTACAGTGGAGCACAGGATAGGTAGAGTACAGTGGAGTATAATAGAGGTAGAGTACATTAGAGCACAGCAGAGATAGAGTACAGTAGAGCAGAGTAGAGGTAGAGTACAGTGGAGTACAGAAGAGGTAGAGTACAGAGGAGCACTGTAGAGGTGGAGTACAGTTGAGTACAGTAGAGGTAGAGTACAGTGGAGCACAGTAGAGATAGAGTACAGTAGAGCACAGTAGAGGTAGAGTACAGTGGAGCACAGTAGAGCTAGAGTACAGTGGAGTACAGTGGAGCACAGTAGAGGTGGAGTACAGTAGAGTAGAGTAGAGGTAGAGTACAGTGGAGTACAGTAGAGATAGAGTAGAGTGGAGTAGAGTAGAGATAGATTACAGTGGATTAGAGTAGAGATAGAGTACAGTGGAGTATAGTTGAGGTAGAGTACAGTGGAGCACAGTAGTGGTAGATTACAGTGGAGTATAGTTGAGGTAGACTACAGTGGAGTACAGTAGAGGTAGAGTACAGTGGAGCACAGTAGAGATAGAGTACAGTAGAGCAGAGTAGAGGTAGAGTACAGTGTAGTACAGTAGAGGTAGAGTACAGTGGAACACTGTAGAGGTGGAGTACAGTGGAGTACAGTAGAGGTAGAGTACAGTGGAGCACAGTAGAGGTAGAGTACAGTGGAGTACAGTAGAGGTAGAGTAGAGTGGAGCACATTAGAGGTGGAGTACAGTGGAGTATAGTAGAGGTAGAGTACAGTGGAGCACTGTAGAGGTGGAGTACAGTGGAGTACAGTAGAGGTAGATTATAGTGGAGCACAGTAGAAGTAGAGTACAGTGGAGTTTAGTTGAGGTAGAGTACAGTGGAGTACAGTAGAGGTAGAGTACAGTGGAGTAAAGTAGAGACAGAGTACAGTAGAGCAGAGTAGAGGTAGAGTGCAGTGGAGTACAGTAGAGATAGAGCACAGTGGAGCACTGTAGAGGTAGAGTACAGTGGAGTACAGTAGAGATAGAGTACAGTGGAGCACAGTAGAGATAGAGTGCAGTGGAGCACAGTAGAGGTAGAGTACAGCTGAGCACAGTAGAGGTAGAGTAGAGTGGAGCACAGTAGAGGTAGAGTACAGTGGACTACAGTAGAGGTAGTGTACAGTGGAGCACAGTAGAGGTGGAGTACAGTGGAGTACAGTAGAGGTAGAGTACAGTGGAGCACAGTAGAGATAGAGTACAGTAGAGCAGAGTAGAGGTAGAGTACAGTGGAGTATAGTAGAGGTAGAGTACAGTGGAGCACTGTAGAGGTAGAATACAGTGGAGTACAGTAGAGGTAGAGTACAGTGGAGTACAGTAGAGGTAGAGTACAGTAGAGCACAGTAGAGGTAGAGTACAGTGGAGTACAGTAGAGGTAGAGTACAGTGGAGCACAGTAGAGCTAGAATACAGTGGAGTACAGTGGAGTACAGTAGAGGTGGAGTAGAGTAGAGTAGAGTAGAGTATAGGTATAGTACAGTGGAGTACAGTAGAGATAGAGTAGAGTGGAGTAGAGTAGAGATAGAGTACAGTGGATTAGAGTAGAGATAGAGTACAGTGGAGTATAGTTGAGGTAGAGTACAGTGGAGCACAGTAGAGGTAGAGTACAGTGGAGTATAGTTGAGGTAGACTACAGTGGAGTACAGTAGAGGTAGAGTACAGTGGAGCACAGTAGAGATAGAGTACGGCAGAGTACAGTGGAGTACAGTAGAGGTAGAGTACAGTGGAGCACTGTAGAGGTGGAGTACAGTGGAGTACAGCAGAGGTAGAGTACAGTGGAGCACAGTAGAGATAGAGTACAGTAGAGCACAGTAGAGGTAGAGTACAGTGGAGCACAGTAGAGGTAGAGTACAGTGGAGTATAGTTGAGGTAGACTACAGTGGAGTACAGTAGAGGTAGAGTACAGTGGAGTACAGTAGAGGTAGAGTACAGTGGAGCACAGTAGTGTAGAGTACAGTGGAGTATAGTTGAGGTAGACTACTGTGGAGTACAGTAGAGGTAGAGTACAGTGGAGCACAGTAGAGATAGAGTACAGTAGAGCAGAGTAGAGGTAGAGTACAGTGGAGTACAGTAGAGGTAGAGTACAGTGGAGCAAAGTAGAGGTAGAGTACAGTGGAGTACAGTGGAGCACAGTAGAGGTGGAGTACAGTAGAGTATAGTAGATGTAGAGTACAGTGGAGCACAGTAGAGATAGAGTACAGTAGAGCAGAGTAGAGGTAGAGTACAGTGGAGTACAGTAGAGGTAGAGTACAGTGGAGCAAAGTAGAGGTAGAGTAAAGTGGAGTACAGAGGATTACAGTAGAGGTGGAGTACAGTAGAGTACAGTAGAGGTAGAGAACAGTACAGTAGAGTAGAGGCAGAGTACAGTGGAGTACAGTAGAGGTAGAGTACAGTAGAGCACAGTAGAGGTAGAATACAGTGGAGTACAGTAGAGGTAGAGTACAGTGGAGTACAGTAGAGGTAGAGAACAGTACAGTACAGTAGAGGTAGAGTACAGTGGAGTACAGTAGAGGTAGAGTACAGTAGAGCACAGTAGAGGTAGAGTACAGTGGAGTACAATAGAGGTAGAGTACAGTAGAGCACAGTAGAGGTAGAATACAGTGGAGTACAGTAGAGGTAGAGTACAGTGGAGTACAGTAGAGGTAGAGTACAGTGGAGTACAGTAGAGGTAGAGTACAGAGGAGCACAGTAGAGGTAGAGTACAGTGGAGCACAGTAGAGCTAGAGTACAGTGGAGTACAGTGGAGCACAGTAGAGGTGGAGTACAGTAGAGTAGAGTATAGGTTGAGTACAGTGGAGTACAGTAGAGATAGAGTAGAGTGGAGTAGTGTAGAGATAGAGTACAGTGGATTAGAGCAGAGATAGAGTACAGTGGAGTATAGTTGAGGTAGAGTACAGTGGAGTACAGTAGAGGTAGAGTACAGTGGAGTACAGTAGAGGTAGAGAACAGTACAGTACAGTAGAGGTAGAGTAGAGTGGAGTACAGTAGAGGTAGAGTACAGTAGAGCACAGTAGAGGTAGAATACAGTGGAGTACAGTAGAGGTAGAGTACAGTGGAGTACAGTAGAGGTAGAGTACAGTGGAGTACAGAAGAGATAGAGTACTGTGGAGCACAGTAGAGGTAGAGTACAGTGGAGCACAGTAGAGGTAGAGTACAGTGGAGCACAGTAGAGGTAGAGTACAGTGGAGTACAGTAGAGGTAGAGTACAGTGGAGTACAGTAGAGGTAGAGTACAGTGGAGCACAGTAGAGGTAGAGTACAGTGGAGTACAGTGGAGCAAAGTAGAGGTGGAGTACAGTAGAGTATAGTAGATGTAGAGTACAGTGGATCACAGTAGAGGTAGAGTAAAGTGGAGTACAGTGGAGTACAGTAGAGGTGGAGTACAGTAGAGTACAGTAGAGGTAGAGAACAGTACAGTACAGTAGAGGCAGAGTACAGTGGAGTACAGTAGAGGTAGAGTACAGTAGAGCACAGTAGAGGTAGAATACAGTGGAGTACAGTAGAGGTAGAGTACAGTGGAGTACAGTAGAGGTAGAGAACAGTACAGTACAGTAGAGGTAGAGTACAGTGGAGTACAGTAGAGGTAGAGTACAGTAGAGCACATAGAGGTAGAGTACAGTGGAGTACAGTAGAGGTAGAGTACAGTAGAGCACATTAGAGGTAGAATACAGTGGAGTACAGTAGAGGTAGAGTACAGTGAAGTACAGTAGAGGTAGAGAACAGTACAGTACAGTAGAGGTAGAGTACAGTGGAGTACAGGAGAGGTAGAGTACAGTAGAGCACAGTAGAGGTAGAATACAGTGGAGTACAGTAGAGGTAGAGTAGAGTGGAGTACAGTAGAGGTAGAGTACAGTAGAGCACAGTAGAGGTAGAATACAGTGGAGTACAGTAGAGGTAGAGTACAGTGGAGTACAGTAGAGGTAGAGTACAGTAGAGCACAGTAGAGGTAGAGTACAGTGGAGTACAGCAGAGGTAGAGTACAGTGGAGCACAGTAGAGCTAGAATACAGTGGAGTACAGTGGAGTACAGTAGAGGTGGAGTAGAGTAGAGTAGAGTATAGGTATAGTACAGTGGAGTACAGTAGAGATAGAGTAGAGTGGAGTAGAGTAGAGATAGAGTACAGTGGATTAGAGTAGAGATAGAGTACAGTGGAGTATAGTTGAGGTAGAGTACAGTGGAGCACAGTAGAGGTAGAGTACAGTGGAGTATAGTTGAGGTAGACTACAGTGGAGTACAGTAGAGGTAGAGTACAGTGGAGCACAGTAGAGATAGAGTACAGTAGAGCACAGTAGAGGTAGAGTACAGTGGAGCACAGTAGAGGTAGAATACAGTGGAGTACAGTAGAGGTAGAGTACAGTGGAGTACAGTAGAGGTGTAGAACAGTACAGTACAGTAGAGGTAGAGTACAGTGGAGTACAGTAGAGGTAGAGTACAGTAGAGCACAGTAGAGGTAGAGTACAGTGGAGTACAGTAGAGGTAGAGTACAGTAGAGCACAGTAGAGGTAGAATACAGTGGAGTACAGTAGAGGTAGAGTACAGTGGAGTACAGTAGAGGTAGAGTACAGTGGAGTACAGTAGAGGTAGAGTACAGAGGAGCACAGTAGAGGTAGAGTACAGTGGAGCACAGTAGAGCTAGAGTACAGTGGAGCACAGTGGAGCACAGTAGAGGTGGAGTACAGTAGAGTAGAGTATAGGTTGAGTACAGTGGAGTACAGTAGAGATAGAGTAGAGTGGAGTAGAGTAGAGATAGAGTACAGTGGATTAGAGTAGAGATAGAGTACAGTGGAGTATAGTTGAGGTAGAGTACAGTGGAGTACAGTAGAGGTAGAGTACAGTAGAGGTAGAGAACAGTACAGTACAGTAGAGGTAGAGTAGAGTGGAGTACAGTAGAGGTAGAGTACAGTAGAGCACAGTAGAGGTAGAATACAGTGGAGTACAGTAGAGGTAAAGTACAGTGAAGTACAGTAGAGGTAGAGTACAGTGGAGTACAGAAGAGATAGAGTACTGTGGAGCACAGTAGAGGTAGAGTACAGTGGAGCACAGTAGAGGTAGAGTACAGTGGAGCACAGTAGAGGTAGAGTACAGTGGAGTACAGTAGAGGTAGAGTACAGTGGAGTACAGTAGAGGTAGAGTACAGTGAAGCACAGTAGAGGTAGAGTACAGTGGAGTACAGTGGAGCACAGTAGAGGTGGAGTACAGTAGAGTACAGTAGAGGTAGAGTACAGTGGAGCACAGTAGAGGTAGAGTACAGTGGAGTACAGTGGAGTACACTAGAGGTGGAGTACAGTAGAGTACAGTAGAGGTAGAGAACACTACAGTACAGTAGAGGTAGAGTACAGTGGAGTACAGTAGAGGTAGAGTACAGTAGAGCACAGTAGAGGTAGAATACAGTGGAGTACAGTAGAGGTAGAGTACAGTGGAGTACAGTAGAGGTAGAGTACAGTGTAGTACAGTAGAGGTAGAGAACAGTACAGAACAGTAGAGGTAGAGTACAGTGGAGTACAGTAGAGGTAGAGTACAGTAGAGCACAGTAGAGGTAGAATACAGTGGAGTATTGTAGAGGTAGAGTACAGTGGAGTACAGTAGAGGTAGAGTACAGTGGAGTACAGTAGATGTAGAGTACAGTGGAGCACAGTAGAGGTAGAGTACAGTGGAATACAGTAGAGGTAGAGTACAGTGGAGTACAGTGGAGCACAGTAGAGGTGGAGTACAGTAGAGTAGAGTATAGGTTGAATACAGTGGAGTACAGTAGAGATAGAGTAGAGTGGAGTAGAGTAGAGATACAGTACAGTGGATTAGAGTATATATAGAGTACAGTGGAGTATAGTTTAGGTAGAGTACAGTGGAGCACAGTAGAGGTAGAGTACAGTGGAGTATAGTTGAGGTAGAGTACAGTGGAGCACTGTAGAGGTGGACTACAGTGGAGTACAGTAGAGGTAGAGTACAGTGGAGCACAGTAGAGATAGAGTACATTAGAGCACGGTAGAGGTAGAGTACAGTGGAGTATAGTAGAGGTGGAGTACAGTAGAGTACAGTAGAGGTAGAGAACAGTACAGTACAGTAGAGGTAGAGTACAGTGGAGTACAGTAGAGGTAGAGTACAGTAGATCACAGTAGAGGTAGAATACAGTGGAGTACAGTAGAGGTAGAGTAGAGTGGAGTACAGTAGAGGTAGAGTACAGTAGAGCACAGTAGAGGTAGAATACAGTGGAGTACAGTAGAGGTAGAGTACAGTGGAGTACAGTAGAGGTAGAGTACAGTAGAGCACAGTAGAGGTAGAGTACAGTGGAGTACAGTAGAGGTAGAGTACAGTGGAGCACAGTAGAGCTAGAATACAGTGGAGTACAGTGGAGCACAGTAGAGGTGGAGTACAGTAGAGTAGAGTATAGGTAGAGTACAGTGGAGTACAGTAGAGGTAGAGTACAATAGAGCACAGTAGAGGTAGAATACAGTGGAGTACAGTAGAGGTAGAGTAGAGTGGAGTACAGTAGAGGTAGAATACAGTGGAGTACACTAGAGGTAGAGAACAGTACAGTACAGTAGAGGTAGAGTACAGTGGAGTACAGTAGAGGTAGAGTACAGTAGAGCACTGTAGAGGTAGAATACAGTGGAGTAGAGTAGAGGTAGAGTACAGTGGAGTACAGTAGAGGTAGAGTACAGTAGAGCACAGTAGAGGTAGAGTACAGTGGAGTACAGTAGAGGTAGAGTACAGTGGAGTACAGAAGAGATAGAGTACAGTGGAGCACAGTAGAGGTAGAGTACAGTGGAGCACAGTAGAGGTAGAGTACAGTGGAGCACAGTAGAGGTAGAGTACAGTGGAT
Source organism: Tiaroga cobitis (assembly GCA_030578255.1). NCBI lineage: Eukaryota > Metazoa > Chordata > Actinopteri > Cypriniformes > Leuciscidae > Tiaroga > Tiaroga cobitis. The sequence continues at coordinate 293,303 of JAROOI010000068.1, read as the reverse complement.
TAGAGTAGAGATAGAGTACAGTGGAGTATAGTTGAGGTAGAGTACAGTGGAGTACAGTAGAGGTAGAGTACAGTGGAGTACAGTAGAGGTAGAGAACAGTACAGTACAGTAGAGGTAGAGTAGAGTGGAGTACAGTAGAGATAGAGTACAGTAGAGCACAGTAGAGGTAGAATACAGTGGAGTACAGTAGAGGTAGAGTACAGTGGAATACAGTAGAGGTAGAGTACAGTGGAGTACAGAAGAGATAGAGTACAGTGGAGCACATTAGAGGTAGAGTACAGTGGAGTACAGTAGAGGTAGAGTACAGTGGAGTATAGTAGAGGTAGAGTACAGTGGAGCACAGTAGAGGTAGAGTACAGTGGAATACAGAAGAGATAGAGTACAGTGGAGCACAGTAGAGGTAGAGTACAGTGGAGCACAGTAGAGGTAGAGTACAGTGGAGCACAGTAGAGGTAGAGTACAGTGGAGTACAGTAGAGGTAGAGTACAGTGGAGTATAGTAGAGGTAGAGTACAGTGGAGCACAGTAGAGGTAGAGTACAGTGGAGTACAGTGGAGCACAGTAGAGGTGGAGTACAGTAGAGTATAGTAGATGTAGAGTACAGTGGATCACAGTAGAGGTAGAGTAAAGTGGAGTACAGTGGATTACAGTAGAGGTGGAGTACAGTAGAGTACAGTAGAGGTAGAGAACAGTACAGTACAGTAGAGGCAGAGTACAGTGGAGTACAGTAGAGGTAGAGTACAGTAGAGCACAGTAGAGGTAGAATACAGTGGAGTACAGTAGAGGTAGAGTACAGTGGAGTACAGTAGAGGTAGAGAACAGTACAGTACAGTAGAGGTAGAGTACAGTGGAGTACAGTAGAGGTAGAGTACAGTAGAGCACAGTAGAGGTAGAGTACAGTGGAGTACAATAGAGGTAGAGTACAGTAGAGCACAGTAGAGGTAGAATACAGTGGAGTACAGTAGAGGTAGAGTACAGTGGAGTACAGTAGAGGTAGAGTACAGTGGAGTACAGTAGAGGTAGAGTACAGAGGAGCACAGTAGAGGTAGAGTACAGTGGAGCACAGTAGAGCTAGAGTACAGTGGAGTACAGTGGAGCACAGTAGAGGTGGAGTACAGTAGAGTAGAGTATAGGTTGAGTACAGTGGAGTACAGTAGAGATAGAGTAGAGTGGAGTAGAGTAGAGATAGAGTACAGTGGATTAGAGTAGAGATAGAGTACAGTGGAGTATAGTTGAGGTAGAGTACAGTGGAGTACAGTAGAGGTAGAGTACAGTGGAGTACAGTAGAGGTAGAGAACAGTACAGTACAGTAGAGGTAGAGTAGAGTGGAGTACAGTAGAGGTAGAGTACAGTAGAGCACAGTAGAGGTAGAATACAGTGGAGTACAGTAGAGGTAGAGTACAGTGGAGTACAGTAGAGGTAGAGTACAGTGGAGTACAGAAGAGATAGAGTACTGTGGAGCACAGTAGAGGTAGAGTACAGTGGAGCACAGTAGAGGTAGAGTACAGTGGAGCACAGTAGAGGTAGAGTACAGTGGAGTACAGTAGAGGTAGAGTACAGTGGAGTACAGTAGAGGTAGAGTACAGTGGAGCACAGTAGAGGTAGAGTACAGTGGAGTACAGTGGAGCAAAGTAGAGGTGGAGTACAGTAGAGTATAGTAGATGTAGAGTACAGTGGATCACAGTAGAGGTCGAGTAAAGTGGAGTACAGTGGAGTACAGTAGAGGTGGAGTACAGTAGAGTACAGTAGAGGTAGAGAACAGTACAGTACAGTAGAGGCAGAGTACAGTGGAGTACAGTAGAGGTAGAGTACAGTAGAGCACAGTAGAGGTAGAATACAGTGGAGTACAGTAGAGGTAGAGTACAGTGGAGTACAGTAGAGGTAGAGAACAGTACAGTACAGTAGAGGTAGAGTACAGTGGAGTACAGTAGAGGTAGAGTACAATAGAGCACAGTAGAGGTAGAGTACAGTGGAGTACAGTAGAGGTAGAGTACAGTAGAGCACAGTAGAGGTAGAATACAGTGGAGTACAGTAGAGGTAGAGTACAGTGGAGTACAGTAGAGGTAGAGAACAGTACAGTACAGTAGAGGTAGAGTACAGTGGAGTACAGTAGAGGTAGAGTACAGTAGAGCACAGTAGAGGTAGAATACAGTGGAGTACAGTAGAGGTAGAGTAGAGTGGAGTACAGTAGAGGTAGAGTACAGTAGAGCACAGTAGAGGTAGAATACAGTGGAGTACAGTAGAGGTAGAGTACAGTGGAGTACAGTAGAGGTAGAGTACAGTAGAGCACAGTAGAGGTAGAGTACAGTGGAGTACAGTAGAGGTAGAGTACAGTGGAGCACAGTAGAGCTAGAATACAGTGGAGTACAGTGGAGCACAGTAGAGGTGGAGTACAGTAGAGTAGAGTATAGGTAGAGTACAGTGGAGTACAGTAGAGGTAGAGTACAGTGGAGCACAGTAGAGCTAGAATACAGTGGAGTACAGTGGAGCACAGTAGAGGTGGAGTACAGTAGAGTAGAGTATAGGTATAGTACAGTGGAGTACAGTAGAGATAGAGTAGAGTGGAGTAGAGTAGAGATAGAGTACAGTGGATTAGAGTAGAGATAGAGTAACGTGGAGTATAGTTGAGGTAGAGTACAGTGGAGCACAGTAGAGGTAGAGTACAGTGGAGTATAGTTGAGGTAGACTACAGTGGAGTACAGTAGAGGTAGAGTACAGTGGAGCACAGTAGAGATAGAGTACGGTAGAGTACAGTGGAGTACAGTAGAGGTAGAGTACAGTGGAGCACTGTAGAGGTGGAGTACAGTGGAGTACAGTAGAGGTAGAGTACAGTGGAGCACAGTAGAGATAGAGTACAGTAGAGCACAGTAGAGGTAGAGTACAGTGGAGCACAGTAGAGGTAGAGTACAGTGGAGTACAGTAGAGGTAGAGTACAGTGGAGCACAGTAGAGCTAGAATACAGTGGAGTACAGTGGAGTACAGTAGAGGTGGAGTAGAGTAGAGTAGAGTAGAGTATAGGTATAGTACAGTGGAGTACAGTAGAGATAGAGTAGAGTGGAGTAGAGTAGAGATAGAGTACAGTGGATTAGAGTAGAGATAGAGTACAGTGGAGTATAGTTGAGGTAGAGTACAGTGGAGCACAGTAGAGGTAGAGTACAGTGGAGTATAGTTGAGGTAGACTACAGTGGAGTACAGTAGAGGTAGAGTACAGTGGAGCACAGTAGAGATAGAGTACGGCAGAGTACAGTGGAGTACAGTAGAGGTAGAGTACAGTGGAGCACTGTAGAGGTGGAGTACAAGGGGGTACAGCAGAGGTAGAGTACAGTGGAGCACAGTAGAGATAGAGTACAGTAGAGCACAGTAGAGGTAGAGTACAGTGGAGCACAGTAGAGGTAGAGTACAGTGGAGTATAGTTGAGGTAGACTACAGTGGAGTACAGTAGAGGTAGAGTACAGTGGAGTACAGTAGAGGTAGAGTACAGTGGAGCACAGTAGTGTAGAGTACAGTGGAGTATAGTTGAGGTAGACTACTGTGGAGTACAGTAGAGGTAGAGTACAGTGGAGCACAGTAGAGATAGAGTACAGTAGAGCAGAGTAGAGGTAGAGTACAGTGGAGTACAGTAGAGGTAGAGTACAGTGGAGCAAAGTAGAGGTAGAGTACAGTGGAGTACAGTGGAGCACAGTAGAGGTGGAGTACAGTAGAGTATAGTAGATGTAGAGTACAGTGGAGCACAGTAGAGATAGAGTACAGTAGAGCAGAGTAGAGGTAGAGTACAGTGGAGTACAGTAGAGGTAGAGTACAGTGGAGCAAAGTAGAGGTAGAGTAAAGTGGAGTACAGAGGATTACAGTAGAGGTGGAGTACAGTAGAGTACAGTAGAGGTAGAGAACAGTACAGTAGAGTAGAGGCAGAGTACAGTGGAGTACAGTAGAGGTAGAGTACAGTAGAGCACAGTAGAGGTAGAATACAGTGGAGTACAGTAGAGGTAGAGTACAGTGGAGTACAGTAGAGGTAGAGAACAGTACAGTACAGTAGAGGTAGAGTACAGTGGAGTACAGTAGAGGTAGAGTACAGTAGAGCACAGTAGAGGTAGAGTACAGTGGAGTACAATAGAGGTAGAGTACAGTAGAGCACAGTAGAGGTAGAATACAGTGGAGTACAGTAGAGGTAGAGTACAGTGGAGTATAGTAGAGGTAGAGTACAGTGGAGTACAGTAGAGGTAGAGTACAGAGGAGCACAGTAGAGGTAGAGTACAGTGGAGCACAGTAGAGCTAGAGTACAGTGGAGTACAGTGGAGCACAGTAGAGGTGGAGTACAGTAGAGTAGAGTATAGGTTGAGTACAGTGGAGTACAGTAGAGATAGAGTAGAGTGGAGTAGTGTAGAGATAGAGTACAGTGGATTAGAGCAGAGATAGAGTACAGTGGAGTATAGTTGAGGTAGAGTACAGTGGAGTACAGTAGAGGTAGAGTACAGTGGAGTACAGTAGAGGTAGAGAACAGTACAGTACAGTAGAGGTAGAGTAGAGTGGAGTACAGTAGAGGTAGAGTACAGTAGAGCACAGTAGAGGTAGAATACAGTGGAGTACAGTAGAGGTAGAGTACAGTGGAGTACAGTAGAGGTAGAGTACAGTGGAGTACAGAAGAGATAGAGTACTGTGGAGCACAGTAGAGGTAGAGTACAGTGGAGCACAGTAGAGGTAGAGTACAGTGGAGCACAGTAGAGGTAGAGTACAGTGGAGTACAGTAGAGGTAGAGTACAGTGGAGTACAGTAGAGGTAGAGTACAGTGGAGCACAGTAGAGGTAGAGTACAGTGGAGTACAGTGGAGCAAAGTAGAGGTGGAGTACAGTAGAGTATAGTAGATGTAGAGTACAGTGGATCACAGTAGAGGTAGAGTAAAGTGGAGTACAGTGGAGTACAGTAGAGGTGGAGTACAGTAGAGTACAGTAGAGGTAGAGAACAGTACAGTACAGTAGAGGCAGAGTACAGTGGAGTACAGTAGAGGTAGAGTACAGTAGAGCACAGTAGAGGTAGAATACAGTGGAGTACAGTAGAGGTAGAGTACAGTGGAGTACAGTAGAGGTAGAGAACAGTACAGTACAGTAGAGGTAGAGTACAGTGGAGTACAGTAGAGGTAGAGTACAGTAGAGCACATTAGAGGTAGAGTACAGTGGAGTACAGTAGAGGTAGAGTACAGTAGAGCACTGTAGAGGTAGAATACAGTGGAGTACAGTAGAGGTAGAGTACAGTGAAGTACAGTAGAGGTAGAGAACAGTACAGTACAGTAGAGGTAGAGTACAGTGGAGTACAGGAGAGGTAGAGTACAGTAGAGCACAGTAGAGGTAGAATACAGTGGAGTACAGTAGAGGTAGAGTAGAGTGGAGTACAGTAGAGGTAGAGTACAGTAGAGCACAGTAGAGGTAGAATACAGTGGAGTACAGTAGAGGTAGAGTACAGTGGAGTACAGTAGAGGTAGAGTACAGTAGAGCACAGTAGAGGTAGAGTACAGTGGAGTACAGCAGAGGTAGAGTACAGTGGAGCACAGTAGAGCTAGAATACAGTGGAGTACAGTGGAGTACAGTAGAGGTGGAGTAGAGTAGAGTAGAGTATAGGTATAGTACAGTGGAGTACAGTAGAGATAGAGTAGAGTGGAGTAGAGTAGAGATAGAGTACAGTGGATTAGAGTAGAGATAGAGTACAGTGGAGTATAGTTGAGGTAGAGTACAGTGGAGCACAGTAGAGGTAGAGTACAGTGGAGTATAGTTGAGGTAGACTACAGTGGAGTACAGTAGAGGTAGAGTACAGTGGAGCACAGTAGAGATAGAGTACAGTAGAGCACAGTAGAGGTAGAGTACAGTGGAGCACAGTAGAGGTAGAATACAGTGGAGTACAGTAGAGGTAGAGTACAGTGGAGTACAGTAGAGGTGTAGAACAGTACAGTACAGTAGAGGTAGAGTACAGTGGAGTACAGTAGAGGTAGAGTACAGTAGAGCACAGTAGAGGTAGAGTACAGTGGAGTACAGTAGAGGTAGAGTACAGTAGAGCACAGTAGATGTAGAATACAGTGGAGTACAGTAGAGGTAGAGTACAGTGGAGTACAGTAGAGGTAGAGTACAGTGGAGTACAGTAGAGGTAGAGTACAGAGGAGCACAGTAGAGGTAGAGTACAGTGGAGCACAGTAGAGCTAGAGTACAGTGGAGCACAGTGGAGCACAGTAGAGGTGGAGTACAGTAGAGTAGAGTATAGGTTGAGTACAGTGGAGTACAGTAGAGATAGAGTAGAGTGGAGTAGAGTAGAGATAGAGTACAGTGGATTAGAGTAGAGATAGAGTACAGTGGAGTATAGTTGAGGTAGAGTACAGTGGAGTACAGTAGAGGTAGAGTACAGTAGAGGTAGAGAACAGTACAGTACAGTAGAGGTAGAGTAGAGTGGAGTACAGTAGAGGTAGAGTACAGTAGAGCACAGTAGAGGTAGAATACAGTGGAGTACAGTAGAGGTAAAGTACAGTGGAGTACAGTAGAGGTAGAGTACAGTGGAGTACAGAAGAGATAGAGTACTGTGGAGCACAGTAGAGGTAGAGTACAGTGGAGCACAGTAGAGGTAGAGTACAGTGGAGCACAGTAGAGGTAGAGTACAGTGGAGTACAGTAGAGGTAGAGTACAGTGGAGTACAGTAGAGGTAGAGTACAGTGAAGCACAGTAGAGGTAGAGTACAGTGGAGTACAGTGGAGCACAGTAGAGGTGGAGTACAGTAGAGTACAGTAGAGGTAGAGTACAGTGGAGCACAGTAGAGGTAGAGTACAGTGGAGTACAGTGGAGTACACTAGAGGTGGAGTACAGTAGAGTACAGTAGAGGTAGAGAACACTACAGTACAGTAGAGGTAGAGTACAGTGGAGTACAGTAGAGGTAGAGTACAGTAGAGCACAGTAGAGGTAGAATACAGTGGAGTACAGTAGAGGTAGAGTACAGTGGAGTACAGTAGAGGTAGAGTACAGTGTAGTACAGTAGAGGTAGAGAACAGTACAGAACAGTAGAGGTAGAGTACAGTGGAGTACAGTAGAGGTAGAGTACAGTAGAGCACAGTAGAGGTAGAATACAGTGGAGTATTGTAGAGGTAGAGTACAGTGGAGTACAGTAGAGGTAGAGTACAGTGGAGTACAGTAGATGTAGAGTACAGTGGAGCACAGTAGAGGTAGAGTACAGTGGAATACAGTAGAGGTAGAGTACAGTGGAGTACAGTGGAGCACAGTAGAGGTGGAGTACAGTAGAGTAGAGTATAGGTTGAATACAGTGGAGTACAGTAGAGATAGAGTAGAGTGGAGTAGAGTAGAGATACAGTACAGTGGATTAGAGTATATATAGAGTACAGTGGAGTATAGTTTAGGTAGAGTACAGTGGAGCACAGTAGAGGTAGAGTACAGTGGAGTATAGTTGAGGTAGAGTACAGTGGAGCACTGTAGAGGTGGACTACAGTGGAGTACAGTAGAGGTAGAGTACAGTGGAGCACAGTAGAGATAGAGTACATTAGAGCACGGTAGAGGTAGAGTACAGTGGAGTATAGTAGAGGTGGAGTACAGTAGAGTACAGTAGAGGTAGAGAACAGTACAGTACAGTAGAGGTAGAGTACAGTGGAGTACAGTAGAGGTAGAGTACAGTAGATCACAGTAGAGGTAGAATACAGTGGAGTACAGTAGAGGTAGAGTAGAGTGGAGTACAGTAGAGGTAGAGTACAGTAGAGCACAGTAGAGGTAGAATACAGTGGAGTACAGTAGAGGTAGAGTACAGTGGAGTACAGTAGAGGTAGAGTACAGTAGAGCACAGTAGAGGTAGAGTACAGTGGAGTACAGTAGAGGTAGAGTACAGTGGAGCACAGTAGAGCTAGAATACAGTGGAGTACAGTGGAGCACAGTAGAGGTGGAGTACAGTAGAGTAGAGTATAGGTAGAGTACAGTGGAGTACAGTAGAGGTAGAGTACAATAGAGCACAGTAGAGGTAGAATACAGTGGAGTACAGTAGAGGTAGAGTAGAGTGGAGTACAGTAGAGGTAGAATACAGTGGAGTACACTAGAGGTAGAGAACAGTACAGTACAGTAGAGGTAGAGTACAGTGGAGTACAGTAGAGGTAGAGTACAGTAGAGCACTGTAGAGGTAGAATACAGTGGAGTAGAGTAGAGGTAGAGTACAGTGGAGTACAGTAGAGGTAGAGTACAGTAGAGCACAGTAGAGGTAGAGTACAGTGGAGTACAGTAGAGGTAGAGTACAGTGGAGTACAGAAGAGATAGAGTACAGTGGAGCACAGTAGAGGTAGAGTACAGTGGAGCACAGTAGAGGTAGAGTACAGTGGAGCACAGTAGAGGTAGAGTACAGTGGATTAGAGTAGAGATAGAGTACAGTGGAGTATAGTTGAGGTAGAGTACAGTGGAGTACAGTAGAGGTAGAGTACAGTGGAGTACAGTAGAGGTAGAGAACAGTACAGTACAGTAGAGGTAGAGTAGAGTGGAGTACAGTAGAGATAGAGTACAGTAGAGCACAGTAGAGGTAGAATACAGTGGAGTACAGTAGAGGTAGAGTACAGTGGAATACAGTAGAGGTAGAGTACAGTGGAGTACAGAAGAGATAGAGTACAGTGGAGCACATTAGAGGTAGAGTACAGTGGAGTACAGTAGAGGTAGAGTACAGTGGAGTATAGTAGAGGTAGAGTACAGTGGAGCACAGTAGAGGTAGAGTACAGTGGAATACAGAAGAGATAGAGTACAGTGGAGCACAGTAGAGGTAGAGTACAGTGGAGCACAGTAGAGGTAGAGTACAGTGGAGCACAGTAGAGGTAGAGTACAGTGGAGTACAGTAGAGGTAGAGTACAGTGGAGTATAGTAGAGGTAGAGTACAGTGGAGCACAGTAGAGGTAGAGTACAGTGGAGTACAGTGGAGCACAGTAGAGGTGGAGTACAGTAGAGTATAGTAGATGTAGAGTACAGTGGATCACAGTAGAGGTAGAGTAAAGTGGAGTACAGTGGATTACAGTAGAGGTGGAGTACAGTAGAGTACAGTAGAGGTAGAGAACAGTACAGTACAGTAGAGGCAGAGTACAGTGGAGTACAGTAGAGGTAGAGTACAGTAGAGCACAGTAGAGGTAGAATACAGTGGAGTACAGTAGAGGTAGAGTACAGTGGAGTACAGTAGAGGTAGAGAACAGTACAGTACAGTAGAGGTAGAGTACAGTGGAGTACAGTAGAGGTAGAGTACAGTAGAGCACAGTAGAGGTAGAGTACAGTGGAGTACAATAGAGGTAGAGTACAGTAGAGCACAGTAGAGGTAGAATACAGTGGAGTACAGTAGAGGTAGAGTACAGTGGAGTACAGTAGAGGTAGAGTACAGTGGAGTACAGTAGAGGTAGAGTACAGAGGAGCACAGTAGAGGTAGAGTACAGTGGAGCACAGTAGAGCTAGAGTACAGTGGAGTACAGTGGAGCACAGTAGAGGTGGAGTACAGTAGAGTAGAGTATAGGTTGAGTACAGTGGAGTACAGTAGAGATAGAGTAGAGTGGAGTAGAGTAGAGATAGAGTACAGTGGATTAGAGTAGAGATAGAGTACAGTGGAGTATAGTTGAGGTAGAGTACAGTGGAGTACAGTAGAGGTAGAGTACAGTGGAGTACAGTAGAGGTAGAGAACAGTACAGTACAGTAGAGGTAGAGTAGAGTGGAGTACAGTAGAGGTAGAGTACAGTAGAGCACAGTAGAGGTAGAATACAGTGGAGTACAGTAGAGGTAGAGTACAGTGGAGTACAGTAGAGGTAGAGTACAGTGGAGTACAGAAGAGATAGAGTACTGTGGAGCACAGTAGAGGTAGAGTACAGTGGAGCACAGTAGAGGTAGAGTACAGTGGAGCACAGTAGAGGTAGAGTACAGTGGAGTACAGTAGAGGTAGAGTACAGTGGAGTACAGTAGAGGTAGAGTACAGTGGAGCACAGTAGAGGTAGAGTACAGTGGAGTACAGTGGAGCAAAGTAGAGGTGGAGTACAGTAGAGTATAGTAGATGTAGAGTACAGTGGATCACAGTAGAGGTCGAGTAAAGTGGAGTACAGTGGAGTACAGTAGAGGTGGAGTACAGTAGAGTACAGTAGAGGTAGAGAACAGTACAGTACAGTAGAGGCAGAGTACAGTGGAGTACAGTAGAGGTAGAGTACAGTAGAGCACAGTAGAGGTAGAATACAGTGGAGTACAGTAGAGGTAGAGTACAGTGGAGTACAGTAGAGGTAGAGAACAGTACAGTACAGTAGAGGTAGAGTACAGTGGAGTACAGTAGAGGTAGAGTACAATAGAGCACAGTAGAGGTAGAGTACAGTGGAGTACAGTAGAGGTAGAGTACAGTAGAGCACAGTAGAGGTAGAATACAGTGGAGTACAGTAGAGGTAGAGTACAGTGGAGTACAGTAGAGGTAGAGAACAGTACAGTACAGTAGAGGTAGAGTACAGTGGAGTACAGTAGAGGTAGAGTACAGTAGAGCACAGTAGAGGTAGAATACAGTGGAGTACAGTAGAGGTAGAGTAGAGTGGAGTACAGTAGAGGTAGAGTACAGTAGAGCACAGTAGAGGTAGAATACAGTGGAGTACAGTAGAGGTAGAGTACAGTGGAGTACAGTAGAGGTAGAGTACAGTAGAGCACAGTAGAGGTAGAGTACAGTGGAGTACAGTAGAGGTAGAGTACAGTGGAGCACAGTAGAGCTAGAATACAGTGGAGTACAGTGGAGCACAGTAGAGGTGGAGTACAGTAGAGTAGAGTATAGGTAGAGTACAGTGGAGTACAGTAGAGGTAGAGTACAGTGGAGCACAGTAGAGCTAGAATACAGTGGAGTACAGTGGAGCACAGTAGAGGTGGAGTACAGTAGAGTAGAGTATAGGTATAGTACAGTGGAGTACAGTAGAGATAGAGTAGAGTGGAGTAGAGTAGAGATAGAGTACAGTGGATTAGAGTAGAGATAGAGTAACGTGGAGTATAGTTGAGGTAGAGTACAGTGGAGCACAGTAGAGGTAGAGTACAGTGGAGTATAGTTGAGGTAGACTACAGTGGAGTACAGTAGAGGTAGAGTACAGTGGAGCACAGTAGAGATAGAGTACGGTAGAGTACAGTGGAGTACAGTAGAGGTAGAGTACAGTGGAGCACTGTAGAGGTGGAGTACAGTGGAGTAGAGTAGAGGTAGAGTACAGTGGAGCACAGTAGAGATAGAGTACAGTAGAGCACAGTAGAGGTAGAGTACAGTGGAGCACAGTAGAGGTAGAGTACAGTGGAGTATAGTTGAGGTAGACTACAGTGGAGTACAGTAGAGGTAGAGTACAGTGGAGTACAGTAGAGGTAGAGTACAGTGGAGCACAGTAGAGGTAGAGTACAGTGGAGTATAGTTGAGGTAGACTACTGTGGAGTACAGTAGAGGTAGAGTACAGTGGAGCACAGTAGAGATAGAGTACAGTAGAGCAGAGTAGAGGTAGAGTACAGTGGAGTACAGTAGAGGTAGAGTACAGTGGAGCACAGTAGAGGTAGAGTACAGTGGAGTACAGTGGAGCACAGTAGAGGTGGAGTACAGTAGAGTATAGTAGATGTAGAGTACAGTGGATCACAGTAGAGGTAGAGTAAAGTGGAGTACAGAGGATTACAGTAGAGGTGGAGTACAGTAGAGTACAGTAGAGGTAGAGAACAGTACAGTACAGTAGAGGCAGAGTACAGTGGAGTACAGTAGAGGTAGAGTACAGTAGAGCACAGTAGAGGTAGAATACAGTGGAGTACAGTAGAGGTAGAGTACAGTGGAGTACTGTAGAGGTAGAGAACAGTACAGTACAGTAGAGGTAGAGTACAGTGGAGTACAGTAGAGGTAGAGTACAGTAGAGCACAGTAGAGGTAGAGTACAGTGGAGTACAATAGAGGTAGAGTACAGTAGAGCACAGTAGAGGTAGAATACAGTGGAGTACAGTAGAGGTAGAGTACAGTGGAGTACAGTAGAGGTAGAGTACAGTGGAGTACAGTAGAGGTAGAGTACAGAGGAGCACAGTAGAGGTAGAGTACAGTGGAGCACAGTAGAGCTAGAGTACAGTGGAGTACAGTGGAGCACAGTAGAGGTGGAGTACAGTAGAGTAGAGTATAGGTATAGTACAGTGGAGTACAGTAGAGATAGAGTAGAGTGGAGTAGAGTAGAGATAGAGTACAGTGGATTAGAGTAGAGATAGAGTACAGTGGAGTATAGTTGAGGTAGAGTACAGTGGAGCACAGTAGAGGTAGAGTACAGTGGAGTATAGTTGAGGTAGACTACAGTGGAGTACAGTAGAGGTAGAGTACAGTGGAGCACAGTAGAGATAGAGTACAGTAGAGCACAGTAGAGGTAGAATACAGTGGAGTACAGTAGAGGTAGAGTACAGTGGAGTACAGTAGAGGTGTAGAACAGTACAGTACAGTAGAGGTAGAGTACAGTGGAGTACAGTAGAGGTAGAGTACAGTAGAGCACAGTAGAGGTAGAGTACAGTGGAGTACAGTAGAGGTAGAGTACAGTAGAGCACAGTAGAGGTAGAATACAGTGGAGTACAGTAGAGGTAGAGTACAGTGGAGTACAGTAGAGGTAGAGTACAGTGGAGTACAGTAGAGGTAGAGTACAGAGGAGCACAGTAGAGGTAGAGTACAGTGGAGCACAGTAGAGCTAGAGTACAGTGGAGCACAGTGGAGCACAGTAGAGGTGGAGTACAGTAGAGTAGAGTATAGGTTGAGTACAGTGGAGTACAGTAGAGATAGAGTAGAGTGGAGTAGAGTAGAGATAGAGTACAGTGGATTAGAGTAGAGATAGAGTACAGTGGAGTATAGTTGAGGTAGAGTACAGTGGAGTACAGTAGAGGTAGAGTACAGTAGAGGTAGAGAACAGTACAGTACAGTAGAGGTAGAGTAGAGTGGAGTACAGTAGAGGTAGAGTACAGTAGAGCACAGTAGAGGTAGAATACAGTGGAGTACAGTAGAGGTAAAGTACAGTGGAGTACAGTAGAGGTAGAGTACAGTGGAGTACAGAAGAGATAGAGTACTGTGGAGCACAGTAGAGGTAGAGTACAGTGGAGCACAGTAGAGGTAGAGTACAGTGGAGCACAGTAGAGGTAGAGTACAGTGGAGTACAGTAGAGGTAGAGTACAGTGGAGTACAGTAGAGGTAGAGTACAGTGAAGCACAGTAGAGGTAGAGTACAGTGGAGTACAGTGGAGCACAGTAGAGGTGGAGTACAGTAGAGTACAGTAGAGGTAGAGTACAGTGGAGCACAGTAGAGGTAGAGTACAGTGGAGTACAGTGGAGTACACTAGAGGTGGAGTACAGTAGAGTACAGTAGAGGTAGAGAACACTAAAGTACAGTAGAGGTAGAGTACAGTGGAGTACAGTAGAGGTAGAGTACAGTAGAGCACAGTAGAGGTAGAATACAGTGGAGTACAGTAGAGGTAGAGTACAGTGGAGTACAGTAGAGGTAGAGTACAGTGTAGTACAGTAGAGGTAGAGAACAGTACAGTACAGTAGAGGTAGAGTACAGTGGAGTACAGTAGAGGTAGAGTACAGTAGAGCACAGTAGAGGTAGAATACAGTGGAGTATTGTAGAGGTAGAGTACAGTGGAGTACAGTAGAGGTAGAGTACAGTGGAGTACAGTAGATGTAGAGTACAGTGGAGCACAGTAGAGGTAGAGTACAGTGGAATACAGTAGAGGTAGAGTACAGTGGAGTACAGTGGAGCACAGTAGAGGTGGAGTACAGTAGAGTAGAGTATAGGTTGAATACAGTGGAGTACAGTAGAGATAGAGTAGAGAGGAGTAGAGTAGAGATACAGTACAGTGGTTTAGAGTATATATAGAGTACAGTGGAGTATAGTTTAGGTAGAGTACAGTGGAGCACAGTAGAGGTAGAGTACAGTGGAGTATAGTTGAGGTAGAGTACAGTGGAGCACTGTAGAGGTGGACTACAGTGGAGTACAGTAGAGGTAGAGTACAGTGGAGCACAGTAGAGATAGAGTACATTAGAGCACGGTAGAGGTAGAGTACAGTGGAGTATAGTAGAGGTGGAGTACAGTAGAGTACAGTAGAGGTAGAGAACAGTACAGTAGAGTAGAGGTAGAGTACAGTGGAGTACAGTAGAGGTAGAGTACAGTAGATCACAGTAGAGGTAGAATACAGTGGAGTACAGTAGAGGTAGAGTAGAGTGGAGTACAGTAGAGGTAGAGTACAGTAGAGCACAGTAGAGGTAGAATACAGTGGAGTACAGTAGAGGTAGAGTACAGTGGAGTACAGTAGAGGTAGAGTACAGTAGAGCACAGTAGAGGTAGAGTACAGTGGAGTACAGTAGAGGTAGAGTACAGTGGAGCACAGTAGAGCTAGAATACAGTGGAGTACAGTGGAGCACAGTAGAGGTGGAGTACAGTAGAGTAGAGTATAGGTAGAGTACAGTGGAGTACAGTAGAGGTAGAGTACAATAGAGCACAGTAGAGGTAGAATACAGTGGAGTACAGTAGAGGTAGAGTAGAGTGGAGTACAGTAGAGGTAGAATACAGTGGAGTACACTAGAGGTAGAGAACAGTACAGTACAGTAGAGGTAGAGTACAGTGGAGTACAGTATAGGTAGAGTACAGTAGAGCACTGTAGAGGTAGAATACAGTGGAGTAGAGTAGAGGTAGAGTACAGTGGAGTACAGTAGAGGTAGAGTACAGTAGAGCACAGTAGAGGTAGAGTACAGTGGAGTACAGTAGAGGTAGAGTACAGTGGAGTACAGAAGAGATAGAGTACAGTGGAGCACAGTAGAGGTAGAGTACAGTGGAGCACAGTAGAGGTAGAGTACAGTGGAGCACAGTAGAGGTAGAGTACAGTGGAGTACAGTAGAGGTAGAGTACAGTGGAGTACAGTAGAGGTAGAGTACAGTGGAGCACAGTAGAGCTAGAGTACAGTGGAGTACAGTGGAGCACAGTAGAGGTGGAGTACAGTAGAGTAGAGTATAGGTTGAGTACAGTGGAGTACAGTAGAGATAGAGTAGAGTGGAGTAGAGTAGAGATAGAGTACAGTGGATTAGAGTAGAGATAGAGTACAGTGGAGTATAGTTGAGGTAGAGTACAGTGGAGTACAGTAGAGGTAGAGTACAGTGGAGTACAGTAGAGGTAGAGAACAGTACAGTACAGTAGAGGTAGAGTAGAGTGGAGTACAGTAGAGATAGAGTACAGTAGAGCACAGTAGAGGTAGAATACAGTGGAGTACAGTAGAGGTAGAGTACAGTGGAGTACAGTAGAGGTAGAGTACAGTGGAGTACAGAAGAGATAGAGTACAGTGGAGCACATTAGAGGTAGAGTACAGTGGAGTACAGTAGAGGTAGAGTACAGTGGAGTATAGTAGAGGTAGAGTACAGTGGAGCACAGTAGAGGTAGAGTACATTGGAATACAGAAGAGATAGAGTACAGTGGAGCACAGTAGAGGTAGAGTACAGTGGAGCACAGTAGAGGTAGAGTACAGTGGAGTACAGTAGAGGTAGAGTACAGTGGAGTATAGTAGAGGTAGAGTACAGTGGAGCACAGTAGAGGTAGAGTACAGTGGAGTACAGTGGAGCACAGTAGAGGTGGAGTACAGTAGAGTATAGTAGATGTAGAGTACAGTGGATCACAGTAGAGGTAGAGTAAAGTGGAGTACAGTGGATTACAGTAGAGGTGGAGTACAGTAGAGTACAGTAGAGGTAGAGAACAGTACAGTACAGTAGAGGCAGAGTACAGTGGAGTACAGTAGAGGTAGAGTACAGTAGAGCACAGTAGAGGTAGAATACAGTGGAGTACAGTAGAGGTAGAGTACAGTGGAGTACAGTAGAGGTAGAGAACAGTACAGTACAGTAGAGGTAGAGTACAGTGGAGTACAGTAGAGGTAGAGTACAGTAGAGCACAGTAGAGGTAGAGTACAGTGGAGTACAATAGAGGTAGAGTACAGTAGAGCACAGTAGAGGTAGAATACAGTGGAGTACAGTAGAGGTAGAGTACAGTGGAGTACAGTAGAGGTAGAGTACAGTGGAGTACAGTAGAGGTAGAGTACAGAGGAGCACAGTAGAGGTAGAGTACAGTGGAGCACAGTAGAGCTAGAGTACAGTGGAGTACAGTGGAGCACAGTAGAGGTGGAGTACAGTAGAGTAGAGTATAGGTTGAGTACAGTGGAGTACAGTAGAGATAGAGTAGAGTGGAGTAGAGTAGAGATAGATTACAGTGGATTAGAGTAGAGATAGAGTACAGTGGAGTATAGTTGAGGTAGAGTACAGTGGAGTACAGTAGAGTTAGAGTACAGTGGAGTACAGTAGAGGTAGAGAACAGTACAGTACAGTAGAGGTAGAGTAGAGTGGAGTACAGTAGAGGTAGAGTACAGTAGAGCACAGTAGAGGTAGAATACAGTGGAGTACAGTAGAGGTAGAGTACAGTGGAGTACAGTAGAGGTAGAGTACAGTGGAGTACAGAAGAGATAGAGTACAGTGGAGCACAGTAGAGGTAGAGTACAGTGGAGTACAGTAGAGGTAGAGTACAGTGGAGTACAGTAGAGGTAGAGTACAGTGGAGCACAGTAGAGGTAGAGTACAGTGGAGTACAGTGGAGCAAAGTAGAGGTGGAGTACAGTAGAGCACAGTAGAGGTAGAATACAGTGGAGTACAGTAGAGGTAGAGTACAGTGGAGTACAGTAGAGGTAGAGAACAGTACAGTACAGTAGAGGTAGAGTACAGTGGAGTACAGTAGAGGTAGAGTACAGTAGAGCACAGTAGAGGTAGAATACAGTGGAGTACAGTAGAGGTAGAGTAGAGTGGAGCACAGTAGAGGTAGAGTACAGTAGAGAAGAGTAGAGGTAGAGTACAGTGTAGTACAGTAGAGGTAGAGTACAGTGGAACACTGTAGAGGTGGAGTACAGTGGAGTTCAGTAGAGGTAGAGTACAGTGGAGCACAGTAGAGGTAGAATACAGTGGAGTACAGTAGAGGTAGAGTACAGTGGAGTACAGTAGAGGTAGAGTACAGTGGAGTACAGAAGAGATAGAGTACAGTGGAGCACAGTAGAGGTAGAGTACAGTGGAGAACAGTAGAGGTAGAGTACAGTGGAGCACAGTAGAGGTAGAGTACAGTGGAGCACAGTAGAGGTAGAGTACAGTGGAGCACAGTAGAGGTAGAGTACAGTGGAGTACAGTAGAGGTAGAGTACAGTGGAGCACAGTAGAGGTAGAGTACAGTGGAGTACAGTAGAGGTAGAGTACAGTAGAGCACAGTAGAGGTAGAATACAGTGGAGTACAGTAGAGGTAGAGTACAGTGGAGTACAGTAGAGGTAGAGTACAGTGGAGTACAGAAGAGATAGAGTACAGTGGAGCACAGTAGAGGTAGAGTACAATGGAGCACAGTAGAGGTAGAGTACAGTGGAGCACAGTAGAGGTAGAGTACAGTGGAGTACAGTAGAGGTGGAGTACAGTGGAGTACAGTAGAGGTAGAGTACAGTGGAGCACAGTAGAGGTAGAGTACAGTGGAGTACAGTGGAGCACAGTAGAGGTGGAGTAGAGTAGAGTACAGTAGAGGTAGAGTACAGTGGAGCACAGTAGAGGTAGAGTAGAGTGGAGTACAGTGGAGTACAGTAGAGGTGGAGTACAGTAGAGTACAGTAGAGGTAGAGAACAGTACAGTACAGTAGAGGTAGAGTACAATGGAGTACAGTAGAGGTAGAGTACAGTAGAGCACAGTAGAGGTAGAATACAGTGGAGTAGAGTAGAGGTAGAGTGCAGTGGAGTACAGTAGAGGTAGAGTACAGTGTAGTACAGTAGAGGTAGAGTACAGTGGAGCACAGTAGAGGTCAAGTACAGTGGAGTACAGTAGAGGTAGAGTACAGTGGAGCACAGTAGAGGTAGAGTACAGTGGAGCACAGTAGAGGTAGAGTACAGTGGAGCACAGTAGAGGTAGAGTACAGTGGAGTACAGTAGACGTTGAGTACAGTCGAGTACAGTAGAGGTAGAGTACAGTGGAGCACATTAGAGGTAGAGTAGAGTGGAGTACAGTAGAGGTAGAGTACAGTAGAGCACAGTAGAGGTAGAATACAGTGGAGTACAGTAGAGGTAGAGTACAGTGGAGTACAGTAGAGGTAGAGTACAGTGGAGTAAAGAAGAGATAGAGTACAGTGGAGCACAGTAGAGGTAGAGTACAGTGGAGCACAGTAGAGGTAGAGTACAGTGGAGCACAGTAGAGGTAGAGTACAGTGGAGTACAGTAGAGGTAGAGTAAAGTGGAGTACAGTAGAGGTAGAGTACAGTGGAGCACAGTAGAGGTAGAGTACAGTGGAGTACAGTGGAGCACAGTAGAGGTGGAGTATAGTAGAGTACAGTAGAGGTAGAGTACAGTGGAGCACAGTAGAGGTAGAGTACAGTGGAGTACAGTGGAGTACACTAGAGGTGGAGTACAGTAGAGTACAGTAGAGGTAGAGAACAGTACAGTACAATAGAGGTAGAGTACAGTGGAGTACAGTAGAGGTAGAGTACAGTAGAGCACAGTAGAGGTAGAATACAGTGGAGTTCAGTAGAGGTAGAGTACAGTGGAGTACAGTAGAGGTAGAGTACAGTGTAGTACAGTAGAGGTAGAGAACAGTACAGTACATTAGAGGTAGAGTACAGTGGAGTACAGTAGAGGTAGAGTACAGTAGAGCACAGTATAGGTAGAATACAGTGGAGTACAGTAGAGGTAGAGTACAGTGGAGTACAGTAGAGGTAGAGTACAGTGGAGTACAGTAGAGGTAGAGTACAGTGGAGTACAGTAGAGGTAGAGTACAGTGGAGTACAGTAGAGGTAGAGTACAGTGGAGTACAGTGGAGCACAGTAGAGGTGGAGTACAGTGGAGTAGAGTATAGGTTGAGTACAGTGGAGTACAGTAGAGATAGAGTAGAGTGGAGTAGAGTAGAGATAGAGTACAGTGGATTAGAGTAGATATAGAGTACAGTGGAGTATAGTTGAGGTAGAGTACAGTGGAGTACAGTAGAGGTAGAGTACAGTGGAGTACAGTAGAGGTAGAGAACAGTACAGTACAGTAGAGGTAGAGTAGAGTGGAGTACAGTAGAGGTAGAGTACAGTAGAGCACAGTAGAGGTAGAATACAGTCGAGTACAGTAGAGGTAGAGTACAGTGGAGTACAGTAGAGGTAGAGTAAAGTGGAGTACAGAAGAAATAGAGTACAGTGGAGCACAGTAGAGGTAGAGTACAGTGGAGCACAGTAGAGGTAGAGAACAGTACAGTACAGTAGAGGTAGAGTAGAGTGGAGTACAGTAGAGGTAGAGTACAGTAGAGCACAGTAGAGGTAGAATACAGTGGAGTACAGTAGAGGTAGAGTACAGTGGAGTACAGTAGAGGTAGAGTACAGTGGAGTACAAAAGAGATAGAGTACAGTGGAGCACAGTAGAGGTAGAGTACAGTGGAGCACAGTAGAGGTAGAGTACAGTGGAGTACAGTAGAGGTAGAGTACAGTGGAGTACAGTAGAGGTAGAGTACAGTGGAGCACAGTAGAGGTAGAGTACAGTGGAGTACAGAGGAGCACAGTAGAGGTGGAGTACAGTAGAGTAAAGTAGATGTAGAGTACAGTGGAGCACAGTAGAGGTAGAGTAAAGTGGAGTACAGTGGAGTACAGTAGAGGTGGAGTACAGTAGAGTACAGTAGAGGTAGAGAACAGTACAGTAGAGGCAGAGTACACTGGAGTACAGTAGAGGTAGAGTACAGTAGAGCACAGTAGAGGTAGAATACAGTGGAGTACAGTAGAGGTAGAGTACAGTGGAGTACAGTAGAGGTAGAGTACAGTGGAGTACAGAAGAGATAGAGTACAGTGGAGCACAGTAGAGGTAGAGTACAGTGGAGTACAGTAGAGTACAGTAGAGGTAGAGTACAGTGGAGTATAGTAGAGGTAGAGTACAGTGGAGCACTGTAGAGGTGGAGTACAGTGGAGTACAGTAGAGGTAGAGTACAGTGGAGTAAAGTAGAGACAGAGTACAGTAGAGCAGAGTAGAGGTAGAGTGCAGTGGAGTACAGTAGAGATAGAGCACAGTGGAGCACTGTAGAGGTAGAGTACAGTGGAGTACAGTAGAGATAGAGTACAGTAGAGCAGAGTAGAGGTAGAGTACAGTGGAGTACAGAAGAGGTAGAGTACAGTGGAGCACTGTAGAGGTGGAGTACAGTTGAGTACAGTAGAGGTAGAGTACAGTGGAGCACAGTAGAGATAGAGTACAGTAGAGCACAGTAGAGGTAGAGTACAGTGGAGCACAGTAGAGCTAGAGTACAGTGGAGTACAGTGGAGCACAGTAGAGGTGGAGTACAGTAGAGTAGAGTAGAGGTAGAGTACATTGGAGTACAGTAGAGATAGAGTAGAGTGGAGTAGAGTAGAGATAGAGTACAGTGGATTAGAGTAGAGATAGAGTACAGTGGAGTATAGTTGAGGTAGACTACAGTGGAGTACAGTAGAGGTAGAGTACAGTGGAGCACAGTAGAGATAGAGTACAGTAGAGAAGAGTAGAGGTAGAGTACAGTGTAGTACAGTAGAGGTAGAGTACAGTGGAACACTGTAGAGGTGGAGTACAGTGGAGTTCAGTAGAGGTAGAGTACAGTGGAGCACAGTAGAGGTAGAAAACAGTGGAGTACAGTAGAGGTAGAGTACAGTGGAGTACAGTAGAGGTAGAGTACAGTGGAGTACAGAAGAGATAGAGTACAGTGGAGCACAGTAGAGGTAGAGTACAGTGGAGAACAGTAGAGGTAGAGTACAGTGGAGCACAGTAGAGGTAGAGTACAGTGGAGCACAGTAGAGGTAGAGTACAGTGGAGCACAGTAGAGGTAGAGTACAGTGGAGTACAGTAGAGGTAGAGTACAGTGGAGCACAGTAGAGGTAGAGTACAGTGGAGTACAGTAGAGGTAGAGTACAGTAGAGCACAGTAGAGGTAGAATACAGTGGAGTACAGTAGAGGTAGAGTACAGTGGAGTACAGTAGAGGTAGAGTACAGTGGAGTACAGAAGAGATAGAGTACAGTGGAGCACAGTAGAGGTAGAGTACAATGGAGCACAGTAGAGGTAGAGTACAGTGGAGCACAGTAGAGGTAGAGTACAGTGGAGTACAGTAGAGGTGGAGTACAGTGGAGTACAGTAGAGGTAGAGTACAGTGGAGCACAGTAGAGGTAGAGTACAGTGGAGTACAGTGGAGCACAGTAGAGGTGGAGTAGAGTAGAGTACAGTAGAGGTAGAGTACAGTGGAGCACAGTAGAGGTAGAGTAGAGTGGAGTACAGTGGAGTACAGTAGAGGTGGAGTACAGTAGAGTACAGTAGAGGTAGAGAACAGTACAGTACAGTAGAGGTAGAGTACAATGGAGTACAGTAGAGGTAGAGTACAGTAGAGCACAGTAGAGGTAGAATACAGTGGAGTACAGTAGAGGTAGAGTGCAGTGGAGTACAGTAGAGGTAGAGTACAGTGTAGTACAGTAGAGGTAGAGTACAGTGGAGCACAGTAGAGGTCAAGTACAGTGGAGTACAGTAGAGGTAGAGTACAGTGGAGCACAGTAGAGGTAGAGTACAGTGGAGCACAGTAGAGGTAGAGTACAGTGGAGCACAGTAGAGGTAGAGTACAGTGGAGTACAGTAGACGTTGAGTACAGTCGAGTACAGTAGAGGTAGAGTACAGTGGAGCACATTAGAGGTAGAGTAGAGTGGAGTACAGTAGAGGTAGAGTACAGTAGAGCACAGTAGAGTTAGAATACAGTGGAGTACAGTAGAGGTAGAGTACAGTGGAGTACAGTAGAGGTAGAGTACAGTGGAGTAAAGAAGAGATAGAGTACAGTGGAGCACAGTAGAGGTAGAGTACAGTGGAGCACAGTAGAGGTAGAGTACAGTGGAGCACAGTAGAGGTAGAGTACAGTGGAGTACAGTAGAGGTAGAGTAAAGTGGAGTACAGTAGAGGTAGAGTACAGTGGAGCACAGTAGAGGTAGAGTACAGTGTAGTACAGTGGAGCACAGTAGAGGTGGAGTATAGTAGAGTACAGTAGAGGTAGAGTACAGTGGAGCACAGTAGAGGTAGAGTACAGTGGAGTACAGTGGAGTACACTAGAGGTGGAGTACAGTAGAGTACAGTAGAGGTAGAGAACAGTACAGTACAATAGAGGTAGAGTACAGTGGAGTACAGTAGAGGTAGAGTACAGTAGAGCACAGTAGAGGTAGAATACAGTGGAGTTCAGTAGAGGTAGAGTACAGTGGAGTACAGTAGAGGTAGAGTACAGTGTAGTACAGTAGAGGTAGAGAACAGTACAGTACATTAGAGGTAGAGTACAGTGGAGTACAGTAGAGGTAGAGTACAGTAGAGCACAGTATAGGTAGAATACAGTGGAGTACAGTAGAGGTAGAGTACAGTGGAGTACAGTAGAGGTAGAGTACAGTGGAGTACAGTAGAGGTAGAGTACAGTGGAGCACAGTAGAGGTAGAGTACAGTGGAGTACAGTAGAGGTAGAGTACAGTGGAGTACAGTGGAGCACAGTAGAGGTGGAGTACAGTGGAGTAGAGTATAGGTTGAGTACAGTGGAGTACAGTAGAGATAGAGTAGAGTGGAGTAGAGTAGAGATAGAGTACAGTGGATTAGAGTAGATATAGAGTACAGTGGAGTATAGTTGAGGTAGAGTACAGTGGAGTACAGTAGAGGTAGAGTACAGTGGAGTACAGTAGAGGTAGAGAACAGTACAGTACAGTAGAGGTAGAGTAGAGTGGAGTACAGTAGAGGTAGAGTACAGTAGAGCACAGTAGAGGTAGAATACAGTCGAGTACAGTAGAGGTAGAGTACAGTGGAGTACAGTAGAGGTAGAGTACAGTGGAGTACAGAAGAAATAGAGTACAGTGGAGCACAGTAGAGGTAGAGTACAGTGGAG
The DNA here is from genome assembly GCA_030578255.1 of Tiaroga cobitis. Classification (NCBI taxonomy): domain Eukaryota; kingdom Metazoa; phylum Chordata; class Actinopteri; order Cypriniformes; family Leuciscidae; genus Tiaroga; species Tiaroga cobitis. The sequence continues at coordinate 270,404 of JAROOI010000068.1, read as the reverse complement.
CACAGTAGAGGTAGAGAACAGTACAGTACAGTAGAGGTAGAGTAGAGTGGAGTACAGTAGAGGTAGAGTACAGTAGAGCACAGTAGAGGTAGAATACAGTGGAGTACAGTAGAGGTAGAGTACAGTGGAGTACAGTAGAGGTAGAGTACAGTGGAGTACAAAAGAGATAGAGTACAGTGGAGCACAGTAGAGGTAGAGTACAGTGGAGCACAGTAGAGGTAGAGTACAGTGGAGTACAGTAGAGGTAGAGTACAGTGGAGTACAGTAGAGGTAGAGTACAGTGGAGCACAGTAGAGGTAGAGTACAGTGGAGTACAGAGGAGCACAGTAGAGGTGGAGTACAGTAGAGTAAAGTAGATGTAGAGTACAGTGGAGCACAGTAGAGGTAGAGTAAAGTGGAGTACAGTGGAGTACAGTAGAGGTGGAGTACAGTAGAGTACAGTAGAGGTAGAGAACAGTACAGTAGAGGCAGAGTACAGTGGAGTACAGTAGAGGTAGAGTACAGTAGAGCACAGTAGAGGTAGAATACAGTGGAGTACAGTAGAGGTAGAGTACAGTGGAGTACAGTAGAGGTAGAGTACAGTGGAGTACAGAAGAGATAGAGTACAGTGGAGCACAGTAGAGGTAGAGTACAGTGGAGCACAGTAGAGGTAGAGTACAGTCGAGTACAGTAGAGGTAGAGTACAGTGGAGTACAGTAGAGGTAGAGTACAGTGGAGCACAGTAGAGGTAGAGTACAGTGGAGTACAGTGGAGCACAGTAGAGGTGGAGTACAGTAGAGTACAGTAGAGGTAGAGTACAGTGGAGCACAGTAGAGGTAGAGTACAGTGGAGTACTGTAGAGGTGGAGTACAGTAGAGTACAGTAGAGGTAGAGAACAGTACAGTACAGTAGAGGTAGAGTACAGTGGAGTACAGTAGAGGTAGAGTACTGTAGAGCAGAGTAGAGGTAGAATACAGTGGAGTACAGTAGAGGTGGAGTACAGTGGAGTACAGTAGAGGTAGAGTACAGTGGAGTACAGTAGAGGTAGAGTACAGTGGAGCAGAGTAGAGGTAGAGTACAGTGGAGTACAATAGAGGTAGAGTACAGTGGAGCAGAGTAGAGGTAGAGTACAGTGGAGTACAGTAGAGGTAGAGCACAGTAGAGCAGAGTAGATGTAGAGTACAGTGGAGTACAGTAGAGGTAGAGCACAGTGGAGCACAGTAGAGGTAGAGTACAGTAGAGCACAGTAGAGGTAGAATACAGTGGAGTACAGTAGAGGTGGAGTACAGTGGAGCACAGCAGAGGTAGAGTACAGTGAAGTATAGTAGAGGTAGAGTACATTAGAGCACAGTAGAGATAGAGTACAGTAGAGCACAGTAGAGGTAGAGTACAGTGGAGCACAGTCGAGTAAGAGTACAGTGTAGTACAGTAGAGATAGAGTACAGTGGAGTACAGTAGAGATAGAGTACAGTCGAACACAGTAGAGGTAGAGTACAGTGGAGTACAATAGAAATAGAGTACAGTGGAGTACAGTAGAGGTAGATTAGAGTGGAGTAAAGTAGAGGTAGAGTACAGTGGAGTACAGTAGAGGTAGAGTAAAGTGGAGTAGAGTAGAGATAGAGTACAGTGGAGCACAGCAGAGGTAGAGTACAGTGGATCACAGTAGAGATAGAGTACAGTGGAGTACAGTGGAGCACAGTAGACGTTAGTGCAATGGAGCACAGTAGAGATAGATTACAGTGGAGTAGAGTAGAGATAGAGTACAGTGGAGTACAGTAGAGGTAGAGTACAGTGGAGCAGAGTAGAGGTAGAGTACAGTGGAGTACAGTAGAGGTAGAGCACAGTAGAGCAGAGTAGAGGTAGAGTACAGTGGAGTACAGTAGAGGTAGAGCACAGTGGAGCAATGTAGAGGTAGAGTACAGTGGAGTACAGTAGAGATAGAGTACAGTGGAGCACAGTAGAGGTAGAGTACAGTGGAGCACAGTAGAGGTAGAGTACAGTGGAGCACAGTAGAGTTAGAGTACAGTGGAGTAGAGTAGAGGTAGTTGACAGTGGAGTACAGTAGAGGTAGAGTACAGTGGAGCAGAGTAGAGGTAGAGTACAGTGGAGTACAGTGGAGCACAGTAGAGGTGGAGTACAGTAGAGTACAGTAGAGGTAGAGTACAGTGGAGCACAGTAGAGATAGAGTACAGTAGAGCACAGTAGAGGTAGAGTACAGTGGAGCACAGTAGAGCTAGAGTACAGTGGAGTACAGTGGAGCACAGTAGAGGTAGAGTACAGTGGAGCACAGTAGAGGTGGAGTACAGTTGAGTACAGTAGAGGTAGAGTACAGTGGAGTACAGTAGAGGTAGAGTACAGTGGAGCACAGTAGAGGTAGAGTACAGTGGAGTATAGTTGAGGTAGACTACAGTGGATTACAGTAGAGGTAGAGTACAGTGGAGTACAGTAGAGGTAGAGTACAGTGGAGCACAGTAGAGATAGAGTACAGTAGAGCAGAGTAGAGGTAGAGTACAGTGGAGTACAGTAGAGGTAGAGCACAGTGGAGCACTGTAGAGGTAGAGTACAGTGGAGTACAGTAGAGATAGAGTACAGTGGAGCACAGTAGAGATAGAGTGCAGTGGAGCACAGTAGAGGTAGAGTACAGCTGAGCACAGTAGAGGTAGAGTAGAGTGGAGCACAGTAGAGGTAGAGTACAGTGGACTACAGTAGAGGTAGTGTACAGTGGAGCACAGTAGAGGTAGAGTACAGTGGAGCACAGTAGAGGTAGAGTACAGTGGAGTATAATAGAGGTAGAGTACAGTAGAGCACAGTAGAGATAGAGTACAGTAGAGCAGAGTAGAGGTAGAGTACAGTGGCGTACAGTAGAGGTAGAGTACAGTGGACTACAGTAGAGGTAGTGTACAGTGGAGCACAGTAGAGGTAGAGTACAGTGGAGCACAGTAGAGGTAGAGTACAGTGGAGTATAATAGAGGTAGAGTGCAGTGGAGCACAGTAGAGGTAGAGTACAGCTGAGCACAGTAGAGGTAGAGTAGAGTGGAGCACAGTAGAGGTAGAGTACAGTGGACTACAGTAGAGGTAGTGTACAGTGGAGCACAGTAGAGGTAGAGTACAGTGGAGTACAGGATAGGTAGAGTACAGTGGAGTATAATAGAGGTAGAGTACAGTAGAGCACAGTAGAGATAGAGTACAGTGGAGCACAGTAGAGGTAGAGTACAGTGGAGTATAGTTGAGGTAGACTACAGTGGATTACAGTAGAGGTAGAGTACAGTGGAGTACAGTAGAGGTAGAGTACAATGGAGCACAGTAGAGATAGAGTACAGTAGAGCAGAGTAGAGGTAGAGTACAGTGGAGTACAGTAGAGGTAGAGCACAGTGGAGCACTGTAGAGGTAGAGTACAGTGGAGTACAGTAGAGATAGAGTACAGTGGAGCACAGTAGAGATAGAGTGCAGTGGAGCACAGTAGAGGTAGAGTACAGCTGAGCACAGTAGAGGTAGAGTAGAGTGGAGCACAGTAGAGGTAGAGTACAGTGGACTACAGTAGAGGTAGTGTACAGTGGAGCACAGTAGAGGTAGAGTACAGTGGAGCACAGTAGAGGTAGAGTACAGTGGAGTAAAATAGAGGTAGAGTACAGTAGAGCACAGTAGAGATAGAGTACTGTAGAGCAGAGTAGAGGTAGAGTACAGTGGCGTACAGTAGAGGTAGAGTACAGTGGACTACAGTAGAGGTAGTGTACAGTGGAGCACAGTAGAGGTAGAGTACAGTGGAGCACAGTAGAGGTAGAGTACAGTGGAGTATAAAAGAGGTAGAGTGCAGTGGAGCACAGTAGAGGTAGAGTACAGCTGAGCACAGTAGAGGTAGAGTAGAGTGGAGCACAGTAGAGGTAGAGTACAGTGGACTACAGTAGAGGTAGTGTACAGTGGAGCACAGTAGAGGTAGAGTACAGTGGAGTACAGGATAGGTAGAGTACAGTGGAGTATAATAGAGGTAGAGTACAGTAGAGCACAGTAGAGATAGAGTACAGTAGAGCAGAGTAGAGGTAGAGTACAGTGGAGTACAGAAGAGGTAGAGTACAGTGGAGCACTGTAGAGGTGGAGTACAGTTGAGTACAGTAGAGGTAGAGTACAGTGGAGCACAGTAGAGATAGAGTACAGTAGAGCACAGTAGAGGTAGAGTACAGTGGAGCACAGTAGAGCTAGAGTACAGTGGAGTACAGTGGAGCACAGTAGAGGTGGAGTACAGTAGAGTAGAGTAGAGGTAGAGTACATTGGAGTACAGTAGAGATAGAGTAGAGTGGAGTAGAGTAGAGATAGAGTACAGTGGATTAGAGTAGAGATAGAGTACAGTGGAGTATAGTTGAGGTAGACTACAGTGGAGTACAGTAGAGGTAGAGTACAGTGGAGCACAGTAGAGATAGAGTACAGTAGAGAAGAGTAGAGGTAGAGTACAGTGTAGTACAGTAGAGGTAGAGTACAGTGGAACACTGTAGAGGTGGAGTACAGTGGAGTACAGTAGAGGTAGAGTACAGTGGAGCACAGTAGAGGTAGAGTACAGTGGAGTACAGTAGAGGTAGAGTAGAGTGGAGCACATTAGAGGTGGAGTAGAGTAGAGTACAGTAGAGGTAGAGTACAGTGGAGCACTGTAGAGGTGGAGTACAGTGGAGTACAGTAGAGGTAGAGTACAGTGGAGCACAGTAGAGATAGAGTACAGTAGAGCAGAGTAGAGGTAGAGTACAGTGGAGTATAGTAGAGGTAGAGTACAGTGGAGCACTGTAGAGGTGGAGTACAGTGGAGTACAGTAGAGGTAGAGTACAGTGGAGTAAAGTAGAGACAGAGTACAGTAGAGCAGAGTAGAGGTAGAGTGCAGTGGAGTAGAGTAGAGATAGAGCACAGTGGAGCACTGTAGAGGTAGAGTACAGTGGAGTACAGTAGAGATAGAGTACAGTAGAGCAGAGTAGAGGTAGAGTACAGTGGAGTACAGAAGAGGTAGAGTACAGTGGAGCACTGTAGAGGTGGAGTACAGTTGAGTACAGTAGAGGTAGAGTACAGTGGAGCACAGTAGAGATAGAGTACAGTAGAGCACAGTAGAGGTAGAGTACAGTGGAGCACAGTAGAGCTAGAGTACAGTGGAGTACAGTGGAGCACAGTAGAGGTGGAGTACAGTAGAGTAGAGTAGAGGTAGAGTACATTGGAGTACAGTAGAGATAGAGTAGAGTGGAGTAGAGTAGAGATAGAGTACAGTGGATTAGAGTAGAGATAGAGTACAGTGGAGTATAGTTGAGGTAGACTACAGTGGAGTACAGTAGAGGTAGAGTACAGTGGAGCACAGTAGAGATAGAGTACAGTAGAGAAGAGTAGAGGTAGAGTACAGTGTAGTACAGTAGAGGTAGAGTACAGTGGAACACTGTAGAGGTGGAGTACAGTGGAGTTCAGTAGAGGTAGAGTACAGTGGAGCACAGTAGAGGTAGAATACAGTGGAGTACAGTAGAGGTAGAGTACAGTGGAGTACAGTAGAGGTAGAGTACAGTGGAGTACAGAAGAGATAGAGTACAGTGGAGCACAGTAGAGGTAGAGTACAGTGGAGAACAGTAGAGGTAGAGTACAGTGGAGCACAGTAGAGGTAGAGTACAGTGGAGCACAGTAGAGGTAGAGTACAGTGGAGCACAGTAGAGGTAGAGTACAGTGGAGTACAGTAGAGGTAGAGTACAGTGGAGCACAGTAGAGGTAGAGTACAGTGGAGTACAGTAGAGGTAGAGTACAGTAGAGCACAGTAGAGGTAGAATACAGTGGAGTACAGTAGAGGTAGAGTACAGTGGAGTACAGTAGAGGTAGAGTACAGTGGAGTACAGAAGAGATAGAGTACAGTGGAGCACAGTAGAGGTAGAGTACAATGGAGCACAGTAGAGGTAGAGTACAGTGGAGCACAGTAGAGGTAGAGTACAGTGGAGTACAGTAGAGGTGGAGTACAGTGGAGTACAGTAGAGGTAGAGTACAGTGGAGCACAGTAGAGGTAGAGTACAGTGGAGTACAGTGGAGCACAGTAGAGGTGGAGTAGAGTAGAGTACAGTAGAGGTAGAGTACAGTGGAGCACAGTAGAGGTAGAGTAGAGTGGAGTACAGTGGAGTACAGTAGAGGTGGAGTACAGTAGAGTACAGTAGAGGTAGAGAACAGTACAGTACAGTAGAGGTAGAGTACAATGGAGTACAGTAGAGGTAGAGTACAGTAGAGCACAGTAGAGGTAGAATACAGTGGAGTAGAGTAGAGGTAGAGTGCAGTGGAGTACAGTAGAGGTAGAGTACAGTGTAGTACAGTAGAGGTAGAGTACAGTGGAGCACAGTAGAGGTCAAGTACAGTGGAGTACAGTAGAGGTAGAGTACAGTGGAGCACAGTAGAGGTAGAGTACAGTGGAGCACAGTAGAGGTAGAGTACAGTGGAGCACAGTAGAGGTAGAGTACAGTGGAGTACAGTAGACGTTGAGTACAGTCGAGTACAGTAGAGGTAGAGTACAGTGGAGCACATTAGAGGTAGAGTAGAGTGGAGTACAGTAGAGGTAGAGTACAGTAGAGCACAGTAGAGGTAGAATACAGTGGAGTACAGTAGAGGTAGAGTACAGTGGAGTACAGTAGAGGTAGAGTACAGTGGAGTAAAGAAGAGATAGAGTACAGTGGAGCACAGTAGAGGTAGAGTACAGTGGAGCACAGTAGAGGTAGAGTACAGTGGAGCACAGTAGAGGTAGAGTACAGTGGAGTACAGTAGAGGTAGAGTAAAGTGGAGTACAGTAGAGGTAGAGTACAGTGGAGCACAGTAGAGGTAGAGTACAGTGGAGTACAGTGGAGCACAGTAGAGGTGGAGTATAGTAGAGTACAGTAGAGGTAGAGTACAGTGGAGCACAGTAGAGGTAGAGTACAGTGGAGTACAGTGGAGTACACTAGAGGTGGAGTACAGTAGAGTACAGTAGAGGTAGAGAACAGTACAGTACAATAGAGGTAGAGTACAGTGGAGTACAGTAGAGGTAGAGTACAGTAGAGCACAGTAGAGGTAGAATACAGTGGAGTTCAGTAGAGGTAGAGTACAGTGGAGTACAGTAGAGGTAGAGTACAGTGTAGTACAGTAGATGTAGAGAACAGTACAGTACATTAGAGGTAGAGTACAGTGGAGTACAGTAGAGGTAGAGTACAGTAGAGCACAGTATAGGTAGAATACAGTGGAGTACAGTAGAGGTAGAGTACAGTGGAGTACAGTAGAGGTAGAGTACAGTGGAGTACAGTAGAGGTAGAGTACAGTGGAGTACAGTAGAGGTAGAGTACAGTGGAGTACAGTAGAGGTAGAGTACAGTGGAGTACAGTGGAGCACAGTAGAGGTGGAGTACAGTGGAGTAGAGTATAGGTTGAGTACAGTGGAGTACAGTAGAGATAGAGTAGAGTGGAGTAGAGTAGAGATAGAGTACAGTGGATTAGAGTAGATATAGAGTACAGTGGAGTAAAGTTGAGGTAGAGTACAGTGGAGTACAGTAGAGGTAGAGTACAGTGGAGTACAGTAGAGGTAGAGAACAGTACAGTACAGTAGAGGTAGAGTAGAGTGGAGTACAGTAGAGGTAGAGTACAGTAGAGCACAGTAGAGGTAGAATACAGTCGAGTACAGTAGAGGTAGAGTACAGTGGAGTACAGTAGAGGTAGAGTAAAGTGGAGTACAGAAGAAATAGAGTACAGTGGAGCACAGTAGAGGTAGAGTACAGTGGAGCACAGTAGAGGTAGAGAACACTACAGTACAGTAGAGGTAGAGTAGAGTGGAGTACAGTAGAGGTAGAGTACAGTAGAGCACAGTAGAGGTAGAATACAGTGGAGTACAGTAGAGGTAGAGTACAGTGGAGTACAGTAGAGGTAGAGTACAGTGGAGCACAGTAGAGCTAGAGTACAGTGGAGTACAGTGGAGCACAGTAGAGGTGGAGTACAGTAGAGTAGAGTAGAGGTAGAGTACATTGGAGTACAGTAGAGATAGAGTAGAGTGGAGTAGAGTAGAGATAGAGTACAGTGGATTAGAGTAGAGATAGAGTACAGTGGAGTATAGTTGAGGTAGACTACAGTGGAGTACAGTAGAGGTAGAGTACAGTGGAGCACAGTAGAGATAGAGTACAGTAGAGAAGAGTAGAGGTAGAGTACAGTGTAGTACAGTAGAGGTAGAGTACAGTGGAACACTGTAGAGGTGGAGTACAGTGGAGTACAGTAGAGGTAGAGTACAGTGGAGCACAGTAGAGGTAGAGTACAGTGGAGTACAGTAGAGGTAGAGTAGAGTGGAGCACATTAGAGGTGGAGTAGAGTAGAGTACAGTAGAGGTAGAGTACAGTGGAGCACTGTAGAGGTGGAGTACAGTGGAGTACAGTAGAGGTAGAGTACAGTGGAGCACAGTAGAGATAGAGTACAGTAGAGCAGAGTAGAGGTAGAGTACAGTGGAGTATAGTAGAGGTAGAGTACAGTGGAGCACTGTAGAGGTGGAGTACAGTGGAGTACAGTAGAGGTAGAGTACAGTGGAGTAAAGTAGAGACAGAGTACAGTAGAGCAGAGTAGAGGTAGAGTGCAGTGGAGTACAGTAGAGATAGAGCACAGTGGAGCACTGTAGAGGTAGAGTACAGTGGAGTACAGTAGAGATAGAGTACAGTAGAGCAGAGTAGAGGTAGAGTACAGTGGAGTACAGAAGAGGTAGAGTACAGTGGAGCACTGTAGAGGTGGAGTACAGTTGAGTACAGTAGAGGTAGAGTACAGTGGAGCACAGTAGAGATAGAGTACAGTAGAGCACAGTAGAGGTAGAGTACAGTGGAGCACAGTAGAGCTAGAGTACAGTGGAGTACAGTGGAGCACAGTAGAGGTGGAGTACAGTAGAGTAGAGTAGAGGTAGAGTACATTGGAGTACAGTAGAGATAGAGTAGAGTGGAGTAGAGTAGAGATAGAGTACAGTGGATTAGAGTAGAGATAGAGTACAGTGGAGTATAGTTGAGGTAGACTACAGTGGAGTACAGTAGAGGTAGAGTACAGTGGAGCACAGTAGAGATAGAGTACAGTAGAGAAGAGTAGAGGTAGAGTACAGTGTAGTACAGTAGAGGTAGAGTACAGTGGAACACTGTAGAGGTGGAGTACAGTGGAGTTCAGTAGAGGTAGAGTACAGTGGAGCACAGTAGAGGTAGAATACAGTGGAGTACAGTAGAGGTAGAGTACAGTGGAGTACAGTAGAGGTAGAGTACAGTGGAGTACAGAAGAGATAGAGTACAGTGGAGCACAGTAGAGGTAGAGTACAGTGGAGAACAGTAGAGGTAGAGTACAGTGGAGCACAGTAGAGGTAGAGTACAGTGGAGCACAGTAGAGGTAGAGTACAGTGGAGCACAGTAGAGGTAGAGTACAGTGGAGTACAGTAGAGGTAGAGTACAGTGGAGCACAGTAGAGGTAGAGTACAGTGGAGTACAGTAGAGGTAGAGTACAGTGGAGCACAGTAGAGGTAGAATACAGTGGAGTACAGTAGAGGTAGAGTACAGTGGAGTACAGTAGAGGTAGAGTACAGTGGAGTACAGAAGAGATAGAGTACAGTGGAGCACAGTAGAGGTAGAGTACAATGGAGCACAGTAGAGGTAGAGTACAGTGGAGCACAGTAGAGGTAGAGTACAGTGGAGTACAGTAGAGGTGGAGTACAGTGGAGTACAGTAGAGGTAGAGTACAGTGGAGCACAGTAGAGGTAGAGTACAGTGGAGTACAGTGGAGCACAGTAGAGGTGGAGTAGAGTAGAGTACAGTAGAGGTAGAGTACAGTGGAGCACAGTAGAGGTAGAGTAGAGTGGAGTACAGTGGAGTACAGTAGAGGTGGAGTACAGTAGAGTACAGTAGAGGTAGAGAACAGTACAGTACAGTAGAGGTAGAGTACAATGGAGTACAGTAGAGGTAGAGTACAGTAGAGCACAGTAGAGGTAGAATACAGTGGAGTAGAGTAGAGGTAGAGTGCAGTGGAGTACAGTAGAGGTAGAGTACAGTGTAGTACAGTAGAGGTAGAGTACAGTGGAGCACAGTAGAGGTCAAGTACAGTGGAGTACAGTAGAGGTAGAGTACAGTGGAGCACAGTAGAGGTAGAGTACAGTGGAGCACAGTAGAGGTAGAGTACAGTGGAGCACAGTAGAGGTAGAGTACAGTGTAGTACAGTAGACGTTGAGTACAGTCGAGTACAGTAGAGGTAGAGTACAGTGGAGCACATTAGAGGTAGAGTAGAGTGGAGTACAGTAGAGGTAGAGTACAGTAGAGCACAGTAGAGGTAGAATACAGTGGAGTACAGTAGAGGTAGAGTACAGTGGAGTACAGTAGAGGTAGAGTACAGTGGAGTAAAGAAGAGATAGAGTACAGTGGAGCACAGTAGAGGTAGAGTACAGTGGAGCACAGTAGAGGTAGAGTACAGTGGAGCACAGTAGAGGTAGAGTACAGTGGAGTACAGTAGAGGTAGAGTAAAGTGGAGTACAGTAGAGGTAGAGTACAGTGGAGCACAGTAGAGGTAGAGTACAGTGGAGTACAGTGGAGCACAGTAGAGGTGGAGTATAGTAGAGTACAGTAGAGGTAGAGTACAGTGGAGCACAGTAGAGGTAGAGTACAGTGGAGTACAGTGGAGTACACTAGAGGTGGAGTACAGTAGAGTACAGTAGAGGTAGAGAACAGTACAGTACAATAGAGGTAGAGTACAGTGGAGTACAGTAGAGGTAGAGTACAGTAGAGCACAGTAGAGGTAGAATACAGTGGAGTTCAGTAGAGGTAGAGTACAGTGGAGTACAGTAGAGGTAGAGTACAGTGTAGTACAGTAGAGGTAGAGAACAGTACAGTACATTAGAGGTAGAGTACAGTGGAGTACAGTAGAGGTAGAGTACAGTAGAGCACAGTATAGGTAGAATACAGTGGAGTACAGTAGAGGTAGAGTACAGTGGAGTACAGTAGAGGTAGAGTACAGTGGAGTACAGTAGAGGTAGAGTACAGTGGAGTACAGTAGAGGTAGAGTACAGTGGAGTACAGTAGAGGTAGAGTACAGTGGAGTACAGTGGAGCACAGTAGAGGTGGAGTACAGTGGAGTAGAGTATAGGTTGAGTACAGTGGAGTACAGTAGAGGTAGAGTACAGTGGAGTACAGTAGAGGTAGAGTACAGTGGAGTACAGTAGAGGTAGAGTACAGTGGAGTACAGTGGAGCACAGTAGAGGTGGAGTACAGTGGAGTAGAGTATAGGTAGAGTACAGTCGAGCACAGTAGAGGTAGAGTACAGTGGAGTACAGTAGAGGTAGAGTACAGTGGACTACAGTAGAGGTAGTGTACAGTGGAGCACAGTAGAGGTAGAGTACAGTGGAGTACAGGATAGGTAGAGTACAGTGGAGTATAATAGAGGTAGAGTACAGTAGAGCACAGTAGAGATAGAGTACAGTGGAGCACAGTAGAGGTAGAGTACAGTGGAGTATAGTTGAGGTAGACTACAGTGGATTACAGTAGAGGTAGAGTACAGTGGAGTACAGTAGAGGTAGAGTACAATGGAGCACAGTAGAGATAGAGTACAGTAGAGCAGAGTAGAGGTAGAGTACAGTGGAGTACAGTAGAGGTAGAGCACAGTGGAGCACTGTAGAGGTAGAGTACAGTGGAGTACAGTAGAGATAGAGTACAGTGGAGCACAGTAGAGATAGAGTGCAGTGGAGCACAGTAGAGGTAGAGTACAGCTGAGCACAGTAGAGGTAGAGTAGAGTGGAGCACAGTAGAGGTAGAGTACAGTGGACTACAGTAGAGGTAGTGTACAGTGGAGCACAGTAGAGGTAGAGTACAGTGGAGCACAGTAGAGGTAGAGTACAGTGGAGTAAAATAGAGGTAGAGTACAGTAGAGCACAGTAGAGATAGAGTACTGTAGAGCAGAGTAGAGGTAGAGTACAGTGGCGTACAGTAGAGGTAGAGTACAGTGGACTACAGTAGAGGTAGTGTACAGTGGAGCACAGTAGAGGTAGAGTACAGTGGAGCACAGTAGAGGTAGAGTACAGTGGAGTATAAAAGAGGTAGAGTGCAGTGGAGCACAGTAGAGGTAGAGTACAGCTGAGCACAGTAGAGGTAGAGTAGAGTGGAGCACAGTAGAGGTAGAGTACAGTGGACTACAGTAGAGGTAGTGTACAGTGGAGCACAGTAGAGGTAGAGTACAGTGGAGTACAGGATAGGTAGAGTACAGTGGAGTATAATAGAGGTAGAGTACAGTAGAGCACAGTAGAGATAGAGTACAGTAGAGCAGAGTAGAGGTAGAGTACAGTGGAGTACAGAAGAGGTAGAGTACAGTGGAGCACTGTAGAGGTGGAGTACAGTTGAGTACAGTAGAGGTAGAGTACAGTGGAGCACAGTAGAGATAGAGTACAGTAGAGCACAGTAGAGGTAGAGTACAGTGGAGCACAGTAGAGCTAGAGTACAGTGGAGTACAGTGGAGCACAGTAGAGGTGGAGTACAGTAGAGTAGAGTAGAGGTAGAGTACATTGGAGTACAGTAGAGATAGAGTAGAGTGGAGTAGAGTAGAGATAGAGTACAGTGGATTAGAGTAGAGATAGAGTACAGTGGAGTATAGTTGAGGTAGACTACAGTGGAGTACAGTAGAGGTAGAGTACAGTGGAGCACAGTAGAGATAGAGTACAGTAGAGAAGAGTAGAGGTAGAGTACAGTGTAGTACAGTAGAGGTAGAGTACAGTGGAACACTGTAGAGGTGGAGTACAGTGGAGTACAGTAGAGGTAGAGTACAGTGGAGCACAGTAGAGGTAGAGTACAGTGGAGTACAGTAGAGGTAGAGTAGAGTGGAGCACATTAGAGGTGGAGTAGAGTAGAGTACAGTAGAGGTAGAGTACAGTGGAGCACTGTAGAGGTGGAGTACAGTGGAGTACAGTAGAGGTAGAGTACAGTGGAGCACAGTAGAGATAGAGTACAGTAGAGCAGAGTAGAGGTAGAGTACAGTGGAGTATAGTAGAGGTAGAGTACAGTGGAGCACTGTAGAGGTGGAGTACAGTGGAGTACAGTAGAGGTAGAGTACAGTGGAGTAAAGTAGAGACAGAGTACAGTAGAGCAGAGTAGAGGTAGAGTGCAGTGGAGTACAGTAGAGATAGAGCACAGTGGAGCACTGTAGAGGTAGAGTACAGTGGAGTACAGTAGAGATAGAGTACAGTAGAGCAGAGTAGAGGTAGAGTACAGTGGAGTACAGAAGAGGTAGAGTACAGTGGAGCACTGTAGAGGTGGAGTACAGTTGAGTACAGTAGAGGTAGAGTACAGTGGAGCACAGTAGAGATAGAGTACAGTAGAGCACAGTAGAGGTAGAGTACAGTGGAGCACAGTAGAGCTAGAGTACAGTGGAGTACAGTGGAGCACAGTAGAGGTGGAGTACAGTAGAGTAGAGTAGAGGTAGAGTACATTGGAGTACAGTAGAGATAGAGTAGAGTGGAGTAGAGTAGAGATAGAGTACAGTGGATTAGAGTAGAGATAGAGTACAGTGGAGTATAGTTGAGGTAGACTACAGTGGAGTACAGTAGAGGTAGAGTACAGTGGAGCACAGTAGAGATAGAGTACAGTAGAGAAGAGTAGAGGTAGAGTACAGTGTAGTACAGTAGAGGTAGAGTACAGTGGAACACTGTAGAGGTGGAGTACAGTGGAGTTCAGTAGAGGTAGAGTACAGTGGAGCACAGTAGAGGTAGAATACAGTGGAGTACAGTAGAGGTAGAGTACAGTGGAGTACAGTAGAGGTAGAGTACAGTGGAGTACAGAAGAGATAGAGTACAGTGGAGCACAGTAGAGGTAGAGTACAGTGGAGAACAGTAGAGGTAGAGTACAGTGGAGCACAGTAGAGGTAGAGTACAGTGGAGCACAGTAGAGGTAGAGTACAGTGGAGCACAGTAGAGGTAGAGTACAGTGGAGTACAGTAGAGGTAGAGTACAGTGGAGCACAGTAGAGGTAGAGTACAGTGGAGTACAGTAGAGGTAGAGTACAGTAGAGCACAGTAGAGGTAGAATACAGTGGAGTACAGTAGAGGTAGAGTACAGTGGAGTACAGTAGAGGTAGAGTACAGTGGAGTACAGAAGAGATAGAGTACAGTGGAGCACAGTAGAGGTAGAGTACAATGGAGCACAGTAGAGGTAGAGTACAGTGGAGCACAGTAGAGGTAGAGTACAGTGGAGTACAGTAGAGGTGGAGTACAGTGGAGTACAGTAGAGGTAGAGTACAGTGGAGCACAGTAGAGGTAGAGTACAGTGGAGTACAGTGGAGCACAGTAGAGGTGGAGTAGAGTAGAGTACAGTAGAGGTAGAGTACAGTGGAGCACAGTAGAGGTAGAGTAGAGTGGAGTACAGTGGAGTACAGTAGAGGTGGAGTACAGTAGAGTACAGTAGAGGTAGAGAACAGTACAGTACAGTAGAGGTAGAGTACAATGGAGTACAGTAGAGGTAGAGTACAGTAGAGCACAGTAGAGGTAGAATACAGTGGAGTAGAGTAGAGGTAGAGTGCAGTGGAGTACAGTAGAGGTAGAGTACAGTGTAGTACAGTAGAGGTAGAGTACAGTGGAGCACAGTAGAGGTCAAGTACAGTGGAGTACAGTAGAGGTAGAGTACAGTGGAGCACAGTAGAGGTAGAGTACAGTGGAGCACAGTAGAGGTAGAGTACAGTGGAGCACAGTAGAGGTAGAGTACAGTGGAGTACAGTAGACGTTGAGTACAGTCGAGTACAGTAGAGGTAGAGTACAGTGGAGCACATTAGAGGTAGAGTAGAGTGGAGTACAGTAGAGGTAGAGTACAGTAGAGCACAGTAGAGGTAGAATACAGTGGAGTACAGTAGAGGTAGAGTACAGTGGAGTACAGTAGAGGTAGAGTACAGTGGAGTAAAGAAGAGATAGAGTACAGTGGAGCACAGTAGAGGTAGAGTACAGTGGAGCACAGTAGAGGTAGAGTACAGTGGAGCAAAGTAGAGGTAGAGTACAGTGGAGTACAGTAGAGGTAGAGTAAAGTGGAGTACAGTAGAGGTAGAGTACAGTGGAGCACAGTAGAGGTAGAGTACAGTGGAGTACAGTGGAGCACAGTAGAGGTGGAGTATAGTAGAGTACAGTAGAGGTAGAGTACAGTGGAGCACAGTAGAGGTAGAGTACAGTGGAGTACAGTGGAGTACACTAGAGGTGGAGTACAGTAGAGTACAGTAGAGGTAGAGAAC
This sequence comes from Tiaroga cobitis, assembly GCA_030578255.1. Taxonomy (NCBI): domain Eukaryota; kingdom Metazoa; phylum Chordata; class Actinopteri; order Cypriniformes; family Leuciscidae; genus Tiaroga; species Tiaroga cobitis. The sequence continues at coordinate 255,223 of JAROOI010000068.1, read as the reverse complement.
AGTACAGTACAATAGAGGTAGAGTACAGTGGAGTACAGTAGAGGTAGAGTACAGTAGAGCACAGTAGAGGTAGAATACAGTGGAGTTCAGTAGAGGTAGAGTACAGTGGAGTACAGTAGAGGTAGAGTACAGTGTAGTACAGTAGATGTAGAGAACAGTACAGTACATTAGAGGTAGAGTACAGTGGAGTACAGTAGAGGTAGAGTACAGTAGAGCACAGTATAGGTAGAATACAGTGGAGTACAGTAGAGGTAGAGTACAGTGGAGTACAGTAGAGGTAGAGTACAGTGGAGTACAGTAGAGGTAGAGTACAGTGGAGTACAGTAGAGGTAGAGTACAGTGGAGTACAGTAGAGGTAGAGTACAGTGGAGTACAGTGGAGCACAGTAGAGGTGGAGTACAGTGGAGTAGAGTATAGGTTGAGTACAGTGGAGTACAGTAGAGATAGAGTAGAGTGGAGTAGAGTAGAGATAGAGTACAGTGGATTAGAGTAGATATAGAGTACAGTGGAGTAAAGTTGAGGTAGAGTACAGTGGAGTACAGTAGAGGTAGAGTACAGTGGAGTACAGTAGAGGTAGAGAACAGTACAGTACAGTAGAGGTAGAGTAGAGTGGAGTACAGTAGAGGTAGAGTACAGTAGAGCACAGTAGAGGTAGAATACAGTCGAGTACAGTAGAGGTAGAGTACAGTGGAGTACAGTAGAGGTAGAGTAAAGTGGAGTACAGAAGAAATAGAGTACAGTGGAGCACAGTAGAGGTAGAGTACAGTGGAGCACAGTAGAGGTAGAGAACACTACAGTACAGTAGAGGTAGAGTAGAGTGGAGTACAGTAGAGGTAGAGTACAGTAGAGCACAGTAGAGGTAGAATACAGTGGAGTACAGTAGAGGTAGAGTACAGTGGAGTACAGTAGAGGTAGAGTACAGTGGAGCACAGTAGAGCTAGAGTACAGTGGAGTACAGTGGAGCACAGTAGAGGTGGAGTAAAGTAGAGTAGAGTAGAGGTAGAGTACATTGGAGTACAGTAGAGATAGAGTAGAGTGGAGTAGAGTAGAGATAGAGTACAGTGGATTAGAGTAGAGATAGAGTACAGTGGACTATAGTTGAGGTAGACTACAGTGGAGTACAGTAGAGGTAGAGTACAGTGGAGCACAGTAGAGATAGAGTACAGTAGAGAAGAGTAGAGGTAGAGTACAGTGTAGTACAGTAGAGGTAGAGTACAGTGGAACACTGTAGAGGTGGAGTACAGTGGAGTACAGTAGAGGTAGAGTACAGTGGAGCACAGTAGAGGTAGAGTACAGTGGAGTACAGTAGAGGTAGAGTAGAGTGGAGCACATTAGAGGTGGAGTAGAGTAGAGTACAGTAGAGGTAGAGTACAGTGGAGCACTGTAGAGGTGGAGTACAGTGGAGTACAGTAGAGGTAGAGTACAGTGGAGCACAGTAGAGATAGAGTACAGTAGAGCAGAGTAGAGGTAGAGTACAGTGGAGTATAGTAGAGGTAGAGTACAGTGGAGCACTGTAGAGGTGGAGTACAGTGGAGTACAGTAGAGGTAGAGTACAGTGGAGTAAAGTAGAGACAGAGTACAGTAGAGCAGAGTAGAGGTAGAGTGCAGTGGAGTACAGTAGAGATAGAGCACAGTGGAGCACTGTAGAGGTAGAGTACAGTGGAGTACAGTAGAGATAGAGTACAGTAGAGCAGAGTAGAGGTAGAGTACAGTGGAGTACAGAAGAGGTAGAGTACAGTGGAGCACTGTAGAGGTGGAGTACAGTTGAGTACAGTAGAGGTAGAGTACAGTGGAGCACAGTAGAGATAGAGTACAGTAGAGCACAGTAGAGGTAGAGTACAGTGGAGCACAGTAGAGCTAGAGTACAGTGGAGTACAGTGGAGCACAGTAGAGGTGGAGTACAGTAGAGTAGAGTAGAGGTAGAGTACATTGGAGTACAGTAGAGATAGAGTAGAGTGGAGTAGAGTAGAGATAGAGTACAGTGGATTAGAGTAGAGATAGAGTACAGTGGAGTATAGTTGAGGTAGACTACAGTGGAGTACAGTAGAGGTAGAGTACAGTGGAGCACAGTAGAGATAGAGTACAGTAGAGAAGAGTAGAGGTAGAGTACAGTGTAGTACAGTAGAGGTAGAGTACAGTGGAACACTGTAGAGGTGGAGTACAGTGGAGTTCAGTAGAGGTAGAGTACAGTGGAGCACAGTAGAGGTAGAATACAGTGGAGTACAGTAGAGGTAGAGTACAGTGGAGTACAGTAGAGGTAGAGTACAGTGGAGTACAGAAGAGATAGAGTACAGTGGAGCACAGTAGAGGTAGAGTACAGTGGAGAACAGTAGAGGTAGAGTACAGTGGAGCACAGTAGAGGTAGAGTACAGTGGAGCACAGTAGAGGTAGAGTACAGTGGAGCACAGTAGAGGTAGAGTACAGTGGAGTACAGTAGAGGTAGAGTACAGTGGAGCACAGTAGAGGTAGAGTACAGTGGAGTACAGTAGAGGTAGAGTACAGTAGAGCACAGTAGAGGTAGAATACAGTGGAGTACAGTAGAGGTAGAGTACAGTGGAGTACAGTAGAGGTAGAGTACAGTGGAGTACAGAAGAGATAGAGTACAGTGGAGCACAGTAGAGGTAGAGTACAATGGAGCACAGTAGAGGTAGAGTACAGTGGAGCACAGTAGAGGTAGAGTACAGTGGAGTACAGTAGAGGTGGAGTACAGTGGAGTACAGTAGAGGTAGAGTACAGTGGAGCACAGTAGAGGTAGAGTACAGTGGAGTACAGTGGAGCACAGTAGAGGTGGAGTAGAGTAGAGTACAGTAGAGGTAGAGTACAGTGGAGCACAGTAGAGGTAGAGTAGAGTGGAGTACAGTGGAGTACAGTAGAGGTGGAGTACAGTAGAGTACAGTAGAGGTAGAGAACAGTACAGTACAGTAGAGGTAGAGTACAATGGAGTACAGTAGAGGTAGAGTACAGTAGAGCACAGTAGAGGTAGAATACAGTGGAGTAGAGTAGAGGTAGAGTGCAGTGGAGTACAGTAGAGGTAGAGTACAGTGTAGTACAGTAGAGGTAGAGTACAGTGGAGCACAGTAGAGGTCAAGTACAGTGGAGTACAGTAGAGGTAGAGTACAGTGGAGCACAGTAGAGGTAGAGTACAGTGGAGCACAGTAGAGGTAGAGTACAGTGGAGCACAGTAGAGGTAGAGTACAGTGTAGTACAGTAGACGTTGAGTACAGTCGAGTACAGTAGAGGTAGAGTACAGTGGAGCACATTAGAGGTAGAGTAGAGTGGAGTACAGTAGAGGTAGAGTACAGTAGAGCACAGTAGAGGTAGAATACAGTGGAGTACAGTAGAGGTAGAGTACAGTGGAGTACAGTAGAGGTAGAGTACAGTGGAGTAAAGAAGAGATAGAGTACAGTGGAGCACAGTAGAGGTAGAGTACAGTGGAGCACAGTAGAGGTAGAGTACAGTGGAGCACAGTAGAGGTAGAGTACAGTGGAGTACAGTAGAGGTAGAGTAAAGTGGAGTACAGTAGAGGTAGAGTACAGTGGAGCACAGTAGAGGTAGAGTACAGTGGAGTACAGTGGAGCACAGTAGAGGTGGAGTATAGTAGAGTACAGTAGAGGTAGAGTACAGTGGAGCACAGTAGAGGTAGAGTACAGTGGAGTACAGTGGAGTACACTAGAGGTGGAGTACAGTAGAGTACAGTAGAGGTAGAGAACAGTACAGTACAATAGAGGTAGAGTACAGTGGAGTACAGTAGAGGTAGAGTACAGTAGAGCACAGTAGAGGTAGAATACAGTGGAGTTCAGTAGAGGTAGAGTACAGTGGAGTACAGTAGAGGTAGAGTACAGTGTAGTACAGTAGAGGTAGAGAACAGTACAGTACATTAGAGGTAGAGTACAGTGGAGTACAGTAGAGGTAGAGTACAGTAGAGCACAGTATAGGTAGAATACAGTGGAGTACAGTAGAGGTAGAGTACAGTGGAGTACAGTAGAGGTAGAGTACAGTGGAGTACAGTAGAGGTAGAGTACAGTGGAGTACAGTAGAGGTAGAGTACAGTGGAGTACAGTAGAGGTAGAGTACAGTGGAGTACAGTGGAGCACAGTAGAGGTGGAGTACAGTGGAGTAGAGTATAGGTTGAGTACAGTGGAGTACAGTAGAGATAGAGTAGAGTGGAGTAGAGTAGAGATAGAGTACAGTGGATTAGAGTAGATATAGAGTACAGTGGAGTATAGTTGAGGTAGAGTACAGTGGAGTACAGTAGAGGTAGAGTACAGTGGGGTACAGTAGAGGTAGAGAACAGTACAGTACAGTAGAGGTAGAGTAGAGTGGAGTACAGTAGAGGTAGAGTACAGTAGAGCACAGTAGAGGTAGAATACAGTCGAGTACAGTAGAGGTAGAGTACAGTGGAGTACAGTAGAGGTAGAGTAAAGTGGAGTACAGAAGAAATAGAGTACAGTGGAGCACAGTAGAGGTAGAGTACAGTGGAGCACAGTAGAGGTAGAGAACAGTACAGTACAGTAGAGGTAGAGTAGAGTGGAGTACAGTAGAGGTAGAGTACAGTAGAGCACAGTAGAGGTAGAATACAGTGGAGTACAGTAGAGGTAGAGTACAGTGGAGTACAGTAGAGGTAGAGTACAGTGGAGTACAAAAGAGATAGAGTACAGTGGAGCACAGTAGAGGTAGAGTACAGTGGAGCACAGTAGAGGTAGAGTACAGTGGAGTACAGTAGAGGTAGAGTACAGTGGAGTACAGTAGAGGTAGAGTACAGTGGAGCACAGTAGAGGTAGAGTACAGTGGAGTACAGAGGAGCACAGTAGAGGTGGAGTACAGTAGAGTAAAGTAGATGTAGAGTACAGTGGAGCACAGTAGAGGTAGAGTAAAGTGGAGTACAGTGGAGTACAGTAGAGGTGGAGTACAGTAGAGTACAGTAGAGGTAGAGAACAGTACAGTAGAGGCAGAGTACACTGGAGTACAGTAGAGGTAGAGTACAGTAGAGCACAGTAGAGGTAGAATACAGTGGAGTACAGTAGAGGTAGAGTACAGTGGAGTACAGTAGAGGTAGAGTACAGTGGAGTACAGAAGAGATAGAGTACAGTGGAGCACAGTAGAGGTAGAGTACAGTGGAGCACAGTAGAGGTAGAGTACAGTCGAGTACAGTAGAGATAGAGTACAGTGGAGTACAGTAGAGGTAGAGTACAGTGGAGCACAGTAGAGGTAGAGTACAGTGGAGTACAGTGGAGCACAGTAGAGGTGGAGTACAGTAGAGTACAGTAGAGGTAGAGTACAGTGGAGCACAGTAGAGGTAGAGTACAGTGGAGTACAGTGGAGTACTGTAGAGGTGGAGTACAGTAGAGTACAGTAGAGGTAGAGAACAGTACAGTACAGTAGAGGTAGAATACAGTGGAGTACAGTAGAGGTAGAGTACTGTAGAGCAGAGTAGAGGTAGAATACAGTGGAGTACAGTAGAGGTGGAGTACAGTGGAGTACAGTAGAGGTAGAGTTTAGTGGAGTACAGTAGAGGTAGAGTACAGTGGAGCAGAGTAGAGGTAGAGTACAGTGGAGTACAATAGAGGTAGAGTACAGTGGAGCAGAGTAGAGGTAGAGTACAGTGGAGTACAGTAGAGGTAGAGCACAGTAAAGCAGAGTAGAGGTAGAGTACAGTGGAGTACAGTAGAGGTAGAGCACAGTGGAGCACAGTAGAGGTAGAGTACAGTAGAGCACAGTAGAGGTAGAATACAGTGGAGTACAGTAGAGGTGGAGTACAGTGGAGCACAGCAGAGGTAGAGTACAGTGAAGTATAGTAGAGGTAGAGTACATTAGAGCACAGTAGAGATAGAGTACAGTAGAGCACAGTAGAGGTAGAGTACAGTGGAGCACAGTCGAGTAAGAGTACAGTGTAGTACAGTAGAGATAGAGTACAGTGGAGTACAGTAGAGATAGAGTACAGTCGAACACAGTAGAGGTAGAGTACAGTGGAGTACAATAGAAATAGAGTACAGTGGAGTACAGTAGAGGTAGATTAGAGTGGAGTACAGTAGAGGTAGAGTACAGTGGAGTACAGTAGAGGTAGAGTAAAGTGGAGTAGAGTAGAGATAGAGTACAGTGGAGCACAGCAGAGGTAGAGTACAGTGGATCACAGTAGAGATAGAGTACAGTGGAGTACAGTGGAGCACAGTAGACGTATAGTGCAATGGAGCACAGTAGAGATAGATTACAGTGGAGTAGAGTAGAGATAGAGTACAGTGGAGTACAGTAGAGGTAGAGCACAGTAGAGCAGAGTAGAGGCGAGTACAGTGGAGTACAGTAGAGGTAGAGCACAGTGGAGCAATGTAGAGGTAGAGTACAGTGGAGTACAGTAGAGATAGAGTACAGTGGAGCACAGTAGAGGTAGAGTACAGTGGAGCACAGTAGAGGTAGAGTACAGTGGAGCACAGTAGAGTTAGAGTACAGTGGAGTAGAGTAGAGGTAGTTGACAGTGGAGTACAGTAGAGGTAGAGTACAGTGGAGCACAGTAGAGGTAGAGTACAGTGGAGTACAGTGGAGCACAGTAGAGGTGGAGTACAGTAGAGTACAGTAGAGGTAGAGTACAGTGGAGCACAGTAAAGGTAGAGTACAGTGGAGTACAGTAGAGGTAGAGTACAGTGGAGTACAGTAGAGATAGAGTACAGTGGAGCACAGTAGAGGTAGAGTACAGTGGAGCGCAGTAGAGGTAGAGTACAGTCGAGCACAGTAGAGGTAGAGTACAGTGGAGTACAGTAGAGGTAGAGTACAGTGGAGTACAGTAGAGGTAGAGTACAGTGGAGCACAGTAGAGGTAGAGTACAGTGGAGTACAGTGGAGCACAGTAGAGGTGGAGTACAGTAGAGTACAGTAGAGGTAGAGTACAGTGGAGCACAGTAGAGGTAGAGTACAGTGGAGTATAGTTGAGGTAGACTACAGTGGAGTACAGTAGAGGTAGAGTACAGTGGAGCACAGTAGAGATAGTGTAAAGTAGAGCAGAGTAGAGGTAGAGTACAGTGGAGTACAGTAGAGGTAGAGTACAGTGGAGCACAGTAGAGATAGAGTACAGTAGAGCACAGTAGAGGTAGAGTACAGTGGAGTATAGTAGAGGTAGAGTACAGTGGAGTATAGTTGAGGTAGACTACAGTGGAGTACAGTAGAGGTAGAGTACAGTGGAGTACAGTAGAGGTAGAGTACAGTGGAGCACAGTAGAGGTAGAGTACAGTGGAGTATAGTTGAGGTAGAGAACAGTACAGTACAGTGGAGGTAGAGTAGAGTGGAGTACAGTAGAGGTAGAGTACAGTAGAGCACAGTAGAGGTAGAATACAGTGGAGTACAGTAGAGGTAGAGTACAGTGGAGTACAGTAGAGGTAGAGTACAGTGGAGTACAGAAGAGATAGAGTACAGTGGAGCACAGTAGAGGTAGAGTACAGTGGAGCACAGTAGAGGTAGAGTACAGTGGAGCACAGTAGAGGTAGAGTACAGTGGAGTACAGTAGAGGTAGAGTACAGTGGAGCACAGTAGAGGTAGAGTACAGTGGAGCACAGTAGAGGTAGAGTACAGTGGAGTACAGTAGAGGTAGAGTACAGTGGAGCACAGTAGAGGTAGAGTACAGTGGAGTACAGTGGAGCACAGTAGAGGTGGAGTACAGTAGAGTACATTAGAGGTAGAGTACAGTGGAGCACAGTAGAGGTAGAGTACAGTGGAGTACAGTGGAGTACAGTAGAGGTGGAGTACAGTAGAGTACAGTAGAGGTAGAGAACAGTACAGTACAGTAGAGGTAGAGTACAGTGGAGTACAGTAGAGGTAGAGTACAGTAGAGCACAGTAGAGGTAGAATACAGTGGAGTACAGTAGAGGTAGAGTACAGTGGAGTACAGTAGAGGTAGAGTACAGTGGAGTACAGTAGAGATAGAGTACAGTGGAGCACAGTAGAGGTAGAGTACAGTGGAGCACAGTAGAGGTAGAGTACAGTGGAGCACAGTAGAGATAAAGTACAGTGGAGCACAGTAGAGATAGAGTACAGTGGAGTACAGTGGAGCACAGTAGAGGTATAGTACAGTGGAGCACAGTAGAGATAGATTACATTGGAGTAGAGTAGAGATAGAGTACAGTGGAGTACAGTAGAGGTAGAGTAGAGTTGAGCAGAGTAGAGGTAGAGTACAGTGGAGTACAGTAGAGGTAGAGCACAGTAGAGCAGAGTAGAGGTAGAGTACAGTGGAGTACAGTAGAGGTAGAGCACAGTGGAGCACTGTAGAGCTAGAGTACAGTGGAGTACAGTAGAGATAGAGTACAGTGGAGTACAGTGGAGTACAGTAGAGGTGGAGTACAGTAGAGTACAGTAGAGGTAGAGAACAGTACAGTACAGTAGAGGTAGAGTACAGTGGAGTACAGTAGAGGTAGAGTACAGTAGAGCACAGTAGAGGTAGAGTACATTGGAGTACAGTAGAGGTAGAGTACAATGGAGCACAGTAGAGGTAGAGTACAGTGGAGTACAGTGGAGCACAGTAGAGGTGGAGTACAGTAGAGTACAGTACAGGTAGAGTACAGTGGAGCACAGTAGAAGTAGAGTACAGTGGAGTACAGTGGAGTACAGTAGAGGTGGAGTACAGTAGAGTACAGTAGAGGTAGAGAACAGTACAGTACAGTAGAGGTAGAATACAGTGGAGTACAGTAGAGGTAGAGTACAGTGGAGCACAGTAGAGGTAGAGAACAGTACAGTACAGTAGAGGTAGAGTAGAGTGGAGTACAGTAGAGGTAGAGTACAGTAGAGCACAGTAGAGGTAGAATACAGTGGAGTACAGTAGAGGTAGAGTACAGTGGAGTACAGTAGAGGTAGAGTACAGTGGAGTACAGAAGAGATAGAGTACAGTGGAGCAAAGTAGAGGTAGATTACAGTAGAGCACAGTAGAGGAAGAGTCCGGTGGAGCACAGTAGAGGTAGAGTACAGTGGAGTACAGTAGAGGTTGAGTACAGTGGAGTACAGTAGAGGTAGAGTACAGTGGAGCACAGTAGAGGTAGAGTACAGTGGAGTACATTGGAGCACAGTAGAGGTGGAGTACAGTAGAGTACAGTAGAGGTAGAGTACAGTGGAGCACAGTAGAGGTAGAGTAAAGTGGAGTACAGTGGAGTACAGTAGAGGTGGAGTACAGTAGAGTACAGTAGAGGTAGAGAACAGTACAGTACAGTAGAGGTAGAGTACAGGGGAGTACAGTAGAGGTAGAGTACAGTAGAGCACAGTAGAGGTAGAATACAGTGGAGTACAGTAGAGGTAGAGTACAGTGGAGTACAGTAGAGGTAGAGTACAGTGGAGTACAGTAGAGGTAGAGAACAGTACAGTACAGTAGAGGTAGAGTACAGTGGAGTACAGTAGAGGTAGAGTACAGTAGAGCACAGTAGAGGTAAAATACAGTGGAGTACAGTAGAGGTAGAGAACAGTGGAGTACAGTAGAGGTAGAGTACAGTGGAGTACAGTAGAGGTAGAGTACAGTGGAGCACAGTAGAGCTAAAATACAGTGGAGTACAGTGGAGTACAGTAGAGATAGAGTAGAGTGGAGTAGAGTAGAGATAGAGTACAGTGGATTAGAGTAGAGATAGAGTACAGTGGAGTATAGTTGAGGTAGAGTACAGTGGAGCACAGTAGAGATAGAGTACAGTAGAGGTAAAGTACAGTGGAGTACAGTAGAGGTAGAGTACAGTGGAGCACTGTAGAGGTGGAGTACAGTGGAGTACAGTAGAGGTAGAGTACAGTTGAGCACAGTAGAGATAGAGTACAGTAGAGCACAGTAGAGGTAGAGTACAGTGGAGCACAGTAGTGTAGAGTACAGTGGAGTATAGTTGAGGTAGACTACAGTGGTGTACAGTAGAGGTAGAGTACAGTGGAGTACAGTAGAGGTAGAGTACAGTGGAGCACAGTAGAGGTAGAGTACAGTTGAGTATAGTTGAGGTAGACTACTGTGGAGTACAGTAGAGGTAGAGTACAGTGGAGCACAGTAGAGATAGAGTACAGTAGAGCAGAGTAGAGGTAGAGTACAGTGGAGTACAGTAGAGGTAAAGCACAGTGGAGCACTGTAGAGGTAGAGTACAGTGGAGTACAGTAGAGATAGAGTACAGTGGAGCACAGTAGAGATAGAGTGCAGTGGAGCACAGTAGAGGTAGAGTACAGCTGAGCACAGTAGAGGTAGAGTAGAGTGGAGCACAGTAGAGGTAGAGTACAGTGGACTACAGTAGAGGTAGTGTACAGTGGAGCACAGTAGAGGTAGAGTACAGTGGAGTATAATAGAGATAGAGTACAGTAGAGCACAGTAGAGATAGAGTACAGTAGAGCAGACTAGAGGTAGAGTACAGTGGAGTACAGTAGAGGTAGAGCACAGTGGAGCACAGTAGAGGTAGAGTGCAGTGGAGTACAGTGGAGTACAGTAGAGGTGGAGTACAGTAGAGTACAGTAGAGGTAGAGAACAGTACAGTACAGTAGAGGTAGAGTACAGTGGAGTACAGTAGAGGTAGAGCACAGTAGAGCAGAGTAGAGGTAGAGTACAGTGGAGTACAGTAGAGGTATAGCACAGTGGAGCACTGTAGAGGTAGAGTACAGTGGAGTACAGTAGAGATAGAGTACAGTGGAGCACAGTAGAGGTAGAGTACAGTGGAGCACAGTAGAGGTAGAGTACAGTGGAGTACAGTAGAGGTAGAGTACAGTAGAGCACAGTAGAGGTAGAATACAGTGGAGTACAGTAGAGGTAGAGTACAGTGGAGTACAGTAGAGGTAGAATACAGTGGAGTACAGTAGAGGTAGAGAACAGTACAGTACAGTAGAGGTAGAGTACAGTGGAGTACAGTAGAGGTAGAGTACAGTGGAGTACAGTAGAGGTAGAGTACAGTGGAGTACAGTAGAGGTAGAGTACAGTGGAGCACAGTAGAGGTAGAGTACAGTGGAGTACAGTAGAGGTAGAGTACAGTGGAGTACAATGGAGCACAGTAGAGGTGGAGTACAGTAGAGTAGAGTATAGGTTGAGTACAGTAAAGTACAGTAGAGATAGAGTAGAGTGGAGTAGAGTAGAGATAGAGTACAGTGGACTAGAGTAGATATAGAGTACAGTGGAGTATAGTTGAGGTAGAGTACAGTGGAGAACAGTAGTGGTAGAGTACAGTGGAGTATAGTTGAGGTAGACTACAGTGGAGTAAAGAAGAGGTAGAGTACAGTGGAGCACAGTAGAGATAGAGTAGAGTAGATCAGAGTAGAGGTAGAGTACAGTGGAGTACAGTAGAGGTAGAGTACAGTGGAACACTGTAGAGGTGGAGTACAGTGGCGTACAGTAGAGGTAGAGTACAGTGGAGCACAGTAGAGATAGAGTACAATAGAGCAGAGTAGAGGTAGAGTACAGTGGATCACAGTAGAGATAGAGTACAGTGTAGTACAGCGGAGCACAGTATACGTATAGTACAGTGGAGCACAGTAGAGATAGATTACAGTGGAGTAGAGTAGAGATAGAGTACAGTGGAGTACAGTAGAGGTAGAGTACAGTGTAGTACAGCGGAGCACAGTAGACGTATAGTACAGTGGAGCACAGTAGAGATAGATTACAGTGGAGTAGAGTAGAGATAGAGTACAGTGGAGTACAGTAGAGGTAGAGTACAGTGGAGCAGAGTAGAGGTAGAGTACAGTGGAGTACAGTAGAGGTAGAGTATAGTGGAGCACAGTAGAGGTAGAGTACAGTGGAGTACAGTAGAGGTAGACTACAGTGGAGTACAGTAGAGGTAGAGTACAGTGGAGCACAGTAGAGATAGATTACAGTGGAGTAGAGTAGAGATAGAGTACAGTGGAGTACAGTAGAGGTAGAGTACAGTGGAGCAGAGTAGAGGTAGAGTACAGTGGAGTACAGTAGAGGTAGAGTACAGTGGAGCACAGTAGAGGTAGAGTACAGTGGAGTACAGTAGAAGTAGAGTACAGTGGAGTACAGTAGAGGTAGAGTACAGTGGAGTACAGTAGAGGTAGAGTACAGTGGAGTACAGTAGAGGTAGAGTACAGTGGAGCACAGTAGAGGTAGAGTACAGTGGAGTACAGTGGAGCACAGTAGAGGTGGAGTACAGTAGAGTACAGTAGAGGTAGAGTACAGTGGAGCACAGTAGAGGTAGAGTACAGTGGAGTACAGTGGAGTACACTAGAGGTGGAGTACAGTAGAGTACAGTAGAGGTAGAGAACAGTACAGTACAGTAGATGTAGAGTACAGTGGAGTACAGTTGAGGTAGAGTACAGTAGAGCACAGTAGAGGTAGAATACAGTGGAGTACAGTAGAGGTAGAGTACAGTGGAGTACAGTAGAGGTAGAGTACAGTGGAGTACAGTAGAGGTAGAGTACAGTGGAGTACAGTAGAGGTGGAGTACAGTGGAGTACAGTAGAGGTAGAGTACAGTGGAGCACAGTAGAGGTAGAGTACAGTGGAGTACAGTGGAGCACAGTAGAGGTGGAGTATAGTAGAGTACAGTAGAGGTAGAGTACAGTGGAGCACAGTAGAGGTAGAGTACAGTGGAGCACAGTAGAGGTAGAGTACAGTGGAGTACAGTAGAGGTGGAGTACAGTGGAGTACAGTAGAGGTAGAGTACAGTGGAGCACAGTAGAGGTAGAGTACAGTGGAGTACAGTAGAGGTGGAGTACAGTGGAGTACAGTAGAGGTAGAGTACAGTGGAGCACAGTAGAGGTAGAGTACAGTGGAGTACAGTGGAGCACAGTAGAGGTAGAGTACAGTGGAGTACAGTAGAGGTAGAGTACAGTGGAGCACAGTAGAGGTAGAGTACAGTGGAGTACAGTGGAGCACAGTAGACGTGGAGTATAGTAGAGTACAGTAGAGGTAGAGTACAGTGGAGCACAGTAGAGGTAGAGTACAGTGGAGTACAGTGGAGCACAGTAGAGGTGGAGTATAGTAGAGTACAGTAGAGGTAGAGTACAGTGGAGCACAGTAGAGGTAGAGTACAGTGGAGTACAGTAGAGGTAGAGTACAGTGGAGCACAGTAGAGGTAGAGTACAGTGGAGTACAGTGGAGCACAGTAGACGTGGAGTATAGTAGAGTACAGTAGAGGTAGAGTACAGTGGAGCACAGTAGAGGTAGAGTACAGTGGATTACAGTGGAGTACACTAGAGGTAGAGTACAGTGGAGTACAGTTGAGGTAGAGTACAGTAGAGCACAGTAGAGGTAGAATACAGTGGAGTACAGTAGAGGTAGAGTACAGTGGAGTACAGTAGAGGTAGAGTACAGTGGAGTACAGTAGAGGTAGAGTACAGTGGAGTACAGTAGAGGTGGAGTACAGTGGAGTACAGTAGAGGTAGAGTACAGTGGAGCACAGTAGAGGTAGAGTACAGTGGAGTACAGTGGAGCACAGTAGAGGTGGAGTATAGTAGAGTACAGTAGAGGTAGAGTACAGTGGAGCACAGTAGAGGTAGAGTACAGTGGAGCACAGTAGAGGTAGAGTACAGTGGAGTACAGTAGAGGTGGAGTACAGTGGAGTACAGTAGAGGTAGAGTACAGTGGAGCACAGTAGAGGTAGAGTACAGTGGAGTACAGTGGAGCACAGTAGAGGTGGAGTATAGTAGAGTACAGTAGAGGTAGAGTACAGTGGAGCACAGTAGAGGTAGAGTACAGTGGAGTACAGTAGAGGTAGAGTACAGTGGAGCACAGTAGAGGTAGAGTACAGTGGAGTACAGTGGAGCACAGTAGACGTGGAGTATAGTAGAGTACAGTAGAGGTAGAGTACAGTGGAGCACAGTAGAGGTAGAGTACAGTGGATTACAGTGGAGTACACTAGAGGTGGAGTACAGTAGAGTACAGTAGAGGTAGAGAACAGTACAGTACAATAGAGGTAGAGTACAGTGGAGTACAGTAGAGGTAGAGTACAGTAGAGCACAGTAGAGGTAGAATACAGTGGAGTACAGTAGAGGTAGAGTACAGTGGAGTACAGTAGAGGTAGAGTACAGTGTAGTACAGTAGAGGTAGAGAACAGTACAGTACATTAGAAGTAGAGTACAGTGGAGTACAGTAGAGGTAGATTACAGTAGAGCACAGTATAGGTAGAATACAGTGGAGTACAGTAGAGGTAGAGTACAGTGGAGTACAGTAGAGGTAGAGTAGAGTGGAGTACAGTAGAGGTAGAGTACAGTGGAGCACAGTAGAGGTAGAGTACAGTGGAGTACAGTAGAGGTAGAGTACAGTGGAGTACAGTGGAGCACAGTAAAGGTGGAGTACAGTGGAGTAGAGTATAGGTTGAGTACAGTGGAGTACAGTAGAGATAGAGTAGAGTGGAGTAGAGTAGAGATAGAGTACAGTGGATTAGAGTAGATATAGAGTACAGTGGAGTATACTTGAGGTAGAGTACAGTGGAGTACAGTAGAGGTAGAGTACAGTGGAGTACAGTAGAGGTAGAGAACAGTACATTACAGTAGAGGTAGAGTAGAGTGGAGTACAGTAGAGGTAGAGTACAGTAGAGCACAGTAGAGGTAGAATACAGTGGAGTACAGTAGAGGTAGAGTACAGTGGAGTACAGTAGAGGTAGAGTACAGTGGAGTACAGAAGAGATAGAGTACAGTGGAGCACAGTAGAGGTAGAGTACAGTGGAGCACAGTAGAGGTAGAGAACAGTACAGTACAGTAGAGGTAGAGTACAGTGGAGTACAGTAGAGGTAGAGTACAGTTGAGCACAGTAGAGGTAGAGTACAGTGGAGTACAGTGGATCACAGTAGAGGTGGAGTACAAAAGAGTACAGTAGATGTAGAGTACAGTGGAGCACAGTAGAGGTAGAGTAAAGTGGAGTACAGTGGAGTACAGTAGAGGTGGAGTACAGTAGAGTACAGTAGAGGTAGAGAACAGTACAGTACAGTAGAGGCAGAGTACAGTGGAGTACAGTAGAGGTAGAGTACAGTAGAGCACAGTAGAGGTAGAATACAGTGGAGTACAGTAGAGGTAGAGTACAGTGGAGTACAGTAGAGGTAGAGTACAGTGGAGTACAGTAGAGGTGGAGTACAGTGGAGTACAGTAGAGGTAGAGTACAGTGGAGCACAGTAGAGGTAGAGTACAGTGGAGTACAGTGGAGCACAGTAGAGGTGGAGTATAGTAGAGTACAGTAGAGGTAGAGTACAGTGGAGCACAGTAGAGGTAGAGTACAGTGGAGTACAGTGGAGTACACTAGAGGTGGAGTACAGTAGAGTACAGTAGAGGTAGAGAACAGTACAGTACAATAGAGGTAGAGTACAGTGGAGTACAGTAGAGGTAGAGTACAGTAGAGCACAGTAGAGGTAGAATACAGTGGAGTACAGTAGAGGTAGAGTACAGTGGAGTACAGTAGAGGTAGAGTACAGTGTAGTACAGTAGAGGTAGAGAACAGTACAATACATTCGAGGTAGAGTACAGTGGAGTACAGTAGAGGTAGAGTACAGTAGAGCACAGTATAGGTAGAATACAGTGGAGTACAGTAGAGGTAGAGTACAGTGGAGTACAGTAGAGGTAGAGTACAGTGGAGTACAGTAGAGGTAGAGTAAAGTGGAGCACATTAGAGGTAGAGTACAGTGGAGTACAGTAGAGGTAGAGTACAGTGGAGTACAGTGGAGCACAGTAGAGGTGGAGTACAGTGGAGTAGAGTATAGGTTGAGTACAGTGGAGTAGAGTAGAGATAGAGTAGAGTGGAGTAGAGTAGAGATAGAGTACAGTGGATTAGAGTAGATATAGAGTACAGTGGAGTATGCTTGAGGTAGAGTACAGTGGAGTACAGTAGAGGTAGAGTACAGTGGAGTACAGGAGAGGTAGAGAACAGTACAGTACAGTAGAGATAGAGTAGAGTGGAGTACAGTAGAGGTAGAGTACAGTAGAGCACAGTAGAGGTAGAATACAGTGGAGTACAGTAGAGGTAGAGTACAGTGGAGTACAGTAGAGGTAGAGTACAGTGGAGTACAGAAGAGATAGAGTACAGTGGAGCACAGTAGAGGTAGAGTACAGTGGAGCACAGTAGAGGTAGAGAACAGTACAGTACAGTAGAGGTAGAGTAGAGTGGAGTACAGTAGAGGTAGAGTACAGTAGAGCACAGTAGAGGTAGAATACATTGGAGTACAGTAGAGGTAGAGTACAGTGGAGTACAGTAGAGGTAGAGTACAGTGGAGCACAGTAGAGGTAGAGTACAGTGGAGTACAGTAGAGGTAGAGTACAGTGGAGCACAGTAGAGGTAGAGTACAGTGGAGTACAGTAGAGGTAGAGTACAGTGGAGCACAGTAGAGGTAGAGTACAGTGGAGCACAGTAGAGGTAGAGTACAGTGGAGTACAGTGGAGTACACTAGAGGTGGAGTACAGTAGAGGTAGAGAACAGTGGAGTACAGTAGAGGTAGAGTACAGTGGAGTACAGTAGAGGTAGAGTACAGTGGAGCACAGTAGAGCTAGAGTACAGTGGAGTACAGTGGAGCACAGTAGAGCTGGAGTACAGTAGAGTAGAGTATAGGTTGAGTACAGTGGAGTACAGTAGAGATAGAGTAGAGTGGAGTAGAGTAGAGATAGAGTACAGTGGATTAGAGTAGAGATAGAGTACAGTGGAGTATAGTTGAGGTAGAGTACAGTGGAGTACAGTAGAGGTAGAGTACAGTGGAGTACAGTAGAGGTAGAGAACAGTACAGTACAGTAGAGGTAGAGTAGAGTGGAGTACAGTAGAGATAGAGTACAGTAGAGCACAGTAGAGGTAGAATACAGTGGAGTACAGTAGAGGTAGAGTACAGTGGAGTACAGTAGAGGTAGAGTAGAGTGGAGTACAGAAGAGATAGAGTACAGTGGAGCACATTAGAGGTAGAGTACAGTGGAGTACAGTAGAGGTAGAGTACAGTGGAGTATAGTAGAGGTAGAGTACAGTGGAGCACAGTAGAGGTAGAGTACAGTGGAATACAGAAGAGATAGAGTACAGTGGAGCACAGTAGAGGTAGAGTACAGTGGAGCACAGTAGAAGTAGAGTACAGTGGAGCACAGTAGAGGTAGAGTACAGTGGAGTACAGTAGAGGTAGAGTACAGTGGAGTATAGTAGAGGTAGAGTACAGTGGAGCACAGTAGAGGTAGAGTACAGTGGAGTACAGTGGAGCACAGTAGAGGTGGAGTACAGTAGAGTATAGTAGATGTAGAGTACAGTGGAGCACAGTAGAGATAGAGTACAGTAGAGCAGAGTAGAGGTAGAGTACAGTGGAGTACAGTAGAGGTAGAGTACAGTGGAGCACTGTAGAGGTGGAGTACAGTGGAGTACAGTAGAGGTAGAGTACAGTGGAGCACAGTAGAGATAGAGTACAGTAGAGCACAGTAGAGGTAGAGTACAGTGGAGCACAGTAGAGGTAGAATACAGTGGAGTACAGTAGAGGTAGAGTACAGTGGAGTACAGTAGAGGTGTAGAACAGTACAGTACAGTAGAGGTAGAGTACAGTGGAGTACAGTAGAGGTAGAGTACAGTAGAGCACAGTAGAGGTAGAGTACAGTGGAGTACAGTAGAGGTAGAGTACAGTAGAGCACAGTAGAGGTAGAATACAGTGGAGTACAGTAGAGGTAGAGTACAGTGGAGTACAGTAGAGGTAGAGTACAGTGGAGTACAGTAGAGGTAGAGTACAGAGGAGCACAGTAGAGGTAGAGTACAGTGGAGCACAGTAGAGCTAGAGTACAGTGGAGTACAGTGGAGCACAGTAGAGGTGGAGTACAGTAGAGTAGAGTATAGGTTGAGTACAGTGGAGTACAGTAGAGATAGAGTAGAGTGGAGTAGAGTAGAGATAGAGTACAGTGGATTAGAGTAGAGATAGAGTACAGTGGAGTATAGTTGAGGTAGAGTACAGTGGAGTACAGTAGAGGTAGAGTACATTGGAGCACAGTAGAGCTAGAGTACAGTGGAGTACAGTGGAGCACAGTAGAGGTGGAGTACAGTAGAGTAGAGTATAGGTTGAGTACAGTGGAGTACAGTAGAGATAGAGTAGAGTGGAGTAGAGTAGAGATAGAGTACAGTGGATTAGAGTAGAGATAGAGTACAGTGGAGTATAGTTGAGGTAGAGTACAGTGGAGTACAGTAGAGGTAGAGTACAGTGGAGTACAGAAGAGATAGAGTACTGTGGAGCACAGTAGAGGTAGAGTACAGTGGAGCACAGTAGAGGTAGAGTACAGTGGAGCACAGTAGAGGTAGAGTACAGTGGAGTACAGTAGAGGTAGAGTACAGTGGAGTACAGTAGAGGTAGAGTACAGTGAAGCACAGTAGAGGTAGAGTACAGTGGAGTACAGTGGAGCACAGTAGAGGTGGAGTACAGTAGAGTACAGTAGAGGTAGAGTACAGTGGAGCACAGTAGAGGTAGAGTACAGTGGAGTACAGTGGAGCACAGTAGAGGTGGAGTACAGTAGAGTACAGTAGAGGTAGAGTACAGTGGAGCACATTAGAGGTAGAGTACAGTGGAGTACAGTGGAGTACACTAGAGGTGGAGTACAGTAGAGTACAGTAGAGGTAGAGAACACTACAGTACAGTAGAGGTAGAGTACAGTGGAGTACAGTAGAGGTAGAGTACAGTAGAGCACAGTAGAGGTAGAATACAGTGGAGTACAGTAGAGGTAGAGTACAGTGGAGTACAGTAGAGGTAGAGTACAGTGTAGTACAGTAGAGGTAGAGAACAGTACAGTACAGTAGAGGTAGAGTACAGTGGAGTACAGTAGACGTAGAATACAGTAGAGCACAGTAGAGGTAGAATACAGTGGAGTATTGTAGAGGTAGAGTACAGTGGAGTACAGTAGAGGTAGAGTACAGTGGAGTACAGTAGATGTAGAGTACAGTAGAGTACAGTAGAGGTAGAGTACAGTGGAGCACAGTAGAGGTAGAGTACAGTGGAGTACGGTGGAGTACACTAGAGGTGGAGTACAGTAGAGTACAGTAGAGGTAGAGAACACTACAGTACAGTAGAGGTAGAGTACAGTGGAGTACAGTAGAGGTAGAGTACAGTAGAGCACAGTAGAGGTAGAATACAGTGGAGTACAGTAGAGGTAGAGTACAGTGGAGTACAGTAGAGGTAGAGTACAGTGTAGTACAGTAGAGGTAGAGAACAGTACAGTACAGTAGAGGTAGAGTACAGTGGAGTACAGTAGAGGTAGAGTACAGTAGAGCACAGTAGAGGTAGAATACAGTGGAGTATTGTAGAGGTAGAGTACAGTGGAGTACAGTAGAGGTAGAGTACAGTGGAGTACAGTAGATGTAGAGTACAGTGGAGCACAGTAGAGGTAGAGTACAGTGGAATACAGTAGAGGTAGAGTACAGTGGAGTACAGTGGAGCACAGTAGAGGTGGAGTACAGTAGAGTAGAGTATAGGTTGAATACAGTGGAGTACAGTAGAGATAGAGTAGAGTGGAGTAGAGTAGAGATACAGTACAGTGGATTAGAGTATATATAGAGTACAGTGGAGTATAGTTTAGGTAGAGTACAGTGGAGCACAGTAGAGGTAGAGTACAGTGGAGTATAGTTGAGGTAGAGTACAGTGGAGCACTGTAGAGGTGGACTACAGTGGAGTACAGTAGAGGTAGAGTACAGTGGAGCACAGTAGAGATAGAGTACATTAGAGCACGGTAGAGGTAGAGTACAGTGGAGTATAGTAGAGGTGGAGTACAGTAGAGTACAGTAGAGGTAGAGAACAGTACAGTACAGTAGAGGTAGAGTACAGTGGAGTACAGTAGAGGTAGAGTACAGTAGATCACAGTAGAGGTAGAATACAGTGGAGTACAGTAGAGGTAGAGTAGAGTGGAGTACAGTAGAGGTAGAGTACAGTAGAGCACAGTAGAGGTAGAATACAGTGGAGTACAGTAGAGGTAGAGTACAGTGGAGTACAGTAGAGGTAGAGTACAGTAGAGCACAGTAGAGGTAGAGTACAGTGGAGTACAGTAGAGGTAGAGTACAGTGGAGCACAGTAGAGCTAGAATACAGTGGAGTACAGTGGAGCACAGTAGAGGTGGAGTACAGTAGAGTAGAGTATAGGTAGAGTACAGTGGAGTACAGTAGAGGTAGAGTACAATAGAGCACAGTAGAGGTAGAATACAGTGGAGTACAGTAGAGGTAGAGTAGAGTGGAGTACAGTAGAGGTAGAATACAGTGGAGTAAACTAGAGGTAGAGAACAGTACAGTACAGTAGAGGTAGAGTACAGTGGAGTACAGTAGAGGTAGAGTACAGTAGAGCACTGTAGAGGTAGAATACAGTGGAGTAGAGTAGAGGTAGAGTACAGTGGAGTACAGTAGAGGTAGAGTACAGTAGAGCACAGTAGAGGTAGAGTACAGTGGAGTACAGTAGAGGTAGAGTACAGTGGAGTACAGAAGAGATAGAGTACAGTGGAGCACAGTAGAGGTAGAGTACAGTGGAGCACAGTAGAGGTAGAGTACAGTTGAGCACAGTAGAGGTAGAGTACAGTGGAGTACAGTAGAGGTAGAGTACAGTGGAGTACAGTAGAGGTAGAGTACAGTGGAGTACAGTGGAGCACAGTAGAGGTGGAGTACAGTAGAGTACAGTAGAGGTGGAGTACAGTGGAGTACAGTAGAGGTAGAGTACTGTGGAGTATAGTAGAGGTAGAGTACAGTGGAGCACAGTAGAGGTAGAGTACAGTGGAGTACAGAAGAGATAGAGTACAGTGGAGCACAGTAGAGGTAGAGTACAGTGGAGCACAGTAGAGGTAGAGTACAGTGGAGCACAGTAGAGGTAGAGTACAGTCGAGTATAGTTGAGGTAGAGTACAGTGGAGTACAGTAGAGGTAGAGTACAGTGGAGTACAGTAGAGGTAGAGAACAGTACAGTACAGTAGAGGTAGAGTAGAGTGGAGTACAGTAGAGATAGAGTACAGTAGAGCACAGTAGAGGTAGAATACAGTGGAGTACAGTAGAGGTAGAGTACAGTGGAGTACAGTAGAGGTAGAGTAGAGTGGAGTAGAGATGAGATAGAGTACAGTGGAGCACATTAGAGGTAGAGTACAGTGGAGTACAGTAGAGGTAGAGTACAGTGGAGTATAGTAGAGGTAGAGTACAGTGGAGCACAGTAGAGGTAGAGTACAGTGGAATACAGAAGAGATAGAGTACAGTGGAGCACAGTAGAGGTAGAGTACAGTGGAGCACAGTAGAAGTAGAGTACAGTGGAGCACAGTAGAGGTAGAGTACAGTGGAGTACAGTAGAGGTAGAGTACAGTGGAGTATAGTAGAGGTAGAGTACAGTGGAGCACAGTAGAGGTAGAGTACAGTGGAGTACAGTGGAGCACAGTAGAGGTGGAGTACAGTAGAGTATAGTAGATGTAGAGTACAGTGGAGCACAGTAGAGATAGAGTACAGTAGAGCAGAGTAGAGGTAGAGTACAGTGGAGTACAGTAGAGGTAGAGTACAGTGGAGCACTGTAGAGGTGGAGTACAGTGGAGTACAGTAGAGGTAGAGTACAGTGGAGCACAGTAGAGATAGAGTACAGTAGAGCACAGTAGAGGTAGAGTACAGTGGAGCACAGTAGAGGTAGAATACAGTGGAGTACAGTAGAGGTAGAGTACAGTGGAGTACAGTAGAGGTGTAGAACAGTACAGTACAGTAGAGGTAGAGTACAGTGGAGTACAGTAGAGGTAGAGTACAGTAGAGCACAGTAGAGGTAGAGTACAGTGGAGTACAGTAGAGGTAGAGTACAGTAGAGCACAGTAGAGGTAGAATACAGTGGAGTACAGTAGAGGTAGAGTACAGTGGAGTACAGTAGAGGTAGAGTACAGTGGAGTACAGTAGAGGTAGAGTACAGAGGAGCACAGTAGAGGTAGAGTACAGTGGAGCACAGTAGAGCTAGAGTACAGTGGAGTACAGTGGAGCACAGTAGAGGTGGAGTACAGTAGAGTAGAGTATAGGTTGAGTACAGTGGAGTACAGTAGAGATAGAGTAGTGTGGAGTAGAGTAGAGATAGAGTACAGTGGATTAGAGTAGAGATAGAGTACAGTGGAGTATAGTTGAGGTAGAGTACAGTGGAGTACAGTAGAGGTAGAGTACAGTGGAGCACAGTAGAGCTAGAGTACAGTGGAGTACAGTGGAGCACAGTAGAGGTGGAGTACAGTAGAGTAGAGTATAGGTTGAGTACAGTGGAGTACAGTAGAGATAGAGTAGAGTGGAGTAGAGTAGAGATAGAGTACAGTGGATTAGAGTAGAGATAGAGTACAGTGGAGTATAGTTGAGGTAGAGTACAGTGGAGTACAGTAGAGGTAGAGTACAGTGGAGTACAGAAGAGATAGAGTACTGTGGAGCACAGTAGAGATAGAGTACAGTGGAGCACAGTAGAGGTAGAGTACAGTGGAGCACAGTAGAGGTAGAGTACAGTGGAGTACAGTAGAGGTAGAGTACAGTGGAGTACAGTAGAGGTGGAGTACAGTAGAGTACAGTAGAGGTGGAGTACAGTGGAGTACAGTAGAGGTAGAGTACTGTGGAGTATAGTAGAGGTAGAGTACAGTGGAGCACAGTAGAGGTAGAGTACAGTGGAGTACAGAAGAGATAGAGTACAGTGGAGCACAGTAGAGGTAGAGTACAGTGGAGCACAGTAGAGGTAGAGTACAGTGGAGCACAGTAGAGGTAGAGTACAGTGGAGTACAGTAGAGGTAGAGTACAGTGGAGTACAGCAGAGGTAGAGTACAGTGGAGCACAGTAGAGGTAGAGTACAGTGGAGTACAGTGGAGCACAGTAGAGGTGGAGTACAGTAGAGTATAGTAGATGTAGAGTACAGTGGAGCACAGTAGAGGTAGAGTAAAGTGGAGTACAGTAGAGGTAGAGTACAGAGGAGCACAGTAGAGGTAGAGAACAGTACAGTACAGTAGAGGCAGAGTACAGTGGAGTACAGTAGAGGTAGAGTACAGTAGAGCACAGTAGAGGTAGAATACAGTGGAGTACAGTAGAGGTAGAGTACAGTGGAGTACAGTAGAGGTAGAGAACAGTACAGTACAGTAGAGGTAGAGTACAGTGGAGTACAGTAGAGGTAGAGTACAATAGAGCACAGTAGAGGTAGAATACAGTGGAGTACAGTAGAGGTAGAGTACAGTGGAGTACAGTAGAGGTAGAGTACAGTGGAGTACAGTAGAGGTAGAGTACAGAGGAGCACAGTAGAGGTAGAGTACAGTGGAGTACAGTAGAGGTAGAGTACAGTGGAGCACAGTAGAGGTAGAGTACAGTGGAGTACAGAAGAGATAGAGTACAGTGGAGCACAGTAGAGGTAGAGTACAGTGGAGCACAGTAGAGGTAGAGTACAGTGGAGCACAGTAGAGGTAGAGTACAGTGGAGTACAGTAGAGGTAGAGTACAGTGGAGTACAGCAGAGGTAGAGTACAGTGGAGCACAGTAGAGGTAGAGTACAGTGGAGTACAGTGGAGCACAGTAGAGGTGGAGTACAGTAGAGTATAGTAGATGTAGAGTACAGTGGAGCACAGTAGAGGTAGAGTAAAGTGGAGTACAGTAGAGGTAGAGTACAGAGGAGCACAGTAGAGGTAGAGAACAGTACAGTACAGTAGAGGCAGAGTACAGTGGAGTACAGTAGAGGTAGAGTACAGTAGAGCACAGTAGAGGTAGAATACAGTGGAGTACAGTAGAGGTAGAGTACAGTGGAGTACAGTAGAGGTAGAGAACAGTACAGTACAGTAGAGGTAGAGTACAGTGGAGTACAGTAGAGGTAGAGTACAATAGAGCACAGTAGAGGTAGAATACAGTGGAGTACAGTAGAGGTAGAGTACAGTGGAGTACAGTAGAGGTAGAGTACAGTGGAGTACAGTAGAGGTAGAGTACAGAGGAGCACAGTAGAGGTAGAGTACAGTGGAGTACAGTAGAGGTAGAGTACAGTGGAGCACAGTAGAGCTAGAGTACAGTGGAGTACAGTGGAGCACAGTAGAGGTGGAGTACAGTAGAGTAGAGTATAGGTTGAGTACAGTGGAGTACAGTAGAGCTAGAGTACAGTGGAGTACAGTGGAGCACAGTAGAGGTGGAGTACAGTAGAGTATAGTAGATGTAGAGTACAGTGGATCACAGTAGAGGTAGAGTAAAGTGGAGTACAGTGGATTACAGTAGAGGTGGAGTACAGTAGAGTACAGTAGAGGTAGAGAACAGTACAGTACAGTAGAGGCAGAGTACAGTGGAGTACAGTAGAGGTAGAGTACAGTAGAGCACAGTAGAGGTAGAATACAGTGGAGTACAGTAGAGGTAGAGTACAGTGGAGTACAGTAGAGGTAGAGAACAGTACAGTACAGTAGAGGTAGAGTACAGTGGAGTACAGTAGAGGTAGAGTACAGTAGAGCACAGTAGAGGTAGAGTACAGTGGAGTACAATAGAGGTAGAGTACAGTAGAGCACAGTAGAGGTAGAATACAGTGGAGTACAGTAGAGGTAGAGTACAGTGGAGTACAGTAGAGGTAGAGTACAGTGGAGTACAGTAGAGGTAGAGTACAGAGGAGCACAGTAGAGGTAGAGTACAGTGGAGCACAGTAGAGCTAGAGTACAGTGGAGTACAGTGGAGCACAGTAGAGGTGGAGTACAGTATAGTAGAGTATAGGTTGAGTACAGTGGAGTACAGTAGAGATAGAGTAGAGTGGAGTAGAGTAGAGATAGAGTACAGTGGATTAGAGTAGAGATAGAGTACAGTGGAGCACAGTAGAGGTAGAGTACAGTGGAGTACAGTAGAGGTAGAGTACAGTGGAGTACAGCAGAGGTAGAGTACAGTGGAGCAGAGTAGAGGTAGAGTACAGTGGAGTACAGTGGAGCACAGTAGAGGTGGAGTACAGTAGAGTACAGTAGAGGTGGAGTAAAGTGGAGTACAGTAGAGGTAGAGTACTGTGGAGTATAGTAGAGGTAGAGTACAGTGGAGCACAGTAGAGGTAGAGTACAGTGGAGTACAGAAGAGATAGAGTACAGTGGAGCACAGTAGAGGTAGAGTACAGTGGAGCACAGTAGAGGTAGAGTACAGTGGAGCACAGTAGAGGTAGAGTACAGTGGAGTACAGTAGAGGTAGAGTACAGTGGAGTACAGCAGAGGTAGAGTACAGTGGAGCACAGTAGAGGTAGAGTACAGTGGAGTACAGTGGAGCACAGTAGAGGTGGAGTACAGTAGAGTATAGTAGATGTAGAGTACAGTGGAGCACAGTAGAGGTAGAGTAAAGTGGAGTACAGTAGAGGTAGAGTACAGAGGAGCACAGTAGAGGTAGAGAACAGTACAGTACAGTAGAGGCAGAGTACAGTGGAGTACAGTAGAGGTAGAGTACAGTAGAGCACAGTAGAGGTAGAATACAGTGGAGTACAGTAGAGGTAGAGTACAGTGGAGTACAGTAGAGGTAGAGAACAGTACAGTACAGTAGAGGTAGAGTACAGTGGAGTACAGTAGAGGTAGAGTACAATAGAGCACAGTAGAGGTAGAATACAGTGGAGTACAGTAGAGGTAGAGTACAGTGGAGTACAGTAGAGGTAGAGTACAGTGGAGTACAGTAGAGGTAGAGTACAGAGGAGCACAGTAGAGGTAGAGTACAGTGGAGTACAGTAGAGGTAGAGTACAGTGGAGCACAGTAGAGCTAGAGTACAGTGGAGTACAGTGGAGCACAGTAGAGGTGGAGTACAGTAGAGTAGAGTATAGGTTGAGTACAGTGGAGTACAGTAGAGATAGAGTAGAGTGGAGTAGAGTAGAGATAGAGTACAGTGGATTAGAGTAGAGATAGAGTACAGTGGAGTATAGTTGAGGTAGAGTACAGTGGAGTACAGTAGAGGTAGAGTACAGTGGAGTACAGTAGAGGTAGAGAACAGTACAGTACAGTAGAGGTAGAGTAGAGTGGAGTACAGTAGAGATAGAGTACAGTAGAGCACAGTAGAGGTAGAATACAGTGGAGTACAGTAGAGGTAGAGTACAGTGGAGTACAGTAGAGGTAGAGTACAGTGGAGTACAGAAGAGATAGAGTACAGTGGAGCACATTAGAGGTAGAGTACAGTGGAGTACAGTAGAGGTAGAGTACAGTGGAGTATAGTAGAGGTAGAGTACAGTGGAGCACAGTAGAGGTAGAGTACAGTGGAATACAGAAGAGATAGAGTACAGTGGAGCACAGTAGAGGTAGAGTACAGTGGAGCACAGTAGAGGTAGAGTACAGTGGAGCACAGTAGAGGTAGAGTACAGTGGAGTACAGTAGAGGTAGAGTACAGTGGAGTATAGTAGAGGTAGAGTACAGTGGAGCACAGTAGAGGTAGAGTACAGTGGAGTACAGTGGAGCACAGTAGAGGTGGAGTACAGTAGAGTATAGTAGATGTAGAGTACAGTGGATCACAGTAGAGGTAGAGTAAAGTGGAGTACAGTGGATTACAGTAGAGGTGGAGTACAGTAGAGTACAGTAGAGGTAGAGAACAGTACAGTACAGTAGAGGCAGAGTACAGTGGAGTACAGTAGAGGTAGAGTACAGTAGAGCACAGTAGAGGTAGAATACAGTGGAGTACAGTAGAGGTAGAGTACAGTGGAGTACAGTAGAGGTAGAGAACAGTACAGTACAGTAGAGGTAGAGTACAGTGGAGTACAGTAGAGGTAGAGTACAGTAGAGCACAGTAGAGGTAGAGTACAGTGGAGTACAATAGAGGTAGAGTACAGTAGAGCACAGTAGAGGTAGAATACAGTGGAGTACAGTAGAGGTAGAGTACAGTGGAGTACAGTAGAGGTAGAGTACAGTGGAGTACAGTAGAGGTAGAGTACAGAGGAGCACAGTAGAGGTAGAGTACAGTGGAGCACAGTAG
The DNA here is from genome assembly GCA_030578255.1 of Tiaroga cobitis. Classification (NCBI taxonomy): domain Eukaryota; kingdom Metazoa; phylum Chordata; class Actinopteri; order Cypriniformes; family Leuciscidae; genus Tiaroga; species Tiaroga cobitis. The sequence goes on along the minus strand of JAROOI010000068.1, from coordinate 228,489 downwards.
AGCTAGAGTACAGTGGAGTACAGTGGAGCACAGTAGAGGTGGAGTACAGTAGAGTAGAGTATAGGTTGAGTACAGTGGAGTACAGTAGAGATAGAGTAGAGTGGAGTAGTGTAGAGATAGAGTACAGTGGATTAGAGTAGAGATAGAGTACAGTGGAGTATAGTTGAGGTAGAGTACAGTGGAGTACAGTAGAGGTAGAGTACAGTGGAGTACAGTAGAGGTAGAGAACAGTACAGTACAGTAGAGGTAGAGTAGAGTGGAGTACAGTAGAGGTAGAGTACAGTAGAGCACAGTAGAGTTAGAGTACAGTGGAGTACAGAAGAGATAGAGTACTGTGGAGCACAGTAGAGGTAGAGTACAGTGGAGCACAGTAGAGGTAGAGTACAGTGGAGCACAGTAGAGGTAGAGTACAGTGGAGTACAGTAGAGGTAGAGTACAGTGGAGTACAGTAGAGGTAGAGTACAGTGGAGCACAGTAGAGGTAGAGTACAGTGGAGTACAGTGGAGCAAAGTAGAGGTGGAGTACAGTAGAGTATAGTAGATGTAGAGTACAGTGGATCACAGTAGAGGTAGAGTAAAGTGGAGTACAGTGGAGTACAGTAGAGGTGGAGTACAGTAGAGTACAGTAGAGGTAGAGAACAGTACAGTACAGTAGAGGCAGAGTACAGTGGAGTACAGTAGAGGTAGAGTACAGTAGAGCACAGTAGAGGTAGAATACAGTGGAGTACAGTAGAGGTAGAGTACAGTGGAGTACAGTAGAGGTAGAGAACAGTACAGTACAGTAGAGGTAGAGTACAGTGGAGTACAGTAGAGGTAGAGTACAGTAGAGCACATTAGAGGTAGAGTACAGTGGAGTACAGTAGAGGTAGAGTACAGTAGAGCACAGTAGAGGTAGAATACAGAGGAGTACAGTAGAGGTAGAGTACAGTGGAGTACAGTAGAGGTAGAGAACAGTACAGTACAGTAGAGGTAGAGTACAGTGGAGTACAGTAGAGGTAGAGTACAGTAGAGCACAGTAGAGGTAGAATACAGTGGAGTACAGTAGAGGTAGAGTAGAGTGGAGTACAGTAGAGGTAGAGTACAGTAGAGCACAGTAGAGGTAGAATACAGTGGAGTACAGTAGAGGTAGAGTACAGTGGAGTACAGTAGAGGTAGAGTACAGTAGAGCACAGTAGAGGTAGAGTACAGTGGAGTACAGCAGAGGTAGAGTACAGTGGAGCACAGTAGAGCTAGAATACAGTGGAGTACAGTGGAGTACAGTAGAGGTGGAGTAGAGTAGAGTAGAGTATAGGTATAGTACAGTGGAGTACAGTAGAGATAGAGTAGAGTGGAGTAGAGTAGAGATAGAGTACAGTGGATTAGAGTAGAGATAGAGTACAGTGGAGTATAGTTGAGGTAGAGTACAGTGGAGCACAGTAGAGGTAGAGTACAGTGGAGTATAGTTGAGGTAGACTACAGTGGAGTACAGTAGAGGTAGAGTACAGTGGAGCACAGTAGAGATAGAGTACAGTAGAGCACAGTAGAGGTAGAGTACAGTGGAGCACAGTAGAGGTAGAATACAGTGGAGTACAGTAGAGGTAGAGTACAGTGGAGTACAGTAGAGGTGTAGAACAGTACAGTACAGTAGAGGTAGAGTACAGTGGAGTACAGTAGAGGTAGAGTACAGTAGAGCACAGTAGAGGTAGAGTACAGTGGAGTACAGTAGAGGTAGAGTACAGTAGAGCACAGTAGAGGTAGAATACAGTGGAGTACAGTAGAGGTAGAGTACAGTGGAGTACAGTAGAGGTAGAGTACAGTGGAGTACAGTAGAGGTAGAGTACAGAGGAGCACAGTAGAGGTAGAGTACAGTGGAGCACAGTAGAGCTAGAGTACAGTGGAGCACAGTGGAGCACAGTAGAGGTGGAGTACAGTAGAGTAGAGTATAGGTTGAGTACAGTGGAGTACAGTAGAGATAGAGTAGAGTGGAGTAGAGTAGAGATAGAGTACAGTGGATTAGAGTAGAGATAGAGTACAGTGGAGTATAGTTGAGGTAGAGTACAGTGGAGTACAGTAGAGGTAGAGTACAGTAGAGGTAGAGAACAGTACAGTACAGTAGAGGTAGAGTAGAGTGGAGTACAGTAGAGGTAGAGTACAGTAGAGCACAGTAGAGGTAGAATACAGTGGAGTACAGTAGAGGTAAAGTACAGTGGAGTACAGTAGAGGTAGAGTACAGTGGAGTACAGAAGAGATAGAGTACTGTGGAGCACAGTAGAGGTAGAGTACAGTGGAGCACAGTAGAGGTAGAGTACAGTGGAGCACAGTAGAGGTAGAGTACAGTGGAGTACAGTAGAGGTAGAGTACAGTGGAGTACAGTAGAGGTAGAGTACAGTGAAGCACAGTAGAGGTAGAGTACAGTGGAGTACAGTGGAGCACAGTAGAGGTGGAGTACAGTAGAGTACAGTAGAGGTAGAGTACAGTGGAGCACAGTAGAGGTAGAGTACAGTGGAGAACAGTGGAGTACACTAGAGGTGGAGTACAGTAGAGTACAGTAGAGGTAGAGAACACTACAGTACAGTAGAGGTAGAGTACAGTGGAGTACAGTAGAGGTAGAGTACAGTAGAGCACAGTAGAGGTAGAATACAGTGGAGTACAGTAGAGGTAGAGTACAGTGGAGTACAGTAGAGGTAGAGTACAGTGTAGTACAGTAGAGGTAGAGAACAGTACAGTACAGTAGAGGTAGAGTACAGTGGAGTACAGTAGAGGTAGAGTACAGTAGAGCACAGTAGAGGTAGAATACAGTGGAGTATTGTAGAGGTAGAGTACAGTGGAGTACAGTAGAGGTAGAGTACAGTGGAGTACAGTAGATGTAGAGTACAGTGGAGCACAGTAGAGGTAGAGTACAGTGGAATACAGTAGAGGTAGAGTACAGTGGAGTACAGGTGAGCACAGTAGAGGTGGAGTACAGTAGAGTAGAGTATAGGTTGAATACAGTGGAGTACAGTAGAGATAGAGTAGAGTGGAGTAGAGTAGAGATACAGTACAGTGGATTAGAGTATATATAGAGTACAGTGGAGTATAGTTTAGGTAGAGTACAGTGGAGCACAGTAGAGGTAGAGTACAGTGGAGTATAGTTGAGGTAGAGTACAGTGGAGCACTGTAGAGGTGGACTACAGTGGAGTACAGTAGAGGTAGAGTACAGTGGAGCACAGTAGAGATAGAGTACATTAGAGCACGGTAGAGGTAGAGTACAGTGGAGTATAGTAGAGGTGGAGTACAGTAGAGTACAGTAGAGGTAGAGAACAGTACAGTACAGTAGAGGTAGAGTACAGTGGAGTACAGTAGAGGTAGAGTACAGTAGATCACAGTAGAGGTAGAATACAGTGGAGTACAGTAGAGGTAGAGTAGAGTGGAGTACAGTAGAGGTAGAGTACAGTAGAGCACAGTAGAGGTAGAATACAGTGGAGTACAGTAGAGGTAGAGTACAGTGGAGTACAGTAGAGGTAGAGTACAGTAGAGCACAGTAGAGGTAGAGTACAGTGGAGTACAGTAGAGGTAGAGTACAGTGGAGCACAGTAGAGCTAGAATACAGTGGAGTACAGTGGAGCACAGTAGAGGTGGAGTACAGTAGAGTAGAGTATAGGTAGAGTACAGTGGAGTACAGTAGAGGTAGAGTACAATTGAGCACAGTAGAGGTAGAATACAGTGGAGTACAGTAGAGGTAGAGTAGAGTGGAGTACAGTAGAGGTAGAATACAGTGGAGTACACTAGAGGTAGAGAACAGTACAGTACAGTAGAGGTAGAGTACAGTGGAGTACAGTAGAGGTAGAGTACAGTAGAGCACTGTAGAGGTAGAATACAGTGGAGTAGAGTAGAGGTAGAGTACAGTGGAGTACAGTAGAGGTAGAGTACAGTAGAGCACAGTAGAGGTAGAGTACAGTGGAGTACAGTAGAGGTAGAGTACAGTGGAGTACAGAAGAGATAGAGTACAGTGGAGCACAGTAGAGGTAGAGTACAGTGGAGCACAGTAGAGGTAGAGTACAGTGGAGCACAGTAGAGGTAGAGTACAGTGGAGTACAGTAGAGGTAGAGTACAGTGGAGTACAGTAGAGGTAGAGTACAGTGGAGCACAGTAGAGCTAGAGTACAGTGGAGTACAGTGGAGCACAGTAGAGGTGGAGTACAGTAGAGTAGAGTATAGGTTGAGTACAGTGGAGTACAGTAGAGATAGAGTAGAGTGGAGTAGAGTAGAGATAGAGTACAGTGGATTAGAGTAGAGATAGAGTACAGTGGAGTATAGTTGAGGTAGAGTACAGTGGAGTACAGTAGAGGTAGAGTACAGTGGAGTACAGTAGAGGTAGAGAACAGTACAGTACAGTAGAGGTAGAGTAGAGTGGAGTACAGTAGAGATAGAGTACAGTAGAGCACAGTAGAGGTAGAATACAGTGGAGTACAGTAGAGGTAGAGTACAGTGGAATACAGTAGAGGTAGAGTACAGTGGAGTACAGAAGAGATAGAGTACAGTGGAGCACATTAGAGGTAGAGTACAGTGGAGTACAGTAGAGGTAGAGTACAGTGGAGTATAGTAGAGGTAGAGTACAGTGGAGCACAGTAGAGGTAGAGTACAGTGGAATACAGAAGAGATAGAGTACAGTGGAGCACAGTAGAGGTAGAGTACAGTGGAGCACAGTAGAGGTAGAGTACAGTGGAGCACAGTAGAGGTAGAGTACAGTGGAGTACAGTAGAGGTAGAGTACAGTGGAGTATAGTAGAGGTAGAGTACAGTGGAGCACAGTAGAGGTAGAGTACAGTGGAGTACAGTGGAGCACAGTAGAGGTGGAGTACAGTAGAGTATAGTAGATGTAGAGTACAGTGGATCACAGTAGAGGTAGAGTAAAGTGGAGTACAGTGGATTACAGTAGAGGTGGAGTACAGTAGAGTACAGTAGAGGTAGAGAACAGTACAGTACAGTAGAGGCAGAGTACAGTGGAGTACAGTAGAGGTAGAGTACAGTAGAGCACAGTAGAAGTAGAATACAGTGGAGTACAGTAGAGGTAGAGTACAGTGGAGTACAGTAGAGGTAGAGAACAGTACAGTACTGTAGACTTGGAATTAAAGCCTCTTTTGTTTCCCCGTTATTATTTGATTTACGGGACCAGACACCAGTTATCTTGCCAAGAAAGATTTTATTCTTATATGTCAGGAGAGAAACTTCAAGATGTTGTATTCATGCCAGGTCTATGCGTTTCCGTGTTTCTCTGAGGTAGTACGGTAAGATTGAGCTTTTATACATCACAGAGAGTCTTACAGCTTCCTTGTAAGGTAACAAAACATGTTGCTCTGAGCTTCTTAAAATTAGAACGTATGTCATACGTACACGTTATGTTTAACATGTCACAATTCACTTCCATATTAAGAACTATCCTTGTTGTTTACATCTGTGATGCACTTACATCAGTCGAACATGTTACATTGTACACACCCCATAGCAAAATATAGCTTCCCCCTGTCTGACATATGATCATCCCATGGATCCATGCTATCTATAGTTCCCTCATGCATTCAAACTCATGCTTTTGAAACTTCATAAGATGATACAACTGATTATGAATATTAATAAAGAATAATAATACAGATACATAATATTTAATAATAAAATAATATTAAAAGATGAAATTTTGAATCTTCATCTCCCTCCACTGGAACTACGGCCGTCAGTTCCACACCATCATTCCCAGGTGGCCAACCTATAGAAGTGATAGTGAGGAGAAGAAATAGCAGACCAAGAAAATAGACAGAAAGAACAGAAGAATGGAAACAGAGAAACAAAACAAAGAACAAAACCCCAACCCATGTTATGTCCCCGTATACTATGTGTATTTTAATATCTATGTGTATGTCTTTAAAATGAACCCCAATCATCTAAGAAAAGAAAAACTAATAAGTCTTCTGCCCGTGCCTGAACTCATTAATTAATTAACTTGTTAATTAATTAAATCCTTCAGTTCCGAACCAAAACAAGAAATTAAAATAAACGTTGACGTTAAAGGATCCTATCCCTTGGGGTTGAAAATCAGTAAGCGGATGTTCATTGTTTGTGAGGTAGTGTTTTGCATAAAATCTCTTATTTCACGCTGTATGTCCCATTCTTAGTTCTATCCATTTGGTTAGAAATAATCAATTTGACAGGTTTGGTACTTTTCCTTCTAGTAACACATATAAGGACTTGGATTATTAGCATGAAGACAAAAACTCCTACCATAGTCAAAACTATCCAATCGGACCATGATAAATTCCCTAGGATTCGTGGTAGTTTCCTTTCAGACATTAATTTAGCTACTCCATTTGCTACAATAACATGACCCATTGCTTGAATTCCCTCCTCTTGAGCTGCTTTTACACTCTTTTTAACTCTTCTAACCATTTCAAAGAGGTCATAATTCCGTTCTTCTACTAGATCATTATTCCACCATTGTGGCTCTAACTGCAACAGTTGCACATGTGGAACATGAATTCCACCCAAGTGAAGAGGATAGAGAATCTCAAGGCAAAATGGATCAGGAGGAATTGGACACAACTTTCCCCCGTATATCATATTTTCACTTATTCCATCATGTAATATACACCACTGTGCTTCTGACACCTGCCATGCACCTGTGGCTTGATCTAAAGGAACTACTTCCCAAACAGCAGAACCATTAAGAGATAGACTAAACATTGTAGAGCATGAGCAAATTACCCACTCATGTTCCTCAACACAACAGTCTGTGGTAGAAATCATCGGTGTATTGCCGTCAGCCCAATATCCATTCCTTCCTAATCTAATTACTGAATTTCCTTGTCTAACACCCATAGATTGGAATTGCCTGACTGTCATAATATTGCGCTTCCCATATTGAGGCCATATCATAATCAAAGGTAACATTCCAGAACCTGACAACGAATTTTCATTAATAGCGATTTTAACTAATGGAATATGTTTAGCAGAAGTCAAATTAAGTTGATTACCGAAAACCACTAACAAAGATTCTGCTATTCGCTCAGGAACTTGTCCCATTCGAATAACTTGAATATCTTCTACCATTTGATCCTTTAAATTCTGAGCTAAAAATAAACACGCCGCACGATGTGTCTCAAAATTAGATGATTTTGTTAATGCATCTGCCAATTCCTTTGCAGCATCATTAAGATGCTGACCCGCTGCTATAATATGTAGAGAACCCTGAAGAGCCTCAGTGAGTCCTTTCCCAGTCATTGTTCCCACCCACTGAGTATACTCGCTTAGTTGATTCATTTGAGCAGTATTACTAATTGAATTGACAGAACCAAATACCCCCGCTATGTCTCCCCATATACTTCGAGTTTTACGATTTTTACTACTCAGAGGATTTTTAGAGGTATAATATTTAACTTCTTTGTCCAACCAACTTCTTATTTGTGTAAAATTACCACAATAAGACTGATCAAAAACTGTAAGAAGAGAGTTTAAGTTATAATTAATTCGTTGTCGCACCATATGGGCTTCATTTATCAAGGTTTTGGTTTCTTTTGCCAACAAAATACCATGAGCTGGTGCAATAGTTGTATTTGGGCATGTTTCAGCTTTGTTTGTCTTTTCCGCAGAAAGATAAAAACACCTTCCGATTTCCCCAGTTTCTAGTTCAGTCTCACAATATTCATTCTCATCTTCTGAATGCCATACTCGTACATAATTTCCCTTAAATCTTGTTGTTCTTGAGGAAGCATCCCCCAGAAACCCTTCACATGGCAACACTATGGGATAAATACACCCTTGGGTCAATGAATCCCATATTGTAAGCATGTGGGTACGGTTCAGAACAAAATTAATTTCCACATTAGTAGACGTTATGAGGTTTAACCCTATAACTTCACATTGTTCTTTTGAACAAATGTCTCGTCTTTGAGCACTACCAGTATACCCCCCGTCTTTTACCGGCCAAATTACTCTGCTTTTGTAACATTGGTGGTAAAAGTTACATCCTCCAAAGACGTCCTTACGATATTTAGCAAGGTCTTTATCATTGCGTGGCACCCAATCCCATAATCCCCATTTGGAAATAAAGGGTAGAGTAAAATGTTGGCCAGATTTCAGAGTTGCATTCCGAGTGATTTCTTGAACTCGAGGAGTCCATAAGGCTTGGCTTTCTTGATAAATGCCAAGTAAAATTAAAAATAAGCATACCATCGTCGTTGGGTATCGAGAATAACTTGCAACCATCTCTAATCAATGTCAATGGAACTGATTCCTGAAATGGAAGCAGAGAAATAATTAACATCACTTCTTTGTTCCCAATCTTTAAAACTAATGGATGAACATTGCTCAATCTCAGGCCATAAGCCATCATTATCATCTTGTTCATTCACTAAGCAAGGTTTAACTTGTGACCAATGATACCATCTATCTGTTCCTACACCCTTCCCTTTGAGACAAACACTTGTATCAGTAGTTAGGAGTATCTCATATGGTCCTTCCCATCTAGGCTCTAAACCTTTCCTAGCAATTCGTTTGATCATAACAAAACTACCTAACTCGGGAATGTGTGGAATGTCAGTAGTGGTGTGTTTTTCATCCCATTGCTTTTGAGCTTCTCGCACTTTCTTATTATTGTCTTTAGTAGCTTTGTCTAGCATTGCGAGATAGCGTCGTAACTTTTCTTGGAATAAAGTAGAGTCTCCTCCTGTTCCCGCTGGTGGCGGAGCATCAGGAGGTAGAACCATTGCTCTTCCCGTCATTAGTTCAAAAGGGGTTAGTCCTGTAACTCGGTTTGGAGTTGCTCTCAAGTTCCACAGAATAGCAGGTAATAACTTATGCCAGCCTTGGCCAGTTTGCAGAATGGCTTTGGTAAGAGCGGTTTTCAAAGATCTATTCATTCGTTCAACCAGGCCTGAGCTTTCCGGCCTATAAGGAATGTGGAATTTCTGTTTAATTCCCATCAATTTCATTGCTTCCTTCATCAATTTCCCAGTGAAATGAGTTCCATTGTCAGAATCAAGTTCATATGGAAGGCCCCAGCGAGGAAAAACTTCTTCCACCATTACTCGTGCTGCCGCTTCAGCAGTGCAGGATTTTGTAGGGTATGCTTCCACCCATCTAGTAAATCTGTCCATGATTACAAGTATGTATTGATACCCTCCACTGGGTGATAAAGGTCCTGTGAAATCAATTTGAAGGTGTGTCCATGGACCTGTTGGTCTGGGTGCATGTGACATTCGCACCTTTACAGATTTTCCTACATTTGCTTTGAGGCATATCAAGCATCTCCTACAGTAATCATCAATGTCTCTCATCATTCTTGGCCACCACCAAGTCTCACTGATTTGAGATTTCATTGCTTTTGCTCCAGCATGTACCTTTCCATGATACAGCTGCATTAGTTCTCTTCTTGTTCCGATAGGCATCACCACTTGTCCTGTTGGAATTCTCCAGATACCTTGATCATCCTCTTTCGCTCCCGCTTTCATCCATTGTTCTTTCTCTTCATCTGTCTCCAATTGATATGACAGAAGATGGAGCTCAGGATTATCCTTGCTATTTTCCTTTACCAAGGTAACAGGAGTAAAAGGAAGTAGAGCTGCTTCTCTAGCTGCTGCATCTGCTGCCGTGTTTCCTTGACTTTCTTTGGACTTGTCAGATTGATGTGATTTTACTTTGATCACGGCTGCTTCTCGGGGTAAGTAACATGCCGTAATCAAACGACGAATTATGGAAGCATGTTGTATTTCGCTCCCACTGCTAGTGATAAGTCCACGTCTTTTCCACAGAGCAAGGTAGTCATGGACCACGCCAAAAGCATAACGACTATCTGTATAGATGTTGACTCGATCTCCTTCTGATAGTTCAAAGGCTTCTGTAAGTGCTATAAGTTCAGCTACTTGTGCTGAAAATTTCCCAGGAAGGGCTCCTTTCTTTACAACAGTTCCATCTCCTTTCACTACAGCCCATCCAGTATGTCGTTTTCCATCAACATAATAACTGGATCCATCAACCCATAACTCTTTGTCTGGGTTTTCAAGAGGGATTGGATTAACTGGACCAAGACTATCTTCTTCTACTTGTTTTTCACACTCATGTGGTATTCCCTCGTGTGGTTCCAGCATCATTGTTGCAGGGTTAAGAGTCGTGTCCCTGATGATTTCCACTCTTAAATCTTTGTTCAACAAAGTTGCTTCCCATTTTGCTCTTCTTGCATCAGTTATGGTTTTGATGTTCGTGTTGTTCAACAGCGTCACTATACTGTGTGGAGTGTGCAATATGATAGTTTGTGCTCCTATCAGATTCTCAACAGCATCCACTGCCCATGTGGCACCATCGAGGGCTTGTATACATCGTGGTTGCCCAATCATAGTGACAGGAATCTTTGTGGAAAAGTATCCAACTGGTCTGTATCGATCACCTGGTTTTTGACACAGTACTGCTGAATAGGTCTCATCTCCTACCCTGGTCCACAAATGAAAATGCAACCGTCCGTCAGGAAGTCCCAATGCTGGGGCTGAAGTCAGTTTTTCTTTCATAGAAGTAAACGCTTCCTCAGCTTCTGGTGTCCAGTTTATCTGTTCCACTCCAGGCTTTCCTCCCTTGTACAGGTCGATGAGGGGGCTGGTGATGCTAGCAAAATCAGGTATATACTGACGACAATAGTTGAAAAGTCCCATCACCTTCCGCATTCCTGTAACTGTTAGAGGTTTTGGAAGTTGTCGTAATGCCTCTACACGCTCTGTTGTCATTCTCCTTCCCTCCACAGATATTTCTTGGCCCAAATAGATAACCTTGGATTTGGCCAGCTGTGCTTTATCGGGGTTAACTTTGAATCCCCCTTTCCTAAGGGCTTGTAGGACAACATTCAGAGCAAATACATGGCTGTTTTCATCTGGGCTTGCAATTAACAAGTCATCAACATATTGGAGGCAGACACTTCCTGATTTCTCAATTTCAGCTTTTTGCTCCGTTAAGAACTGGTCCAAAGCTCTATGAAATACAACAGGAGAAAGATTAAGACCTTGTGGGAGTCTGTTCCAAACATACTGTTTTGCGCCCACTGTGAAGGCTAATTTCTCTTGAGATCTTTTGTCTATAGGTATAGACCAGAAAGCCGACAGTACATCCAGTACCGTAAACATTTTAGCATTTCCTGGAATGTCATTCAGAATGGTGGCAGGATTGGCCACAATAGGATGCGGTTTTGGTGTTACACTGTTAAGTCTTGTGTAATCAATGGTTAGTCTCCATGAGTTATCAGATTTCTTGACAGGCCAGACAGGACTATTAGTGGTAGATGAAGTTTGTCTGATGATTCCTTCAGCTTCCAAGTCTGCCACTATCTCCTCCACGGCTCGTCTTGCTTCAGGTCGGATGGGGTATTGTTTATGAGGGGCATGTATCGGTCCCTCAATAACAATGGGATCAATGTTGGCTTTACCACAATCCAATTTGTGTTTAGCCCAAACATCCGGATATAAACTGCACAGAAGACCACACACACCGTCTTTCTTCCAGTTTCTGATAATTGGTTTTGCTGTACCAACAGACCTTAGATTACATGTGCGATCTTCGTGTGGTATTATCCCAGCAGTTGTAGCGATTTGACGACTGTCAGTGAATATGATCATGTTTAACAATGGAAGAATGTCCATGCCAATAAGGCTTCCTTGTGAATTCGGCCCAACCCAGAAAGATGTCCATAAGACTTCATCTTCATGTATTTGCAGTGGAACTTGAATACTTTTGCGGAATTTTGTGATACCTCCTCCAACTCCTTCAACATCCATAGTTTCCTCTGTTGTAGGTAGATTCAGATCTGTTATTGAAATGGCTGCGCCTGTGTCAACAAGGATGTCACATGGGTGGCCCCCTATTAATGCATTAACGAAAAGGCGATTGTCTCTTTTCTTACTAATACAGGGGGCCGCTGATTCCTATTGCGGACGCATAATTCCCTCAATGAGCTGACGGACTTGTGCTTCAGTCCACGTCTTCCCTTGAGGGGTTTCATTATGGTTTTTTGCACTGACCTGTCTAAATGATGGACCTTGACCTTCTTCTCCACCTCCTTTAGCCCAACAATCTATTTTTGAGTGTCCACGCTTTCCACAGTTGCTGCAGGAAATCACCCTATTCTTTGTGTCCTTGTTGTATTGAGCTGTTGCCACTCCTCTTCGATATGGCTTGTTTCCTTCTTCTTTATTTGATCTCATAGCCATCTCTAAGCGGCCAGCCCATTGCATAATTTGGTCAAATGTCTCACCTGGGTTGACTCCAAGTGATAAGGCTTGTTGGTATTTTGTGCTAAGTCCATCCACAAGTGTGTCAGTGAACTGTACATCATCTCTGTCAGGTTGTTTCTTGGCACAGAGAGCCCATCTCTCATAAGCATTCCACTTACGTAGAGCATATTCATCTGGAGATTCATCATCCTTTTGCTTAATCAATGTCACTAATGTGAAAGGAATTTTACCACTGCCCAAGATTTCCTGGATTTCTTTTCGGAACACATCTAATGCTTGCCAAAGACCCAGGGGTCGTCCCTGGCCATCAACCCACAAATCTATCCATTGGGCGGTTGTTATCGAAGCTGGCAAGCGTTCCCATCTGTCTCTTGGGATTTTAGCTTTCACAATGGTGTGTATGTCTCTTAATGTCATTTGATGTGCTTCAATCAATGAGTCTAATTCTCGCCAAAACTCTGTGTTTGGATCTTGTCTCTTCAGAGGAGGCAAGGCTGTGAGAATGGCTTGACGTTCTCCTGGTGTGAATGGTCTCTCTTCTGTCATCATTTCAGATCCTTCCCTTTTAATTACAGGTGAAGAAAATTCAGGACCGATCTTGTCAATTGTGATCATGTCGTCATCTCTTGTCTCATCACCCCAGTCAGAATCATAATTCCGAACTGGTGTACATCGCAGCATGTCTCTGTTTGGCTGAACTGTTTTAGATCTTGTTATTACCGGAGCTGCTTGTGCAGATGCAATATACATTTTGTCAACTGGACCTCCATTTGATCTCGAAGCTTGAGGCTGTGTCAGAGGTTTAGATGAATTTGTATATTGTTCAGGCAAAATTGGATAAATTGGGTTGTAAGGAGGAGGCGTTACAGTTGTTGCAGATTTCACTGGTGCTTGTGAATATTTCTTTTCAGCTTCAGTTATTATATTTGTCCAATCTGGATCAAATGAATCATCATTGGTTGTATTTTCTCCATCTGAACATTTAATAGACATAATTTTGTTCAATTTGTTATATGCTTCAATTTGAGGCTTTATTGCTTCAACAAGTGGGACTGGGCACCCATTGAGACCGCAACAAATTCCACCTTGTTTCAAAATCCAATGTGCGGCGAGGATTGGAAATACTTTTGACTTGATAGAGTCCTTCTGGGACTCAAGCCAGCTTAACTGCACATCCATAGATGTGTTAATGTCCAGTCCTTTTTTCAAAAACTTAGCTTGCTTTTTCTGTTTTCTTTCTAAGTACCAAGCAGATATTGTTCTGCTGTTAAATCCACTTTCTGCCATTGCAAATTATTTGTCACTCTGTGTCTGTGTGCTCAAACAGCAGGGCTATTTTTGTGAGGGAGTGTGTGTGTGAATTCCAGGGGAGGCCCTCTGCTTTTCTCACTCTGCTTAGCTCCCTCTGCTTTTCTCCCTTTCCACCTGTTCTAATTTCTCAAGAACAAAGAAGGGGTTGGGAAACAAAAAAACAAAACAAAAAAAAACTCTAATATTTTCCGTTTTTCTTTTTCGTTTGTCTTAATTCAGATTAATTTATATATATATATATATATACATATATACATACATACACACATATACACACATATACATATATATATACATATACACACTAAAGTTGCTCTCAGATCAGTCTCTTCCTCCAAACACTGAACAGCTTTATTGTCAAAATCAGAATGCATGCAATTCTAGCATCTATTCCATTGATACCCTTCTTCTAAGGGTTCAATCCTCTGCGTATTTACGTTTTAGGGTTTATTTGTATTTTTTTTATACTGCACTGTACTAACTTCAAGCACAGACCCGCCACTGTAAACCGCTATAAATCACTGCTTGTCACACTATCCTCGTCTTCTTCTGAAACGATTCTTCGTGTATTGGATATATTTTAGAGATAAATCTGCCCTTTATCGCAATCTCGCCATATTCCAACCACCTTACAAGCTAATTGCTAAATCGCCTTACAGCTATTTCCAAAATTTGACTAAGATGGTCTTTTTCCTAAAAAAGATCCACTTTCTACAGTTTTTTCAAAAATGAAAAAGACTTCCCCAGCATCATTCAATATTCAGAGGTCTACTGACCAGAGCAACTCAAATAAGCCACATTCTAATTATTTAAATTATTTTTATTTTTCTGACACATATATTCATTGGCAAAACAACTGGTACTTTAAATAACACAGTTCTTTTAAGCAGTTTCAGTCAATGTCCAATCATCAGGCAGACTTAGAATTATTTAGAATAGAAAAAGTCTTACCTTGAATGATTGAGACAAATGCCTGAAGATGCAATCCTGTTCTTCGTGACGCCAAATGTAGACTTGGAATTAAAGCCTCTTTTGTTTCCCCGTTATTATTTGATTTACGGGACCAGACACCAGTTATCTTGCCAAGAAAGATTTTATTCTTATATGTCAGGAGAGAAACTTCAAGATGTTGTATTCATGCCAGGTCTATGCGTTTCCGTGTTTCTCTGAGGTAGTACGGTAAGATTGAGCTTTTATACATCACAGAGAGTCTTACAGCTTCCTTGTAAGGTAACAAAACATGTTGCTCTGAGCTTCTTAAAATTAGAACGTATGTCATACGTACACGTTATGTTTAACATGTCACAATTCACTTCCATATTAAGAACTATCCTTGTTGTTTACATCTGTGATGCACTTACATCAGTCGAACATGTTACATTGTACACACCCCATAGCAAAATATAGCTTCCCCCTGTCTGACATATGATCATCCCATGGATCCATGCTATCTATAGTTCCCTCATGCATTCAAACTCATGCTTTTGAAACTTCATAAGATGATACAACTGATTATGAATATTAATAAAGAATAATAATACAGATACATAATATTTAATAATAAAATAATATTAAAAGATGAAATTTTGAATCTTCAAGTACAGTAGAGGTAGAGTACAGTGGAGTACAGTAGAGGTAGAGTACAGTAGAGCACAGTAGAGGTAGAGTACAGTGGAGTACAATAGAGGTAGAGTACAGTAGAGCACAGTAGAGGTAGAATACAGTGGAGTACAGTAGAGGTAGAGTACAGTGGAGTACAGTAGAGGTAGAGTACAGTGGAGTACAGTAGAGGTAGAGTACAGAGGAGCACAGTAGAGGTAGAGTACAGTGGAGCACAGTAGAGCTAGAGTACAGTGGAGTACAGTGGAGCACAGTAGAGGTGGAGTACAGTAGAGTAGAGTATAGGTTGAGTACAGTGGAGTACAGTAGAGATAGAGTAGAGTGGAGTAGAGTAGAGATAGAGTACAGTGGATTAGAGTAGAGATAGAGTACAGTGGAGTATAGTTGAGGTAGAGTACAGTGGAGTACAGTAGAGGTAGAGTACAGTGGAGTACAGAAGAGATAGAGTACTGTGGAGCACAGTAGAGATAGAGTACAGTGGAGCACAGTAGAGGTAGAGTACAGTGGAGCACAGTAGAGGTAGAGTACAGTGGAGTACAGTAGAGGTAGAGTACAGTGGAGTACAGTAGAGGTGGAGTACAGTAGAGTACAGTAGAGGTGGAGTACAGTGGAGTACAGTAGAGGTAGAGTACTGTGGAGTATAGTAGAGGTAGAGTACAGTGGAGCACAGTAGAGGTAGAGTACAGTGGAGTACAGAAGAGATAGAGTACAGTGGAGCACAGTAGAGGTAGAGTACAGTGGAGCACAGTAGAGGTAGAGTACAGTGGAGCACAGTAGAGGTAGAGTACAGTGGAGTACAGTAGAGGTAGAGTACAGTGGAGTACAGCAGAGGTAGAGTACAGTGGAGCACAGTAGAGGTAGAGTACAGTGGAATACAGTGGAGCACAGTAGAGGTGGAGTACAGTAGAGTATAGTAGATGTAGAGTACAGTGGAGCACAGTAGAGGTAGAGTAAAGTGGAGTACAGTAGAGGTAGAGTACAGAGGAGCACAGTAGAGGTAGAGAACAGTACAGTACAGTAGAGGCAGAGTACAGTGGAGTACAGTAGAGGTAGAGTACAGTAGAGCACAGTAGAGGTAGAATACAGTGGAGTACAGTAGAGGTAGAGTACAGTGGAGTACAGTAGAGGTAGAGAACAGTACAGTACAGTAGAGGTAGAGTACAGTGGAGTACAGTAGAGGTAGAGTACAATAGAGCACAGTAGAGGTAGAATACAGTGGAGTACAGTAGAGGTAGAGTACAGTGGAGTACAGTAGAGGTAGAGTACAGTGGAGTACAGTAGAGGTAGAGTACAGAGGAGCACAGTAGAGGTAGAGTACAGTGGAGTACAGTAGAGGTAGAGTACAGTGGAGCACAGTAGAGGTAGAGTACAGTGGAGTACAGAAGAGATAGAGTACAGTGGAGCACAGTAGAGGTAGAGTACAGTGGAGCACAGTAGAGGTAGAGTACAGTGGAGCACAGTAGAGGTAGAGTACAGTGGAGTACAGTAGAGGTAGAGTACAGTGGAGTACAGCAGAGGTAGAGTACAGTGGAGCACAGTAGAGGTAGAGTACAGTGGAGTACAGTGGAGCACAGTAGAGGTGGAGTACAGTAGAGTATAGTAGATGTAGAGTACAGTGGAGCACAGTAGAGGTAGAGTAAAGTGGAGTACAGTAGAGGTAGAGTACAGAGGAGCACAGTAGAGGTAGAGAACAGTACAGTACAGTAGAGGCAGAGTACAGTGGAGTACAGTAGAGGTAGAGTACAGTAGAGCACAGTAGAGGTAGAATACAGTGGAGTACAGTAGAGGTAGAGTACAGTGGAGTACAGTAGAGGTAGAGAACAGTACAGTACAGTAGAGGTAGAGTACAGTGGAGTACAGTAGAGGTAGAGTACAATAGAGCACAGTAGAGGTAGAATACAGTGGAGTACAGTAGAGGTAGAGTACAGTGGAGTACAGTAGAGGTAGAGTACAGTGGAGTACAGTAGAGGTAGAGTACAGAGGAGCACAGTAGAGGTAGAGTACAGTGGAGTACAGTAGAGGTAGAGTACAGTGGAGCACAGTAGAGCTAGAGTACAGTGGAGTACAGTGGAGCACAGTAGAGGTGGAGTACAGTAGAGTAGAGTATAGGTTGAGTACAGTGGAGTACAGTAGAGCTAGAGTACAGTGGAGTACAGTGGAGCACAGTAGAGGTGGAGTACAGTAGAGTATAGTAGATGTAGAGTACAGTGGATCACAGTAGAGGTAGAGTAAAGTGGAGTACAGTGGATTACAGTAGAGGTGGAGTACAGTAGAGTACAGTAGAGGTAGAGAACAGTACAGTACAGTAGAGGCAGAGTACAGTGGAGTACAGTAGAGGTAGAGTACAGTAGAGCACAGTAGAGGTAGAATACAGTGGAGTACAGTAGAGGTAGAGTACAGTGGAGTACAGTAGAGGTAGAGAACAGTACAGTACAGTAGAGGTAGAGTACAGTGGAGTACAGTAGAGGTAGAGTACAGTAGAGCACAGTAGAGGTAGAGTACAGTGGAGTACAATAGAGGTAGAGTACAGTAGAGCACAGTAGAGGTAGAATACAGTGGAGTACAGTAGAGGTAGAGTACAGTGGAGTACAGTAGAGGTAGAGTACAGTGGAGTACAGTAGAGGTAGAGTACAGAGGAGCACAGTAGAGGTAGAGTACAGTGGAGCACAGTAGAGCTAGAGTACAGTGGAGTACAGTGGAGCACAGTAGAGGTGGAGTACAGTATAGTAGAGTATAGGTTGAGTACAGTGGAGTACAGTAGAGATAGAGTAGAGTGGAGTAGAGTAGAGATAGAGTACAGTGGATTAGAGTAGAGATAGAGTACAGTGGAGCACAGTAGAGGTAGAGTACAGTGGAGTACAGTAGAGGTAGAGTACAGTGGAGTACAGCAGAGGTAGAGTACAGTGGAGCAGAGTAGAGGTAGAGTACAGTGGAGTACAGTGGAGCACAGTAGAGGTGGAGTACAGTAGAGTACAGTAGAGGTGGAGTAAAGTGGAGTACAGTAGAGGTAGAGTACTGTGGAGTATAGTAGAGGTAGAGTACAGTGGAGCACAGTAGAGGTAGAGTACAGTGGAGTACAGAAGAGATAGAGTACAGTGGAGCACAGTAGAGGTAGAGTACAGTGGAGCACAGTAGAGGTAGAGTACAGTGGAGCACAGTAGAGGTAGAGTACAGTGGAGTACAGTAGAGGTAGAGTACAGTGGAGTACAGCAGAGGTAGAGTACAGTGGAGCACAGTAGAGGTAGAGTACAGTGGAGTACAGTGGAGCACAGTAGAGGTGGAGTACAGTAGAGTATAGTAGATGTAGAGTACAGTGGAGCACAGTAGAGGTAGAGTAAAGTGGAGTACAGTAGAGGTAGAGTACAGAGGAGCACAGTAGAGGTAGAGAACAGTACAGTACAGTAGAGGCAGAGTACAGTGGAGTACAGTAGAGGTAGAGTACAGTAGAGCACAGTAGAGGTAGAATACAGTGGAGTACAGTAGAGGTAGAGTACAGTGGAGTACAGTAGAGGTAGAGAACAGTACAGTACAGTAGAGGTAGAGTACAGTGGAGTACAGTAGAGGTAGAGTACAATAGAGCACAGTAGAGGTAGAATACAGTGGAGTACAGTAGAGGTAGAGTACAGTGGAGTACAGTAGAGGTAGAGTACAGTGGAGTACAGTAGAGGTAGAGTACAGAGGAGCACAGTAGAGGTAGAGTACAGTGGAGTACAGTAGAGGTAGAGTACAGTGGAGCACAGTAGAGCTAGAGTACAGTGGAGTACAGTGGAGCACAGTAGAGGTGGAGTACAGTAGAGTAGAGTATAGGTTGAGTACAGTGGAGTACAGTAGAGATAGAGTAGAGTGGAGTAGAGTAGAGATAGAGTACAGTGGATTAGAGTAGAGATAGAGTACAGTGGAGTATAGTTGAGGTAGAGTACAGTGGAGTACAGTAGAGGTAGAGTACAGTGGAGTACAGTAGAGGTAGAGAACAGTACAGTACAGTAGAGGTAGAGTAGAGTGGAGTACAGTAGAGATAGAGTACAGTAGAGCACAGTAGAGGTAGAATACAGTGGAGTACAGTAGAGGTAGAGTACAGTGGAGTACAGTAGAGGTAGAGTACAGTGGAGTACAGAAGAGATAGAGTACAGTGGAGCACATTAGAGGTAGAGTACAGTGGAGTACAGTAGAGGTAGAGTACAGTGGAGTATAGTAGAGGTAGAGTACAGTGGAGCACAGTAGAGGTAGAGTACAGTGGAATACAGAAGAGATAGAGTACAGTGGAGCACAGTAGAGGTAGAGTACAGTGGAGCACAGTAGAGGTAGAGTACAGTGGAGCACAGTAGAGGTAGAGTACAGTGGAGTACAGTAGAGGTAGAGTACAGTGGAGTATAGTAGAGGTAGAGTACAGTGGAGCACAGTAGAGGTAGAGTACAGTGGAGTACAGTGGAGCACAGTAGAGGTGGAGTACAGTAGAGTATAGTAGATGTAGAGTACAGTGGATCACAGTAGAGGTAGAGTAAAGTGGAGTACAGTGGATTACAGTAGAGGTGGAGTACAGTAGAGTACAGTAGAGGTAGAGAACAGTACAGTACAGTAGAGGCAGAGTACAGTGGAGTACAGTAGAGGTAGAGTACAGTAGAGCACAGTAGAGGTAGAATACAGTGGAGTACAGTAGAGGTAGAGTACAGTGGAGTACAGTAGAGGTAGAGAACAGTACAGTACAGTAGAGGTAGAGTACAGTGGAGTACAGTAGAGGTAGTGTACAGTAGAGCACAGTAGAGGTAGAGTACAGTGGAGTACAATAGAGGTAGAGTACAGTAGAGCACAGTAGAGGTAGAATACAGTGAAGTACAGTAGAGGTAGAGTACAGTGGAGTACAGTAGAGGTAGAGTACAGTGGAGTACAGTAGAGGTAGAGTACAGAGGAGCACAGTAGAGGTAGAGTACAGTGGAGCACAGTAGAGCTAGAGTACAGTGGAGTACAGTGGAGCACAGTAGAGGTGGAGTACAGTAGAGTAGAGTATAGGTTGAGTACAGTGGAGTACAGTAGAGATAGAGTAGAGTGGAGTAGTGTAGAGATAGAGTACAGTGGATTAGAGTAGAGATAGAGTACAGTGGAGTATAGTTGAGGTAGAGTACAGTGGAGTACAGTAGAGGTAGAGTACAGTGGAGTACAGTAGAGGTAGAGAACAGTACAGTACAGTAGAGGTAGAGTAGAGTGGAGTACAGTAGAGGTAGAGTACAGTAGAGCACAGTAGAGTTAGAGTACAGTGGAGTACAGAAGAGATAGAGTACTGTGGAGCACAGTAGAGGTAGAGTACAGTGGAGCACAGTAGAGGTAGAGTACAGTGGAGCACAGTAGAGGTAGAGTACAGTGGAGTACAGTAGAGGTAGAGTACAGTGGAGTACAGTAGAGGTAGAGTACAGTGGAGCACAGTAGAGGTAGAGTACAGTGGAGTACAGTGGAGCAAAGTAGAGGTGGAGTACAGTAGAGTATAGTAGATGTAGAGTACAGTGGATCACAGTAGAGGTAGAGTAAAGTGGAGTACAGTGGAGTACAGTAGAGGTGGAGTACAGTAGAGTACAGTAGAGGTAGAGAACAGTACAGTACAGTAGAGGCAGAGTACAGTGGAGTACAGTAGAGGTAGAGTACAGTAGAGCACAGTAGAGGTAGAATACAGTGGAGTACAGTAGAGGTAGAGTACAGTGGAGTACAGTAGAGGTAGAGAACAGTACAGTACAGTAGAGGTAGAGTACAGTGGAGTACAGTAGAGGTAGAGTACAGTAGAGCACATTAGAGGTAGAGTACAGTGGAGTACAGTAGAGGTAGAGTACAGTAGAGCACAGTAGAGGTAGAATACAGAGGAGTACAGTAGAGGTAGAGTACAGTGGAGTACAGTAGAGGTAGAGAACAGTACAGTACAGTAGAGGTAGAGTACAGTGGAGTACAGTAGAGGTAGAGTACAGTAGAGCACAGTAGAGGTAGAATACAGTGGAGTACAGTAGAGGTAGAGTAGAGTGGAGTACAGTAGAGGTAGAGTACAGTAGAGCACAGTAGAGGTAGAATACAGTGGAGTACAGTAGAGGTAGAGTACAGTGGAGTACAGTAGAGGTAGAGTACAGTAGAGCACAGTAGAGGTAGAGTACAGTGGAGTACAGCAGAGGTAGAGTACAGTGGAGCACAGTAGAGCTAGAATACAGTGGAGTACAGTGGAGTACAGTAGAGGTGGAGTAGAGTAGAGTAGAGTATAGGTATAGTACAGTGGAGTACAGTAGAGATAGAGTAGAGTGGAGTAGAGTAGAGATAGAGTACAGTGGATTAGAGTAGAGATAGAGTACAGTGGAGTATAGTTGAGGTAGAGTACAGTGGAGCACAGTAGAGGTAGAGTACAGTGGAGTATAGTTGAGGTAGACTACAGTGGAGTACAGTAGAGGTAGAGTACAGTGGAGCACAGTAGAGATAGAGTACAGTAGAGCACAGTAGAGGTAGAGTACAGTGGAGCACAGTAGAGGTAGAATACAGTGGAGTACAGTAGAGGTAGAGTACAGTGGAGTACAGTAGAGGTGTAGAACAGTACAGTACAGTAGAGGTAGAGTACAGTGGAGTACAGTAGAGGTAGAGTACAGTAGAGCACAGTAGAGGTAGAGTACAGTGGAGTACAGTAGAGGTAGAGTACAGTAGAGCACAGTAGAGGTAGAATACAGTGGAGTACAGTAGAGGTAGAGTACAGTGGAGTACAGTAGAGGTAGAGTACAGTGGAGTACAGTAGAGGTAGAGTACAGAGGAGCACAGTAGAGGTAGAGTACAGTGGAGCACAGTAGAGCTAGAGTACAGTGGAGCACAGTGGAGCACAGTAGAGGTGGAGTACAGTAGAGTAGAGTATAGGTTGAGTACAGTGGAGTACAGTAGAGATAGAGTAGAGTGGAGTAGAGTAGAGATAGAGTACAGTGGATTAGAGTAGAGATAGAGTACAGTGGAGTATAGTTGAGGTAGAGTACAGTGGAGTACAGTAGAGGTAGAGTACAGTAGAGGTAGAGAACAGTACAGTACAGTAGAGGTAGAGTAGAGTGGAGTACAGTAGAGGTAGAGTACAGTAGAGCACAGTAGAGGTAGAATACAGTGGAGTACAGTAGAGGTAAAGTACAGTGGAGTACAGTAGAGGTAGAGTACAGTGGAGTACAGAAGAGATAGAGTACTGTGGAGCACAGTAGAGGTAGAGTACAGTGGAGCACAGTAGAGGTAGAGTACAGTGGAGCACAGTAGAGGTAGAGTACAGTGGAGTACAGTAGAGGTAGAGTACAGTGGAGTACAGTAGAGGTAGAGTACAGTGAAGCACAGTAGAGGTAGAGTACAGTGGAGTACAGTGGAGCACAGTAGAGGTGGAGTACAGTAGAGTACAGTAGAGGTAGAGTACAGTGGAGCACAGTAGAGGTAGAGTACAGTGGAGTACAGTGGAGTACACTAGAGGTGGAGTACAGTAGAGTACAGTAGAGGTAGAGAACACTACAGTACAGTAGAGGTAGAGTACAGTGGAGTACAGTAGAGGTAGAGTACAGTAGAGCACAGTAGAGGTAGAATACAGTGGAGTACAGTAGAGGTAGAGTACAGTGGAGTACAGTAGAGGTAGAGTACAGTGTAGTACAGTAGAGGTAGAGAACAGTACAGTACAGTAGAGGTAGAGTACAGTGGAGTACAGTAGAGGTAGAGTACAGTAGAGCACAGTAGAGGTAGAATACAGTGGAGTATTGTAGAGGTAGAGTACAGTGGAGTACAGTAGAGGTAGAGTACAGTGGAGTACAGTAGATGTAGAGTACAGTGGAGCACAGTAGAGGTAGAGTACAGTGGAATACAGTAGAGGTAGAGTACAGTGGAGTACAGTGGAGCACAGTAGAGGTGGAGTACAGTAGAGTAGAGTATAGGTTGAATACAGTGGAGTACAGTAGAGATAGAGTAGAGTGGAGTAGAGTAGAGATACAGTACAGTGGATTAGAGTATATATAGAGTACAGTGGAGTATAGTTTAGGTAGAGTACAGTGGAGCACAGTAGAGGTAGAGTACAGTGGAGTATAGTTGAGGTAGAGTACAGTGGAGCACTGTAGAGGTGGACTACAGTGGAGTACAGTAGAGGTAGAGTACAGTGGAGCACAGTAGAGATAGAGTACATTAGAGCACGGTAGAGGTAGAGTACAGTGGAGTATAGTAGAGGTGGAGTACAGTAGAGTACAGTAGAGGTAGAGAACAGTACAGTACAGTAGAGGTAGAGTACAGTGGAGTACAGTAGAGGTAGAGTACAGTAGATCACAGTAGAGGTAGAATACAGTGGAGTACAGTAGAGGTAGAGTAGAGTGGAGTACAGTAGAGGTAGAGTACAGTAGAGCACAGTAGAGGTAGAATACAGTGGAGTACAGTAGAGGTAGAGTACAGTGGAGTACAGTAGAGGTAGAGTACAGTAGAGCACAGTAGAGGTAGAGTACAGTGGAGTACAGTAGAGGTAGAGTACAGTGGAGCACAGTAGAGCTAGAATACAGTGGAGTACAGTGGAGCACAGTAGAGGTGGAGTACAGTAGAGTAGAGTATAGGTAGAGTACAGTGGAGTACAGTAGAGGTAGAGTACAATAGAGCACAGTAGAGGTAGAATACAGTGGAGTACAGTAGAGGTAGAGTAGAGTGGAGTACAGTAGAGGTAGAATACAGTGGAGTACACTAGAGGTAGAGAACAGTACAGTACAGTAGAGGTAGAGTACAGTGGAGTACAGTATAGGTAGAGTACAGTAGAGCACTGTAGAGGTAGAATACAGTGGAGTAGAGTAGAGGTAGAGTACAGTGGAGTACAGTAGAGGTAGAGTACAGTAGAGCACAGTAGAGGTAGAGTACAGTGGAGTACAGTAGAGGTAGAGTACAGTGGAGTACAGAAGAGATAGAGTACAGTGGAGCACAGTAGAGGTAGAGTACAGTGGAGCACAGTAGAGGTAGAGTACAGTGGAGCACAGTAGAGGTAGAGTACAGTGGAGTACAGTAGAGGTAGAGTACAGTGGAGTACAGTAGAGGTAGAGTACAGTGGAGCACAGTAGAGCTAGAGTACAGTGGAGTACAGTGGAGCACAGTAGAGGTGGAGTACAGTAGAGTAGAGTATAGGTTGAGTACAGTGGAGTACAGTAGAGATAGAGTAGAGTGGAGTAGAGTAGAGATAGAGTACAGTGGATTAGAGTAGAGATAGAGTACAGTGGAGTATAGTTGAGGTAGAGTACAGTGGAGTACAGTAGAGGTAGAGTACAGTGGAGTACAGTAGAGGTAGAGAACAGTACAGTACAGTAGAGGTAGAGTAGAGTGGAGTACAGTAGAGATAGAGTACAGTAGAGCACAGTAGAGGTAGAATACAGTGGAGTACAGTAGAGGTAGAGTACAGTGGAATACAGTAGAGGTAGAGTACAGTGGAGTACAGAAGAGATAGAGTACAGTGGAGCACATTAGAGGTAGAGTACAGTGGAGTACAGTAGAGGTAGAGTACAGTGGAGTATAGTAGAGGTAGAGTACAGTGGAGCACAGTAGAGGTAGAGTACAGTGGAATACAGAAGAGATAGAGTACAGTGGAGCACAGTAGAGGTAGAGTACAGTGGAGCACAGTAGAGGTAGAGTACAGTGGAGCACAGTAGAGGTAGAGTACAGTGGAGTACAGTAGAGGTAGAG
Source organism: Tiaroga cobitis (assembly GCA_030578255.1). NCBI lineage: Eukaryota > Metazoa > Chordata > Actinopteri > Cypriniformes > Leuciscidae > Tiaroga > Tiaroga cobitis. The sequence goes on along the minus strand of JAROOI010000068.1, from coordinate 203,674 downwards.
TACAGTGGAGTATAGTAGAGGTAGAGTACAGTGGAGCACAGTAGAGGTAGAGTACAGTGGAGTACAGTGGAGCACAGTAGAGGTGGAGTACAGTAGAGTATAGTAGATGTAGAGTACAGTGGATCACAGTAGAGGTAGAGTAAAGTGGAGTACAGTGGATTACAGTAGAGGTGGAGTACAGTAGAGTACAGTAGAGGTAGAGAACAGTACAGTACAGTAGAGGCAGAGTACAGTGGAGTACAGTAGAGGTAGAGTACAGTAGAGCACAGTAGAAGTAGAATACAGTGGAGTACAGTAGAGGTAGAGTACAGTGGAGTACAGTAGAGGTAGAGAACAGTACAGTACAGTAGAGGTAGAGTACAGTGGAGTACAGTAGAGGTAGAGTACAGTAGAGCACAGTAGAGGTAGAGTACAGTGGAGTACAATAGAGGTAGAGTACAGTAGAGCACAGTAGAGGTAGAATACAGTGGAGTACAGTAGAGGTAGAGTACAGTGGAGTACAGTAGAGGTAGAGTACAGTGGAGTACAGTAGAGGTAGAGTACAGAGGAGCACAGTAGAGGTAGAGTACAGTGGAGCACAGTAGAGCTAGAGTACAGTGGAGTACAGTGGAGCACAGTAGAGGTGGAGTACAGTAGAGTAGAGTATAGGTTGAGTACAGTGGAGTACAGTAGAGATAGAGTAGAGTGGAGTAGAGTAGAGATAGAGTACAGTGGATTAGAGTAGAGATAGAGTACAGTGGAGTATAGTTGAGGTAGAGTACAGTGGAGTACAGTAGAGGTAGAGTACAGTGGAGTACAGTAGAGTTAGAGAACAGTACAGTACAGTAGAGGTAGAGTAGAGTGGAGTACAGTAGAGGTAGAGTACAGTAGAGCACAGTAGAGGTAGAATACAGTGGAGTACAGTAGAGGTAGAGTACAGTGGAGTACAGTAGAGGTAGAGTACAGTGGAGTACAGAAGAGATAGAGTACTGTGGAGCACAGTAGAGGTAGAGTACAGTGGAGCACAGTAGAGGTAGAGTACAGTGGAGCACAGTAGAGGTAGAGTACAGTGGAGTACAGTAGAGGTAGAGTACAGTGGAGTACAGTAGAGGTAGAGTACAGTGGAGCACAGTAGAGGTAGAGTACAGTGGAGTACAGTGGAGCAAAGTAGAGGTGGAGTACAGTAGAGTATAGTAGATGTAGAGTACAGTGGATCACAGTAGAGGTAGAGTAAAGTGGAGTACAGTGGAGTACAGTAGAGGTGGAGTACAGTAGAGTACAGTAGAGGTAGAGAACAGTACAGTACAGTAGAGGCAGAGTACAGTGGAGTACAGTAGAGGTAGAGTACAGTAGAGCACAGTAGAGGTAGAATACAGTGGAGTACAGTAGAGGTAGAGTACAGTGGAGTACAGTAGAGGTAGAGAACAGTACAGTACAGTAGAGGTAGAGTACAGTGGAGTACAGTAGAGGTAGAGTACAATAGAGCACAGTAGAGGTAGAGTACAGTGGAGTACAGTAGAGGTAGAGTACAGTAGAGCACAGTAGAGGTAGAATACAGTGGAGTACAGTAGAGGTAGAGTACAGTGGAGTACAGTAGAGGTAGAGAACAGTACAGTACAGTAGAGGTAGAGTACAGTGGAGTACAGTAGAGGTAGAGTACAGTAGAGCACAGTAGAGGTAGAATACAGTGGAGTACAGTAGAGGTAGAGTAGAGTGGAGTACAGTAGAGGTAGAGTACAGTAGAGCACAGTAGAGGTAGAATACAGTGGAGTACAGTAGAGGTAGAGTACAGTGGAGTACAGTAGAGGTAGAGTACAGTAGAGCACAGTAGAGGTAGAGTACAGTGGAGTACAGTAGAGGTAGAGTACAGTAGAGCACAGTAGAGGTAGAGTACAGTGGAGTACAGTAGAGGTAGAGTACAGTGGAGCACAGTAGAGCTAGAATACAGTGGAGTACAGTGGAGTACAGTAGAGGTGGAGTAGAGTAGAGTAGAGTATAGGTATAGTACAGTGGAGTACAGTAGAGATAGAGTAGAGTGGAGTAGAGTAGAGATAGAGTACAGTGGATTAGAGTAGAGATAGAGTACAGTGGAGTATAGTTGAGGTAGAGTACAGTGGAGCACAGTAGAGGTAGAGTACAGTGGAGTATAGTTGAGGTAGACTACAGTGGAGTACAGTAGAGGTAGAGTACAGTGGAGCACAGTAGAGATAGAGTACGGTAGAGTACAGTGGAGTACAGTAGAGGTAGAGTACAGTGGAGCACTGTAGAGGTGGAGTACAGTGGAGTACAGTAGAGGTAGAGTACAGTGGAGCACAGTAGAGATAGAGTACAGTAGAGCACAGTAGAGGTAGAGTACAGTGGAGCACAGTAGAGGTAGAGTACAGTGGAGTATAGTTGAGGTAGACTACAGTGGAGTACAGTAGAGGTAGAGTACAGTGGAGTACAGTAGAGGTAGAGTACAGTGGAGCACAGTAGAGGTAGAGTACAGTGGAGTATAGTTGAGGTAGACTACTGTGGAGTACAGTAGAGGTAGAGTACAGTGGAGCACAGTAGAGATAGAGTACAGTAGAGCAGAGTAGAGGTAGAGTACAGTGGAGTACAGTAGAGGTAGAGTACAGTGGAGCACAGTAGAGGTAGAGTACAGTGGAGTACAGTGGAGCACAGGAGAGGTGGAGTACAGTAGAGTATAGTAGATGTAGAGTACAGTGGATCACAGTAGAGGTAGAGTAAAGTGGAGTACAGAGGATTACAGTAGAGGTGGAGTACAGTAGAGTACAGTAGAGGTAGAGAACAGTACAGTACAGTAGAGGCAGAGTACAGTGGAGTACAGTAGAGGTAGAGTACAGTAGAGCACAGTAGAGGTAGAATACAGTGGAGTACAGTAGAGGTAGAGTACAGTGGAGTACAGTAGAGGTAGAGAACAGTACAGTACAGTAGAGGTAGAGTACAGTGGAGTACAGTAGAGGTAGAGTACAGTAGAGCACAGTAGAGGTAGAGTACAGTGGAGTACAATAGAGGTAGAGTACAGTAGAGCACAGTAGAGGTAGAATACAGTGGAGTACAGTAGAGGTAGAGTACAGTGGAGTACAGTAGAGGTAGAGTACAGTGGAGTACAGTAGAGGTAGAGTACAGAGGAGCACAGTAGAGGTAGAGTACAGTGGAGCACAGTAGAGCTAGAGTACAGTGGAGTACAGTGGAGCACAGTAGAGGTGGAGTACAGTAGAGTAGAGTATAGGTTGAGTACAGTGGAGTACAGTAGAGATAGAGTAGAGTGGAGTAGTGTAGAGATAGAGTACAGTGGATTAGAGTAGAGATAGAGTACAGTGGAGTATAGTTGAGGTAGAGTACAGTGGAGTACAGTAGAGGTAGAGTACAGTGGAGTACAGTAGAGGTAGAGAACAGTACAGTACAGTAGAGGTAGAGTAGAGTGGAGTACAGTAGAGGTAGAGTACAGTAGAGCACAGTAGAGGTAGAATACAGTGGAGTACAGTAGAGGTAGAGTACAGTGGAGTACAGTAGAGGTAGAGTACAGTGGAGTACAGAAGAGATAGAGTACTGTGGAGCACAGTAGAGGTAGAGTACAGTGGAGCACAGTAGAGGTAGAGTACAGTGGAGCACAGTAGAGGTAGAGTACAGTGGAGTACAGTAGAGGTAGAGTACAGTGGAGTACAGTAGAGGTAGAGTACAGTGGAGCACAGTAGAGGTAGAGTACAGTGGAGCAAAGTAGAGGTGGAGTACAGTAGAGTATAGTAGATGTAGAGTACAGTGGATCACAGTAGAGGTAGAGTAAAGTGGAGTACAGTGGAGTACAGTAGAGGTGGAGTACAGTAGAGTACAGTAGAGGTAGAGAACAGTACAGTACAGTAGAGGCAGAGTACAGTGGAGTACAGTAGAGGTAGAGTACAGTAGAGCACAGTAGAGGTAGAATACAGTGGAGTACAGTAGAGGTAGAGTACAGTGGAGTACAGTAGAGGTAGAGAACAGTACAGTACAGTAGAGGTAGAGTACAGTGGAGTACAGTAGAGGTAGAGTACAGTAGAGCACATTAGAGGTAGAGTACAGTGGAGTACAGTAGAGGTAGAGTACAGTAGAGCACAGTAGAGGTAGAATACAGTGGAGTACAGTAGAGGTAGAGTACAGTGGAGTACAGTAGAGGTAGAGAACAGTACAGTACAGTAGAGGTAGAGTACAGTGGAGTACAGTAGAGGTAGAGTACAGTAGAGCACAGTAGAGGTAGAATACAGTGGAGTACAGTAGAGGTAGAGTAGAGTGGAGTACAGTAGAGGTAGAGTACAGTAGAGCACAGTAGAGGTTGAATACAGTGGAGTACAGTAGAGGTAGAGTACAGTGGAGTACAGTAGAGGTAGAGTACAGTAGAGCACAGTAGAGGTAGAGTACAGTGGAGTACAGTAGAGGTAGAGTACAGTGGAGCACAGTAGAGCTAGAATACAGTGGAGTACAGTGGAGTACAGTAGAGGTGGAGTAGAGTAGAGTAGAGTATAGGTATAGTACAGTGGAGTACAGTAGAGATAGAGTAGAGTGGAGTAGAGTAGAGATAGAGTACAGTGGATTAGAGTAGAGATAGAGTACAGTGGAGTATAGTTGAGGTAGAGTACAGTGGAGCACAGTAGAGGTAGAGTACAGTGGAGTATAGTTGAGGTAGACTACAGTGGAGTACAGTAGAGGTAGAGTACAGTGGAGCACAGTAGAGATAGAGTACAGTAGAGCACAGTAGAGGTAGAGTACAGTGGAGCACAGTAGAGGTAGAATACAGTGGAGTACAGTAGAGGTAGAGTACAGTGGAGTACAGTAGAGGTGTAGAACAGTACAGTACAGTAGAGGTAGAGTACAGTGGAGTACAGTAGAGGTAGAGTACAGTAGAGCACAGTAGAGGTAGAGTACAGTGGAGTACAGTAGAGGTAGAGTACAGTAGAGCACAGTAGAGGTAGAATACAGTGGAGTACAGTAGAGGTAGAGTACAGTGGAGTACAGTAGAGGTAGAGTACAGTGGAGTACAGTAGAGGTAGAGTACAGAGGAGCACAGTAGAGGTAGAGTACAGTGGAGCACAGTAGAGCTAGAGTACAGTGGAGTACAGTGGAGCACAGTAGAGGTGGAGTACAGTAGAGTAGAGTATAGGTTGAGTACAGTGGAGTACAGTAGAGATAGAGTAGAGTGGAGTAGAGTAGAGATAGAGTACAGTGGATTAGAGTAGAGATAGAGTACAGTGGAGTATAGTTGAGGTAGAGTACAGTGGAGTACAGTAGAGGTAGAGTACATTGGAGCACAGTAGAGCTAGAGTACAGTGGAGTACAGTGGAGCACAGTAGAGGTGGAGTACAGTAGAGTAGAGTATAGGTTGAGTACAGTGGAGTACAGTAGAGATAGAGTAGAGTGGAGTAGAGTAGAGATAGAGTACAGTGGATTAGAGTAGAGATAGAGTACAGTGGAGTATAGTTGAGGTAGAGTACAGTGGAGTACAGTAGAGGTAGAGTACAGTGGAGTACAGAAGAGATAGAGTACTGTGGAGCACAGTAGAGGTAGAGTACAGTGGAGCACAGTAGAGGTAGAGTACAGTGGAGCACAGTAGAGGTAGAGTACAGTGGAGTACAGTAGAGGTAGAGTACAGTGGAGTACAGTAGAGGTAGAGTACAGTGAAGCACAGTAGAGGTAGAGTACAGTGGAGTACAGTGGAGCACAGTAGAGGTGGAGTACAGTAGAGTACAGTAGAGGTAGAGTACAGTGGAGCACAGTAGAGGTAGAGTACAGTGGAGTACAGTGGAGCACAGTAGAGGTGGAGTACAGTAGAGTACAGTAGAGGTAGAGTACAGTGGAGCACAGTAGAGGTAGAGTACAGTGGAGTACAGTGGAGTACACTAGAGGTGGAGTACAGTAGAGTACAGTAGAGGTAGAGAACACTACAGTACAGTAGAGGTAGAGTACAGTGGAGTACAGTAGAGGTAGAGTACAGTAGAGCACAGTAGAGGTAGAATACAGTGGAGTACAGTAGAGGTAGAGTACAGTGGAGTACAGTAGAGGTAGAGTACAGTGTAGTACAGTAGAGGTAGAGAACAGTACAGTACAGTAGAGGTAGAGTACAGTGGAGTACAGTAGACGTAGAGTACAGTAGAGCACAGTAGAGGTAGAATACAGTGGAGTATTGTAGAGGTAGAGTACAGTGGAGTACAGTAGAGGTAGAGTACAGTGGAGTACAGTAGATGTAGAGTACAGTAGAGTACAGTAGAGGTAGAGTACAGTGGAGCACAGTAGAGGTAGAGTACAGTGGAGTACAGTGGAGTACACTAGAGGTGGAGTACAGTAGAGTACAGTAGAGGTAGAGAACACTACAGTACAGTAGAGGTAGAGTACAGTGGAGTACAGTAGAGGTAGAGTACAGTAGAGCACAGTAGAGGTAGAATACAGTGGAGTACAGTAGAGGTAGAGTACAGTGGAGTACAGTAGAGGTAGAGTACAGTGTAGTACAGTAGAGGTAGAGAACAGTACAGTACAGTAGAGGTAGAGTACAGTGGAGTACAGTAGAGGTAGAGTACAGTAGAGCACAGTAGAGGTAGAATACAATGGAGTATTGTAGAGGTAGAGTACAGTGGAGTACAGTAGAGGTAGAGTACAGTGGAGTACAGTAGATGTAGAGTACAGTGGAGCACAGTAGAGGTAGAGTACAGTGGAATACAGTAGAGGTAGAGTACAGTGGAGTACAGTGGAGCACAGTAGAGGTGGAGTACAGTAGAGTAGAGTAGGGTTGAATACAGTGGAGTACAGTAGAGATAGAGTAGAGTGGAGTAGAGTAGAGATACAGTACAGTGGATTAGAGTATATATAGAGTACAGTGGAGTATAGTTTAGGTAGAGTACAGTGGAGCACAGTAGAGGTAGAGTACAGTGGAGTATAGTTGAGGTAGAGTACAGTGGAGCACTGTAGAGGTGGACTACAGTGGAGTACAGTAGAGGTAGAGTACAGTGGAGCACAGTAGAGATAGAGTACATTAGAGCACGGTAGAGGTAGAGTACAGTGGAGTATAGTAGAGGTGGAGTACAGTAGAGTACAGTAGAGGTAGAGAACAGTACAGTACAGTAGAGGTAGAGTACAGTGGAGTACAGTAGAGGTAGAGTACAGTAGATCACAGTAGAGGTAGAATACAGTGGAGTACAGTAGAGGTAGAGTAGAGTGGAGTACAGTAGAGGTAGAGTACAGTAGAGCACAGTAGAGGTAGAATACAGTGGAGTACAGTAGAGGTAGAGTACAGTGGAGTACAGTAGAGGTAGAGTACAGTAGAGCACAGTAGAGGTAGAGTACAGTGGAGTACAGTAGAGGTAGAGTACAGTGGAGCACAGTAGAGCTAGAATACAGTGGAGTACAGTGGAGCACAGTAGAGGTGGAGTACAGTAGAGTAGAGTATAGGTAGAGTACAGTGGAGTACAGTAGAGGTAGAGTACAATAGAGCACAGTAGAGGTAGAATACAGTGGAGTACAGTAGAGGTAGAGTAGAGTGGAGTACAGTAGAGGTAGAGTACAGTGGAGTACAGTAGAGGTAGAGTACAGTAGAGCACTGTAGAGGTAGAATACAGTGGAGTAGAGTAGAGGTAGAGTACAGTGGAGTACAGTAGAGGTAGAGTACAGTAGAGCACAGTAGAGGTAGAGTACAGTGGAGTACAGTAGAGGTAGAGTACAGTGGAGTACAGAAGAGATAGAGTACAGTGGAGCACAGTAGAGGTAGAGTACAGTGGAGCACAGTAGAGGTAGAGTACAGTTGAGCACAGTAGAGGTAGAGTACAGTGGAGTACAGTAGAGGTAGAGTACAGTGGAGTACAGTAGAGGTAGAGTACAGTGGAGTACAGTGGAGCACATTAGAGGTGGAGTACAGTAGAGTACAGTAGAGGTGGAGTACAGTGGAGTACAGTAGAGGTAGAGTACTGTGGAGTATAGTAGAGGTAGAGTACAGTGGAGCACAGTAGAGGTAGAGTACAGTGGAGTACAGAAGAGATAGAGTACAGTGGAGCACAGTAGAGGTAGAGTACAGTGGAGCACAGTAGAGGTAGAGTACAGTGGAGCACAGTAGAGGTAGAGTACAGTCGAGTATAGTTGAGGTAGAGTACAGTGGAGTACAGTAGAGGTAGAGTACAGTGGAGTACAGTAGAGGTAGAGAACAGTACAGTACAGTAGAGGTAGAGTAGAGTGGAGTACAGTAGAGATAGAGTACAGTAGAGCACAGTAGAGGTAGAATACAGTGGAGTACAGTAGAGGTAGAGTACAGTGGAGTACAGTAGAGGTAGAGTAGAGTGGAGTACAGATGAGATAGAGTACAGTGGAGCACATTAGAGGTAGAGTACAGTGGAGTACAGTAGAGGTAGAGTACAGTGGAGTATAGTAGAGGTAGAGTACAGTGGAGCACAGTAGAGGTAGAGTACAGTGGAATACAGAAGAGATAGAGTACAGTGGAGCACAGTAGAGGTAGAGTACAGTGGAGCACAGTAGAAGTAGAGTACAGTGGAGCACAGTAGAGGTAGAGTACAGTGGAGTACAGTAGAGGTAGAGTACAGTGGAGTATAGTAGAGGTAGAGTACAGTGGAGCACAGTAGAGGTAGAGTACAGTGGAGTACAGTGGAGCACAGTAGAGGTGGAGTACAGTAGAGTATAGTAGATGTAGAGTACAGTGGAGCACAGTAGAGATAGAGTACAGTAGAGCAGAGTAGAGGTAGAGTACAGTGGAGTACAGTAGAGGTAGAGTACAGTGGAGCACTGTAGAGGTGGAGTACAGTGGAGTACAGTAGAGGTAGAGTACAGTGGAGCACAGTAGAGATAGAGTACAGTAGAGCACAGTAGAGGTAGAGTACAGTGGAGCACAGTAGAGGTAGAATACAGTGGAGTACAGTAGAGGTAGAGTACAGTGGAGTACAGTAGAGGTGTAGAACAGTACAGTACAGTAGAGGTAGAGTACAGTGGAGTACAGTAGAGGTAGAGTACAGTAGAGCACAGTAGAGGTAGAGTACAGTGGAGTACAGTAGAGGTAGAGTACAGTAGAGCACAGTAGAGGTAGAATACAGTGGAGTACAGTAGAGGTAGAGTACAGTGGAGTACAGTAGAGGTAGAGTACAGTGGAGTACAGTAGAGGTAGAGTACAGAGGAGCACAGTAGAGGTAGAGTACAGTGGAGCACAGTAGAGCTAGAGTACAGTGGAGTACAGTGGAGCACAGTAGAGGTGGAGTACAGTAGAGTAGAGTATAGGTTGAGTACAGTGGAGTACAGTAGAGATAGAGTAGTGTGGAGTAGAGTAGAGATAGAGTACAGTGGATTAGAGTAGAGATAGAGTACAGTGGAGTATAGTTGAGGTAGAGTACAGTGGAGTACAGTAGAGGTAGAGTACAGTGGAGCACAGTAGAGCTAGAGTACAGTGGAGTACAGTGGAGCACAGTAGAGGTGGAGTACAGTAGAGTAGAGTATAGGTTGAGTACAGTGGAGTACAGTAGAGATAGAGTAGAGTGGAGTAGAGTAGAGATAGAGTACAGTGGATTAGAGTAGAGATAGAGTACAGTGGAGTATAGTTGAGGTAGAGTACAGTGGAGTACAGTAGAGGTAGAGTACAGTGGAGTACAGAAGAGATAGAGTACTGTGGAGCACAGTAGAGATAGAGTACAGTGGAGCACAGTAGAGGTAGAGTACAGTGGAGCACAGTAGAGGTAGAGTACAGTGGAGTACAGTAGAGGTAGAGTACAGTGGAGTACAGTAGAGGTGGAGTACAGTAGAGTACAGTAGAGGTGGAGTACAGTGGAGTACAGTAGAGGTAGAGTACTGTGGAGTATAGTAGAGGTAGAGTACAGTGGAGCACAGTAGAGGTAGAGTACAGTGGAGTACAGAAGAGATAGAGTACAGTGGAGCACAGTAGAGGTAGAGTACAGTGGAGCACAGTAGAGGTAGAGTACAGTGGAGCACAGTAGAGGTAGAGTACAGTGGAGTACAGTAGAGGTAGAGTACAGTGGAGTACAGCAGAGGTAGAGTACAGTGGAGCACAGTAGAGGTAGAGTACAGTGGAGTACAGTGGAGCACAGTAGAGGTGGAGTACAGTAGAGTATAGTAGATGTAGAGTACAGTGGAGCACAGTAGAGGTAGAGTAAAGTGGAGTACAGTAGAGGTAGAGTACAGAGGAGCACAGTAGAGGTAGAGAACAGTACAGTACAGTAGAGGCAGAGTACAGTGGAGTACAGTAGAGGTAGAGTACAGTAGAGCACAGTAGAGGTAGAATACAGTGGAGTACAGTAGAGGTAGAGTACAGTGGAGTACAGTAGAGGTAGAGAACAGTACAGTACAGTAGAGGTAGAGTACAGTGGAGTACAGTAGAGGTAGAGTACAATAGAGCACAGTAGAGGTAGAATACAGTGGAGTACAGTAGAGGTAGAGTACAGTGGAGTACAGTAGAGGTAGAGTACAGTGGAGTACAGTAGAGGTAGAGTACAGAGGAGCACAGTAGAGGTAGAGTACAGTGGAGTACAGTAGAGGTAGAGTACAGTGGAGCACAGTAGAGGTAGAGTACAGTGGAGTACAGAAGAGATAGAGTACAGTGGAGCACAGTAGAGGTAGAGTACAGTGGAGCACAGTAGAGGTAGAGTACAGTGGAGCACAGTAGAGGTAGAGTACAGTGGAGTACAGTAGAGGTAGAGTACAGTGGAGTACAGCAGAGGTAGAGTACAGTGGAGCACAGTAGAGGTAGAGTACAGTGGAGTACAGTGGAGCACAGTAGAGGTGGAGTACAGTAGAGTATAGTAGATGTAGAATACAGTGGAGCACAGTAGAGGTAGAGTAAAGTGGAGTACAGTAGAGGTAGAGTACAGAGGAGCACAGTAGAGGTAGAGAACAGTACAGTACAGTAGAGGCAGAGTACAGTGGAGTACAGTAGAGGTAGAGTACAGTAGAGCACAGTAGAGGTAGAATACAGTGGAGTACAGTAGAGGTAGAGTACAGTGGAGTACAGTAGAGGTAGAGAACAGTACAGTACAGTAGAGGTAGAGTACAGTGGAGTACAGTAGAGGTAGAGTACAATAGAGCACAGTAGAGGTAGAATACAGTGGAGTACAGTAGAGGTAGAGTACAGTGGAGTACAGTAGAGGTAGAGTACAGTGGAGTACAGTAGAGGTAGAGTACAGAGGAGCACAGTAGAGGTAGAGTACAGTGGAGTACAGTAGAGGTAGAGTACAGTGGAGCACAGTAGAGCTAGAGTACAGTGGAGTACAGTGGAGCACAGTAGAGGTGGAGTACAGTAGAGTAGAGTATAGGTTGAGTACAGTGGAGTACAGTAGAGCTAGAGTACAGTGGAGTACAGTGGAGCACAGTAGAGGTGGAGTACAGTAGAGTATAGTAGATGTAGAGTACAGTGGATCACAGTAGAGGTAGAGTAAAGTGGAGTACAGTGGATTACAGTAGAGGTGGAGTACAGTAGAGTACAGTAGAGGTAGAGAACAGTACAGTACAGTAGAGGCAGAGTACAGTGGAGTACAGTAGAGGTAGAGTACAGTAGAGCACAGTAGAGGTAGAATACAGTGGAGTACAGTAGAGGTAGAGTACAGTGGAGTACAGTAGAGGTAGAGAACAGTACAGTACAGTAGAGGTAGAGTACAGTGGAGTACAGTAGAGGTAGAGTACAGTAGAGCACAGTAGAGGTAGAGTACAGTGGAGTACAATAGAGGTAGAGTACAGTAGAGCACAGTAGAGGTAGAATACAGTGGAGTACAGTAGAGGTAGAGTACAGTGGAGTACAGTAGAGGTAGAGTACAGTGGAGTACAGTAGAGGTAGAGTACAGAGGAGCACAGTAGAGGTAGAGTACAGTGGAGCACAGTAGAGCTAGAGTACAGTGGAGTACAGTGGAGCACAGTAGAGGTGGAGTACAGTATAGTAGAGTATAGGTTGAGTACAGTGGAGTACAGTAGAGATAGAGTAGAGTGGAGTAGAGTAGAGATAGAGTACAGTGGATTAGAGTAGAGATAGAGTACAGTGGAGCACAGTAGAGGTAGAGTACAGTGGAGTACAGTAGAGGTAGAGTATGTTGGAGTACAGCAGAGGTAGAGTACAGTGGAGCAGAGTAGAGGTAGAGTACAGTGGAGTACAGTGGAGCACAGTAGAGGTGGAGTACAGTAGAGTACAGTAGAGGTGGAGTAAAGTGGAGTACAGTAGAGGTAGAGTACTGTGGAGTATAGTAGAGGTAGAGTACAGTGGAGCACAGTAGAGGTAGAGTACAGTGGAGTACAGAAGAGATAGAGTACAGTGGAGCACAGTAGAGGTAGAGTACAGTGGAGCACAGTAGAGGTAGAGTACAGTGGAGCACAGTAGAGGTAGAGTACAGTGGAGTACAGTAGAGGTAGAGTACAGTGGAGTACAGCAGAGGTAGAGTACAGTGGAGCACAGTAGAGGTAGAGTACAGTGGAGTACAGTGGAGCACAGTAGAGGTGGAGTACAGTAGAGTATAGTAGATGTAGAGTACAGTGGAGCACAGTAGAGGTAGAGTAAAGTGGAGTACAGTAGAGGTAGAGTACAGAGGAGCACAGTAGAGGTAGAGAACAGTACAGTACAGTAGAGGCAGAGTACAGTGGAGTACAGTAGAGGTAGAGTACAGTAGAGCACAGTAGAGGTAGAATACAGTGGAGTACAGTAGAGGTAGAGTACAGTGGAGTACAGTAGAGGTAGAGAACAGTACAGTACAGTAGAGGTAGAGTACAGTGGAGTACAGTAGAGGTAGAGTACAATAGAGCACAGTAGAGGTAGAATACAGTGGAGTACAGTAGAGGTAGAGTACAGTGGAGTACAGTAGAGGTAGAGTACAGTGGAGTACAGTAGAGGTAGAGTACAGAGGAGCACAGTAGAGGTAGAGTACAGTGGAGTACAGTAGAGGTAGAGTACAGTGGAGCACAGTAGAGCTAGAGTACAGTGGAGTACAGTGGAGCACAGTAGAGGTGGAGTACAGTAGAGTAGAGTATAGGTTGAGTACAGTGGAGTACAGTAGAGATAGAGTAGAGTGGAGTAGAGTAGAGATAGAGTACAGTGGATTAGAGTAGAGATAGAGTACAGTGGAGTATAGTTGAGGTAGAGTACAGTGGAGTACAGTAGAGGTAGAGTACAGTGGAGTACAGTAGAGGTAGAGAACAGTACAGTACAGTAGAGGTAGAGTAGAGTGGAGTACAGTAGAGATAGAGTACAGTAGAGCACAGTAGAGGTAGAATACAGTGGAGTACAGTAGAGGTAGAGTACAGTGGAGTACAGTAGAGGTAGAGTACAGTGGAGTACAGAAGAGATAGAGTACAGTGGAGCACATTAGAGGTAGAGTACAGTGGAGTACAGTAGAGGTAGAGTACAGTGGAGTATAGTAGAGGTAGAGTACAGTGGAGCACAGTAGAGGTAGAGTACAGTGGAATACAGAAGAGATAGAGTACAGTGGAGCACAGTAGAGGTAGAGTACAGTGGAGCACAGTAGAGGTAGAGTACAGTGGAGCACAGTAGAGGTAGAGTACAGTGGAGTACAGTAGAGGTAGAGTACAGTGGAGTATAGTAGAGGTAGAGTACAGTGGAGCACAGTAGAGGTAGAGTACAGTGGAGTACAGTGGAGCACAGTAGAGGTGGAGTACAGTAGAGTATAGTAGATGTAGAGTACAGTGGATCACAGTAGAGGTAGAGTAAAGTGGAGTACAGTGGATTACAGTAGAGGTGGAGTACAGTAGAGTACAGTAGAGGTAGAGAACAGTACAGTACAGTACAGTAGAGGCAGAGTACAGTGGAGTACAGTAGAGGTAGAGTACAGTAGAGCACAGTAGAGGTAGAATACAGTGGAGTACAGTAGAGGTAGAGTACAGTGGAGTACAGTAGAGGTAGAGAACAGTACAGTACAGTAGAGGTAGAGTACAGTGGAGTACAGTAGAGGTAGAGTACAGTAGAGCACAGTAGAGGTAGAGTACAGTGGAGTACAATAGAGGTAGAGTACAGTAGAGCACAGTAGAGGTAGAATACAGTGGAGTACAGTAGAGGTAGAGTACAGTGGAGTACAGTAGAGGTAGAGTACAGTGGAGTACAGTAGAGGTAGAGTACAGAGGAGCACAGTAGAGGTAGAGTACAGTGGAGCACAGTAGAGCTAGAGTACAGTGGAGTACAGTGGAGCACAGTAGAGGTGGAGTACAGTAGAGTAGAGTATAGGTTGAGTACAGTGGAGTACAGTAGAGATAGAGTAGAGTGGAGTAGTGTAGAGATAGAGTACAGTGGATTAGAGTAGAGATAGAGTACAGTGGAGTATAGTTGAGGTAGAGTACAGTGGAGTACAGTAGAGGTAGAGTACAGTGGAGTACAGTAGAGGTAGAGAACAGTACAGTACAGTAGAGGTAGAGTAGAGTGGAGTACAGTAGAGGTAGAGTACAGTAGAGCACAGTAGAGGTAGAATACAGTGGAGTACAGTAGAGGTAGAGTACAGTGGAGTACAGTAGAGGTAGAGTACAGTGGAGTACAGAAGAGATAGAGTACTGTGGAGCACAGTAGAGGTAGAGTACAGTGGAGCACAGTAGAGGTAGAGTACAGTGGAGCACAGTAGAGGTAGAGTACAGTGGAGTACAGTAGAGGTAGAGTACAGTGGAGTACAGTAGAGGTATAGTACAGTGGAGTACAGTAGAGATAGAGTAGAGTGGAGTAGAGTAGAGATAGAGTACAGTGGATTAGAGTAGAGATAGAGTACAGTGGAGTATAGTTGAGGTAGAGTACAGTGGAGCACAGTAGAGGTAGAGTACAGTGGAGTATAGTTGAGGTAGACTACAGTGGAGTACAGTAGAGGTAGAGTACAGTGGAGCACAGTAGAGATAGAGTACAGTAGAGCACAGTAGAGGTAGAGTACAGTGGAGCACAGTAGAGGTAGAATACAGTGGAGTACAGTAGAGGTAGAGTACAGTGGAGTACAGTAGAGGTGTAGAACAGTACAGTACAGTAGAGGTAGAGTACAGTGGAGTACAGTAGAGGTAGAGTACAGTAGAGCACAGTAGAGGTAGAGTACAGTGGAGTACAGTAGAGGTAGAGTACAGTAGAGCACAGTAGAGGTAGAATACAGTGGAGTACAGTAGAGGTAGAGTACAGTGGAGTACAGTAGAGGTAGAGTACAGTGGAGTACAGTAGAGGTAGAGTACAGAGGAGCACAGTAGAGGTAGAGTACAGTGGAGCACAGTAGAGCTAGAGTACAGTGGAGCACAGTGGAGCACAGTAGAGGTGGAGTACAGTAGAGTAGAGTATAGGTTGAGTACAGTGGAGTACAGTAGAGATAGAGTAGAGTGGAGTAGAGTAGAGATAGAGTACAGTGGATTAGAGTAGAGATAGAGTACAGTGGAGTATAGTTGAGGTAGAGTACAGTGGAGTACAGTAGAGGTAGAGTACAGTAGAGGTAGAGAACAGTACAGTACAGTAGAGGTAGAGTAGAGTGGAGTACAGTAGAGGTAGAGTACAGTAGAGCACAGTAGAGGTAGAATACAGTGGAGTACAGTAGAGGTAAAGTACAGTGGAGTACAGTAGAGGTAGAGTACAGTGGAGTACAGAAGAGATAGAGTACTGTGGAGCACAGTAGAGGTAGAGTACAGTGGAGCACAGTAGAGGTAGAGTACAGTGGAGCACAGTAGAGGTAGAGTACAGTGGAGTACAGTAGAGGTAGAGTACAGTGGAGTACAGTAGAGGTAGAGTACAGTGAAGCACAGTAGAGGTAGAGTACAGTGGAGTACAGTGGAGCACAGTAGAGGTGGAGTACAGTAGAGTACAGTAGAGGTAGAGTACAGTGGAGCACAGTAGAGGTAGAGTACAGTGGAGTACAGTGGAGTACACTAGAGGTGGAGTACAGTAGAGTACAGTAGAGGTAGAGAACACTAAAGTACAGTAGAGGTAGAGTACAGTGGAGTACAGTAGAGGTAGAGTACAGTAGAGCACAGTAGAGGTAGAATACAGTGGAGTACAGTAGAGGTAGAGTACAGTGGAGTACAGTAGAGGTAGAGTACAGTGTAGTACAGTAGAGGTAGAGAACAGTACAGTACAGTAGAGGTAGAGTACAGTGGAGTACAGTAGAGGTAGAGTACAGTAGAGCACAGTAGAGGTAGAATACAGTGGAGTATTGTAGAGGTAGAGTACAGTGGAGTACAGTAGAGGTAGAGTACAGTGGAGTACAGTAGATGTAGAGTACAGTGGAGCACAGTAGAGGTAGAGTACAGTGGAATACAGTAGAGGTAGAGTACAGTGGAGTACAGTGGAGCACAGTAGAGGTGGAGTACAGTAGAGTAGAGTATAGGTTGAATACAGTGGAGTACAGTAGAGATAGAGTAGAGAGGAGTAGAGTAGAGATACAGTACAGTGGTTTAGAGTATATATAGAGTACAGTGGAGTATAGTTTAGGTAGAGTACAGTGGAGCACAGTAGAGGTAGAGTACAGTGGAGTATAGTTGAGGTAGAGTACAGTGGAGCACTGTAGAGGTGGACTACAGTGGAGTACAGTAGAGGTAGAGTACAGTGGAGCACAGTAGAGATAGAGTACATTAGAGCACGGTAGAGGTAGAGTACAGTGGAGTATAGTAGAGGTGGAGTACAGTAGAGTACAGTAGAGGTAGAGAACAGTACAGTAGAGTAGAGGTAGAGTACAGTGGAGTACAGTAGAGGTAGAGTACAGTAGATCACAGTAGAGGTAGAATACAGTGGAGTACAGTAGAGGTAGAGTAGAGTGGAGTACAGTAGAGGTAGAGTACAGTAGAGCACAGTAGAGGTAGAATACAGTGGAGTACAGTAGAGGTAGAGTACAGTGGAGTACAGTAGAGGTAGAGTACAGTAGAGCACAGTAGAGGTAGAGTACAGTGGAGTACAGTAGAGGTAGAGTACAGTGGAGCACAGTAGAGCTAGAATACAGTGGAGTACAGTGGAGCACAGTAGAGGTGGAGTACAGTAGAGTAGAGTATAGGTAGAGTACAGTGGAGTACAGTAGAGGTAGAGTACAATAGAGCACAGTAGAGGTAGAATACAGTGGAGTACAGTAGAGGTAGAGTAGAGTGGAGTACAGTAGAGGTAGAATACAGTGGAGTACACTAGAGGTAGAGAACAGTACAGTACAGTAGAGGTAGAGTACAGTGGAGTACAGTATAGGTAGAGTACAGTAGAGCACTGTAGAGGTAGAATACAGTGGAGTAGAGTAGAGGTAGAGTACAGTGGAGTACAGTAGAGGTAGAGTACAGTAGAGCACAGTAGAGGTAGAGTACAGTGGAGTACAGTAGAGGTAGAGTACAGTGGAGTACAGAAGAGATAGAGTACAGTGGAGCACAGTAGAGGTAGAGTACAGTGGAGCACAGTAGAGGTAGAGTACAGTGGAGCACAGTAGAGGTAGAGTACAGTGGAGTACAGTAGAGGTAGAGTACAGTGGAGTACAGTAGAGGTAGAGTACAGTGGAGCACAGTAGAGCTAGAGTACAGTGGAGTACAGTGGAGCACAGTAGAGGTGGAGTACAGTACAGTAGAGTATAGGTTGAGTACAGTGGAGTACAGTAGAGATAGAGTAGAGTGGAGTAGAGTAGAGATAGAGTACAGTGGATTAGAGTAGAGATAGAGTACAGTGGAGTATAGTTGAGGTAGAGTACAGTGGAGTACAGTAGAGGTAGAGTACAGTGGAGTACAGTAGAGGTAGAGAACAGTACAGTACAGTAGAGGTAGAGTAGAGTGGAGTACAGTAGAGATAGAGTACAGTAGAGCACAGTAGAGGTAGAATACAGTGGAGTACAGTAGAGGTAGAGTACAGTGGAGTACAGTAGAGGTAGAGTACAGTGGAGTACAGAAGAGATAGAGTACAGTGGAGCACATTAGAGGTAGAGTACAGTGGAGTACAGTAGAGGTAGAGTACAGTGGAGTATAGTAGAGGTAGAGTACAGTGGAGCACAGTAGAGGTAGAGTACATTGGAATACAGAAGAGATAGAGTACAGTGGAGCACAGTAGAGGTAGAGTACAGTGGAGCACAGTAGAGGTAGAGTACAGTGGAGTACAGTAGAGGTAGAGTACAGTGGAGTATAGTAGAGGTAGAGTACAGTGGAGCACAGTAGAGGTAGAGTACAGTGGAGTACAGTGGAGCACAGTAGAGGTGGAGTACAGTAGAGTATAGTAGATGTAGAGTACAGTGGATCACAGTAGAGGTAGAGTAAAGTGGAGTACAGTGGATTACAGTAGAGGTGGAGTACAGTAGAGTACAGTAGAGGTAGAGAACAGTACAGTACAGTAGAGGCAGAGTACAGTGGAGTACAGTAGAGGTAGAGTACAGTAGAGCACAGTAGAGGTAGAATACAGTGGAGTACAGTAGAGGTAGAGTACAGTGGAGTACAGTAGAGGTAGAGAACAGTACAGTACAGTAGAGGTAGAGTACAGTGGAGTACAGTAGAGGTAGAGTACAGTAGAGCACAGTAGAGGTAGAGTACAGTGGAGTACAATAGAGGTAGAGTACAGTAGAGCACAGTAGAGGTAGAATACAGTGGAGTACAGTAGAGGTAGAGTACAGTGGAGTACAGTAGAGGTAGAGTACAGTGGAGTACAGTAGAGGTAGAGTACAGAGGAGCACAGTAGAGGTAGAGTACAGTGGAGCACAGTAGAGCTAGAGTACAGTGGAGTACAGTGGAGCACAGTAGAGGTGGAGTACAGTAGAGTAGAGTATAGGTTGAGTACAGTGGAGTACAGTAGAGATAGAGTAGAGTGGAGTAGAGTAGAGATAGATTACAGTGGATTAGAGTAGAGATAGAGTACAGTGGAGTATAGTTGAGGTAGAGTACAGTGGAGTACAGTAGAGTTAGAGTACAGTGGAGTACAGTAGAGGTAGAGAACAGTACAGTACAGTAGAGGTAGAGTAGAGTGGAGTACAGTAGAGGTAGAGTACAGTAGAGCACAGTAGAGGTAGAATACAGTGGAGTACAGTAGAGGTAGAGTACAGTGGAGTACAGTAGAGGTAGAGTACAGTGGAGTACAGAAGAGATAGAGTACAGTGGAGCACAGTAGAGGTAGAGTACAGTGGAGTACAGTAGAGGTAGAGTACAGTGGAGTACAGTAGAGGTAGAGTACAGTGGAGCACAGTAGAGGTAGAGTACAGTGGAGTACAGTGGAGCAAAGTAGAGGTGGAGTACAGTAGAGTATAGTAGATGTAGAGTACAGTGGATCACAGTAGAGGTAGAGTAAAGTGGAGTACAGTGGAGTACAGTAGAGGTGGAGTACAGTAGAGTACAGTAGAGGTAGAGAACAGTACAGTACAGTAGAGGCAGAGTACAGTGGAGTACAGTAGAGGTAGAGTACAGTAGAGCACAGTAGAGGTAGAATACAGTGGAGTACAGTAGAGGTAGAGTACAGTGGAGTACAGTAGAGGTAGAGAACAGTACAGTACAGTAGAGGTAGAGTACAGTGGAGTACAGTAGAGGTAGAGTACAGTAGAGCACAGTAGAGGTAGAGTACAGTGGAGTACAGTAGAGGTAGAGTACAGTAGAGCACAGTAGAGGTAGAATACAGTGGAGTACAGTAGAGGTAGAGTACAGTGGAGTACAGTAGAGGTAGAGAACAGTACAGTACAGTAGAGGTAGAGTACAGTGGAGTACAGTAGAGGTAGAGTACAGTAGAGCACAGTAGAGGTAGAATACAGTGGAGTACAGTAGAGGTAGAGTAGAGTGGAGCACAGTAGAGGTAGAGTACAGTAGAGAAGAGTAGAGGTAGAGTACAGTGTAGTACAGTAGAGGTAGAGTACAGTGGAACACTGTAGAGGTGGAGTACAGTGGAGTTCAGTAGAGGTAGAGTACAGTGGAGCACAGTAGAGGTAGAATACAGTGGAGTACAGTAGAGGTAGAGTACAGTGGAGTACAGTAGAGGTAGAGTACAGTGGAGTACAGAAGAGATAGAGTACAGTGGAGCACAGTAGAGGTAGAGTACAGTGGAGAACAGTAGAGGTAGAGTACAGTGGAGCACAGTAGAGGTAGAGTACAGTGGAGCACAGTAGAGGTAGAGTACAGTGGAGCACAGTAGAGGTAGAGTACAGTGGAGTACAGTAGAGGTAGAGTACAGTGGAGTACAGAAGAGATAGAGTACAGTGGAGCACAGTAGATGTAGAGTACAATGGAGCACAGTAGAGGTAGAGTACAGTGGAGCACAGTAGAGGTAGAGTACAGTGGAGTACAGTAGAGGTGGAGTACAGTGGAGTACAGTAGAGGTAGAGTACAGTGGAGCACAGTAGAGGTAGAGTACAGTGGAGTACAGTGGAGCACAGTAGAGGTGGAGTAGAGTAGAGTACAGTAGAGGTAGAGTACAGTGGAGCACAGTAGAGGTAGAGTAGAGTGGAGTACAGTGGAGTACAGTAGAGGTGGAGTACAGTAGAGTACAGTAGAGGTAGAGAACAGTACAGTACAGTAGAGGTAGAGTACAATGGAGTACAGTAGAGGTAGAGTACAGTAGAGCACAGTAGAGGTAGAATACAGTGGAGTAGAGTAGAGGTAGAGTGCAGTGGAGTACAGTAGAGGTAGAGTACAGTGTAGTACAGTAGAGGTAGAGTACAGTGGAGCACAGTAGAGGTCAAGTACAGTGGAGTACAGTAGAGGTAGAGTACAGTGGAGCACAGTAGAGGTAGAGTACAGTGGAGCACAGTAGAGGTAGAGTACAGTGGAGCACAGTAGAGGTAGAGTACAGTGGAGTACAGTAGACGTTGAGTACAGTCGAGTACAGTAGAGGTAGAGTACAGTGGAGCACATTAGAGGTAGAGTAGAGTGGAGTACAGTAGAGGTAGAGTACAGTAGAGCACAGTAGAGGTAGAATACAGTGGAGTACAGTAGAGGTAGAGTACAGTGGAGTACAGTAGAGGTAGAGTACAGTGGAGTAAAGAAGAGATAGAGTACAGTGGAGCACAGTAGAGGTAGAGTACAGTGGAGCACAGTAGAGGTAGAGTACAGTGGAGCACAGTAGAGGTAGAGTACAGTGGAGTACAGTAGAGGTAGAGTAAAGTGGAGTACAGTAGAGGTAGAGTACAGTGGAGCACAGTAGAGGTAGAGTACAGTGGAGTACAGTGGAGCACAGTAGAGGTGGAGTATAGTAGAGTACAGTAGAGGTAGAGTACAGTGGAGCACAGTAGAGGTAGAGTACAGTGGAGTACAGTGGAGTACACTAGAGGTGGAGTACAGTAGAGTACAGTAGAGGTAGAGAACAGTACAGTACAATAGAGGTAGAGTACAGTGGAGTACAGTAGAGGTAGAGTACAGTAGAGCACAGTATAGGTAGAATACAGTGGAGTACAGTAGAGGTAGAGTACAGTGGAGTACAGTAGAGGTAGAGTACAGTGGAGTACAGTAGAGGTAGAGTACAGTGGAGTACAGTAGAGGTAGAGTACAGTGGAGTACAGTAGAGGTAGAGTACAGTGGAGTACAGTGGAGCACAGTAGAGGTGGAGTACAGTGGAGTAGAGTATAGGTTGAGTACAGTGGAGTACAGTAGAGATAGAGTAGAGTGGAGTAGAGTAGAGATAGAGTACAGTGGATTAGAGTAGATATAGAGTACAGTGGAGTATAGTTGAGGTAGAGTACAGTGGAGTACAGTAGAGGTAGAGTACAGTGGAGTACAGTAGAGGTAGAGAACAGTACAGTACAGTAGAGGTAGAGTAGAGTGGAGTACAGTAGAGGTAGAGTACAGTAGAGCACAGTAGAGGTAGAATACAGTCGAGTACAGTAGAGGTAGAGTACAGTGGAGTACAGTAGAGGTAGAGTAAAGTGGAGTACAGAAGAAATAGAGTACAGTGGAGCACAGTAGAGGTAGAGTACAGTGGAGCACAGTAGAGGTAGAGAACAGTACAGTACAGTAGAGGTAGAGTAGAGTGGAGTACAGTAGAGGTAGAGTACAGTAGAGCACAGTAGAGGTAGAATACAGTGGAGTACAGTAGAGGTAGAGTACAGTGGAGTACAGTAGAGGTAGAGTACAGTGGAGTACAAAAGAGATAGAGTACAGTGGAGCACAGTAGAGGTAGAGTACAGTGGAGCACAGTAGAGGTAGAGTACAGTGGAGTACAGTAGAGGTAGAGTACAGTGGAGTACAGTAGAGGTAGAGTACAGTGGAGCACAGTAGAGGTAGAGTACAGTGGAGTACAGAGGAGCACAGTAGAGGTGGAGTACAGTAGAGTAAAGTAGATGTAGAGTACAGTGGAGCACAGTAGAGGTAGAGTAAAGTGGAGTACAGTGGAGTACAGTAGAGGTGGAGTACAGTAGAGTACAGTAGAGGTAGAGAACAGTACAGTAGAGGCAGAGTACACTGGAGTACAGTAGAGGTAGAGTACAGTAGAGCACAGTAGAGGTAGAATACAGTGGAGTACAGTAGAGGTAGAGTACAGTGGAGTACAGTAGAGGTAGAGTACAGTGGAGTACAGAAGAGATAGAGTACAGTGGAGCACAGTAGAGGTAGAGTACAGTGGAGTACAGTAGAGTACAGTAGAGGTAGAGTACAGTGGAGTATAGTAGAGGTAGAGTACAGTGGAGCACTGTAGAGGTGGAGTACAGTGGAGTACAGTAGAGGTAGAGTACAGTGGAGTAAAGTAGAGACAGAGTACAGTAGAGCAGAGTAGAGGTAGAGTGCAGTGGAGTACAGTAGAGATAGAGCACAGTGGAGCACTGTAGAGGTAGAGTACAGTGGAGTACAGTAGAGATAGAGTACAGTAGAGCAGAGTAGAGGTAGAGTACAGTGGAGTACAGAAGAGGTAGAGTACAGTGGAGCACTGTAGAGGTGGAGTACAGTTGAGTACAGTAGAGGTAGAGTACAGTGGAGCACAGTAGAGATAGAGTACAGTAGAGCACAGTAGAGGTAGAGTACAGTGGAGCACAGTAGAGCTAGAGTACAGTGGAGTACAGTGGAGCACAGTAGAGGTGGAGTACAGTAGAGTAGAGTAGAGGTAGAGTACATTGGAGTACAGTAGAGATAGAGTAGAGTGGAGTAGAGTAGAGATAGAGTACAGTGGATTAGAGTAGAGATAGAGTACAGTGGAGTATAGTTGAGGTAGACTACAGTGGAGTACAGTAGAGGTAGAGTACAGTGGAGCACAGTAGAGATAGAGTACAGTAGAGAAGAGTAGAGGTAGAGTACAGTGTAGTACAGTAGAGGTAGAGTACAGTGGAACACTGTAGAGGTGGAGTACAGTGGAGTTCAGTAGAGGTAGAGTACAGTGGAGCACAGTAGAGGTAGAATACAGTGGAGTACAGTAGAGGTAGAGTACAGTGGAGTACAGTAGAGGTAGAGTACAGTGGAGTACAGAAGAGATAGAGTACAGTGGAGCACAGTAGAGGTAGAGTACAGTGGAGAACAGTAGAGGTAGAGTACAGTGGAGCACAGTAGAGGTAGAGTACAGTGGAGCACAGTAGAGGTAGAGTACAGTGGAGCACAGTAGAGGTAGAGTACAGTGGAGTACAGTAGAGGTAGAGTACAGTGGAGCACAGTAGAGGTAGAGTACAGTGGAGTACAGTAGAGGTAGAGTACAGTAGAGCACAGTAGAGGTAGAATACAGTGGAGTACAGTAGAGGTAGAGTACAGTGGAGTACAGTAGAGGTAGAGTACAGTGGAGTACAGAAGAGATAGAGTACAGTGGAGCACAGTAGAGGTAGAGTACAATGGAGCACAGTAGAGGTAGAGTACAGTGGAGCACAGTAGAGGTAGAGTACAGTGGAGTACAGTAGAGGTGGAGTACAGTGGAGTACAGTAGAGGTAGAGTACAGTGGAGCACAGTAGAGGTAGAGTACAGTGGAGTACAGTGGAGCACAGTAGAGGTGGAGTAGAGTAGAGTACAGTAGAGGTAGAGTACAGTGGAGCACAGTAGAGGTAGAGTAGAGTGGAGTACAGTGGAGTACAGTAGAGGTGGAGTACAGTAGAGTACAGTAGAGGTAGAGAACAGTACAGTACAGTAGAGGTAGAGTACAATGGAGTACAGTAGAGGTAGAGTACAGTAGAGCACAGTAGAGGTAGAATACAGTGGAGTAGAGTAGAGGTAGAGTGCAGTGGAGTACAGTAGAGGTAGAGTACAGTGTAGTACAGTAGAGGTAGAGTACAGTGGAGCACAGTAGAGGTCAAGTACAGTGGAGTACAGTAGAGGTAGAGTACAGTGGAGCACAGTAGAGGTAGAGTACAGTGGAGCACAGTAGAGGTAGAGTACAGTGGAGCACAGTAGAGGTAGAGTACAGTGGAGTACAGTAGACGTTGAGTACAGTCGAGTACAGTAGAGGTAGAGTACAGTGGAGCACATTAGAGGTAGAGTAGAGTGGAGTACAGTAGAGGTAGAGTACAGTAGAGCACAGTAGAGGTAGAATACAGTGGAGTACAGTAGAGGTAGAGTACAGTGGAGTACAGTAGAGGTAGAGTACAGTGGAGTAAAGAAGAGATAGAGTACAGTGGAGCACAGTAGAGGTAGAGTACAGTGGAGCACAGTAGAGGTAGAGTACAGTGGAGCACAGTAGAGGTAGAGTACAGTGGAGTACAGTAGAGGTAGAGTAAAGTGGAGTACAGTAGAGGTAGAGTACAGTGGAGCACAGTAGAGGTAGAGTACAGTGGAGTACAGTGGAGCACAGTAGAGGTGGAGTATAGTAGAGTACAGTAGAGGTAGAGTACAGTGGAGCACAGTAGAGGTAGAGTACAGTGGAGTACAGTGGAGTACACTAGAGGTGGAGTACAGTAGAGTACAGTAGAGGTAGAGAACAGTACAGTACAATAGAGGTAGAGTACAGTGGAGTACAGTAGAGGTAGAGTACAGTAGAGCACAGTAGAGGTAGAATACAGTGGAGTTCAGTAGAGGTAGAGTACAGTGGAGTACAGTAGAGGTAGAGTACAGTGTAGTACAGTAGAGGTAGAGAACAGTACAGTACATTAGAGGTAGAGTACAGTGGAGTACAGTAGAGGTAGAGTACAGTAGAGCACAGTATAGGTAGAATACAGTGGAGTACAGTAGAGGTAGAGTACAGTGGAGTACAGTAGAGGTAGAGTACAGTGGAGTACAGTAGAGGTAGAGTACAGTGGAGTACAGTAGAGGTAGAGTACAGTGGAGTACAGTAGAGGTAGAGTACAGTGGAGTACAGTGGAGCACAGTAGAGGTGGAGTACAGTGGAGTAGAGTATAGGTTGAGTACAGTGGAGTACAGTAGAGATAGAGTAGAGTGGAGTAGAGTAGAGATAGAGTACAGTGGATTAGAGTAGATATAGAGTACAGTGGAGTATAGTTGAGGTAGAGTACAGTGGAGTACAGTAGAGGTAGAGTACAGTGGAGTACAGTAGAGGTAGAGAACAGTACAGTACAGTAGAGGTAGAGTAGAGTGGAGTACAGTAGAGGTAGAGTACAGTAGAGCACAGTAGAGGTAGAATACAGTCGAGTACAGTAGAGGTAGAGTACAGTGGAGTACAGTAGAGGTAGAGTAAAGTGGAGTACAGAAGAAATAGAGTACAGTGGAGCACAGTAGAGGTAGAGTACAGTGGAGCACAGTAGAGGTAGAGAACAGTACAGTACAGTAGAGGTAGAGTAGAGTGGAGTACAGTAGAGGTAGAGTACAGTAGAGCACAGTAGAGGTAGAATACAGTGGAGTACAGTAGAGGTAGAGTACAGTGGAGTACAGTAGAGGTAGAGTACAGTGGAGTACAAAAGAGATAGAGTACAGTGGAGCACAGTAGAGGTAGAGTACAGTGGAGCACAGTAGAGGTAGAGTACAGTGGAGTACAGTAGAGGTAGAGTACAGTGGAGTACAGTAGAGGTAGAGTACAGTGGAGCACAGTAGAGGTAGAGTACAGTGGAGTACAGAGGAGCACAGTAGAGGTGGAGTACAGTAGAGTAAAGTAGATGTAGAGTACAGTGGAGCACAGTAGAGGTAGAGTAAAGTGGAGTACAGTGGAGTACAGTAGAGGTGGAGTACAGTAGAGTACAGTAGAGGTAGAGAACAGTACAGTAGAGGCAGAGTACACTGGAGTACAGTAGAGGTAGAGTACAGTAGAGCACAGTAGAGGTAGAATACAGTGGAGTACAGTAGAGGTAGAGTACAGTGGAGTACAGTAGAGGTAGAGTACAGTGGAGTACAGAAGAGATAGAGTACAGTGGAGCACAGTAGAGGTAGAGTACAGTGGAGTACAGTAGAGTACAGTAGAGGTAGAGTACAGTGGAGTATAGTAGAGGTAGAGTACAGTGGAGCACTGTAGAGGTGGAGTACAGTGGAGTACAGTAGAGGTAGAGTACAGTGGAGTAAAGTAGAGACAGAGTACAGTAGAGCAGAGTAGAGGTAGAGTGCAGTGGAGTACAGTAGAGATAGAGCACAGTGGAGCACTGTAGAGGTAGAGTACAGTGGAGTACAGTAGAGATAGAGTACAGTAGAGCAGAGTAGAGGTAGAGTACAGTGGAGTACAGAAGAGGTAGAGTACAGTGGAGCACTGTAGAGGTGGAGTACAGTTGAGTACAGTAGAGGTAGAGTACAGTGGAGCACAGTAGAGATAGAGTACAGTAGAGCACAGTAGAGGTAGAGTACAGTGGAGCACAGTAGAGCTAGAGTACAGTGGAGTACAGTGGAGCACAGTAGAGGTGGAGTACAGTAGAGTAGAGTAGAGGTAGAGTACATTGGAGTACAGTAGAGATAGAGTAGAGTGGAGTAGAGTAGAGATAGAGTACAGTGGATTAGAGTAGAGATAGAGTACAGTGGAGTATAGTTGAGGTAGACTACAGTGGAGTACAGTAGAGGTAGAGTACAGTGGAGCACAGTAGAGATAGAGTACAGTAGAGAAGAGTAGAGGTAGAGTACAGTGTAGTACAGTAGAGGTAGAGTACAGTGGAACACTGTAGAGGTGGAGTACAGTGGAGTTCAGTAGAGGTAGAGTACAGTGGAGCACAGTAGAGGTAGAATACAGTGGAGTACAGTAGAGGTAGAGTACAGTGGAGTACAGTAGAGGTAGAGTACAGTGGAGTACAGAAGAGATAGAGTACAGTGGAGCACAGTAGAGGTAGAGTACAGTGGAGAACAGTAGAGGTAGAGTACAGTGGAGCACAGTAGAGGTAGAGTACAGTGGAGCACAGTAGAGGTAGAGTACAGTGGAGCACAGTAGAGGTAGAGTACAGTGGAGTACAGTAGAGGTAGAGTACAGTGGAGCACAGTAGAGGTAGAGTACAGTGGAGTACAGTAGAGGTAGAGTACAGTAGAGCACAGTAGAGGTAGAATACAGTGGAGTACAGTAGAGGTAGAGTACAGTGGAGTACAGTAGAGGTAGAGTACAGTGGAGTACAGAAGAGATAGAGTACAGTGGAGCACAGTAGAGGTAGAGTACAATGGAGCACAGTAGAGGTAGAGTACAGTGGAGCACAGTAGAGGTAGAGTACAGTGGAGTACAGTAGAGGTGGAGTACAGTGGAGTACAGTAGAGGTAGAGTACAGTGGAGCACAGTAGAGGTAGAGTACAGTGGAGTACAGTGGAGCACAGTAGAGGTGGAGTAGAGTAGAGTACAGTAGAGGTAGAGTACAGTGGAGCACAGTAGAGGTAGAGTAGAGTGGAGTACAGTGGAGTACAGTAGAGGTGGAGTACAGTAGAGTACAGTAGAGGTAGAGAACAGTACAGTACAGTAGAGGTAGAGTACAATGGAGTACAGTAGAGGTAGAGTACAGTAGAGCACAGTAGAGGTAGAATACAGTGGAGTACAGTAGAGGTAGAGTGCAGTGGAGTACAGTAGAGGTAGAGTACAGTGTAGTACAGTAGAGGTAGAGTACAGTGGAGCACAGTAGAGGTCAAGTACAGTGGAGTACAGTAGAGGTAGAGTACAGTGGAGCACAGTAGAGGTAGAGTACAGTGGAGCACAGTAGAGGTAGAGTACAGTGGAGCACAGTAGAGGTAGAGTACAGTGGAGTACAGTAGACGTTGAGTACAGTCGAGTACAGTAGAGGTAGAGTACAGTGGAGCACATTAGAGGTAGAGTAGAGTGGAGTACAGTAGAGGTAGAGTACAGTAGAGCACAGTAGAGGTAGAATACAGTGGAGTACAGTAGAGGTAGAGTACAGTGGAGTACAGTAGAGGTAGAGTACAGTGGAGTAAAGAAGAGATAGAGTACAGTGGAGCACAGTAGAGGTAGAGTACAGTGGAGCACAGTAGAGGTAGAGTACAGTGGAGCACAGTAGAGGTAGAGTACAGTGGAGTACAGTAGAGGTAGAGTAAAGTGGAGTACAGTAGAGGTAGAGTACAGTGGAGCACAGTAGAGGTAGAGTACAGTGTAGTACAGTGGAGCACAGTAGAGGTGGAGTATAGTAGAGTACAGTAGAGGTAGAGTACAGTGGAGCACAGTAGAGGTAGAGTACAGTGGAGTACAGTGGAGTACACTAGAGGTGGAGTACAGTAGAGTACAGTAGAGGTAGAGAACAGTACAGTACAATAGAGGTAGAGTACAGTGGAGTACAGTAGAGGTAGAGTACAGTAGAGCACAGTAGAGGTAGAATACAGTGGAGTTCAGTAGAGGTAGAGTACAGTGGAGTACAGTAGAGGTAGAGTACAGTGTAGTACAGTAGAGGTAGAGAACAGTACAGTACATTAGAGGTAGAGTACAGTGGAGTACAGTAGAGGTAGAGTACAGTAGAGCACAGTATAGGTAGAATACAGTGGAGTACAGTAGAGGTAGAGTACAGTGGATTACAGTAGAGGTAGAGTACAGTGGAGTACAGTAGAGGTAGAGTACAGTGGAGCACAGTAGAGGTAGAGTACAGTGGAGTACAGTAGAGGTAGAGTACAGTGGAGTACAGTGGAGCACAGTAGAGGTGGAGTACAGTGGAGTAGAGTATAGGTTGAGTACAGTGGAGTACAGTAGAGATAGAGTAGAGTGGAGTAGAGTAGAGATAGAGTACAGTGGATTAGAGTAGATATAGAGTACAGTGGAGTATAGTTGAGGTAGAGTACAGTGGAGTACAGTAGAGGTAGAGTACAGTGGAGTACAGTAGAGGTAGAGAACAGTACAGTACAGTAGAGGTAGAGTAGAGTGGAGTACAGTAGAGGTAGAGTACAGTAGAGCACAGTAGAGGTAGAATACAGTCGAGTACAGTAGAGGTAGAGTACAGTGGAGTACAGTAGAGGTAGAGTACAGTGGAGTACAGAAGAAATAGAGTACAGTGGAGCACAGTAGAGGTAGAGTACAGTGGAGCACAGTAGAGGTAGAGAACAGTACAGTACAGTAGAGGTAGAGTAGAGTGGAGTACAGTAGAGGTAGAGTACAGTAGAGCACAGTAGAGGTAGAATACAGTGGAGTACAGTAGAGGTAGAGTACAGTGGAGTACAGTAGAGGTAGAGTACAGTGGAGTACAAAAGAGATAGAGTACAGTGGAGCACAGTAGAGGTAGAGTACAGTGGAGCACAGTAGAGGTAGAGTACAGTGGAGTACAGTAGAGGTAGAGTACAGTGGAGTACAGTAGAGGTAGAGTACAGTGGAGCACAGTAGAGGTAGAGTACAGTGGAGTACAGAGGAGCACAGTAGAGGTGGAGTACAGTAGAGTAAAGTAGATGTAGAGTACAGTGGAGCACAGTAGAGGTAGAGTAAAGTGGAGTACAGTGGAGTACAGTAGAGGTGGAGTACAGTAGAGTACAGTAGAGGTAGAGAACAGTACAGTAGAGGCAGAGTACAGTGGAGTACAGTAGAGGTAGAGTACAGTAGAGCACAGTAGAGGTAGAATACAGTGGAGTACAGTAGAGGTAGAGTACAGTGGAGTACAGTAGAGGTAGAGTACAGTGGAGTACAGAAGAGATAGAGTACAGTGGAGCACAGTAGAGGTAGAGTACAGTGGAGCACAGTAGAGGTAGAGTACAGTCGAGTACAGTAGAGGTAGAGTACAGTGGAGTACAGTAGAGGTAGAGTACAGTGGAGCACAGTAGAGGTAGAGTACAGTGGAGTACAGTGGAGCACAGTAGAGGTGGAGTACAGTAGAGTACAGTAGAGGTAGAGTACAGTGGAGCACAGTAGAGGTAGAGTACAGTGGAGTACTGTAGAGGTGGAGTACAGTAGAGTACAGTAGAGGTAGAGAACAGTACAGTACAGTAGAGGTAGAGTACAGTGGAGTACAGTAGAGGTAGAGTACTGTAGAGCAGAGTAGAGGTAGAATACAGTGGAGTACAGTAGAGGTGGAGTACAGTGGAGTACAGTAGAGGTAGAGTACAGTGGAGTACAGTAGAGGTAGAGTACAGTGGAGCAGAGTAGAGGTAGAGTACAGTGGAGTACAATAGAGGTAGAGTACAGTGGAGCAGAGTAGAGGTAGAGTACAGTGGAGTACAGTAGAGGTAGAGCACAGTAGAGCAGAGTAGATGTAGAGTACAGTGGAGTACAGTAGAGGTAGAGCACAGTGGAGCACAGTAGAGGTAGAGTACAGTAGAGCACAGTAGAGGTAGAATACAGTGGAGTACAGTAGAGGTGGAGTACAGTGGAGCACAGCAGAGGTAGAGTACAGTGAAGTATAGTAGAGGTAGAGTACATTAGAGCACAGTAGAGATAGAGTACAGTAGAGCACAGTAGAGGTAGAGTACAGTGGAGCACAGTCGAGTAAGAGTACAGTGTAGTACAGTAGAGATAGAGTACAGTGGAGTACAGTAGAGATAGAGTACAGTCGAACACAGTAGAGGTAGAGTACAGTGGAGTACAATAGAAATAGAGTACAGTGGAGTACAGTAGAGGTAGATTAGAGTGGAGTAAAGTAGAGGTAGAGTACAGTGGAGTACAGTAGAGGTAGAGTAAAGTGGAGTAGAGTAGAGATAGAGTACAGTGGAGCACAGCAGAGGTAGAGTACAGTGGATCACAGTAGAGATAGAGTACAGTGGAGTACAGTGGAGCACAGTAGACGTTAGTGCAATGGAGCACAGTAGAGATAGATTACAGTGGAGTAGAGTAGAGATAGAGTACAGTGGAGTACAGTAGAGGTAGAGTACAGTGGAGCAGAGTAGAGGTAGAGTACAGTGGAGTACAGTAGAGGTAGAGCACAGTAGAGCAGAGTAGAGGTAGAGTACAGTGGAGTACAGTAGAGGTAGAGCACAGTGGAGCAATGTAGAGGTAGAGTACAGTGGAGTACAGTAGAGATAGAGTACAGTGGAGCACAGTAGAGGTAGAGTACAGTGGAGCACAGTAGAGGTAGAGTACAGTGGAGCACAGTAGAGTTAGAGTACAGTGGAGTAGAGTAGAGGTAGTTGACAGTGGAGTACAGTAGAGGTAGAGTACAGTGGAGCAGAGTAGAGGTAGAGTACAGTGGAGTACAGTGGAGCACAGTAGAGGTGGAGTACAGTAGAGTACAGTAGAGGTAGAGTACAGTGGAGCACAGTAGAGATAGAGTACAGTAGAGCACAGTAGAGGTAGAGTACAGTGGAGCACAGTAGAGCTAGAGTACAGTGGAGTACAGTGGAGCACAGTAGAGGTAGAGTACAGTGGAGCACAGTAGAGGTGGAGTACAGTTGAGTACAGTAGAGGTAGAGTACAGTGGAGTACAGTAGAGGTAGAGTACAGTGGAGCACAGTAGAGGTAGAGTACAGTGGAGTATAGTTGAGGTAGACTACAGTGGATTACAGTAGAGGTAGAGTACAGTGGAGTACAGTAGAGGTAGAGTACAGTGGAGCACAGTAGAGATAGAGTACAGTAGAGCAGAGTAGAGGTAGAGTACAGTGGAGTACAGTAGAGGTAGAGCACAGTGGAGCACTGTAGAGGTAGAGTACAGTGGAGTACAGTAGAGATAGAGTACAGTGGAGCACAGTAGAGATAGAGTGCAGTGGAGCACAGTAGAGGTAGAGTACAGCTGAGCACAGTAGAGGTAGAGTAGAGTGGAGCACAGTAGAGGTAGAGTACAGTGGACTACAGTAGAGGTAGTGTACAGTGGAGCACAGTAGAGGTAGAGTACAGTGGAGCACAGTAGAGGTAGAGTACAGTGGAGTATAATAGAGGTAGAGTACAGTAGAGCACAGTAGAGATAGAGTACAGTAGAGCAGAGTAGAGGTAGAGTACAGTGGCGTACAGTAGAGGTAGAGTACAGTGGACTACAGTAGAGGTAGTGTACAGTGGAGCACAGTAGAGGTAGAGTACAGTGGAGCACAGTAGAGGTAGAGTACAGTGGAGTATAATAGAGGTAGAGTGCAGTGGAGCACAGTAGAGGTAGAGTACAGCTGAGCACAGTAGAGGTAGAGTAGAGTGGAGCACAGTAGAGGTAGAGTACAGTGGACTACAGTAGAGGTAGAGTAGAGTGGAGCACAGTAGAGGTAGAGTACAGTGGACTACAGTAGAGGTAGTGTACAGTGGAGCACAGTAGAGGTAGAGTACAGTGGAGTACAGGATAGGTAGAGTACAGTGGAGTATAATAGAGGTAGAGTACAGTAGAGCACAGCAGAGATAGAGTACAGTGGAGCACAGTAGAGGTAGAGTACAGTGGAGTATAGTTGAGGTAGACTACAGTGGATTACAGTAGAGGTAGAGTACAGTGGAGTACAGTAGAGGTAGAGTACAATGGAGCACAGTAGAGATAGAGTACAGTAGAGCAGAGTAGAGGTAGAGTACAGTGGAGTACAGTAGAGGTAGAGCACAGTGGAGCACTGTAGAGGTAGAGTACAGTGGAGTACAGTAGAGATAGAGTACAGTGGAGCACAGTAGAGATAGAGTGCAGTGGAGCACAGTAGAGGTAGAGTACAGCTGAGCACAGTAGAGGTAGAGTAGAGTGGAGCACAGTAGAGGTAGAGTACAGTGGACTACAGTAGAGGTAGTGTACAGTGGAGCACAGTAGAGGTAGAGTACAGTGGAGCACAGTAGAGGTAGAGTACAGTGGAGTAAAATAGAGGTAGAGTACAGTAGAGCACAGTAGAGATAGAGTACTGTAGAGCAGAGTAGAGGTAGAGTACAGTGGCGTACAGTAGAGGTAGAGTACAGTGGACTACAGTAGAGGTAGTGTACAGTGGAGCACAGTAGAGGTAGAGTACAGTGGAGCACAGTAGAGGTAGAGTACAGTGGAGTATAAAAGAGGTAGAGTGCAGTGGAGCACAGTAGAGGTAGAGTACAGCTGAGCACAGTAGAGGTAGAGTAGAGTGGAGCACAGTAGAGGTAGAGTACAGTGGACTACAGTAGAGGTAGTGTACAGTGGAGCACAGTAGAGGTAGAGTACAGTGGAGTACAGGATAGGTAGAGTACAGTGGAGTATAATAGAGGTAGAGTACAGTAGAGCACAGTAGAGATAGAGTACAGTAGAGCAGAGTAGAGGTAGAGTACAGTGGAGTACAGAAGAGGTAGAGTACAGTGGAGCACTGTAGAGGTGGAGTACAGTTGAGTACAGTAGAGGTAGAGTACAGTGGAGCACAGTAGAGATAGAGTACAGTAGAGCACAGTAGAGGTAGAGTACAGTGGAGCACAGTAGAGCTAGAGTACAGTGGAGTACAGTGGAGCACAGTAGAGGTGGAGTACAGTAGAGTAGAGTAGAGGTAGAGTACATTGGAGTACAGTAGAGATAGAGTAGAGTGGAGTAGAGTAGAGATAGAGTACAGTGGATTAGAGTAGAGATAGAGTACAGTGGAGTATAGTTGAGGTAGACTACAGTGGAGTACAGTAGAGGTAGAGTACAGTGGAGCACAGTAGAGATAGAGTACAGTAGAGAAGAGTAGAGGTAGAGTACAGTGTAGTACAGTAGAGGTAGAGTACAGTGGAACACTGTAGAGGTGGAGTACAGTGGAGTACAGTAGAGGTAGAGTACAGTGGAGCACAGTAGAGGTAGAGTACAGTGGAGTACAGTAGAGGTAGAGTAGAGTGGAGCACATTAGAGGTGGAGTAGAGTAGAGTACAGTAGAGGTAGAGTACAGTGGAGCACTGTAGAGGTGGAGTACAGTGGAGTACAGTAGAGGTAGAGTACAGTGGAGCACAGTAGAGATAGAGTACAGTAGAGCAGAGTAGAGGTAGAGTACAGTGGAGTATAGTAGAGGTAGAGTACAGTGGAGCACTGTAGAGGTGGAGTACAGTGGAGTACAGTAGAGGTAGAGTACAGTGGAGTAAAGTAGAGACAGAGTACAGTAGAGCAGAGTAGAGGTAGAGTGCAGTGGAGTACAGTAGAGATAGAGCACAGTGGAGCACTGTAGAGGTAGAGTACAGTGGAGTACAGTAGAGATAGAGTACAGTAGAGCAGAGTAGAGGTAGAGTACAGTGGAGTACAGAAGAGGTAGAGTACAGTGGAGCACTGTAGAGGTGGAGTACAGTTGAGTACAGTAGAGGTAGAGTACAGTGGAGCACAGTAGAGATAGAGTACAGTAGAGCACAGTAGAGGTAGAGTACAGTGGAGCACAGTAGAGCTAGAGTACAGTGGAGTACAGTGGAGCACAGTAGAGGTGGAGTACAGTAGAGTAGAGTAGAGGTAGAGTACATTGGAGTACAGTAGAGATAGAGTAGAGTGGAGTAGAGTAGAGATAGAGTACAGTGGATTAGAGTAGAGATAGAGTACAGTGGAGTATAGTTGAGGTAGACTACAGTGGAGTACAGTAGAGGTAGAGTACAGTGGAGCACAGTAGAGATAGAGTACAGTAGAGAAGAGTAGAGGTAGAGTACAGTGTAGTACAGTAGAGGTAGAGTACAGTGGAACACTGTAGAGGTGGAGTACAGTGGAGTTCAGTAGAGGTAGAGTACAGTGGAGCACAGTAGAGGTAGAATACAGTGGAGTACAGTAGAGGTAGAGTACAGTGGAGTACAGTAGAGGTAGAGTACAGTGGAGTACAGAAGAGATAGAGTACAGTGGAGCACAGTAGAGGTAGAGTACAGTGGAGAACAGTAGAGGTAGAGTACAGTGGAGCACAGTAGAGGTAGAGTACAGTGGAGCACAGTAGAGGTAGAGTACAGTGGAGCACAGTAGAGGTAGAGTACAGTGGAGTACAGTAGAGGTAGAGTACAGTGGAGCACAGTAGAGGTAGAGTACAGTGGAGTACAGTAGAGGTAGAGTACAGTAGAGCACAGTAGAGGTAGAATACAGTGGAGTACAGTAGAGGTAGAGTACAGTGGAGTACAGTAGAGGTAGAGTACAGTGGAGTACAGAAGAGATAGAGTACAGTGGAGCACAGTAGAGGTAGAGTACAATGGAGCACAGTAGAGGTAGAGTACAGTGGAGCACAGTAGAGGTAGAGTACAGTGGAGTACAGTAGAGGTGGAGTACAGTGGAGTACAGTAGAGGTAGAGTACAGTGGAGCACAGTAGAGGTAGAGTACAGTGGAGTACAGTGGAGCACAGTAGAGGTGGAGTAGAGTAGAGTACAGTAGAGGTAGAGTACAGTGGAGCACAGTAGAGGTAGAGTAGAGTGGAGTACAGTGGAGTACAGTAGAGGTGGAGTACAGTAGAGTACAGTAGAGGTAGAGAACAGTACAGTACAGTAGAGGTAGAGTACAATGGAGTACAGTAGAGGTAGAGTACAGTAGAGCACAGTAGAGGTAGAATACAGTGGAGTAGAGTAGAGGTAGAGTGCAGTGGAGTACAGTAGAGGTAGAGTACAGTGTAGTACAGTAGAGGTAGAGTACAGTGGAGCACAGTAGAGGTCAAGTACAGTGGAGTACAGTAGAGGTAGAGTACAGTGGAGCACAGTAGAGGTAGAGTACAGTGGAGCACAGTAGAGGTAGAGTACAGTGGAGCACAGTAGAGGTAGAGTACAGTGGAGTACAGTAGACGTTGAGTACAGTCGAGTACAGTAGAGGTAGAGTACAGTGGAGCACATTAGAGGTAGAGTAGAGTGGAGTACAGTAGAGGTAGAGTACAGTAGAGCACAGTAGAGGTAGAATACAGTGGAGTACAGTAGAGGTAGAGTACAGTGGAGTACAGTAGAGGTAGAGTACAGTGGAGTAAAGAAGAGATAGAGTACAGTGGAGCACAGTAGAGGTAGAGTACAGTGGAGCACAGTAGAGGTAGAGTACAGTGGAGCACAGTAGAGGTAGAGTACAGTGGAGTACAGTAGAGGTAGAGTAAAGTGGAGTACAGTAGAGGTAGAGTACAGTGGAGCACAGTAGAGGTAGAGTACAGTGGAGTACAGTGGAGCACAGTAGAGGTGGAGTATAGTAGAGTACAGTAGAGGTAGAGTACAGTGGAGCACAGTAGAGGTAGAGTACAGTGGAGTACAGTGGAGTACACTAGAGGTGGAGTACAGTAGAGTACAGTAGAGGTAGAGAACAGTACAGTACAATAGAGGTAGAGTACAGTGGAGTACAGTAGAGGTAGAGTACAGTAGAGCACAGTAGAGGTAGAATACAGTGGAGTTCAGTAGAGGTAGAGTACAGTGGAGTACAGTAGAGGTAGAGTACAGTGTAGTACAGTAGATGTAGAGAACAGTACAGTACATTAGAGGTAGAGTACAGTGGAGTACAGTAGAGGTAGAGTACAGTAGAGCACAGTATAGGTAGAATACAGTGGAGTACAGTAGAGGTAGAGTACAGTGGAGTACAGTAGAGGTAGAGTACAGTGGAGTACAGTAGAGGTAGAGTACAGTGGAGTACAGTAGAGGTAGAGTACAGTGGAGTACAGTAGAGGTAGAGTACAGTGGAGTACAGTGGAGCACAGTAGAGGTGGAGTACAGTGGAGTAGAGTATAGGTTGAGTACAGTGGAGTACAGTAGAGATAGAGTAGAGTGGAGTAGAGTAGAGATAGAGTACAGTGGATTAGAGTAGATATAGAGTACAGTGGAGTAAAGTTGAGGTAGAGTACAGTGGAGTACAGTAGAGGTAGAGTACAGTGGAGTACAGTAGAGGTAGAGAACAGTACAGTACAGTAGAGGTAGAGTAGAGTGGAGTACAGTAGAGGTAGAGTACAGTAGAGCACAGTAGAGGTAGAATACAGTCGAGTACAGTAGAGGTAGAGTACAGTGGAGTACAGTAGAGGTAGAGTAAAGTGGAGTACAGAAGAAATAGAGTACAGTGGAGCACAGTAGAGGTAGAGTACAGTGGAGCACAGTAGAGGTAGAGAACACTACAGTACAGTAGAGGTAGAGTAGAGTGGAGTACAGTAGAGGTAGAGTACAGTAGAGCACAGTAGAGGTAGAATACAGTGGAGTACAGTAGAGGTAGAGTACAGTGGAGTACAGTAGAGGTAGAGTACAGTGGAGCACAGTAGAGCTAGAGTACAGTGGAGTACAGTGGAGCACAGTAGAGGTGGAGTACAGTAGAGTAGAGTAGAGGTAGAGTACATTGGAGTACAGTAGAGATAGAGTAGAGTGGAGTAGAGTAGAGATAGAGTACAGTGGATTAGAGTAGAGATAGAGTACAGTGGAGTATAGTTGAGGTAGACTACAGTGGAGTACAGTAGAGGTAGAGTACAGTGGAGCACAGTAGAGATAGAGTACAGTAGAGAAGAGTAGAGGTAGAGTACAGTGTAGTACAGTAGAGGTAGAGTACAGTGGAACACTGTAGAGGTGGAGTACAGTGGAGTACAGTAGAGGTAGAGTACAGTGGAGCACAGTAGAGGTAGAGTACAGTGGAGTACAGTAGAGGTAGAGTAGAGTGGAGCACATTAGAGGTGGAGTAGAGTAGAGTACAGTAGAGGTAGAGTACAGTGGAGCACTGTAGAGGTGGAGTACAGTGGAGTACAGTAGAGGTAGAGTACAGTGGAGCACAGTAGAGATAGAGTACAGTAGAGCAGAGTAGAGGTAGAGTACAGTGGAGTATAGTAGAGGTAGAGTACAGTGGAGCACTGTAGAGGTGGAGTACAGTGGAGTACAGTAGAGGTAGAGTACAGTGGAGTAAAGTAGAGACAGAGTACAGTAGAGCAGAGTAGAGGTAGAGTGCAGTGGAGTACAGTAGAGATAGAGCACAGTGGAGCACTGTAGAGGTAGAGTACAGTGGAGTACAGTAGAGATAGAGTACAGTAGAGCAGAGTAGAGGTAGAGTACAGTGGAGTACAGAAGAGGTAGAGTACAGTGGAGCACTGTAGAGGTGGAGTACAGTTGAGTACAGTAGAGGTAGAGTACAGTGGAGCACAGTAGAGATAGAGTACAGTAGAGCACAGTAGAGGTAGAGTACAGTGGAGCACAGTAGAGCTAGAGTACAGTGGAGTACAGTGGAGCACAGTAGAGGTGGAGTACAGTAGAGTAGAGTAGAGGTAGAGTACATTGGAGTACAGTAGAGATAGAGTAGAGTGGAGTAGAGTAGAGATAGAGTACAGTGGATTAGAGTAGAGATAGAGTACAGTGGAGTATAGTTGAGGTAGACTACAGTGGAGTACAGTAGAGGTAGAGTACAGTGGAGCACAGTAGAGATAGAGTACAGTAGAGAAGAGTAGAGGTAGAGTACAGTGTAGTACAGTAGAGGTAGAGTACAGTGGAACACTGTAGAGGTGGAGTACAGTGGAGTTCAGTAGAGGTAGAGTACAGTGGAGCACAGTAGAGGTAGAATACAGTGGAGTACAGTAGAGGTAGAGTACAGTGGAGTACAGTAGAGGTAGAGTACAGTGGAGTACAGAAGAGATAGAGTACAGTGGAGCACAGTAGAGGTAGAGTACAGTGGAGAACAGTAGAGGTAGAGTACAGTGGAGCACAGTAGAGGTAGAGTACAGTGGAGCACAGTAGAGGTAGAGTACAGTGGAGCACAGTAGAGGTAGAGTACAGTGGAGTACAGTAGAGGTAGAGTACAGTGGAGCACAGTAGAGGTAGAGTACAGTGGAGTACAGTAGAGGTAGAGTACAGTAGAGCACAGTAGAGGTAGAATACAGTGGAGTACAGTAGAGGTAGAGTACAGTGGAGTACAGTAGAGGTAGAGTACAGTGGAGTACAGAAGAGATAGAGTACAGTGGAGCACAGTAGAGGTAGAGTACAATGGAGCACAGTAGAGGTAGAGTACAGTGGAGCACAGTAGAGGTAGAGTACAGTGGAGTACAGTAGAGGTGGATTACAGTGGAGTACAGTAGAGGTAGAGTACAGTGGAGCACAGTAGAGGTAGAGTACAGTGGAGTACAGTGGAGCACAGTAGAGGTGGAGTAGAGTAGAGTACAGTAGAGGTAGAGTACAGTGGAGCACAGTAGAGGTAGAGTAGAGTGGAGTACAGTGGAGTACAGTAGAGGTGGAGTACAGTAGAGTACAGTAGAGGTAGAGAACAGTACAGTACAGTAGAGGTAGAGTACAATGGAGTACAGTAGAGGTAGAGTACAGTAGAGCACAGTAGAGGTAGAATACAGTGGAGTAGAGTAGAGGTAGAGTGCAGTGGAGTACAGTAGAGGTAGAGTACAGTGTAGTACAGTAGAGGTAGAGTACAGTGGAGCACAGTAGAGGTCAAGTACAGTGGAGTACAGTAGAGGTAGAGTACAGTGGAGCACAGTAGAGGTAGAGTACAGTGGAGCACAGTAGAGGTAGAGTACAGTGGAGCACAGTAGAGGTAGAGTACAGTGGAGTACAGTAGACGTTGAGTACAGTCGAGTACAGTAGAGGTAGAGTACAGTGGAGCACATTAGAGGTAGAGTAGAGTGGAGTACAGTAGAGGTAGAGTACAGTAGAGCACAGTAGAGGTAGAATACAGTGGAGTACAGTAGAGGTAGAGTACAGTGGAGTACAGTAGAGGTAGAGTACAGTGGAGTAAAGAAGAGATAGAGTACAGTGGAGCACAGTAGAGGTAGAGTACAGTGGAGCACAGTAGAGGTAGAGTACAGTGGAGCACAGTAGAGGTAGAGTACAGTGGAGTACAGTAGAGGTAGAGTAAAGTGGAGTACAGTAGAGGTAGAGTACAGTGGAGCACAGTAGAGGTAGAGTACAGTGGAGTACAGTGGAGCACAGTAGAGGTGGAGTATAGTAGAGTACAGTAGAGGTAGAGTACAGTGGAGCACAGTAGAGGTAGAGTACAGTGGAGTACAGTGGAGTACACTAGAGGTGGAGTACAGTAGAGTACAGTAGAGGTAGAGAACAGTACAGTACAATAGAGGTAGAGTACAGTGGAGTACAGTAGAGGTAGAGTACAGTAGAGCACAGTAGAGGTAGAATACAGTGGAGTTCAGTAGAGGTAGAGTACAGTGGAGTACAGTAGAGGTAGAGTACAGTGTAGTACAGTAGATGTAGAGAACAGTACAGTACATTAGAGGTAGAGTACAGTGGAGTACAGTAGAGGTAGAGTACAGTAGAGCACAGTATAGGTAGAATACAGTGGAGTACAGTAGAGGTAGAGTACAGTGGAGTACAGTAGAGGTAGAGTACAGTGGAGTACAGTAGAGGTAGAGTACAGTGGAGTACAGTAGAGGTAGAGTACAGTGGAGTACAGTAGAGGTAGAGTACAGTGGAGTACAGTGGAGCACAGTAGAGGTGGAGTACAGTGGAGTAGAGTATAGGTTGAGTACAGTGGAGTACAGTAGAGATAGAGTAGAGTGGAGTAGAGTAGAGATAGAGTACAGTGGATTAGAGTAGATATAGAGTACAGTGGAGTAAAGTTGAGGTAGAGTACAGTGGAGTACAGTAGAGGTAGAGTACAGTGGAGTACAGTAGAGGTAGAGAACAGTACAGTACAGTAGAGGTAGAGTAGAGTGGAGTACAGTAGAGGTAGAGTACAGTAGAGCACAGTAGAGGTAGAATACAGTCGAGTACAGTAGAGGTAGAGTACAGTGGAGTACAGTAGAGGTAGAGTAAAGTGGAGTACAGAAGAAATAGAGTACAGTGGAGCACAGTAGAGGTAGAGTACAGTGGAGCACAGTAGAGGTAGAGAACACTACAGTACAGTAGAGGTAGAGTAGAGTGGAGTACAGTAGAGGTAGAGTACAGTAGAGCACAGTAGAGGTAGAATACAGTGGAGTACAGTAGAGGTAGAGTACAGTGGAGTACAGTAGAGGTAGAGTACAGTGGAGCACAGTAGAGCTAGAGTACAGTGGAGTACAGTGGAGCACAGTAGAGGTGGAGTACAGTAGAGTAGAGTAGAGGTAGAGTACATTGGAGTACAGTAGAGATAGAGTAGAGTGGAGTAGAGTAGAGATAGAGTACAGTGGATTAGAGTAGAGATAGAGTACAGTGGAGTATAGTTGAGGTAGACTACAGTGGAGTACAGTAGAGGTAGAGTACAGTGGAGCACAGTAGAGATAGAGTACAGTAGAGAAGAGTAGAGGTAGAGTACAGTGTAGTACAGTAGAGGTAGAGTACAGTGGAACACTGTAGAGGTGGAGTACAGTGGAGTACAGTAGAGGTAGAGTACAGTGGAGCACAGTAGAGGTAGAGTACAGTGGAGTACAGTAGAGGTAGAGTAGAGTGGAGCACATTAGAGGTGGAGTAGAGTAGAGTACAGTAGAGGTAGAGTACAGTGGAGCACTGTAGAGGTGGAGTACAGTGGAGTACAGTAGAGGTAGAGTACAGTGGAGCACAGTAGAGATAGAGTACAGTAGAGCAGAGTAGAGGTAGAGTACAGTGGAGTATAGTAGAGGTAGAGTACAGTGGAGCACTGTAGAGGTGGAGTACAGTGGAGTACAGTAGAGGTAGAGTACAGTGGAGTAAAGTAGAGACAGAGTACAGTAGAGCAGAGTAGAGGTAGAGTGCAGTGGAGTACAGTAGAGATAGAGCACAGTGGAGCACTGTAGAGGTAGAGTACAGTGGAGTACAGTAGAGATAGAGTACAGTAGAGCAGAGTAGAGGTAGAGTACAGTGGAGTACAGAAGAGGTAGAGTACAGTGGAGCACTGTAGAGGTGGAGTACAGTTGAGTACAGTAGAGGTAGAGTACAGTGGAGCACAGTAGAGATAGAGTACAGTAGAGCACAGTAGAGGTAGAGTACAGTGGAGCACAGTAGAGCTAGAGTACAGTGGAGTACAGTGGAGCACAGTAGAGGTGGAGTACAGTAGAGTAGAGTAGAGGTAGAGTACATTGGAGTACAGTAGAGATAGAGTAGAGTGGAGTAGAGTAGAGATAGAGTACAGTGGATTAGAGTAGAGATAGAGTACAGTGGAGTATAGTTGAGGTAGACTACAGTGGAGTACAGTAGAGGTAGAGTACAGTGGAGCACAGTAGAGATAGAGTACAGTAGAGAAGAGTAGAGGTAGAGTACAGTGTAGTACAGTAGAGGTAGAGTACAGTGGAACACTGTAGAGGTGGAGTACAGTGGAGTTCAGTAGAGGTAGAGTACAGTGGAGCACAGTAGAGGTAGAATACAGTGGAGTACAGTAGAGGTAGAGTACAGTGGAGTACAGTAGAGGTAGAGTACAGTGGAGTACAGAAGAGATAGAGTACAGTGGAGCACAGTAGAGGTAGAGTACAGTGGAGAACAGTAGAGGTAGAGTACAGTGGAGCACAGTAGAGGTAGAGTACAGTGGAGCACAGTAGAGGTAGAGTACAGTGGAGCACAGTAGAGGTAGAGTACAGTGGAGTACAGTAGAGGTAGAGTACAGTGGAGCACAGTAGAGGTAGAGTACAGTGGAGTACAGTAGAGGTAGAGTACAGTAGAGCACAGTAGAGGTAGAATACAGTGGAGTACAGTAGAGGTAGAGTACAGTGGAGTACAGTAGAGGTAGAGTACAGTGGAGTACAGAAGAGATAGAGTACAGTGGAGCACAGTAGAGGTAGAGTACAATGGAGCACAGTAGAGGTAGAGTACAGTGGAGCACAGTAGAGGTAGAGTACAGTGGAGTACAGTAGAGGTGGAGTACAGTGGAGTACAGTAGAGGTAGAGTACAGTGGAGCACAGTAGAGGTAGAGTACAGTGGAGTACAGTGGAGCACAGTAGAGGTGGAGTAGAGTAGAGTACAGTAGAGGTAGAGTACAGTGGAGCACAGTAGAGGTAGAGTAGAGTGGAGTACAGTGGAGTACAGTAGAGGTGGAGTACAGTAGAGTACAGTAGAGGTAGAGAACAGTACAGTACAGTAGAGGTAGAGTACAATGGAGTACAGTAGAGGTAGAGTACAGTAGAGCACAGTAGAGGTAGAATACAGTGGAGTAGAGTAGAGGTAGAGTGCAGTGGAGTACAGTAGAGGTAGAGTACAGTGTAGTACAGTAGAGGTAGAGTACAGTGGAGCACAGTAGAGGTCAAGTACAGTGGAGTACAGTAGAGGTAGAGTACAGTGGAGCACAGTAGAGGTAGAGTACAGTGGAGCACAGTAGAGGTAGAGTACAGTGGAGCACAGTAGAGGTAGAGTACAGTGGAGTACAGTAGACGTTGAGTACAGTCGAGTACAGTAGAGGTAGAGTACAGTGGAGCACATTAGAGGTAGAGTAGAGTGGAGTACAGTAGAGGTAGAGTACAGTAGAGCACAGTAGAGGTAGAATACAGTGGAGTACAGTAGAGGTAGAGTACAGTGGAGTACAGTAGAGGTAGAGTACAGTGGAGTAAAGAAGAGATAGAGTACAGTGGAGCACAGTAGAGGTAGAGTACAGTGGAGCACAGTAGAGGTAGAGTACAGTGGAGCACAGTAGAGGTAGAGTACAGTGGAGTACAGTAGAGGTAGAGTAAAGTGGAGTACAGTAGAGGTAGAGTACAGTGGAGCACAGTAGAGGTAGAGTACAGTGGAGTACAGTGGAGCACAGTAGAGGTGGAGTATAGTAGAGTACAGTAGAGGTAGAGTACAGTGGAGCACAGTAGAGGTAGAGTACAGTGGAGTACAGTGGAGTACACTAGAGGTGGAGTACAGTAGAGTACAGTAGAGGTAGAGAACAGTACAGTACAATAGAGGTAGAGTACAGTGGAGTACAGTAGAGGTAGAGTACAGTAGAGCACAGTAGAGGTAGAATACAGTGGAGTTCAGTAGAGGTAGAGTACAGTGGAGTACAGTAGAGGTAGAGTACAGTGTAGTACAGTAGATGTAGAGAACAGTACAGTACATTAGAGGTAGAGTACAGTGGAGTACAGTAGAGGTAGAGTACAGTAGAGCACAGTATAGGTAGAATACAGTGGAGTACAGTAGAGGTAGAGTACAGTGGAGTACAGTAGAGGTAGAGTACAGTGGAGTACAGTAGAGGTAGAGTACAGTGGAGTACAGTAGAGGTAGAGTACAGTGGAGTACAGTAGAGGTAGAGTACAGTGGAGTACAGTGGAGCACAGTAGAGGTGGAGTACAGTGGAGTAGAGTATAGGTTGAGTACAGTGGAGTACAGTAGAGATAGAGTAGAGTGGAGTAGAGTAGAGATAGAGTACAGTGGATTAGAGTAGATATAGAGTACAGTGGAGTAAAGTTGAGGTAGAGTACAGTGGAGTACAGTAGAGGTAGAGTACAGTGGAGTACAGTAGAGGTAGAGAACAGTACAGTACAGTAGAGGTAGAGTAGAGTGGAGTACAGTAGAGGTAGAGTACAGTAGAGCACAGTAGAGGTAGAATACAGTCGAGTACAGTAGAGGTAGAGTACAGTGGAGTACAGTAGAGGTAGAGTAAAGTGGAGTACAGAAGAAATAGAGTACAGTGGAGCACAGTAG
This sequence comes from Tiaroga cobitis, assembly GCA_030578255.1. NCBI lineage: Eukaryota > Metazoa > Chordata > Actinopteri > Cypriniformes > Leuciscidae > Tiaroga > Tiaroga cobitis. The sequence continues at coordinate 159,366 of JAROOI010000068.1, read as the reverse complement.
AGGTAGAGTACAGTGGAGCACAGTAGAGGTAGAGAACACTACAGTACAGTAGAGGTAGAGTAGAGTGGAGTACAGTAGAGGTAGAGTACAGTAGAGCACAGTAGAGGTAGAATACAGTGGAGTACAGTAGAGGTAGAGTACAGTGGAGTACAGTAGAGGTAGAGTACAGTGGAGCACAGTAGAGCTAGAGTACAGTGGAGTACAGTGGAGCACAGTAGAGGTGGAGTACAGTAGAGTAGAGTAGAGGTAGAGTACATTGGAGTACAGTAGAGATAGAGTAGAGTGGAGTAGAGTAGAGATAGAGTACAGTGGATTAGAGTAGAGATAGAGTACAGTGGAGTATAGTTGAGGTAGACTACAGTGGAGTACAGTAGAGGTAGAGTACAGTGGAGCACAGTAGAGATAGAGTACAGTAGAGAAGAGTAGAGGTAGAGTACAGTGTAGTACAGTAGAGGTAGAGTACAGTGGAACACTGTAGAGGTGGAGTACAGTGGAGTACAGTAGAGGTAGAGTACAGTGGAGCACAGTAGAGGTAGAGTACAGTGGAGTACAGTAGAGGTAGAGTAGAGTGGAGCACATTAGAGGTGGAGTAGAGTAGAGTACAGTAGAGGTAGAGTACAGTGGAGCACTGTAGAGGTGGAGTACAGTGGAGTACAGTAGAGGTAGAGTACAGTGGAGCACAGTAGAGATAGAGTACAGTAGAGCAGAGTAGAGGTAGAGTACAGTGGAGTATAGTAGAGGTAGAGTACAGTGGAGCACTGTAGAGGTGGAGTACAGTGGAGTACAGTAGAGGTAGAGTACAGTGGAGTAAAGTAGAGACAGAGTACAGTAGAGCAGAGTAGAGGTAGAGTGCAGTGGAGTACAGTAGAGATAGAGCACAGTGGAGCACTGTAGAGGTAGAGTACAGTGGAGTACAGTAGAGATAGAGTACAGTAGAGCAGAGTAGAGGTAGAGTACAGTGGAGTACAGAAGAGGTAGAGTACAGTGGAGCACTGTAGAGGTGGAGTACAGTTGAGTACAGTAGAGGTAGAGTACAGTGGAGCACAGTAGAGATAGAGTACAGTAGAGCACAGTAGAGGTAGAGTACAGTGGAGCACAGTAGAGCTAGAGTACAGTGGAGTACAGTGGAGCACAGTAGAGGTGGAGTACAGTAGAGTAGAGTAGAGGTAGAGTACATTGGAGTACAGTAGAGATAGAGTAGAGTGGAGTAGAGTAGAGATAGAGTACAGTGGATTAGAGTAGAGATAGAGTACAGTGGAGTATAGTTGAGGTAGACTACAGTGGAGTACAGTAGAGGTAGAGTACAGTGGAGCACAGTAGAGATAGAGTACAGTAGAGAAGAGTAGAGGTAGAGTACAGTGTAGTACAGTAGAGGTAGAGTACAGTGGAACACTGTAGAGGTGGAGTACAGTGGAGTTCAGTAGAGGTAGAGTACAGTGGAGCACAGTAGAGGTAGAATACAGTGGAGTACAGTAGAGGTAGAGTACAGTGGAGTACAGTAGAGGTAGAGTACAGTGGAGTACAGAAGAGATAGAGTACAGTGGAGCACAGTAGAGGTAGAGTACAGTGGAGAACAGTAGAGGTAGAGTACAGTGGAGCACAGTAGAGGTAGAGTACAGTGGAGCACAGTAGAGGTAGAGTACAGTGGAGCACAGTAGAGGTAGAGTACAGTGGAGTACAGTAGAGGTAGAGTACAGTGGAGCACAGTAGAGGTAGAGTACAGTGGAGTACAGTAGAGGTAGAGTACAGTAGAGCACAGTAGAGGTAGAATACAGTGGAGTACAGTAGAGGTAGAGTACAGTGGAGTACAGTAGAGGTAGAGTACAGTGGAGTACAGAAGAGATAGAGTACAGTGGAGCACAGTAGAGGTAGAGTACAATGGAGCACAGTAGAGGTAGAGTACAGTGGAGCACAGTAGAGGTAGAGTACAGTGGAGTACAGTAGAGGTGGAGTACAGTGGAGTACAGTAGAGGTAGAGTACAGTGGAGCACAGTAGAGGTAGAGTACAGTGGAGTACAGTGGAGCACAGTAGAGGTGGAGTAGAGTAGAGTACAGTAGAGGTAGAGTACAGTGGAGCACAGTAGAGGTAGAGTAGAGTGGAGTACAGTGGAGTACAGTAGAGGTGGAGTACAGTAGAGTACAGTAGAGGTAGAGAACAGTACAGTACAGTAGAGGTAGAGTACAATGGAGTACAGTAGAGGTAGAGTACAGTAGAGCACAGTAGAGGTAGAATACAGTGGAGTAGAGTAGAGGTAGAGTGCAGTGGAGTACAGTAGAGGTAGAGTACAGTGTAGTACAGTAGAGGTAGAGTACAGTGGAGCACAGTAGAGGTCAAGTACAGTGGAGTACAGTAGAGGTAGAGTACAGTGGAGCACAGTAGAGGTAGAGTACAGTGGAGCACAGTAGAGGTAGAGTACAGTGGAGCACAGTAGAGGTAGAGTACAGTGTAGTACAGTAGACGTTGAGTACAGTCGAGTACAGTAGAGGTAGAGTACAGTGGAGCACATTAGAGGTAGAGTAGAGTGGAGTACAGTAGAGGTAGAGTACAGTAGAGCACAGTAGAGGTAGAATACAGTGGAGTACAGTAGAGGTAGAGTACAGTGGAGTACAGTAGAGGTAGAGTACAGTGGAGTAAAGAAGAGATAGAGTACAGTGGAGCACAGTAGAGGTAGAGTACAGTGGAGCACAGTAGAGGTAGAGTACAGTGGAGCACAGTAGAGGTAGAGTACAGTGGAGTACAGTAGAGGTAGAGTAAAGTGGAGTACAGTAGAGGTAGAGTACAGTGGAGCACAGTAGAGGTAGAGTACAGTGGAGTACAGTGGAGCACAGTAGAGGTGGAGTATAGTAGAGTACAGTAGAGGTAGAGTACAGTGGAGCACAGTAGAGGTAGAGTACAGTGGAGTACAGTGGAGTACACTAGAGGTGGAGTACAGTAGAGTACAGTAGAGGTAGAGAACAGTACAGTACAATAGAGGTAGAGTACAGTGGAGTACAGTAGAGGTAGAGTACAGTAGAGCACAGTAGAGGTAGAATACAGTGGAGTTCAGTAGAGGTAGAGTACAGTGGAGTACAGTAGAGGTAGAGTACAGTGTAGTACAGTAGAGGTAGAGAACAGTACAGTACATTAGAGGTAGAGTACAGTGGAGTACAGTAGAGGTAGAGTACAGTAGAGCACAGTATAGGTAGAATACAGTGGAGTACAGTAGAGGTAGAGTACAGTGGAGTACAGTAGAGGTAGAGTACAGTGGAGTACAGTAGAGGTAGAGTACAGTGGAGTACAGTAGAGGTAGAGTACAGTGGAGTACAGTAGAGGTAGAGTACAGTGGAGTACAGTGGAGCACAGTAGAGGTGGAGTACAGTGGAGTAGAGTATAGGTTGAGTACAGTGGAGTACAGTAGAGATAGAGTAGAGTGGAGTAGAGTAGAGATAGAGTACAGTGGATTAGAGTAGATATAGAGTACAGTGGAGTATAGTTGAGGTAGAGTACAGTGGAGTACAGTAGAGGTAGAGTACAGTGGGGTACAGTAGAGGTAGAGAACAGTACAGTACAGTAGAGGTAGAGTAGAGTGGAGTACAGTAGAGGTAGAGTACAGTAGAGCACAGTAGAGGTAGAATACAGTCGAGTACAGTAGAGGTAGAGTACAGTGGAGTACAGTAGAGGTAGAGTAAAGTGGAGTACAGAAGAAATAGAGTACAGTGGAGCACAGTAGAGGTAGAGTACAGTGGAGCACAGTAGAGGTAGAGAACAGTACAGTACAGTAGAGGTAGAGTAGAGTGGAGTACAGTAGAGGTAGAGTACAGTAGAGCACAGTAGAGGTAGAATACAGTGGAGTACAGTAGAGGTAGAGTACAGTGGAGTACAGTAGAGGTAGAGTACAGTGGAGTACAAAAGAGATAGAGTACAGTGGAGCACAGTAGAGGTAGAGTACAGTGGAGCACAGTAGAGGTAGAGTACAGTGGAGTACAGTAGAGGTAGAGTACAGTGGAGTACAGTAGAGGTAGAGTACAGTGGAGCACAGTAGAGGTAGAGTACAGTGGAGTACAGAGGAGCACAGTAGAGGTGGAGTACAGTAGAGTAAAGTAGATGTAGAGTACAGTGGAGCACAGTAGAGGTAGAGTAAAGTGGAGTACAGTGGAGTACAGTAGAGGTGGAGTACAGTAGAGTACAGTAGAGGTAGAGAACAGTACAGTAGAGGCAGAGTACACTGGAGGACAGTAGAGGTAGAGTACAGTAGAGCACAGTAGAGGTAGAATACAGTGGAGTACAGTAGAGGTAGAGTACAGTGGAGTACAGTAGAGGTAGAGTACAGTGGAGTACAGAAGAGATAGAGTACAGTGGAGCACAGTAGAGGTAGAGTACAGTGGAGCACAGTAGAGGTAGAGTACAGTCGAGTACAGTAGAGGTAGAGTACAGTGGAGTACAGTAGAGGTAGAGTACAGTGGAGCACAGTAGAGGTAGAGTACAGTGGAGTACAGTGGAGCACAGTAGAGGTGGAGTACAGTAGAGTACAGTAGAGGTAGAGTACAGTGGAGCACAGTAGAGGTAGAGTACAGTGGAGTACAGTGGAGTACTGTAGAGGTGGAGTACAGTAGAGTACAGTAGAGGTAGAGAACAGTACAGTACAGTAGAGGTAGAGTACAGTGGAGTACAGTAGAGGTAGAGTACTGTAGAGCAGAGTAGAGGTAGAATACAGTGGAGTACAGTAGAGGTGGAGTACAGTGGAGTACAGTAGAGGTAGAGTTTAGTGGAGTACAGTAGAGGTAGAGTACAGTGGAGCAGAGTAGAGGTAGAGTACAGTGGAGTACAATAGAGGTAGAGTACAGTGGAGCAGAGTAGAGGTAGAGTACAGTGGAGTACAGTAGAGGTAGAGCACAGTAAAGCAGAGTAGAGGTAGAGTACAGTGGAGTACAGTAGAGGTAGAGCACAGTGGAGCACAGTAGAGGTAGAGTACAGTAGAGCACAGTAGAGGTAGAATACAGTGGAGTACAGTAGAGGTGGAGTACAGTGGAGCACAGCAGAGGTAGAGTACAGTGAAGTATAGTAGAGGTAGAGTACATTAGAGCACAGTAGAGATAGAGTACAGTAGAGCACAGTAGAGGTAGAGTACAGTGGAGCACAGTCGAGTAAGAGTACAGTGTAGTACAGTAGAGATAGAGTACAGTAAAGTACAGTAGAGATAGAGTACAGTCAAACACAGTAGAGGTAGAGTACAGTGGAGTACAATAGAAATAGAGTACAGTGGAGTACAGTAGAGGTAGATTAGAGTGGAGTACAGTAGAGGTAGAGTACAGTGGAGTACAGTAGAGGTAGAGTAAAGTGGAGTAGAGTAGAGATAGAGTACAGTGGAGCACAGCAGAGGTAGAGTACAGTGGATCACAGTAGAGATAGAGTACAGTGGAGTACAGTGGAGCACAGTAGACGTATAGTGCAATGGAGCACAGTAGAGATAGATTACAGTGGAGTAGAGTAGAGATAGAGTACAGTGGAGTACAGTAGAGGTAGAGTACAGTGGAGCAGAGTAGAGGTAGAGTACAGTGGAGTACAGTAGAGGTAGAGCACAGTAGAGCAGAGTAGAGGTAGAGTACAGTGGAGTACAGTAGAGGTAGAGCACAGTGGAGCAATTTAGAGGTAGAGTACAGTGGAGTACAGTAGAGATAGAGTACAGTGGAGCACAGTAGAGGTAGAGTACAGTGGAGCACAGTAGAGGTAGAGTACAGTGGAGCACAGTAGAGTTAGAGTACAGTGGAGTAGAGTAGAGGTAGTTGACAGTGGAGTACAGTAGAGGTAGAGTACAGTGGAGCACAGTAGAGGTAGAGTACAGTGGAGTACAGTGGAGCACAGTAGAGGTGGAGTACAGTAGAGTACAGTAGAGGTAGAGTACAGTGGAGCACAGTAAAGGTAGAGTACAGTGGAGTACAGTAGAGGTAGAGTACAGTGGAGTACAGTAGAGATAGAGTACAGTGGAGCACAGTAGAGGTAGAGTACAGTGGAGCGCAGTAGAGGTAGAGTACAGTCGAGCACAGTAGAGGTAGAGTACAGTGGAGTACAGTAGAGGTAGAGTACAGTGGAGTACAGTAGAGGTAGAGTACAGTGGAGCACAGTAGAGGTAGAGTACAGTGGAGTACAGTGGAGCACAGTAGAGGTGGAGTACAGTAGAGTACAGTAGAGGTAGAGTACAGTGGAGTACAGTAGAGATAGAGTACAGTGGAGCACAGTAGAGGTAGAGTACAGTGGAGCACAGTAGAGGTAGAGTACAGTGGAGCACAGTAGAGATAAAGTACAGTGGAGCACAGTAGAGATAGAGTACAGTGGAGTACAGTGGAGCACAGTAGAGGTATAGTACAGTGGAGCACAGTAGAGATAGATTACATTGGAGTAGAGTAGAGATAGAGTACAGTGGAGTACAGTAGAGGTAGAGTAGAGTTGAGCAGAGTAGAGGTAGAGTACAGTGGAGTACAGTAGAGGTAGAGCACAGTAGAGCAGAGTAGAGGTAGAGTACAGTGGAGTACAGTAGAGGTAGAGCACAGTGGAGCAGTGTAGAGCTAGAGTACAGTGGAGTACAGTAGAGATAGAGTACAGTGGAGTACAGTGGAGTACAGTAGAGGTGGAGTACAGTAGAGTACAGTAGAGGTAGAGTACAGTAGAGCACAGTAGAGGTAGAATACAGTGGAGTACAGTAGAGGTAGAGTACAGTGGAGTACAGTAGAGGTAGAGTACAGTGGAGTACAAAAGAGATAGAGTACAGTGGAGCACAGTAGAGGTAGAGTACAGTGGAGCACAGTAGAGGTAGAGTACAGTGGAGTACAGTAGAGGTAGAGTACAGTGGAGTACAGTAGAGGTAGAGTACAGTGGAGCACAGTAGAGGTAGAGTACAGTGGAGTACAGAGGAGCACAGTAGAGGTGGAGTACAGTAGAGTAAAGTAGATGTAGAGTACAGTGGAGCACAGTAGAGGTAGAGTAAAGTGGAGTACAGTGGAGTACAGTAGAGGTGGAGTACAGTAGAGTACAGTAGAGGTAGAGAACAGTACAGTAGAGGCAGAGTACACTGGAGGACAGTAGAGGTAGAGTACAGTAGAGCACAGTAGAGGTAGAATACAGTGGAGTACAGTAGAGGTAGAGTACAGTGGAGTACAGTAGAGGTAGAGTACAGTGGAGTACAGAAGAGATAGAGTACAGTGGAGCACAGTAGAGGTAGAGTACAGTGGAGCACAGTAGAGGTAGAGTACAGTCGAGTACAGTAGAGGTAGAGTACAGTGGAGTACAGTAGAGGTAGAGTACAGTGGAGCACAGTAGAGGTAGAGTACAGTGGAGTACAGTGGAGCACAGTAGAGGTGGAGTACAGTAGAGTACAGTAGAGGTAGAGTACAGTGGAGCACAGTAGAGGTAGAGTACAGTGGAGTACAGTGGAGTACTGTAGAGGTGGAGTACAGTAGAGTACAGTAGAGGTAGAGAACAGTACAGTACAGTAGAGGTAGAGTACAGTGGAGTACAGTAGAGGTAGAGTACTGTAGAGCAGAGTAGAGGTAGAATACAGTGGAGTACAGTAGAGGTGGAGTACAGTGGAGTACAGTAGAGGTAGAGTTTAGTGGAGTACAGTAGAGGTAGAGTACAGTGGAGCAGAGTAGAGGTAGAGTACAGTGGAGTACAATAGAGGTAGAGTACAGTGGAGCAGAGTAGAGGTAGAGTACAGTGGAGTACAGTAGAGGTAGAGCACAGTAAAGCAGAGTAGAGGTAGAGTACAGTGGAGTACAGTAGAGGTAGAGCACAGTGGAGCACAGTAGAGGTAGAGTACAGTAGAGCACAGTAGAGGTAGAATACAGTGGAGTACAGTAGAGGTGGAGTACAGTGGAGCACAGCAGAGGTAGAGTACAGTGAAGTATAGTAGAGGTAGAGTACATTAGAGCACAGTAGAGATAGAGTACAGTAGAGCACAGTAGAGGTAGAGTACAGTGGAGCACAGTCGAGTAAGAGTACAGTGTAGTACAGTAGAGATAGAGTACAGTAAAGTACAGTAGAGATAGAGTACAGTCAAACACAGTAGAGGTAGAGTACAGTGGAGTACAATAGAAATAGAGTACAGTGGAGTACAGTAGAGGTAGATTAGAGTGGAGTACAGTAGAGGTAGAGTACAGTGGAGTACAGTAGAGGTAGAGTAAAGTGGAGTAGAGTAGAGATAGAGTACAGTGGAGCACAGCAGAGGTAGAGTACAGTGGATCACAGTAGAGATAGAGTACAGTGGAGTACAGTGGAGCACAGTAGACGTATAGTGCAATGGAGCACAGTAGAGATAGATTACAGTGGAGTAGAGTAGAGATAGAGTACAGTGGAGTACAGTAGAGGTAGAGTACAGTGGAGCAGAGTAGAGGTAGAGTACAGTGGAGTACAGTAGAGGTAGAGCACAGTAGAGCAGAGTAGAGGTAGAGTACAGTGGAGTACAGTAGAGGTAGAGCACAGTGGAGCAATGTAGAGGTAGAGTACAGTGGAGTACAGTAGAGATAGAGTACAGTGGAGCACAGTAGAGGTAGAGTACAGTGGAGCACAGTAGAGGTAGAGTACAGTGGAGCACAGTAGAGTTAGAGTACAGTGGAGTAGAGTAGAGGTAGTTGACAGTGGAGTACAGTAGAGGTAGAGTACAGTGGAGCACAGTAGAGGTAGAGTACAGTGGAGTACAGTGGAGCACAGTAGAGGTGGAGTACAGTAGAGTACAGTAGAGGTAGAGTACAGTGGAGCACAGTAAAGGTAGAGTACAGTGGAGTACAGTAGAGGTAGAGTACAGTGGAGTACAGTAGAGATAGAGTACAGTGGAGCACAGTAGAGGTAGAGTACAGTGGAGCGCAGTAGAGGTAGAGTACAGTCGAGCACAGTAGAGGTAGAGTACAGTGGAGTACAGTAGAGGTAGAGTACAGTGGAGTACAGTAGAGGTAGAGTACAGTGGAGCACAGTAGAGGTAGAGTACAGTGGAGTACAGTGGAGCACAGTAGAGGTGGAGTACAGTAGAGTACAGTAGAGGTAGAGTACAGTGGAGTACAGTAGAGATAGAGTACAGTGGAGCACAGTAGAGGTAGAGTACAGTGGAGCACAGTAGAGGTAGAGTACAGTGGAGCACAGTAGAGATAAAGTACAGTGGAGCACAGTAGAGATAGAGTACAGTGGAGTACAGTGGAGCACAGTAGAGGTATAGTACAGTGGAGCACAGTAGAGATAGATTACATTGGAGTAGAGTAGAGATAGAGTACAGTGGAGTACAGTAGAGGTAGAGTAGAGTTGAGCAGAGTAGAGGTAGAGTACAGTGGAGTACAGTAGAGGTAGAGCACAGTAGAGCAGAGTAGAGGTAGAGTACAGTGGAGTACAGTAGAGGTAGAGCACAGTGGAGCAGTGTAGAGCTAGAGTACAGTGGAGTACAGTAGAGATAGAGTACAGTGGAGTACAGTGGAGTACAGTAGAGGTGGAGTACAGTAGAGTACAGTAGAGGTAGAGAACAGTACAGTACAGTAGAGGTAGAGTACAGTGGAGTACAGTAGAGGTAGAGTACAGTAGAGCACAGTAGAGGTAGAGTACATTGGAGTACAGTAGAGGTAGAGTACAGTGGAGCACAGTAGAGGTAGAGTACAGTGGAGTACAGTGGAGCACAGTAGAGGTGGAGTACAGTAGAGTACAGTACAGGTAGAGTACAGTGGAGCACAGTAGAAGTAGAGTACAGTGGAGTACAGTGGAGTACAGTAGAGGTGGAGTACAGTAGAGTACAGTAGAGGTAGAGAACAGTACAGTATAGTAGAGGTAGAATACAGTGGAGTACAGTAGAGGTAGAGTACAGTGGAGCACAGTAGAGGTAGAGAACAGTACAGTACAGTAGAGGTAGAGTAGAGTGGAGTACAGTAGAGGTAGAGTACAGTAGAGCACAGTAGAGGTAGAATACAGTGGAGTACAGTAGAGGTAGAGTACAGTGGAGTACAGTAGAGGTAGAGTACAGTGGAGTACAGAAGAGATAGAGTACAGTGGAGCAAAGTAGAGGTAGAGTACAGTAGAGCACAGTAGAGGAAGAGTCCGGTGGAGCACAGTAGAGGTAGAGTACAGTGGAGTACAGTAGAGGTTGAGTACAGTGGAGTACAGTAGAGGTAGAGTACAGTGGAGCACAGTAGAGGTAGAGTACAGTGGAGTACATTGGAGCACAGTAGAGGTGGAGTACAGTAGAGTACAGTAGAGGTAGAGTACAGTGGAGCACAGTAGAGGTAGAGTAAAGTGGAGTACAGTGGAGTACAGTAGAGGTGGAGTACAGTAGAGGACAGTAGAGGTAGAGAACAGTACAGTACAGTAGAGGTAGAGTACAGGGGAGTACAGTAGAGGTAGAGTACAGTAGAGCACAGTAGAGGTAGAATACAGTGGAGTACAGTAGAGGTAGAGTACAGTGGAGTACAGTAGAGGTAGAGTACAGTGGAGTACAGTAGAGGTAGAGAACAGTACAGTACAGTAGAGGTAGAGTACAGTGGAGTACAGTAGAGGTAGAGTACAGTAGAGCACAGTAGAGGTAAAATACAGTGGAGTACAGTAGAGGTAGAGAACAGTGGAGTACAGTAGAGGTAGAGTACAGTGGAGTACAGTAGAGGTAGAGTACAGTGGAGCACAGTAGAGCTAAAATACAGTGGAGTACAGTGGAGTACAGTAGAGATAGAGTAGAGTGGAGTAGAGTAGAGATAGAGTAAAGTGGATTAGAGTAGAGATAGAGTACAGTGGAGTATAGTTGAGGTGGAGTACAGTGGAGTACAGTAGAGGTAGAGTACAGTGGAGTAAAGTAGAGACAGAGTACAGTAGAGCAGAGTAGAGGTAGAGTGCAGTGGAGTACAGTAGAGATAGAGCACAGTGGAGCACTGTAGAGGTAGAGTACAGTGGAGTACAGTAGAGATAGAGTACAGTAGAGCAGAGTAGAGGTAGAGTACAGTGGAGTACAGAAGAGGTAGAGTACAGTGGAGCACTGTAGAGGTGGAGTACAGTTGAGTACAGTAGAGGTAGAGTACAGTGGAGCACAGTAGAGATAGAGTACAGTAGAGCACAGTAGAGGTAGAGTACAGTGGAGCACAGTAGAGCTAGAGTACAGTGGAGTACAGTGGAGCACAGTAGAGGTGGAGTACAGTAGAGTAGAGTAGAGGTAGAGTACATTGGAGTACAGTAGAGATAGAGTAGAGTGGAGTAGAGTAGAGATAGAGTACAGTGGATTAGAGTAGAGATAGAGTACAGTGGAGTATAGTTGAGGTAGACTACAGTGGAGTACAGTAGAGGTAGAGTACAGTGGAGCACAGTAGAGATAGAGTACAGTAGAGAAGAGTAGAGGTAGAGTACAGTGTAGTACAGTAGAGGTAGAGTACAGTGGAACACTGTAGAGGTGGAGTACAGTGGAGTTCAGTAGAGGTAGAGTACAGTGGAGCACAGTAGAGGTAGAATACAGTGGAGTACAGTAGAGGTAGAGTACAGTGGAGTACAGTAGAGGTAGAGTACAGTGGAGTACAGAAGAGATAGAGTACAGTGGAGCACAGTAGAGGTAGAGTACAGTGGAGAACAGTAGAGGTAGAGTACAGTGGAGCACAGTAGAGGTAGAGTACAGTGGAGCACAGTAGAGGTAGAGTACAGTGGAGCACAGTAGAGGTAGAGTACAGTGGAGTACAGTAGAGGTAGAGTACAGTGGAGCACAGTAGAGGTAGAGTACAGTGGAGTACAGTAGAGGTAGAGTACAGTAGAGCACAGTAGAGGTAGAATACAGTGGAGTACAGTAGAGGTAGAGTACAGTGGAGTACAGTAGAGGTAGAGTACAGTGGAGTACAGAAGAGATAGAGTACAGTGGAGCACAGTAGAGGTAGAGTACAATGGAGCACAGTAGAGGTAGAGTACAGTGGAGCACAGTAGAGGTAGAGTACAGTGGAGTACAGTAGAGGTGGAGTACAGTGGAGTACAGTAGAGGTAGAGTACAGTGGAGCACAGTAGAGGTAGAGTACAGTGGAGTACAGTGGAGCACAGTAGAGGTGGAGTAGAGTAGAGTACAGTAGAGGTAGAGTACAGTGGAGCACAGTAGAGGTAGAGTAGAGTGGAGTACAGTGGAGTACAGTAGAGGTGGAGTACAGTAGAGTACAGTAGAGGTAGAGAACAGTACAGTACAGTAGAGGTAGAGTACAATGGAGTACAGTAGAGGTAGAGTACAGTAGAGCACAGTAGAGGTAAAATACAGTGGAGTAGAGTAGAGGTAGAGTGCAGTGGAGTACAGTAGAGGTAGAGTACAGTGTAGTACAGTAGAGGTAGAGTACAGTGGAGCACAGTAGAGGTCAAGTACAGTGGAGTACAGTAGAGGTAGAGTACAGTGGAGCACAGTAGAGGTAGAGTACAGTGGAGCACAGTAGAGGTAGAGTACAGTGGAGCACAGTAGAGGTAGAGTACAGTGGAGTACAGTAGACGTTGAGTACAGTCGAGTACAGTAGAGGTAGAGTACAGTGGAGCACATTAGAGGTAGAGTAGAGTGGAGTACAGTAGAGGTAGAGTACAGTAGAGCACAGTAGAGGTAGAATACAGTGGAGTACAGTAGAGGTAGAGTACAGTGGAGTACAGTAGAGGTAGAGTACAGTGGAGTAAAGAAGAGATAGAGTACAGTGGAGCACAGTAGAGGTAGAGTACAGTGGAGCACAGTAGAGGTAGAGTACAGTGGAGCACAGTAGAGGTAGAGTACAGTGGAGTACAGTAGAGGTAGAGTAAAGTGGAGTACAGTAGAGGTAGAGTACAGTGGAGCACAGTAGAGGTAGAGTACAGTGGAGTACAGTGGAGCACAGTAGAGGTGGAGTATAGTAGAGTACAGTAGAGGTAGAGTACAGTGGAGCACAGTAGAGGTAGAGTACAGTGGAGTAGAGTGGAGTACACTAGAGGTGGAGTACAGTAGAGTACAGTAGAGGTAGAGAACAGTACAGTACAATAGAGGTAGAGTACAGTGGAGTACAGTAGAGGTAGAGTACAGTAGAGCACAGTAGAGGTAGAATACAGTGGAGTTCAGTAGAGGTAGAGTACAGTGGAGTACAGTAGAGGTAGAGTACAGTGTAGTACAGTAGAGGTAGAGAACAGTACAGTACATTAGAGGTAGAGTACAGTGGAGTACAGTAGAGGTAGAGTACAGTAGAGCACAGTATAGGTAGAATACAGTGGAGTACAGTAGAGGTAGAGTACAGTGGAGTACAGTAGAGGTAGAGTACAGTGGAGTACAGTAGAGGTAGAGTACAGTGGAGTACAGTAGAGGTAGAGTACAGTGGAGTACAGTAGAGGTAGAGTACAGTGGAGTACAGTGGAGCACAGTAGAGGTGGAGTACAGTGGAGTAGAGTATAGGTTGAGTACAGTGGAGTACAGTAGAGATAGAGTAGAGTGGAGTAGAGTAGAGATAGAGTACAGTGGATTAGAGTAGATATAGAGTACAGTGGAGTATAGTTGAGGTAGAGTACAGTGGAGTACAGTAGAGGTAGAGTACAGTGGAGTACAGTAGAGGTAGAGAACAGTACAGTACAGTAGAGGTAGAGTAGAGTGGAGTACAGTAGAGGTAGAGTACAGTAGAGCACAGTAGAGGTAGAATACAGTCGAGTACAGTAGAGGTAGAGTACAGTGGAGTACAGTAGAGGTAGAGTAAAGTGGAGTACAGAAGAAATAGAGTACAGTGGAGCACAGTAGAGGTAGAGTACAGTGGAGCACAGTAGAGGTAGAGAACAGTACAGTACAGTAGAGGTAGAGTAGAGTGGAGTACAGTAGAGGTAGAGTACAGTAGAGCACAGTAGAGGTAGAATACAGTGGAGTACAGTAGAGGTAGAGTACAGTGGAGTACAGTAGAGGTAGAGTACAGTGGAGTACAAAAGAGATAGAGTACAGTGGAGCACAGTAGAGGTAGAGTACAGTGGAGCACAGTAGAGGTAGAGTACAGTGGAGTACAGTAGAGGTAGAGTACAGTGGAGTACAGTAGAGGTAGAGTACAGTGGAGCACAGTAGAGGTAGAGTACAGTGGAGTACAGAGGAGCACAGTAGAGGTGGAGTACAGTAGAGTAAAGTAGATGTAGAGTACAGTGGAGCACAGTAGAGGTAGAGTAAAGTGGAGTACAGTGGAGTACAGTAGAGGTGGAGTACAGTAGAGTACAGTAGAGGTAGAGAACAGTACAGTAGAGGCAGAGTACACTGGAGTACAGTAGAGGTAGAGTACAGTAGAGCACAGTAGAGGTAGAATACAGTGGAGTACAGTAGAGGTAGAGTACAGTGGAGTACAGTAGAGGTAGAGTACAGTGGAGTACAGAAGAGATAGAGTACAGTGGAGCACAGTAGAGGTAGAGTACAGTGGAGCACAGTAGAGGTAGAGTACAGTCGAGTACAGTAGAGATAGAGTACAGTGGAGTACAGTAGAGGTAGAGTACAGTGGAGCACAGTAGAGGTAGAGTACAGTGGAGTACAGTGGAGCACAGTAGAGGTGGAGTACAGTAGAGTACAGTAGAGGTAGAGTACAGTGGAGCACAGTAGAGGTAGAGTACAGTGGAGTACAGTGGAGTACTGTAGAGGTGGAGTACAGTAGAGTACAGTAGAGGTAGAGAACAGTACAGTACAGTAGAGGTAGAATACAGTGGAGTACAGTAGAGGTAGAGTACTGTAGAGCAGAGTAGAGGTAGAATACAGTGGAGTACAGTAGAGGTGGAGTACAGTGGAGTACAGTAGAGGTAGAGTTTAGTGGAGTACAGTAGAGGTAGAGTACAGTGGAGCAGAGTAGAGGTAGAGTACAGTGGAGTACAATAGAGGTAGAGTACAGTGGAGCAGAGTAGAGGTAGAGTACAGTGGAGTACAGTAGAGGTAGAGCACAGTAAAGCAGAGTAGAGGTAGAGTACAGTGGAGTACAGTAGAGGTAGAGCACAGTGGAGCACAGTAGAGGTAGAGTACAGTAGAGCACAGTAGAGGTAGAATACAGTGGAGTACAGTAGAGGTGGAGTACAGTGGAGCACAGCAGAGGTAGAGTACAGTGAAGTATAGTAGAGGTAGAGTACATTAGAGCACAGTAGAGATAGAGTACAGTAGAGCACAGTAGAGGTAGAGTACAGTGGAGCACAGTCGAGTAAGAGTACAGTGTAGTACAGTAGAGATAGAGTACAGTGGAGTACAGTAGAGATAGAGTACAGTCGAACACAGTAGAGGTAGAGTACAGTGGAGTACAGTAGAGGTAGAGTACAGTGGAGCACAGTAGAGATAGAGTACAGTAGAGAAGAGTAGAGGTAGAGTACAGTGTAGTACAGTAGAGGTAGAGTACAGTGGAACACTGTAGAGGTGGAGTACAGTGGAGTACAGTAGAGGTAGAGTACAGTGGAGCACAGTAGAGGTAGAGTACAGTGGAGTACAGTAGAGGTAGAGTAGAGTGGAGCACATTAGAGGTGGAGTAGAGTAGAGTACAGTAGAGGTAGAGTACAGTGGAGCACTGTAGAGGTGGAGTACAGTGGAGTACAGTAGAGGTAGAGTACAGTGGAGCACAGTAGAGATAGAGTACAGTAGAGCAGAGTAGAGGTAGAGTACAGTGGAGTATAGTAGAGGTAGAGTACAGTGGAGCACTGTAGAGGTGGAGTACAGTGGAGTACAGTAGAGGTAGAGTACAGTGGAGTAAAGTAGAGACAGAGTACAGTAGAGCAGAGTAGAGGTAGAGTGCAGTGGAGTACAGTAGAGATAGAGCACAGTGGAGCACTGTAGAGGTAGAGTACAGTGGAGTACAGTAGAGATAGAGTACAGTAGAGCAGAGTAGAGGTAGAGTACAGTGGAGTACAGAAGAGGTAGAGTACAGTGGAGCACTGTAGAGGTGGAGTACAGTTGAGTACAGTAGAGGTAGAGTACAGTGGAGCACAGTAGAGATAGAGTACAGTAGAGCACAGTAGAGGTAGAGTACAGTGGAGCACAGTAGAGCTAGAGTACAGTGGAGTACAGTGGAGCACAGTAGAGGTGGAGTACAGTAGAGTAGAGTAGAGGTAGAGTACATTGGAGTACAGTAGAGATAGAGTAGAGTGGAGTAGAGTAGAGATAGAGTACAGTGGATTAGAGTAGAGATAGAGTACAGTGGAGTATAGTTGAGGTAGACTACAGTGGAGTACAGTAGAGGTAGAGTACAGTGGAGCACAGTAGAGATAGAGTACAGTAGAGAAGAGTAGAGGTAGAGTACAGTGTAGTACAGTAGAGGTAGAGTACAGTGGAACACTGTAGAGGTGGAGTACAGTGGAGTTCAGTAGAGGTAGAGTACAGTGGAGCACAGTAGAGGTAGAATACAGTGGAGTACAGTAGAGGTAGAGTACAGTGGAGTACAGTAGAGGTAGAGTACAGTGGAGTACAGAAGAGATAGAGTACAGTGGAGCACAGTAGAGGTAGAGTACAGTGGAGAACAGTAGAGGTAGAGTACAGTGGAGCACAGTAGAGGTAGAGTACAGTGGAGCACAGTAGAGGTAGAGTACAGTGGAGCACAGTAGAGGTAGAGTACAGTGGAGTACAGTAGAGGTAGAGTACAGTGGAGCACAGTAGAGGTAGAGTACAGTGGAGTACAGTAGAGGTAGAGTACAGTAGAGCACAGTAGAGGTAGAATACAGTGGAGTACAGTAGAGGTAGAGTACAGTGGAGTACAGTAGAGGTAGAGTACAGTGGAGTACAGAAGAGATAGAGTACAGTGGAGCACAGTAGAGGTAGAGTACAATGGAGCACAGTAGAGGTAGAGTACAGTGGAGCACAGTAGAGGTAGAGTACAGTGGAGTACAGTAGAGGTGGAGTACAGTGGAGTACAGTAGAGGTAGAGTACAGTGGAGCACAGTAGAGGTAGAGTACAGTGGAGTACAGTGGAGCACAGTAGAGGTGGAGTAGAGTAGAGTACAGTAGAGGTAGAGTACAGTGGAGCACAGTAGAGGTAGAGTAGAGTGGAGTACAGTGGAGTACAGTAGAGGTGGAGTACAGTAGAGTACAGTAGAGGTAGAGAACAGTACAGTACAGTAGAGGTAGAGTACAATGGAGTACAGTAGAGGTAGAGTACAGTAGAGCACAGTAGAGGTAGAATACAGTGGAGTAGAGTAGAGGTAGAGTGCAGTGGAGTACAGTAGAGGTAGAGTACAGTGTAGTACAGTAGAGGTAGAGTACAGTGGAGCACAGTAGAGGTCAAGTACAGTGGAGTACAGTAGAGGTAGAGTACAGTGGAGCACAGTAGAGGTAGAGTACAGTGGAGCACAGTAGAGGTAGAGTACAGTGGAGCACAGTAGAGGTAGAGTACAGTGGAGTACAGTAGACGTTGAGTACAGTCGAGTACAGTAGAGGTAGAGTACAGTGGAGCACATTAGAGGTAGAGTAGAGTGGAGTACAGTAGAGGTAGAGTACAGTAGAGCACAGTAGAGGTAGAATACAGTGGAGTACAGTAGAGGTAGAGTACAGTGGAGTACAGTAGAGGTAGAGTACAGTGGAGTAAAGAAGAGATAGAGTACAGTGGAGCACAGTAGAGGTAGAGTACAGTGGAGCACAGTAGAGGTAGAGTACAGTGGAGCACAGTAGAGGTAGAGTACAGTGGAGTACAGTAGAGGTAGAGTAAAGTGGAGTACAGTAGAGGTAGAGTACAGTGGAGCACAGTAGAGGTAGAGTACAGTGGAGTACAGTGGAGCACAGTAGAGGTGGAGTATAGTAGAGTACAGTAGAGGTAGAGTACAGTGGAGCACAGTAGAGGTAGAGTACAGTGGAGTACAGTGGAGTACACTAGAGGTGGAGTACAGTAGAGTACAGTAGAGGTAGAGAACAGTACAGTACAATAGAGGTAGAGTACAGTGGAGTACAGTAGAGGTAGAGTACAGTAGAGCACAGTAGAGGTAGAATACAGTGGAGTTCAGTAGAGGTAGAGTACAGTGGAGTACAGTAGAGGTAGAGTACAGTGTAGTACAGTAGATGTAGAGAACAGTACAGTACATTAGAGGTAGAGTACAGTGGAGTACAGTAGAGGTAGAGTACAGTAGAGCACAGTATAGGTAGAATACAGTGGAGTACAGTAGAGGTAGAGTACAGTGGAGTACAGTAGAGGTAGAGTACAGTGGAGTACAGTAGAGGTAGAGTACAGTGGAGTACAGTAGAGGTAGAGTACAGTGGAGTACAGTAGAGGTAGAGTACAGTGGAGTACAGTGGAGCACAGTAGAGGTGGAGTACAGTGGAGTAGAGTATAGGTTGAGTACAGTGGAGTACAGTAGAGATAGAGTAGAGTGGAGTAGAGTAGAGATAGAGTACAGTGGATTAGAGTAGATATAGAGTACAGTGGAGTAAAGTTGAGGTAGAGTACAGTGGAGTACAGTAGAGGTAGAGTACAGTGGAGTACAGTAGAGGTAGAGAACAGTACAGTACAGTAGAGGTAGAGTAGAGTGGAGTACAGTAGAGGTAGAGTACAGTAGAGCACAGTAGAGGTAGAATACAGTCGAGTACAGTAGAGGTAGAGTACAGTGGAGTACAGTAGAGGTAGAGTAAAGTGGAGTACAGAAGAAATAGAGTACAGTGGAGCACAGTAGAGGTAGAGTACAGTGGAGCACAGTAGAGGTAGAGAACACTACAGTACAGTAGAGGTAGAGTAGAGTGGAGTACAGTAGAGGTAGAGTACAGTAGAGCACAGTAGAGGTAGAATACAGTGGAGTACAGTAGAGGTAGAGTACAGTGGAGTACAGTAGAGGTAGAGTACAGTGGAGCACAGTAGAGCTAGAGTACAGTGGAGTACAGTGGAGCACAGTAGAGGTGGAGTACAGTAGAGTAGAGTAGAGGTAGAGTACATTGGAGTACAGTAGAGATAGAGTAGAGTGGAGTAGAGTAGAGATAGAGTACAGTGGATTAGAGTAGAGATAGAGTACAGTGGAGTATAGTTGAGGTAGACTACAGTGGAGTACAGTAGAGGTAGAGTACAGTGGAGCACAGTAGAGATAGAGTACAGTAGAGAAGAGTAGAGGTAGAGTACAGTGTAGTACAGTAGAGGTAGAGTACAGTGGAACACTGTAGAGGTGGAGTACAGTGGAGTACAGTAGAGGTAGAGTACAGTGGAGCACAGTAGAGGTAGAGTACAGTGGAGTACAGTAGAGGTAGAGTAGAGTGGAGCACATTAGAGGTGGAGTAGAGTAGAGTACAGTAGAGGTAGAGTACAGTGGAGCACTGTAGAGGTGGAGTACAGTGGAGTACAGTAGAGGTAGAGTACAGTGGAGCACAGTAGAGATAGAGTACAGTAGAGCAGAGTAGAGGTAGAGTACAGTGGAGTATAGTAGAGGTAGAGTACAGTGGAGCACTGTAGAGGTGGAGTACAGTGGAGTACAGTAGAGGTAGAGTACAGTGGAGTAAAGTAGAGACAGAGTACAGTAGAGCAGAGTAGAGGTAGAGTGCAGTGGAGTACAGTAGAGATAGAGCACAGTGGAGCACTGTAGAGGTAGAGTACAGTGGAGTACAGTAGAGATAGAGTACAGTAGAGCAGAGTAGAGGTAGAGTACAGTGGAGTACAGAAGAGGTAGAGTACAGTGGAGCACTGTAGAGGTGGAGTACAGTTGAGTACAGTAGAGGTAGAGTACAGTGGAGCACAGTAGAGATAGAGTACAGTAGAGCACAGTAGAGGTAGAGTACAGTGGAGCACAGTAGAGCTAGAGTACAGTGGAGTACAGTGGAGCACAGTAGAGGTGGAGTACAGTAGAGTAGAGTAGAGGTAGAGTACATTGGAGTACAGTAGAGATAGAGTAGAGTGGAGTAGAGTAGAGATAGAGTACAGTGGATTAGAGTAGAGATAGAGTACAGTGGAGTATAGTTGAGGTAGACTACAGTGGAGTACAGTAGAGGTAGAGTACAGTGGAGCACAGTAGAGATAGAGTACAGTAGAGAAGAGTAGAGGTAGAGTACAGTGTAGTACAGTAGAGGTAGAGTACAGTGGAACACTGTAGAGGTGGAGTACAGTGGAGTTCAGTAGAGGTAGAGTACAGTGGAGCACAGTAGAGGTAGAATACAGTGGAGTACAGTAGAGGTAGAGTACAGTGGAGTACAGTAGAGGTAGAGTACAGTGGAGTACAGAAGAGATAGAGTACAGTGGAGCACAGTAGAGGTAGAGTACAGTGGAGAACAGTAGAGGTAGAGTACAGTGGAGCACAGTAGAGGTAGAGTACAGTGGAGCACAGTAGAGGTAGAGTACAGTGGAGCACAGTAGAGGTAGAGTACAGTGGAGTACAGTAGAGGTAGAGTACAGTGGAGCACAGTAGAGGTAGAGTACAGTGGAGTACAGTAGAGGTAGAGTACAGTAGAGCACAGTAGAGGTAGAATACAGTGGAGTACAGTAGAGGTAGAGTACAGTGGAGTACAGTAGAGGTAGAGTACAGTGGAGTACAGAAGAGATAGAGTACAGTGGAGCACAGTAGAGGTAGAGTACAATGGAGCACAGTAGAGGTAGAGTACAGTGGAGCACAGTAGAGGTAGAGTACAGTGGAGTACAGTAGAGGTGGAGTACAGTGGAGTACAGTAGAGGTAGAGTACAGTGGAGCACAGTAGAGGTAGAGTACAGTGGAGTACAGTGGAGCACAGTAGAGGTGGAGTAGAGTAGAGTACAGTAGAGGTAGAGTACAGTGGAGCACAGTAGAGGTAGAGTAGAGTGGAGTACAGTGGAGTACAGTAGAGGTGGAGTACAGTAGAGTACAGTAGAGGTAGAGAACAGTACAGTACAGTAGAGGTAGAGTACAATGGAGTACAGTAGAGGTAGAGTACAGTAGAGCACAGTAGAGGTAGAATACAGTGGAGTAGAGTAGAGGTAGAGTGCAGTGGAGTACAGTAGAGGTAGAGTACAGTGTAGTACAGTAGAGGTAGAGTACAGTGGAGCACAGTAGAGGTCAAGTACAGTGGAGTACAGTAGAGGTAGAGTACAGTGGAGCACAGTAGAGGTAGAGTACAGTGGAGCACAGTAGAGGTAGAGTACAGTGGAGCACAGTAGAGGTAGAGTACAGTGGAGTACAGTAGACGTTGAGTACAGTCGAGTACAGTAGAGGTAGAGTACAGTGGAGCACATTAGAGGTAGAGTAGAGTGGAGTACAGTAGAGGTAGAGTACAGTAGAGCACAGTAGAGGTAGAATACAGTGGAGTACAGTAGAGGTAGAGTACAGTGGAGTACAGTAGAGGTAGAGTACAGTGGAGTAAAGAAGAGATAGAGTACAGTGGAGCACAGTAGAGGTAGAGTACAGTGGAGCACAGTAGAGGTAGAGTACAGTGGAGCACAGTAGAGGTAGAGTACAGTGGAGTACAGTAGAGGTAGAGTAAAGTGGAGTACAGTAGAGGTAGAGTACAGTGGAGCACAGTAGAGGTAGAGTACAGTGGAGTACAGTGGAGCACAGTAGAGGTGGAGTATAGTAGAGTACAGTAGAGGTAGAGTACAGTGGAGCACAGTAGAGGTAGAGTACAGTGGAGTACAGTGGAGTACACTAGAGGTGGAGTACAGTAGAGTACAGTAGAGGTAGAGAACAGTACAGTACAATAGAGGTAGAGTACAGTGGAGTACAGTAGAGGTAGAGTACAGTAGAGCACAGTAGAGGTAGAATACAGTGGAGTTCAGTAGAGGTAGAGTACAGTGGAGTACAGTAGAGGTAGAGTACAGTGTAGTACAGTAGATGTAGAGAACAGTACAGTACATTAGAGGTAGAGTACAGTGGAGTACAGTAGAGGTAGAGTACAGTAGAGCACAGTATAGGTAGAATACAGTGGAGTACAGTAGAGGTAGAGTACAGTGGAGTACAGTAGAGGTAGAGTACAGTGGAGTACAGTAGAGGTAGAGTACAGTGGAGTACAGTAGAGGTAGAGTACAGTGGAGTACAGTAGAGGTAGAGTACAGTGGAGTACAGTGGAGCACAGTAGAGGTGGAGTACAGTGGAGTAGAGTATAGGTTGAGTACAGTGGAGTACAGTAGAGATAGAGTAGAGTGGAGTAGAGTAGAGATAGAGTACAGTGGATTAGAGTAGATATAGAGTACAGTGGAGTAAAGTTGAGGTAGAGTACAGTGGAGTACAGTAGAGGTAGAGTACAGTGGAGTACAGTAGAGGTAGAGAACAGTACAGTACAGTAGAGGTAGAGTAGAGTGGAGTACAGTAGAGGTAGAGTACAGTAGAGCACAGTAGAGGTAGAATACAGTCGAGTACAGTAGAGGTAGAGTACAGTGGAGTACAGTAGAGGTAGAGTAAAGTGGAGTACAGAAGAAATAGAGTACAGTGGAGCACAGTAGAGGTAGAGTACAGTGGAGCACAGTAGAGGTAGAGAACACTACAGTACAGTAGAGGTAGAGTAGAGTGGAGTACAGTAGAGGTAGAGTACAGTAGAGCACAGTAGAGGTAGAATACAGTGGAGTACAGTAGAGGTAGAGTACAGTGGAGTACAGTAGAGGTAGAGTACAGTGGAGCACAGTAGAGCTAGAGTACAGTGGAGTACAGTGGAGCACAGTAGAGGTGGAGTACAGTAGAGTAGAGTAGAGGTAGAGTACATTGGAGTACAGTAGAGATAGAGTAGAGTGGAGTAGAGTAGAGATAGAGTACAGTGGATTAGAGTAGAGATAGAGTACAGTGGAGTATAGTTGAGGTAGACTACAGTGGAGTACAGTAGAGGTAGAGTACAGTGGAGCACAGTAGAGATAGAGTACAGTAGAGAAGAGTAGAGGTAGAGTACAGTGTAGTACAGTAGAGGTAGAGTACAGTGGAACACTGTAGAGGTGGAGTACAGTGGAGTACAGTAGAGGTAGAGTACAGTGGAGCACAGTAGAGGTAGAGTACAGTGGAGTACAGTAGAGGTAGAGTAGAGTGGAGCACATTAGAGGTGGAGTAGAGTAGAGTACAGTAGAGGTAGAGTACAGTGGAGCACTGTAGAGGTGGAGTACAGTGGAGTACAGTAGAGGTAGAGTACAGTGGAGCACAGTAGAGATAGAGTACAGTAGAGCAGAGTAGAGGTAGAGTACAGTGGAGTATAGTAGAGGTAGAGTACAGTGGAGCACTGTAGAGGTGGAGTACAGTGGAGTACAGTAGAGGTAGAGTACAGTGGAGTAAAGTAGAGACAGAGTACAGTAGAGCAGAGTAGAGGTAGAGTGCAGTGGAGTACAGTAGAGATAGAGCACAGTGGAGCACTGTAGAGGTAGAGTACAGTGGAGTACAGTAGAGATAGAGTACAGTAGAGCAGAGTAGAGGTAGAGTACAGTGGAGTACAGAAGAGGTAGAGTACAGTGGAGCACTGTAGAGGTGGAGTACAGTTGAGTACAGTAGAGGTAGAGTACAGTGGAGCACAGTAGAGATAGAGTACAGTAGAGCACAGTAGAGGTAGAGTACAGTGGAGCACAGTAGAGCTAGAGTACAGTGGAGTACAGTGGAGCACAGTAGAGGTGGAGTACAGTAGAGTAGAGTAGAGGTAGAGTACATTGGAGTACAGTAGAGATAGAGTAGAGTGGAGTAGAGTAGAGATAGAGTACAGTGGATTAGAGTAGAGATAGAGTACAGTGGAGTATAGTTGAGGTAGACTACAGTGGAGTACAGTAGAGGTAGAGTACAGTGGAGCACAGTAGAGATAGAGTACAGTAGAGAAGAGTAGAGGTAGAGTACAGTGTAGTACAGTAGAGGTAGAGTACAGTGGAACACTGTAGAGGTGGAGTACAGTGGAGTTCAGTAGAGGTAGAGTACAGTGGAGCACAGTAGAGGTAGAATACAGTGGAGTACAGTAGAGGTAGAGTACAGTGGAGTACAGTAGAGGTAGAGTACAGTGGAGTACAGAAGAGATAGAGTACAGTGGAGCACAGTAGAGGTAGAGTACAGTGGAGAACAGTAGAGGTAGAGTACAGTGGAGCACAGTAGAGGTAGAGTACAGTGGAGCACAGTAGAGGTAGAGTACAGTGGAGCACAGTAGAGGTAGAGTACAGTGGAGTACAGTAGAGGTAGAGTACAGTGGAGCACAGTAGAGGTAGAGTACAGTGGAGTACAGTAGAGGTAGAGTACAGTAGAGCACAGTAGAGGTAGAATACAGTGGAGTACAGTAGAGGTAGAGTACAGTGGAGTACAGTAGAGGTAGAGTACAGTGGAGTACAGAAGAGATAGAGTACAGTGGAGCACAGTAGAGGTAGAGTACAATGGAGCACAGTAGAGGTAGAGTACAGTGGAGCACAGTAGAGGTAGAGTACAGTGGAGTACAGTAGAGGTGGAGTACAGTGGAGTACAGTAGAGGTAGAGTACAGTGGAGCACAGTAGAGGTAGAGTACAGTGGAGTACAGTGGAGCACAGTAGAGGTGGAGTAGAGTAGAGTACAGTAGAGGTAGAGTACAGTGGAGCACAGTAGAGGTAGAGTAGAGTGGAGTACAGTGGAGTACAGTAGAGGTGGAGTACAGTAGAGTACAGTAGAGGTAGAGAACAGTACAGTACAGTAGAGGTAGAGTACAATGGAGTACAGTAGAGGTAGAGTACAGTAGAGCACAGTAGAGGTAGAATACAGTGGAGTAGAGTAGAGGTAGAGTGCAGTGGAGTACAGTAGAGGTAGAGTACAGTGTAGTACAGTAGAGGTAGAGTACAGTGGAGCACAGTAGAGGTCAAGTACAGTGGAGTACAGTAGAGGTAGAGTACAGTGGAGCACAGTAGAGGTAGAGTACAGTGGAGCACAGTAGAGGTAGAGTACAGTGGAGCACAGTAGAGGTAGAGTACAGTGGAGTACAGTAGACGTTGAGTACAGTCGAGTACAGTAGAGGTAGAGTACAGTGGAGCACATTAGAGGTAGAGTAGAGTGGAGTACAGTAGAGGTAGAGTACAGTAGAGCACAGTAGAGGTAGAATACAGTGGAGTACAGTAGAGGTAGAGTACAGTGGAGTACAGTAGAGGTAGAGTACAGTGGAGTAAAGAAGAGATAGAGTACAGTGGAGCACAGTAGAGGTAGAGTACAGTGGAGCACAGTAGAGGTAGAGTACAGTGGAGCACAGTAGAGGTAGAGTACAGTGGAGTACAGTAGAGGTAGAGTAAAGTGGAGTACAGTAGAGGTAGAGTACAGTGGAGCACAGTAGAGGTAGAGTACAGTGGAGTACAGTGGAGCACAGTAGAGGTGGAGTATAGTAGAGTACAGTAGAGGTAGAGTACAGTGGAGCACAGTAGAGGTAGAGTACAGTGGAGTACAGTGGAGTACACTAGAGGTGGAGTACAGTAGAGTACAGTAGAGGTAGAGAACAGTACAGTACAATAGAGGTAGAGTACAGTGGAGTACAGTAGAGGTAGAGTACAGTAGAGCACAGTAGAGGTAGAATACAGTGGAGTTCAGTAGAGGTAGAGTACAGTGGAGTACAGTAGAGGTAGAGTACAGTGTAGTACAGTAGATGTAGAGAACAGTACAGTACATTAGAGGTAGAGTACAGTGGAGTACAGTAGAGGTAGAGTACAGTAGAGCACAGTATAGGTAGAATACAGTGGAGTACAGTAGAGGTAGAGTACAGTGGAGTACAGTAGAGGTAGAGTACAGTGGAGTACAGTAGAGGTAGAGTACAGTGGAGTACAGTAGAGGTAGAGTACAGTGGAGTACAGTAGAGGTAGAGTACAGTGGAGTACAGTGGAGCACAGTAGAGGTGGAGTACAGTGGAGTAGAGTATAGGTTGAGTACAGTGGAGTACAGTAGAGATAGAGTAGAGTGGAGTAGAGTAGAGATAGAGTACAGTGGATTAGAGTAGATATAGAGTACAGTGGAGTAAAGTTGAGGTAGAGTACAGTGGAGTACAGTAGAGGTAGAGTACAGTGGAGTACAGTAGAGGTAGAGAACAGTACAGTACAGTAGAGGTAGAGTAGAGTGGAGTACAGTAGAGGTAGAGTACAGTAGAGCACAGTAGAGGTAGAATACAGTCGAGTACAGTAGAGGTAGAGTACAGTGGAGTACAGTAGAGGTAGAGTAAAGTGGAGTACAGAAGAAATAGAGTACAGTGGAGCACAGTAGAGGTAGAGTACAGTGGAGCACAGTAGAGGTAGAGAACACTACAGTACAGTAGAGGTAGAGTAGAGTGGAGTACAGTAGAGGTAGAGTACAGTAGAGCACAGTAGAGGTAGAATACAGTGGAGTACAGTAGAGGTAGAGTACAGTGGAGTACAGTAGAGGTAGAGTACAGTGGAGCACAGTAGAGCTAGAGTACAGTGGAGTACAGTGGAGCACAGTAGAGGTGGAGTACAGTAGAGTAGAGTAGAGGTAGAGTACATTGGAGTACAGTAGAGATAGAGTAGAGTGGAGTAGAGTAGAGATAGAGTACAGTGGATTAGAGTAGAGATAGAGTACAGTGGAGTATAGTTGAGGTAGACTACAGTGGAGTACAGTAGAGGTAGAGTACAGTGGAGCACAGTAGAGATAGAGTACAGTAGAGAAGAGTAGAGGTAGAGTACAGTGTAGTACAGTAGAGGTAGAGTACAGTGGAACACTGTAGAGGTGGAGTACAGTGGAGTACAGTAGAGGTAGAGTACAGTGGAGCACAGTAGAGGTAGAGTACAGTGGAGTACAGTAGAGGTAGAGTAGAGTGGAGCACATTAGAGGTGGAGTAGAGTAGAGTACAGTAGAGGTAGAGTACAGTGGAGCACTGTAGAGGTGGAGTACAGTGGAGTACAGTAGAGGTAGAGTACAGTGGAGCACAGTAGAGATAGAGTACAGTAGAGCAGAGTAGAGGTAGAGTACAGTGGAGTATAGTAGAGGTAGAGTACAGTGGAGCACTGTAGAGGTGGAGTACAGTGGAGTACAGTAGAGGTAGAGTACAGTGGAGTAAAGTAGAGACAGAGTACAGTAGAGCAGAGTAGAGGTAGAGTGCAGTGGAGTACAGTAGAGATAGAGCACAGTGGAGCACTGTAGAGGTAGAGTACAGTGGAGTACAGTAGAGATAGAGTACAGTAGAGCAGAGTAGAGGTAGAGTACAGTGGAGTACAGAAGAGGTAGAGTACAGTGGAGCACTGTAGAGGTGGAGTACAGTTGAGTACAGTAGAGGTAGAGTACAGTGGAGCACAGTAGAGATAGAGTACAGTAGAGCACAGTAGAGGTAGAGTACAGTGGAGCACAGTAGAGCTAGAGTACAGTGGAGTACAGTGGAGCACAGTAGAGGTGGAGTACAGTAGAGTAGAGTAGAGGTAGAGTACATTGGAGTACAGTAGAGATAGAGTAGAGTGGAGTAGAGTAGAGATAGAGTACAGTGGATTAGAGTAGAGATAGAGTACAGTGGAGTATAGTTGAGGTAGACTACAGTGGAGTACAGTAGAGGTAGAGTACAGTGGAGCACAGTAGAGATAGAGTACAGTAGAGAAGAGTAGAGGTAGAGTACAGTGTAGTACAGTAGAGGTAGAGTACAGTGGAACACTGTAGAGGTGGAGTACAGTGGAGTTCAGTAGAGGTAGAGTACAGTGGAGCACAGTAGAGGTAGAATACAGTGGAGTACAGTAGAGGTAGAGTACAGTGGAGTACAGTAGAGGTAGAGTACAGTGGAGTACAGAAGAGATAGAGTACAGTGGAGCACAGTAGAGGTAGAGTACAGTGGAGAACAGTAGAGGTAGAGTACAGTGGAGCACAGTAGAGGTAGAGTACAGTGGAGCACAGTAGAGGTAGAGTACAGTGGAGCACAGTAGAGGTAGAGTACAGTGGAGTACAGTAGAGGTAGAGTACAGTGGAGCACAGTAGAGGTAGAGTACAGTGGAGTACAGTAGAGGTAGAGTACAGTAGAGCACAGTAGAGGTAGAATACAGTGGAGTACAGTAGAGGTAGAGTACAGTGGAGTACAGTAGAGGTAGAGTACAGTGGAGTACAGAAGAGATAGAGTACAGTGGAGCACAGTAGAGGTAGAGTACAATGGAGCACAGTAGAGGTAGAGTACAGTGGAGCACAGTAGAGGTAGAGTACAGTGGAGTACAGTAGAGGTGGAGTACAGTGGAGTACAGTAGAGGTAGAGTACAGTGGAGCACAGTAGAGGTAGAGTACAGTGGAGTACAGTGGAGCACAGTAGAGGTGGAGTAGAGTAGAGTACAGTAGAGGTAGAGTACAGTGGAGCACAGTAGAGGTAGAGTAGAGTGGAGTACAGTGGAGTACAGTAGAGGTGGAGTACAGTAGAGTACAGTAGAGGTAGAGAACAGTACAGTACAGTAGAGGTAGAGTACAATGGAGTACAGTAGAGGTAGAGTACAGTAGAGCACAGTAGAGGTAGAATACAGTGGAGTAGAGTAGAGGTAGAGTGCAGTGGAGTACAGTAGAGGTAGAGTACAGTGTAGTACAGTAGAGGTAGAGTACAGTGGAGCACAGTAGAGGTCAAGTACAGTGGAGTACAGTAGAGGTAGAGTACAGTGGAGCACAGTAGAGGTAGAGTACAGTGGAGCACAGTAGAGGTAGAGTACAGTGGAGCACAGTAGAGGTAGAGTACAGTGTAGTACAGTAGACGTTGAGTACAGTCGAGTACAGTAGAGGTAGAGTACAGTGGAGCACATTAGAGGTAGAGTAGAGTGGAGTACAGTAGAGGTAGAGTACAGTAGAGCACAGTAGAGGTAGAATACAGTGGAGTACAGTAGAGGTAGAGTACAGTGGAGTACAGTAGAGGTAGAGTACAGTGGAGTAAAGAAGAGATAGAGTACAGTGGAGCACAGTAGAGGTAGAGTACAGTGGAGCACAGTAGAGGTAGAGTACAGTGGAGCACAGTAGAGGTAGAGTACAGTGGAGTACAGTAGAGGTAGAGTAAAGTGGAGTACAGTAGAGGTAGAGTACAGTGGAGCACAGTAGAGGTAGAGTACAGTGGAGTACAGTGGAGCACAGTAGAGGTGGAGTATAGTAGAGTACAGTAGAGGTAGAGTACAGTGGAGCACAGTAGAGGTAGAGTACAGTGGAGTACAGTGGAGTACACTAGAGGTGGAGTACAGTAGAGTACAGTAGAGGTAGAGAACAGTACAGTACAATAGAGGTAGAGTACAGTGGAGTACAGTAGAGGTAGAGTACAGTAGAGCACAGTAGAGGTAGAATACAGTGGAGTTCAGTAGAGGTAGAGTACAGTGGAGTACAGTAGAGGTAGAGTACAGTGTAGTACAGTAGAGGTAGAGAACAGTACAGTACATTAGAGGTAGAGTACAGTGGAGTACAGTAGAGGTAGAGTACAGTAGAGCACAGTATAGGTAGAATACAGTGGAGTACAGTAGAGGTAGAGTACAGTGGAGTACAGTAGAGGTAGAGTACAGTGGAGTACAGTAGAGGTAGAGTACAGTGGAGTACAGTAGAGGTAGAGTACAGTGGAGTACAGTAGAGGTAGAGTACAGTGGAGTACAGTGGAGCACAGTAGAGGTGGAGTACAGTGGAGTAGAGTATAGGTTGAGTACAGTGGAGTACAGTAGAGATAGAGTAGAGTGGAGTAGAGTAGAGATAGAGTACAGTGGATTAGAGTAGATATAGAGTACAGTGGAGTATAGTTGAGGTAGAGTACAGTGGAGTACAGTAGAGGTAGAGTACAGTGGGGTACAGTAGAGGTAGAGAACAGTACAGTACAGTAGAGGTAGAGTAGAGTGGAGTACAGTAGAGGTAGAGTACAGTAGAGCACAGTAGAGGTAGAATACAGTCGAGTACAGTAGAGGTAGAGTACAGTGGAGTACAGTAGAGGTAGAGTAAAGTGGAGTACAGAAGAAATAGAGTACAGTGGAGCACAGTAGAGGTAGAGTACAGTGGAGCACAGTAGAGGTAGAGAACAGTACAGTACAGTAGAGGTAGAGTAGAGTGGAGTACAGTAGAGGTAGAGTACAGTAGAGCACAGTAGAGGTAGAATACAGTGGAGTACAGTAGAGGTAGAGTACAGTGGAGTACAGTAGAGGTAGAGTACAGTGGAGTACAAAAGAGATAGAGTACAGTGGAGCACAGTAGAGGTAGAGTACAGTGGAGCACAGTAGAGGTAGAGTACAGTGGAGTACAGTAGAGGTAGAGTACAGTGGAGTACAGTAGAGGTAGAGTACAGTGGAGCACAGTAGAGGTAGAGTACAGTGGAGTACAGAGGAGCACAGTAGAGGTGGAGTACAGTAGAGTAAAGTAGATGTAGAGTACAGTGGAGCACAGTAGAGGTAGAGTAAAGTGGAGTACAGTGGAGTACAGTAGAGGTGGAGTACAGTAGAGTACAGTAGAGGTAGAGAACAGTACAGTAGAGGCAGAGTACACTGGAGGACAGTAGAGGTAGAGTACAGTAGAGCACAGTAGAGGTAGAATACAGTGGAGTACAGTAGAGGTAGAGTACAGTGGAGTACAGTAGAGGTAGAGTACAGTGGAGTACAGAAGAGATAGAGTACAGTGGAGCACAGTAGAGGTAGAGTACAGTGGAGCACAGTAGAGGTAGAGTACAGTCGAGTACAGTAGAGGTAGAGTACAGTGGAGTACAGTAGAGGTAGAGTACAGTGGAGCACAGTAGAGGTAGAGTACAGTGGAGTACAGTGGAGCACAGTAGAGGTGGAGTACAGTAGAGTACAGTAGAGGTAGAGTACAGTGGAGCACAGTAGAGGTAGAGTACAGTGGAGTACAGTGGAGTACTGTAGAGGTGGAGTACAGTAGAGTACAGTAGAGGTAGAGAACAGTACAGTACAGTAGAGGTAGAGTACAGTGGAGTACAGTAGAGGTAGAGTACTGTAGAGCAGAGTAGAGGTAGAATACAGTGGAGTACAGTAGAGGTGGAGTACAGTGGAGTACAGTAGAGGTAGAGTTTAGTGGAGTACAGTAGAGGTAGAGTACAGTGGAGCAGAGTAGAGGTAGAGTACAGTGGAGTACAATAGAGGTAGAGTACAGTGGAGCAGAGTAGAGGTAGAGTACAGTGGAGTACAGTAGAGGTAGAGCACAGTAAAGCAGAGTAGAGGTAGAGTACAGTGGAGTACAGTAGAGGTAGAGCACAGTGGAGCACAGTAGAGGTAGAGTACAGTAGAGCACAGTAGAGGTAGAATACAGTGGAGTACAGTAGAGGTGGAGTACAGTGGAGCACAGCAGAGGTAGAGTACAGTGAAGTATAGTAGAGGTAGAGTACATTAGAGCACAGTAGAGATAGAGTACAGTAGAGCACAGTAGAGGTAGAGTACAGTGGAGCACAGTCGAGTAAGAGTACAGTGTAGTACAGTAGAGATAGAGTACAGTAAAGTACAGTAGAGATAGAGTACAGTCAAACACAGTAGAGGTAGAGTACAGTGGAGTACAATAGAAATAGAGTACAGTGGAGTACAGTAGAGGTAGATTAGAGTGGAGTACAGTAGAGGTAGAGTACAGTGGAGTACAGTAGAGGTAGAGTAAAGTGGAGTAGAGTAGAGATAGAGTACAGTGGAGCACAGCAGAGGTAGAGTACAGTGGATCACAGTAGAGATAGAGTACAGTGGAGTACAGTGGAGCACAGTAGACGTATAGTGCAATGGAGCACAGTAGAGATAGATTACAGTGGAGTAGAGTAGAGATAGAGTACAGTGGAGTACAGTAGAGGTAGAGTACAGTGGAGCAGAGTAGAGGTAGAGTACAGTGGAGTACAGTAGAGGTAGAGCACAGTAGAGCAGAGTAGAGGTAGAGTACAGTGGAGTACAGTAGAGGTAGAGCACAGTGGAGCAATTTAGAGGTAGAGTACAGTGGAGTACAGTAGAGATAGAGTACAGTGGAGCACAGTAGAGGTAGAGTACAGTGGAGCACAGTAGAGGTAGAGTACAGTGGAGCACAGTAGAGTTAGAGTACAGTGGAGTAGAGTAGAGGTAGTTGACAGTGGAGTACAGTAGAGGTAGAGTACAGTGGAGCACAGTAGAGGTAGAGTACAGTGGAGTACAGTGGAGCACAGTAGAGGTGGAGTACAGTAGAGTACAGTAGAGGTAGAGTACAGTGGAGCACAGTAAAGGTAGAGTACAGTGGAGTACAGTAGAGGTAGAGTACAGTGGAGTACAGTAGAGATAGAGTACAGTGGAGCACAGTAGAGGTAGAGTACAGTGGAGCGCAGTAGAGGTAGAGTACAGTCGAGCACAGTAGAGGTAGAGTACAGTGGAGTACAGTAGAGGTAGAGTACAGTGGAGTACAGTAGAGGTAGAGTACAGTGGAGCACAGTAGAGGTAGAGTACAGTGGAGTACAGTGGAGCACAGTAGAGGTGGAGTACAGTAGAGTACAGTAGAGGTAGAGTACAGTGGAGTACAGTAGAGATAGAGTACAGTGGAGCACAGTAGAGGTAGAGTACAGTGGAGCACAGTAGAGGTAGAGTACAGTGGAGCACAGTAGAGATAAAGTACAGTGGAGCACAGTAGAGATAGAGTACAGTGGAGTACAGTGGAGCACAGTAGAGGTATAGTACAGTGGAGCACAGTAGAGATAGATTACATTGGAGTAGAGTAGAGATAGAGTACAGTGGAGTACAGTAGAGGTAGAGTAGAGTTGAGCAGAGTAGAGGTAGAGTACAGTGGAGTACAGTAGAGGTAGAGCACAGTAGAGCAGAGTAGAGGTAGAGTACAGTGGAGTACAGTAGAGGTAGAGCACAGTGGAGCAGTGTAGAGCTAGAGTACAGTGGAGTACAGTAGAGATAGAGTACAGTGGAGTACAGTGGAGTACAGTAGAGGTGGAGTACAGTAGAGTACAGTAGAGGTAGAGTACAGTAGAGCACAGTAGAGGTAGAATACAGTGGAGTACAGTAGAGGTAGAGTACAGTGGAGTACAGTAGAGGTAGAGTACAGTGGAGTACAAAAGAGATAGAGTACAGTGGAGCACAGTAGAGGTAGAGTACAGTGGAGCACAGTAGAGGTAGAGTACAGTGGAGTACAGTAGAGGTAGAGTACAGTGGAGTACAGTAGAGGTAGAGTACAGTGGAGCACAGTAGAGGTAGAGTACAGTGGAGTACAGAGGAGCACAGTAGAGGTGGAGTACAGTAGAGTAAAGTAGATGTAGAGTACAGTGGAGCACAGTAGAGGTAGAGTAAAGTGGAGTACAGTGGAGTACAGTAGAGGTGGAGTACAGTAGAGTACAGTAGAGGTAGAGAACAGTACAGTAGAGGCAGAGTACACTGGAGGACAGTAGAGGTAGAGTACAGTAGAGCACAGTAGAGGTAGAATACAGTGGAGTACAGTAGAGGTAGAGTACAGTGGAGTACAGTAGAGGTAGAGTACAGTGGAGTACAGAAGAGATAGAGTACAGTGGAGCACAGTAGAGGTAGAGTACAGTGGAGCACAGTAGAGGTAGAGTACAGTCGAGTACAGTAGAGGTAGAGTACAGTGGAGTACAGTAGAGGTAGAGTACAGTGGAGCACAGTAGAGGTAGAGTACAGTGGAGTACAGTGGAGCACAGTAGAGGTGGAGTACAGTAGAGTACAGTAGAGGTAGAGTACAGTGGAGCACAGTAGAGGTAGAGTACAGTGGAGTACAGTGGAGTACTGTAGAGGTGGAGTACAGTAGAGTACAGTAGAGGTAGAGAACAGTACAGTACAGTAGAGGTAGAGTACAGTGGAGTACAGTAGAGGTAGAGTACTGTAGAGCAGAGTAGAGGTAGAATACAGTGGAGTACAGTAGAGGTGGAGTACAGTGGAGTACAGTAGAGGTAGAGTTTAGTGGAGTACAGTAGAGGTAGAGTACAGTGGAGCAGAGTAGAGGTAGAGTACAGTGGAGTACAATAGAGGTAGAGTACAGTGGAGCAGAGTAGAGGTAGAGTACAGTGGAGTACAGTAGAGGTAGAGCACAGTAAAGCAGAGTAGAGGTAGAGTACAGTGGAGTACAGTAGAGGTAGAGCACAGTGGAGCACAGTAGAGGTAGAGTACAGTAGAGCACAGTAGAGGTAGAATACAGTGGAGTACAGTAGAGGTGGAGTACAGTGGAGCACAGCAGAGGTAGAGTACAGTGAAGTATAGTAGAGGTAGAGTACATTAGAGCACAGTAGAGATAGAGTACAGTAGAGCACAGTAGAGGTAGAGTACAGTGGAGCACAGTCGAGTAAGAGTACAGTGTAGTACAGTAGAGATAGAGTACAGTAAAGTACAGTAGAGATAGAGTACAGTCAAACACAGTAGAGGTAGAGTACAGTGGAGTACAATAGAAATAGAGTACAGTGGAGTACAGTAGAGGTAGATTAGAGTGGAGTACAGTAGAGGTAGAGTACAGTGGAGTACAGTAGAGGTAGAGTAAAGTGGAGTAGAGTAGAGATAGAGTACAGTGGAGCACAGCAGAGGTAGAGTACAGTGGATCACAGTAGAGATAGAGTACAGTGGAGTACAGTGGAGCACAGTAGACGTATAGTGCAATGGAGCACAGTAGAGATAGATTACAGTGGAGTAGAGTAGAGATAGAGTACAGTGGAGTACAGTAGAGGTAGAGTACAGTGGAGCAGAGTAGAGGTAGAGTACAGTGGAGTACAGTAGAGGTAGAGCACAGTAGAGCAGAGTAGAGGTAGAGTACAGTGGAGTACAGTAGAGGTAGAGCACAGTGGAGCAATGTAGAGGTAGAGTACAGTGGAGCACAGTAGAGATAGAGTACAGTGGAGCACAGTAGAGGTAGAGTACAGTGGAGCACAGTAGAGGTAGAGTACAGTGGAGCACAGTAGAGTTAGAGTACAGTGGAGTAGAGTAGAGGTAGTTGACAGTGGAGTACAGTAGAGGTAGAGTACAGTGGAGCACAGTAGAGGTAGAGTACAGTGGAGTACAGTGGAGCACAGTAGAGGTGGAGTACAGTAGAGTACAGTAGAGGTAGAGTACAGTGGAGCACAGTAAAGGTAGAGTACAGTGGAGTACAGTAGAGGTAGAGTACAGTGGAGTACAGTAGAGATAGAGTACAGTGGAGCACAGTAGAGGTAGAGTACAGTGGAGCGCAGTAGAGGTAGAGTACAGTCGAGCACAGTAGAGGTAGAGTACAGTGGAGTACAGTAGAGGTAGAGTACAGTGGAGTACAGTAGAGGTAGAGTACAGTGGAGCACAGTAGAGGTAGAGTACAGTGGAGTACAGTGGAGCACAGTAGAGGTGGAGTACAGTAGAGTACAGTAGAGGTAGAGTACAGTGGAGTACAGTAGAGATAGAGTACAGTGGAGCACAGTAGAGGTAGAGTACAGTGGAGCACAGTAGAGGTAGAGTACAGTGGAGCACAGTAGAGATAAAGTACAGTGGAGCACAGTAGAGATAGAGTACAGTGGAGTACAGTGGAGCACAGTAGAGGTATAGTACAGTGGAGCACAGTAGAGATAGATTACATTGGAGTAGAGTAGAGATAGAGTACAGTGGAGTACAGTAGAGGTAGAGTAGAGTTGAGCAGAGTAGAGGTAGAGTACAGTGGAGTACAGTAGAGGTAGAGCACAGTAGAGCAGAGTAGAGGTAGAGTACAGTGGAGTACAGTAGAGGTAGAGCACAGTGGAGCAGTGTAGAGCTAGAGTACAGTGGAGTACAGTAGAGATAGAGTACAGTGGAGTACAGTGGAGTACAGTAGAGGTGGAGTACAGTAGAGTACAGTAGAGGTAGAGAACAGTACAGTACAGTAGAGGTAGAGTACAGTGGAGTACAGTAGAGGTAGAGTACAGTAGAGCACAGTAGAGGTAGAGTACATTGGAGTACAGTAGAGGTAGAGTACAGTGGAGCACAGTAGAGGTAGAGTACAGTGGAGTACAGTGGAGCACAGTAGAGGTGGAGTACAGTAGAGTACAGTACAGGTAGAGTACAGTGGAGCACAGTAGAAGTAGAGTACAGTGGAGTACAGTGGAGTACAGTAGAGGTGGAGTACAGTAGAGTACAGTAGAGGTAGAGAACAGTACAGTATAGTAGAGGTAGAATACAGTGGAGTACAGTAGAGGTAGAGTACAGTGGAGCACAGTAGAGGTAGAGAACAGTACAGTACAGTAGAGGTAGAGTAGAGTGGAGTACAGTAGAGGTAGAGTACAGTAGAGCACAGTAGAGGTAGAATACAGTGGAGTACAGTAGAGGTAGAGTACAGTGGAGTACAGTAGAGGTAGAGTACAGTGGAGTACAGAAGAGATAGAGTACAGTGGAGCAAAGTAGAGGTAGAGTACAGTAGAGCACAGTAGAGGAAGAGTCCGGTGGAGCACAGTAGAGGTAGAGTACAGTGGAGTACAGTAGAGGTTGAGTACAGTGGAGTACAGTAGAGGTAGAGTACAGTGGAGCACAGTAGAGGTAGAGTACAGTGGAGTACATTGGAGCACAGTAGAGGTGGAGTACAGTAGAGTACAGTAGAGGTAGAGTACAGTGGAGCACAGTAGAGGTAGAGTAAAGTGGAGTACAGTGGAGTACAGTAGAGGTGGAGTACAGTAGAGGACAGTAGAGGTAGAGAACAGTACAGTACAGTAGAGGTAGAGTACAGGGGAGTACAGTAGAGGTAGAGTACAGTAGAGCACAGTAGAGGTAGAATACAGTGGAGTACAGTAGAGGTAGAGTACAGTGGAGTACAGTAGAGGTAGAGTACAGTGGAGTACAGTAGAGGTAGAGAACAGTACAGTACAGTAGAGGTAGAGTACAGTGGAGTACAGTAGAGGTAGAGTACAGTAGAGCACAGTAGAGGTAAAATACAGTGGAGTACAGTAGAGGTAGAGAACAGTGGAGTACAGTAGAGGTAGAGTACAGTGGAGTACAGTAGAGGTAGAGTACAGTGGAGCACAGTAGAGCTAAAATACAGTGGAGTACAGTGGAGTACAGTAGAGATAGAGTAGAGTGGAGTAGAGTAGAGATAGAGTAAAGTGGATTAGAGTAGAGATAGAGTACAGTGGAGTATAGTTGAGGTGGAGTACAGTGGAGTACAGTAGAGGTAGAGTACAGTGGAGTAAAGTAGAGACAGAGTACAGTAGAGCAGAGTAGAGGTAGAGTGCAGTGGAGTACAGTAGAGATAGAGCACAGTGGAGCACTGTAGAGGTAGAGTACAGTGGAGTACAGTAGAGATAGAGTACAGTAGAGCAGAGTAGAGGTAGAGTACAGTGGAGTACAGAAGAGGTAGAGTACAGTGGAGCACTGTAGAGGTGGAGTACAGTTGAGTACAGTAGAGGTAGAGTACAGTGGAGCACAGTAGAGATAGAGTACAGTAGAGCACAGTAGAGGTAGAGTACAGTGGAGCACAGTAGAGCTAGAGTACAGTGGAGTACAGTGGAGCACAGTAGAGGTGGAGTACAGTAGAGTAGAGTAGAGGTAGAGTACATTGGAGTACAGTAGAGATAGAGTAGAGTGGAGTAGAGTAGAGATAGAGTACAGTGGATTAGAGTAGAGATAGAGTACAGTGGAGTATAGTTGAGGTAGACTACAGTGGAGTACAGTAGAGGTAGAGTACAGTGGAGCACAGTAGAGATAGAGTACAGTAGAGAAGAGTAGAGGTAGAGTACAGTGTAGTACAGTAGAGGTAGAGTACAGTGGAACACTGTAGAGGTGGAGTACAGTGGAGTTCAGTAGAGGTAGAGTACAGTGGAGCACAGTAGAGGTAGAATACAGTGGAGTACAGTAGAGGTAGAGTACAGTGGAGTACAGTAGAGGTAGAGTACAGTGGAGTACAGAAGAGATAGAGTACAGTGGAGCACAGTAGAGGTAGAGTACAGTGGAGAACAGTAGAGGTAGAGTACAATGGAGCACAGTAGAGGTAGAGTACAGTGGAGCACAGTAGAGGTAGAGTACAGTGGAGCACAGTAGAGGTAGAGTACAGTGGAGTACAGTAGAGGTAGAGTACAGTGGAGCACAGTAGAGGTAGAGTACAGTGGAGTACAGTAGAGGTAGAGTACAGTAGAGCACAGTAGAGGTAGAATACAGTGGAGTACAGTAGAGGTAGAGTACAGTGGAGTACAGTAGAGGTAGAGTACAGTGGAGTACAGAAGAGATAGAGTACAGTGGAGCACAGTAGAGGTAGAGTACAATGGAGCACAGTAGAGGTAGAGTACAGTGGAGCACAGTAGAGGTAGAGTACAGTGGAGTACAGTAGAGGTGGAGTACAGTGGAGTACAGTAGAGGTAGAGTACAGTGGAGCACAGTAGAGGTAGAGTACAGTGGAGTACAGTGGAGCACAGTAGAGGTGGAGTAGAGTAGAGTACAGTAGAGGTAGAGTACAGTGGAGCACAGTAGAGGTAGAGTAGAGTGGAGTACAGTGGAGTACAGTAGAGGTGGAGTACAGTAGAGTACAGTAGAGGTAGAGAACAGTACAGTACAGTAGAGGTAGAGTACAATGGAGTACAGTAGAGGTAGAGTACAGTAGAGCACAGTAGAGGTAAAATACAGTGGAGTAGAGTAGAGGTAGAGTGCAGTGGAGTACAGTAGAGGTAGAGTACAGTGTAGTACAGTAGAGGTAGAGTACAGTGGAGCACAGTAGAGGTCAAGTACAGTGGAGTACAGTAGAGGTAGAGTACAGTGGAGCACAGTAGAGGTAGAGTACAGTGGAGCACAGTAGAGGTAGAGTACAGTGGAGCACAGTAGAGGTAGAGTACAGTGGAGTACAGTAGACGTTGAGTACAGTCGAGTACAGTAGAGGTAGAGTACAGTGGAGCACATTAGAGGTAGAGTAGAGTGGAGTACAGTAGAGGTAGAGTACAGTAGAGCACAGTAGAGGTAGAATACAGTGGAGTACAGTAGAGGTAGAGTACAGTGGAGTACAGTAGAGGTAGAGTACAGTGGAGTAAAGAAGAGATAGAGTACAGTGGAGCACAGTAGAGGTAGAGTACAGTGGAGCACAGTAGAGGTAGAGTACAGTGGAGCACAGTAGAGGTAGAGTACAGTGGAGTACAGTAGAGGTAGAGTAAAGTGGAGTACAGTAGAGGTAGAGTACAGTGGAGCACAGTAGAGGTAGAGTACAGTGGAGTACAGTGGAGCACAGTAGAGGTGGAGTATAGTAGAGTACAGTAGAGGTAGAGTACAGTGGAGCACAGTAGAGGTAGAGTACAGTGGAGTAGAGTGGAGTACACTAGAGGTGGAGTACAGTAGAGTACAGTAGAGGTAGAGAACAGTACAGTACAATAGAGGTAGAGTACAGTGGAGTACAGTAGAGGTAGAGTACAGTAGAGCACAGTAGAGGTAGAATACAGTGGAGTTCAGTAGAGGTAGAGTACAGTGGAGTACAGTAGAGGTAGAGTACAGTGTAGTACAGTAGAGGTAGAGAACAGTACAGTACATTAGAGGTAGAGTACAGTGGAGTACAGTAGAGGTAGAGTACAGTAGAGCACAGTATAGGTAGAATACAGTGGAGTACAGTAGAGGTAGAGTACAGTGGAGTACAGTAGAGGTAGAGTACAGTGGAGTACAGTAGAGGTAGAGTACAGTGGAGTACAGTAGAGGTAGAGTACAGTGGAGTACAGTAGAGGTAGAGTACAGTGGAGTACAGTGGAGCACAGTAGAGGTGGAGTACAGTGGAGTAGAGTATAGGTTGAGTACAGTGGAGTACAGTAGAGATAGAGTAGAGTGGAGTAGAGTAGAGATAGAGTACAGTGGATTAGAGTAGATATAGAGTACAGTGGAGTATAGTTGAGGTAGAGTACAGTGGAGTACAGTAGAGGTAGAGTACAGTGGAGTACAGTAGAGGTAGAGAACAGTACAGTACAGTAGAGGTAGAGTAGAGTGGAGTACAGTAGAGGTAGAGTACAGTAGAGCACAGTAGAGGTAGAATACAGTCGAGTACAGTAGAGGTAGAGTACAGTGGAGTACAGTAGAGGTAGAGTAAAGTGGAGTACAGAAGAAATAGAGTACAGTGGAGCACAGTAGAGGTAGAGTACAGTGGAGCACAGTAGAGGTAGAGAACAGTACAGTACAGTAGAGGTAGAGTAGAGTGGAGTACAGTAGAGGTAGAGTACAGTAGAGCACAGTAGAGGTAGAATACAGTGGAGTACAGTAGAGGTAGAGTACAGTGGAGTACAGTAGAGGTAGAGTACAGTGGAGTACAAAAGAGATAGAGTACAGTGGAGCACAGTAGAGGTAGAGTACAGTGGAGCACAGTAGAGGTAGAGTACAGTGGAGTACAGTAGAGGTAGAGTACAGTGGAGTACAGTAGAGGTAGAGTACAGTGGAGCACAGTAGAGGTAGAGTACAGTGGAGTACAGAGGAGCACAGTAGAGGTGGAGTACAGTAGAGTAAAGTAGATGTAGAGTACAGTGGAGCACAGTAGAGGTAGAGTAAAGTGGAGTACAGTGGAGTACAGTAGAGGTGGAGTACAGTAGAGTACAGTAGAGGTAGAGAACAGTACAGTAGAGGCAGAGTACACTGGAGTACAGTAGAGGTAGAGTACAGTAGAGCACAGTAGAGGTAGAATACAGTGGAGTACAGTAGAGGTAGAGTACAGTGGAGTACAGTAGAGGTAGAGTACAGTGGAGTACAGAAGAGATAGAGTACAGTGGAGCACAGTAGAGGTAGAGTACAGTGGAGCACAGTAGAGGTAGAGTACAGTCGAGTACAGTAGAGATAGAGTACAGTGGAGTACAGTAGAGGTAGAGTACAGTGGAGCACAGTAGAGGTAGAGTACAGTGGAGTACAGTGGAGCACAGTAGAGGTGGAGTACAGTAGAGTACAGTAGAGGTAGAGTACAGTGGAGCACAGTAGAGGTAGAGTACAGTGGAGTACAGTGGAGTACTGTAGAGGTGGAGTACAGTAGAGTACAGTAGAGGTAGAGAACAGTACAGTACAGTAGAGGTAGAATACAGTGGAGTACAGTAGAGGTAGAGTACTGTAGAGCAGAGTAGAGGTAGAATACAGTGGAGTACAGTAGAGGTGGAGTACAGTGGAGTACAGTAGAGGTAGAGTTTAGTGGAGTACAGTAGAGGTAGAGTACAGTGGAGCAGAGTAGAGGTAGAGTACAGTGGAGTACAATAGAGGTAGAGTACAGTGGAGCAGAGTAGAGGTAGAGTACAGTGGAGTACAGTAGAGGTAGAGCACAGTAAAGCAGAGTAGAGGTAGAGTACAGTGGAGTACAGTAGAGGTAGAGCACAGTGGAGCACAGTAGAGGTAGAGTACAGTAGAGCACAGTAGAGGTAGAATACAGTGGAGTACAGTAGAGGTGGAGTACAGTGGAGCACAGCAGAGGTAGAGTACAGTGAAGTATAGTAGAGGTAGAGTACATTAGAGCACAGTAGAGATAGAGTACAGTAGAGCACAGTAGAGGTAGAGTACAGTGGAGCACAGTCGAGTAAGAGTACAGTGTAGTACAGTAGAGATAGAGTACAGTGGAGTACAGTAGAGATAGAGTACAGTCGAACACAGTAGAGGTAGAGTACAGTGGAGTACAATAGAAATAGAGTACAGTGGAGTACAGTAGAGGTAGATTAGAGTGGAGTACAGTAGAGGTAGAGTACAGTGGAGTACAGTAGAGGTAGAGTAAAGTGGAGTAGAGTAGAGATAGAGTACAGTGGAGCACAGCAGAGGTAGAGTACAGTGGATCACAGTAGAGATAGAGTACAGTGGAGTACAGTGGAGCACAGTAGACGTATAGTGCAATGGAGCACAGTAGAGATAGATTACAGTGGAGTAGAGTAGAGATAGAGTACAGTGGAGTACAGTAGAGGTAGAGCACAGTAGAGCAGAGTAGAGGCGAGTACAGTGGAGTACAGTAGAGGTAGAGCACAGTGGAGCAATGTAGAGGTAGAGTACAGTGGAGTACAGTAGAGATAGAGTACAGTGGAGCACAGTAGAGGTAGAGTACAGTGGAGCACAGTAGAGGTAGAGTACAGTGGAGCACAGTAGAGTTAGAGTACAGTGGAGTAGAGTAGAGGTAGTTGACAGTGGAGTACAGTAGAGGTAGAGTACAGTGGAGCACAGTAGAGGTAGAGTACAGTGGAGTACAGTGGAGCACAGTAGAGGTGGAGTACAGTAGAGTACAGTAGAGGTAGAGTACAGTGGAGCACAGTAAAGGTAGAGTACAGTGGAGTACAGTAGAGGTAGAGTACAGTGGAGTACAGTAGAGATAGAGTACAGTGGAGCACAGTAGAGGTAGAGTACAGTGGAGCGCAGTAGAGGTAGAGTACAGTCGAGCACAGTAGAGGTAGAGTACAGTGGAGTACAGTAGAGGTAGAGTACAGTGGAGTACAGTAGAGGTAGAGTACAGTGGAGCACAGTAGAGGTAGAGTACAGTGGAGTACAGTGGAGCACAGTAGAGGTGGAGTACAGTAGAGTACAGTAGAGGTAGAGTACAGTGGAGCACAGTAGAGGTAGAGTACAGTGGAGTATAGTTGAGGTAGACTACAGTGGAGTACAGTAGAGGTAGAGTACAGTGGAGCACAGTAGAGATAGTGTAAAGTAGAGCAGAG
The DNA here is from genome assembly GCA_030578255.1 of Tiaroga cobitis. Classification (NCBI taxonomy): domain Eukaryota; kingdom Metazoa; phylum Chordata; class Actinopteri; order Cypriniformes; family Leuciscidae; genus Tiaroga; species Tiaroga cobitis. The sequence goes on along the minus strand of JAROOI010000068.1, from coordinate 117,186 downwards.
TAGAGGTAGAGTACAGTGGAGTACAGTAGAGGTAGAGTACAGTGGAGCACAGTAGAGATAGAGTACAGTAGAGCACAGTAGAGGTAGAGTACAGTGGAGTATAGTAGAGGTAGAGTACAGTGGAGTATAGTTGAGGTAGACTACAGTGGAGTACAGTAGAGGTAGAGTACAGTGGAGTACAGTAGAGGTAGAGTACAGTGGAGCACAGTAGAGGTAGAGTACAGTGGAGTATAGTTGAGGTAGAGAACAGTACAGTACAGTGGAGGTAGAGTAGAGTGGAGTACAGTAGAGGTAGAGTACAGTAGAGCACAGTAGAGGTAGAATACAGTGGAGTACAGTAGAGGTAGAGTACAGTGGAGTACAGTAGAGGTAGAGTACAGTGGAGTACAGAAGAGATAGAGTACAGTGGAGCACAGTAGAGGTAGAGTACAGTGGAGCACAGTAGAGGTAGAGTACAGTGGAGCACAGTAGAGGTAGAGTACAGTGGAGTACAGTAGAGGTAGAGTACAGTGGAGCACAGTAGAGGTAGAGTACAGTGGAGCACAGTAGAGGTAGAGTACAGTGGAGTACAGTAGAGGTAGAGTACAGTGGAGCACAGTAGAGGTAGAGTACAGTGGAGTACAGTGGAGCACAGTAGAGGTGGAGTACAGTAGAGTACATTAGAGGTAGAGTACAGTGGAGCACAGTAGAGGTAGAGTACAGTGGAGTACAGTGGAGTACAGTAGAGGTGGAGTACAGTAGAGTACAGTAGAGGTAGAGTACAGTGGAGCACAGTAGAGATAAAGTACAGTGGAGCACAGTAGAGATAGAGTACAGTGGAGTACAGTGGAGCACAGTAGAGGTATAGTACAGTGGAGCACAGTAGAGATAGATTACATTGGAGTAGAGTAGAGATAGAGTACAGTGGAGTACAGTAGAGGTAGAGTAGAGTTGAGCAGAGTAGAGGTAGAGTACAGTGGAGTACAGTAGAGGTAGAGCACAGTAGAGCAGAGTAGAGGTAGAGTACAGTGGAGTACAGTAGAGGTAGAGCACAGTGGAGCACTGTAGAGCTAGAGTACAGTGGAGTACAGTAGAGATAGAGTACAGTGGAGTACAGTGGAGTACAGTAGAGGTGGAGTACAGTAGAGTACAGTAGAGGTAGAGAACAGTACAGTACAGTAGAGGTAGAGTACAGTGGAGTACAGTAGAGGTAGAGTACAGTAGAGCACAGTAGAGGTAGAGTACATTGGAGTACAGTAGAGGTAGAGTACAATGGAGCACAGTAGAGGTAGAGTACAGTGGAGTACAGTGGAGCACAGTAGAGGTGGAGTACAGTAGAGTACAGTACAGGTAGAGTACAGTGGAGCACAGTAGAAGTAGAGTACAGTGGAGTACAGTGGAGTACAGTAGAGGTGGAGTACAGTAGAGTACAGTAGAGGTAGAGAACAGTACAGTACAGTAGAGGTAGAATACAGTGGAGTACAGTAGAGGTAGAGTACAGTGGAGCACAGTAGAGGTAGAGAACAGTACAGTACAGTAGAGGTAGAGTAGAGTGGAGTACAGTAGAGGTAGAGTACAGTAGAGCACAGTAGAGGTAGAATACAGTGGAGTACAGTAGAGGTAGAGTACAGTGGAGTACAGTAGAGGTAGAGTACAGTGGAGTACAGAAGAGATAGAGTACAGTGGAGCAAAGTAGAGGTAGATTACAGTAGAGCACAGTAGAGGAAGAGTCCGGTGGAGCACAGTAGAGGTAGAGTACAGTGGAGTACAGTAGAGGTTGAGTACAGTGGAGTACAGTAGAGGTAGAGTACAGTGGAGCACAGTAGAGGTAGAGTACAGTGGAGTACATTGGAGCACAGTAGAGGTGGAGTACAGTAGAGTACAGTAGAGGTAGAGTACAGTGGAGCACAGTAGAGGTAGAGTAAAGTGGAGTACAGTGGAGTACAGTAGAGGTGGAGTACAGTAGAGTACAGTAGAGGTAGAGAACAGTACAGTACAGTAGAGGTAGAGTACAGGGGAGTACAGTAGAGGTAGAGTACAGTAGAGCACAGTAGAGGTAGAATACAGTGGAGTACAGTAGAGGTAGAGTACAGTGGAGTACAGTAGAGGTAGAGTACAGTGGAGTACAGTAGAGGTAGAGAACAGTACAGTACAGTAGAGGTAGAGTACAGTGGAGTACAGTAGAGGTAGAGTACAGTAGAGCACAGTAGAGGTAAAATACAGTGGAGTACAGTAGAGGTAGAGAACAGTGGAGTACAGTAGAGGTAGAGTACAGTGGAGTACAGTAGAGGTAGAGTACAGTGGAGCACAGTAGAGCTAAAATACAGTGGAGTACAGTGGAGTACAGTAGAGATAGAGTAGAGTGGAGTAGAGTAGAGATAGAGTACAGTGGATTAGAGTAGAGATAGAGTACAGTGGAGTATAGTTGAGGTAGAGTACAGTGGAGCACAGTAGAGATAGAGTACAGTAGAGCAGAGTAGAGGTAAAGTACAGTGGAGTACAGTAGAGGTAGAGTACAGTGGAGCACTGTAGAGGTGGAGTACAGTGGAGTACAGTAGAGGTAGAGTACAGTTGAGCACAGTAGAGATAGAGTACAGTAGAGCACAGTAGAGGTAGAGTACAGTGGAGCACAGTAGTGTAGAGTACAGTGGAGTATAGTTGAGGTAGACTACAGTGGTGTACAGTAGAGGTAGAGTACAGTGGAGTACAGTAGAGGTAGAGTACAGTGGAGCACAGTAGAGGTAGAGTACAGTTGAGTATAGTTGAGGTAGACTACTGTGGAGTACAGTAGAGGTAGAGTACAGTGGAGCACAGTAGAGATAGAGTACAGTAGAGCAGAGTAGAGGTAGAGTACAGTGGAGTACAGTAGAGGTAAAGCACAGTGGAGCACTGTAGAGGTAGAGTACAGTGGAGTACAGTAGAGATAGAGTACAGTGGAGCACAGTAGAGATAGAGTGCAGTGGAGCACAGTAGAGGTAGAGTACAGCTGAGCACAGTAGAGGTAGAGTAGAGTGGAGCACAGTAGAGGTAGAGTACAGTGGACTACAGTAGAGGTAGTGTACAGTGGAGCACAGTAGAGGTAGAGTACAGTGGAGTATAATAGAGATAGAGTACAGTAGAGCACAGTAGAGATAGAGTACAGTAGAGCAGACTAGAGGTAGAGTACAGTGGAGTACAGTAGAGGTAGAGCACAGTGGAGCACAGTAGAGGTAGAGTGCAGTGGAGTACAGTGGAGTACAGTAGAGGTGGAGTACAGTAGAGTACAGTAGAGGTAGAGAACAGTACAGTACAGTAGAGGTAGAGTACAGTGGAGTACAGTAGAGGTAGAGCACAGTAGAGCAGAGTAGAGGTAGAGTACAGTGGAGTACAGTAGAGGTATAGCACAGTGGAGCACTGTAGAGGTAGAGTACAGTGGAGTACAGTAGAGATAGAGTACAGTGGAGCACAGTAGAGGTAGAGTACAGTGGAGCACAGTAGAGGTAGAGTACAGTGGAGTACAGTAGAGGTAGAGTACAGTAGAGCACAGTAGAGGTAGAATACAGTGGAGTACAGTAGAGGTAGAGTACAGTGGAGTACAGTAGAGGTAGAATACAGTGGAGTACAGTAGAGGTAGAGAACAGTACAGTACAGTAGAGGTAGAGTACAGTGGAGTACAGTAGAGGTAGAGTACAGTGGAGTACAGTAGAGGTAGAGTACAGTGGAGTACAGTAGAGGTAGAGTACAGTGGAGCACAGTAGAGGTAGAGTACAGTGGAGTACAGTAGAGGTAGAGTACAGTGGAGTACAATGGAGCACAGTAGAGGTGGAGTACAGTAGAGTAGAGTATAGGTTGAGTACAGTAAAGTACAGTAGAGATAGAGTAGAGTGGAGTAGAGTAGAGATAGAGTACAGTGGACTAGAGTAGATATAGAGTACAGTGGAGTATAGTTGAGGTAGAGTACAGTGGAGAACAGTAGTGGTAGAGTACAGTGGAGTATAGTTGAGGTAGACTACAGTGGAGTAAAGAAGAGGTAGAGTACAGTGGAGCACAGTAGAGATAGAGTAGAGTAGATCAGAGTAGAGGTAGAGTACAGTGGAGTACAGTAGAGGTAGAGTACAGTGGAACACTGTAGAGGTGGAGTACAGTGGCGTACAGTAGAGGTAGAGTACAGTGGAGCACAGTAGAGATAGAGTACAATAGAGCAGAGTAGAGGTAGAGTACAGTGGATCACAGTAGAGATAGAGTACAGTGTAGTACAGCGGAGCACAGTATACGTATAGTACAGTGGAGCACAGTAGAGATAGATTACAGTGGAGTAGAGTAGAGATAGAGTACAGTGGAGTACAGTAGAGGTAGAGTACAGTGTAGTACAGCGGAGCACAGTAGACATATAGTACAGTGGAGCACAGTAGAGATAGATTACAGTGGAGTAGAGTAGAGATAGAGTACAGTGGAGTACAGTAGAGGTAGAGTACAGTGGAGCAGAGTAGAGGTAGAGTACAGTGGAGTACAGTAGAGGTAGAGTATAGTGGAGCACAGTAGAGGTAGAGTACAGTGGAGTACAGTAGAGGTAGACTACAGTGGAGTACAGTAGAGGTAGAGTACAGTGGAGCACAGTAGAGATAGATTACAGTGGAGTAGAGTAGAGATAGAGTACAGTGGAGTACAGTAGAGGTAGAGTACAGTGGAGCAGAGTAGAGGTAGAGTACAGTGGAGTACAGTAGAGGTAGAGTACAGTGGAGCACAGTAGAGGTAGAGTACAGTGGAGTACAGTAGAAGTAGAGTACAGTGGAGTACAGTAGAGGTAGAGTACAGTGGAGTACAGTAGAGGTAGAGTACAGTGGAGTACAGTAGAGGTAGAGTACAGTGGAGCACAGTAGAGGTAGAGTACAGTGGAGTACAGTGGAGCACAGTAGAGGTGGAGTACAGTAGAGTACAGTAGAGGTAGAGTACAGTGGAGCACAGTAGAGGTAGAGTACAGTGGAGTACAGTGGAGTACACTAGAGGTGGAGTACAGTAGAGTACAGTAGAGGTAGAGAACAGTACAGTACAGTAGATGTAGAGTACAGTGGAGTACAGTTGAGGTAGAGTACAGTAGAGCACAGTAGAGGTAGAATACAGTGGAGTACAGTAGAGGTAGAGTACAGTGGAGTACAGTAGAGGTAGAGTACAGTGGAGTACAGTAGAGGTAGAGTACAGTGGAGTACAGTAGAGGTGGAGTACAGTGGAGTACAGTAGAGGTAGAGTACAGTGGAGCACAGTAGAGGTAGAGTACAGTGGAGTACAGTGGAGCACAGTAGAGGTGGAGTATAGTAGAGTACAGTAGAGGTAGAGTACAGTGGAGCACAGTAGAGGTAGAGTACAGTGGAGCACAGTAGAGGTAGAGTACAGTGGAGTACAGTAGAGGTGGAGTACAGTGGAGTACAGTAGAGGTAGAGTACAGTGGAGCACAGTAGAGGTAGAGTACAGTGGAGTACAGTAGAGGTGGAGTACAGTGGAGTACAGTAGAGGTAGAGTACAGTGGAGCACAGTAGAGGTAGAGTACAGTGGAGTACAGTGGAGCACAGTAGAGGTAGAGTACAGTGGAGTACAGTAGAGGTAGAGTACAGTGGAGCACAGTAGAGGTAGAGTACAGTGGAGTACAGTGGAGCACAGTAGACGTGGAGTATAGTAGAGTACAGTAGAGGTAGAGTACAGTGGAGCACAGTAGAGGTAGAGTACAGTGGAGTACAGTGGAGCACAGTAGAGGTGGAGTATAGTAGAGTACAGTAGAGGTAGAGTACAGTGGAGCACAGTAGAGGTAGAGTACAGTGGAGTACAGTAGAGGTAGAGTACAGTGGAGCACAGTAGAGGTAGAGTACAGTGGAGTACAGTGGAGCACAGTAGACGTGGAGTATAGTAGAGTACAGTAGAGGTAGAGTACAGTGGAGCACAGTAGAGGTAGAGTACAGTGGATTACAGTGGAGTACACTAGAGGTAGAGTACAGTGGAGTACAGTTGAGGTAGAGTACAGTAGAGCACAGTAGAGGTAGAATACAGTGGAGTACAGTAGAGGTAGAGTACAGTGGAGTACAGTAGAGGTAGAGTACAGTGGAGTACAGTAGAGGTAGAGTACAGTGGAGTACAGTAGAGGTGGAGTACAGTGGAGTACAGTAGAGGTAGAGTACAGTGGAGCACAGTAGAGGTAGAGTACAGTGGAGTACAGTGGAGCACAGTAGAGGTGGAGTATAGTAGAGTACAGTAGAGGTAGAGTACAGTGGAGCACAGTAGAGGTAGAGTACAGTGGAGCACAGTAGAGGTAGAGTACAGTGGAGTACAGTAGAGGTGGAGTACAGTGGAGTACAGTAGAGGTAGAGTACAGTGGAGCACAGTAGAGGTAGAGTACAGTGGAGTACAGTGGAGCACAGTAGAGGTGGAGTATAGTAGAGTACAGTAGAGGTAGAGTACAGTGGAGCACAGTAGAGGTAGAGTACAGTGGAGTACAGTAGAGGTAGAGTACAGTGGAGCACAGTAGAGGTAGAGTACAGTGGAGTACAGTGGAGCACAGTAGACGTGGAGTATAGTAGAGTACAGTAGAGGTAGAGTACAGTGGAGCACAGTAGAGGTAGAGTACAGTGGATTACAGTGGAGTACACTAGAGGTGGAGTACAGTAGAGTACAGTAGAGGTAGAGAACAGTACAGTACAATAGAGGTAGAGTACAGTGGAGTACAGTAGAGGTAGAGTACAGTAGAGCACAGTAGAGGTAGAATACAGTGGAGTACAGTAGAGGTAGAGTACAGTGGAGTACAGTAGAGGTAGAGTACAGTGTAGTACAGTAGAGGTAGAGAACAGTACAGTACATTAGAAGTAGAGTACAGTGGAGTACAGTAGAGGTAGATTACAGTAGAGCACAGTATAGGTAGAATACAGTGGAGTACAGTAGAGGTAGAGTACAGTGGAGTACAGTAGAGGTAGAGTAGAGTGGAGTACAGTAGAGGTAGAGTACAGTGGAGCACAGTAGAGGTAGAGTACAGTGGAGTACAGTAGAGGTAGAGTACAGTGGAGTACAGTGGAGCACAGTAAAGGTGGAGTACAGTGGAGTAGAGTATAGGTTGAGTACAGTGGAGTACAGTAGAGATAGAGTAGAGTGGAGTAGAGTAGAGATAGAGTACAGTGGATTAGAGTAGATATAGAGTACAGTGGAGTATACTTGAGGTAGAGTACAGTGGAGTACAGTAGAGGTAGAGTACAGTGGAGTACAGTAGAGGTAGAGAACAGTACAGTACAGTAGAGGTAGAGTAGAGTGGAGTACAGTAGAGGTAGAGTACAGTAGAGCACAGTAGAGGTAGAATACAGTGGAGTACAGTAGAGGTAGAGTACAGTGGAGTACAGTAGAGGTAGAGTACAGTGGAGTACAGAAGAGATAGAGTACAGTGGAGCACAGTAGAGGTAGAGTACAGTGGAGCACAGTAGAGGTAGAGAACAGTACAGTACAGTAGAGGTAGAGTACAGTGGAGTACAGTAGAGGTAGAGTACAGTTGAGCACAGTAGAGGTAGAGTACAGTGGAGTACAGTGGATCACAGTAGAGGTGGAGTACAAAAGAGTACAGTAGATGTAGAGTACAGTGGAGCACAGTAGAGGTAGAGTAAAGTGGAGTACAGTGGAGTACAGTAGAGGTGGAGTACAGTAGAGTACAGTAGAGGTAGAGAACAGTACAGTACAGTAGAGGCAGAGTACAGTGGAGTACAGTAGAGGTAGAGTACAGTAGAGCACAGTAGAGGTAGAATACAGTGGAGTACAGTAGAGGTAGAGTACAGTGGAGTACAGTAGAGGTAGAGTACAGTGGAGTACAGTAGAGGTGGAGTACAGTGGAGTACAGTAGAGGTAGAGTACAGTGGAGCACAGTAGAGGTAGAGTACAGTGGAGTACAGTGGAGCACAGTAGAGGTGGAGTATAGTAGAGTACAGTAGAGGTAGAGTACAGTGGAGCACAGTAGAGGTAGAGTACAGTGGAGTACAGTGGAGTACACTAGAGGTGGAGTACAGTAGAGTACAGTAGAGGTAGAGAACAGTACAGTACAATAGAGGTAGAGTACAGTGGAGTACAGTAGAGGTAGAGTACAGTAGAGCACAGTAGAGGTAGAATACAGTGGAGTACAGTAGAGGTAGAGTACAGTGGAGTACAGTAGAGGTAGAGTACAGTGTAGTACAGTAGAGGTAGAGAACAGTACAATACATTCGAGGTAGAGTACAGTGGAGTACAGTAGAGGTAGAGTACAGTAGAGCACAGTATAGGTAGAATACAGTGGAGTACAGTAGAGGTAGAGTACAGTGGAGTACAGTAGAGGTAGAGTACAGTGGAGTACAGTAGAGGTAGAGTAAAGTGGAGCACATTAGAGGTAGAGTACAGTGGAGTACAGTAGAGGTAGAGTACAGTGGAGTACAGTGGAGCACAGTAGAGGTGGAGTACAGTGGAGTAGAGTATAGGTTGAGTACAGTGGAGTAGAGTAGAGATAGAGTAGAGTGGAGTAGAGTAGAGATAGAGTACAGTGGATTAGAGTAGATATAGAGTACAGTGGAGTATACTTGAGGTAGAGTACAGTGGAGTACAGTAGAGGTAGAGTACAGTGGAGTACATGAGAGGTAGAGAACAGTACAGTACAGTAGAGATAGAGTAGAGTGGAGTACAGTAGAGGTAGAGTACAGTAGAGCACAGTAGAGGTAGAATACAGTGGAGTACAGTAGAGGTAGAGTACAGTGGAGTACAGTAGAGGTAGAGTACAGTGGAGTACAGAAGAGATAGAGTACAGTGGAGCACAGTAGAGGTAGAGTACAGTGGAGCACAGTAGAGGTAGAGAACAGTACAGTACAGTAGAGGTAGAGTAGAGTGGAGTACAGTAGAGGTAGAGTACAGTAGAGCACAGTAGAGGTAGAATACATTGGAGTACAGTAGAGGTAGAGTACAGTGGAGTACAGTAGAGGTAGAGTACAGTGGAGCACAGTAGAGGTAGAGTACAGTGGAGTACAGTAGAGGTAGAGTACAGTGGAGCACAGTAGAGGTAGAGTACAGTGGAGTACAGTAGAGGTAGAGTACAGTGGAGCACAGTAGAGGTAGAGTACAGTGGAGCACAGTAGAGGTAGAGTACAGTGGAGTACAGTGGAGTACACTAGAGGTGGAGTACAGTAGAGGTAGAGAACAGTGGAGTACAGTAGAGGTAGAGTACAGTGGAGTACAGTAGAGGTAGAGTACAGTGGAGCACAGTAGAGCTAGAGTACAGTGGAGTACAGTGGAGCACAGTAGAGCTGGAGTACAGTAGAGTAGAGTATAGGTTGAGTACAGTGGAGTACAGTAGAGATAGAGTAGAGTGGAGTAGAGTAGAGATAGAGTACAGTGGATTAGAGTAGAGATAGAGTACAGTGGAGTATAGTTGAGGTAGAGTACAGTGGAGTACAGTAGAGGTAGAGTACAGTGGAGTACAGTAGAGGTAGAGAACAGTACAGTACAGTAGAGGTAGAGTAGAGTGGAGTACAGTAGAGATAGAGTACAGTAGAGCACAGTAGAGGTAGAATACAGTGGAGTACAGTAGAGGTAGAGTACAGTGGAGTACAGTAGAGGTAGAGTAGAGTGGAGTACAGAAGAGATAGAGTACAGTGGAGCACATTAGAGGTAGAGTACAGTGGAGTACAGTAGAGGTAGAGTACAGTGGAGTATAGTAGAGGTAGAGTACAGTGGAGCACAGTAGAGGTAGAGTACAGTGGAATACAGAAGAGATAGAGTACAGTGGAGCACAGTAGAGGTAGAGTACAGTGGAGCACAGTAGAAGTAGAGTACAGTGGAGCACAGTAGAGGTAGAGTACAGTGGAGTACAGTAGAGGTAGAGTACAGTGGAGTATAGTAGAGGTAGAGTACAGTGGAGCACAGTAGAGGTAGAGTACAGTGGAGTACAGTGGAGCACAGTAGAGGTGGAGTACAGTAGAGTATAGTAGATGTAGAGTACAGTGGAGCACAGTAGAGATAGAGTACAGTAGAGCAGAGTAGAGGTAGAGTACAGTGGAGTACAGTAGAGGTAGAGTACAGTGGAGCACTGTAGAGGTGGAGTACAGTGGAGTACAGTAGAGGTAGAGTACAGTGGAGCACAGTAGAGATAGAGTACAGTAGAGCACAGTAGAGGTAGAGTACAGTGGAGCACAGTAGAGGTAGAATACAGTGGAGTACAGTAGAGGTAGAGTACAGTGGAGTACAGTAGAGGTGTAGAACAGTACAGTACAGTAGAGGTAGAGTACAGTGGAGTACAGTAGAGGTAGAGTACAGTAGAGCACAGTAGAGGTAGAGTACAGTGGAGTACAGTAGAGGTAGAGTACAGTAGAGCACAGTAGAGGTAGAATACAGTGGAGTACAGTAGAGGTAGAGTACAGTGGAGTACAGTAGAGGTAGAGTACAGTGGAGTACAGTAGAGGTAGAGTACAGAGGAGCACAGTAGAGGTAGAGTACAGTGGAGCACAGTAGAGCTAGAGTACAGTGGAGTACAGTGGAGCACAGTAGAGGTGGAGTACAGTAGAGTAGAGTATAGGTTGAGTACAGTGGAGTACAGTAGAGATAGAGTAGAGTGGAGTAGAGTAGAGATAGAGTACAGTGGATTAGAGTAGAGATAGAGTACAGTGGAGTATAGTTGAGGTAGAGTACAGTGGAGTACAGTAGAGGTAGAGTACATTGGAGCACAGTAGAGCTAGAGTACAGTGGAGTACAGTGGAGCACAGTAGAGGTGGAGTACAGTAGAGTAGAGTATAGGTTGAGTACAGTGGAGTACAGTAGAGATAGAGTAGAGTGGAGTAGAGTAGAGATAGAGTACAGTGGATTAGAGTAGAGATAGAGTACAGTGGAGTATAGTTGAGGTAGAGTACAGTGGAGTACAGTAGAGGTAGAGTACAGTGGAGTACAGAAGAGATAGAGTACTGTGGAGCACAGTAGAGGTAGAGTACAGTGGAGCACAGTAGAGGTAGAGTACAGTGGAGCACAGTAGAGGTAGAGTACAGTGGAGTACAGTAGAGGTAGAGTACAGTGGAGTACAGTAGAGGTAGAGTACAGTGAAGCACAGTAGAGGTAGAGTACAGTGGAGTACAGTGGAGCACAGTAGAGGTGGAGTACAGTAGAGTACAGTAGAGGTAGAGTACAGTGGAGCACAGTAGAGGTAGAGTACAGTGGAGTACAGTGGAGCACAGTAGAGGTGGAGTACAGTAGAGTACAGTAGAGGTAGAGTACAGTGGAGCACATTAGAGGTAGAGTACAGTGGAGTACAGTGGAGTACACTAGAGGTGGAGTACAGTAGAGTACAGTAGAGGTAGAGAACACTACAGTACAGTAGAGGTAGAGTACAGTGGAGTACAGTAGAGGTAGAGTACAGTAGAGCACAGTAGAGGTAGAATACAGTGGAGTACAGTAGAGGTAGAGTACAGTGGAGTACAGTAGAGGTAGAGTACAGTGTAGTACAGTAGAGGTAGAGAACAGTACAGTACAGTAGAGGTAGAGTACAGTGGAGTACAGTAGACGTAGAATACAGTAGAGCACAGTAGAGGTAGAATACAGTGGAGTATTGTAGAGGTAGAGTACAGTGGAGTACAGTAGAGGTAGAGTACAGTGGAGTACAGTAGATGTAGAGTACAGTAGAGTACAGTAGAGGTAGAGTACAGTGGAGCACAGTAGAGGTAGAGTACAGTGGAGTACAGTGGAGTACACTAGAGGTGGAGTACAGTAGAGTACAGTAGAGGTAGAGAACACTACAGTACAGTAGAGGTAGAGTACAGTGGAGTACAGTAGAGGTAGAGTACAGTAGAGCACAGTAGAGGTAGAATACAGTGGAGTACAGTAGAGGTAGAGTACAGTGGAGTACAGTAGAGGTAGAGTACAGTGTAGTACAGTAGAGGTAGAGAACAGTACAGTACAGTAGAGGTAGAGTACAGTGGAGTACAGTAGAGGTAGAGTACAGTAGAGCACAGTAGAGGTAGAATACAGTGGAGTATTGTAGAGGTAGAGTACAGTGGAGTACAGTAGAGGTAGAGTACAGTGGAGTACAGTAGATGTAGAGTACAGTGGAGCACAGTAGAGGTAGAGTACAGTGGAATACAGTAGAGGTAGAGTACAGTGGAGTACAGTGGAGCACAGTAGAGGTGGAGTACAGTAGAGTAGAGTATAGGTTGAATACAGTGGAGTACAGTAGAGATAGAGTAGAGTGGAGTAGAGTAGAGATACAGTACAGTGGATTAGAGTATATATAGAGTACAGTGGAGTATAGTTTAGGTAGAGTACAGTGGAGCACAGTAGAGGTAGAGTACAGTGGAGTATAGTTGAGGTAGAGTACAGTGGAGCACTGTAGAGGTGGACTACAGTGGAGTACAGTAGAGGTAGAGTACAGTGGAGCACAGTAGAGATAGAGTACATTAGAGCACGGTAGAGGTAGAGTACAGTGGAGTATAGTAGAGGTGGAGTACAGTAGAGTACAGTAGAGGTAGAGAACAGTACAGTACAGTAGAGGTAGAGTACAGTGGAGTACAGTAGAGGTAGAGTACAGTAGATCACAGTAGAGGTAGAATACAGTGGAGTACAGTAGAGGTAGAGTAGAGTGGAGTACAGTAGAGGTAGAGTACAGTAGAGCACAGTAGAGGTAGAATACAGTGGAGTACAGTAGAGGTAGAGTACAGTGGAGTACAGTAGAGGTAGAGTACAGTAGAGCACAGTAGAGGTAGAGTACAGTGGAGTACAGTAGAGGTAGAGTACAGTGGAGCACAGTAGAGCTAGAATACAGTGGAGTACAGTGGAGCACAGTAGAGGTGGAGTACAGTAGAGTAGAGTATAGGTAGAGTACAGTGGAGTACAGTAGAGGTAGAGTACAATAGAGCACAGTAGAGGTAGAATACAGTGGAGTACAGTAGAGGTAGAGTAGAGTGGAGTACAGTAGAGGTAGAATACAGTGGAGTAAACTAGAGGTAGAGAACAGTACAGTACAGTAGAGGTAGAGTACAGTGGAGTACAGTAGAGGTAGAGTACAGTAGAGCACTGTAGAGGTAGAATACAGTGGAGTAGAGTAGAGGTAGAGTACAGTGGAGTACAGTAGAGGTAGAGTACAGTAGAGCACAGTAGAGGTAGAGTACAGTGGAGTACAGTAGAGGTAGAGTACAGTGGAGTACAGAAGAGATAGAGTACAGTGGAGCACAGTAGAGGTAGAGTACAGTGGAGCACAGTAGAGGTAGAGTACAGTTGAGCACAGTAGAGGTAGAGTACAGTGGAGTACAGTAGAGGTAGAGTACAGTGGAGTACAGTAGAGGTAGAGTACAGTGGAGTACAGTGGAGCACAGTAGAGGTGGAGTACAGTAGAGTACAGTAGAGGTGGAGTACAGTGGAGTACAGTAGAGGTAGAGTACTGTGGAGTATAGTAGAGGTAGAGTACAGTGGAGCACAGTAGAGGTAGAGTACAGTGGAGTACAGAAGAGATAGAGTACAGTGGAGCACAGTAGAGGTAGAGTACAGTGGAGCACAGTAGAGGTAGAGTACAGTGGAGCACAGTAGAGGTAGAGTACAGTCGAGTATAGTTGAGGTAGAGTACAGTGGAGTACAGTAGAGGTAGAGTACAGTGGAGTACAGTAGAGGTAGAGAACAGTACAGTACAGTAGAGGTAGAGTAGAGTGGAGTACAGTAGAGATAGAGTACAGTAGAGCACAGTAGAGGTAGAATACAGTGGAGTACAGTAGAGGTAGAGTACAGTGGAGTACAGTAGAGGTAGAGTAGAGTGGAGTAGAGATGAGATAGAGTACAGTGGAGCACATTAGAGGTAGAGTACAGTGGAGTACAGTAGAGGTAGAGTACAGTGGAGTATAGTAGAGGTAGAGTACAGTGGAGCACAGTAGAGGTAGAGTACAGTGGAATACAGAAGAGATAGAGTACAGTGGAGCACAGTAGAGGTAGAGTACAGTGGAGCACAGTAGAAGTAGAGTACAGTGGAGCACAGTAGAGGTAGAGTACAGTGGAGTACAGTAGAGGTAGAGTACAGTGGAGTATAGTAGAGGTAGAGTACAGTGGAGCACAGTAGAGGTAGAGTACAGTGGAGTACAGTGGAGCACAGTAGAGGTGGAGTACAGTAGAGTATAGTAGATGTAGAGTACAGTGGAGCACAGTAGAGATAGAGTACAGTAGAGCAGAGTAGAGGTAGAGTACAGTGGAGTACAGTAGAGGTAGAGTACAGTGGAGCACTGTAGAGGTGGAGTACAGTGGAGTACAGTAGAGGTAGAGTACAGTGGAGCACAGTAGAGATAGAGTACAGTAGAGCACAGTAGAGGTAGAGTACAGTGGAGCACAGTAGAGGTAGAATACAGTGGAGTACAGTAGAGGTAGAGTACAGTGGAGTACAGTAGAGGTGTAGAACAGTACAGTACAGTAGAGGTAGAGTACAGTGGAGTACAGTAGAGGTAGAGTACAGTAGAGCACAGTAGAGGTAGAGTACAGTGGAGTACAGTAGAGGTAGAGTACAGTAGAGCACAGTAGAGGTAGAATACAGTGGAGTACAGTAGAGGTAGAGTACAGTGGAGTACAGTAGAGGTAGAGTACAGTGGAGTACAGTAGAGGTAGAGTACAGAGGAGCACAGTAGAGGTAGAGTACAGTGGAGCACAGTAGAGCTAGAGTACAGTGGAGTACAGTGGAGCACAGTAGAGGTGGAGTACAGTAGAGTAGAGTATAGGTTGAGTACAGTGGAGTACAGTAGAGATAGAGTAGTGTGGAGTAGAGTAGAGATAGAGTACAGTGGATTAGAGTAGAGATAGAGTACAGTGGAGTATAGTTGAGGTAGAGTACAGTGGAGTACAGTAGAGGTAGAGTACAGTGGAGCACAGTAGAGCTAGAGTACAGTGGAGTACAGTGGAGCACAGTAGAGGTGGAGTACAGTAGAGTAGAGTATAGGTTGAGTACAGTGGAGTACAGTAGAGATAGAGTAGAGTGGAGTAGAGTAGAGATAGAGTACAGTGGATTAGAGTAGAGATAGAGTACAGTGGAGTATAGTTGAGGTAGAGTACAGTGGAGTACAGTAGAGGTAGAGTACAGTGGAGTACAGAAGAGATAGAGTACTGTGGAGCACAGTAGAGATAGAGTACAGTGGAGCACAGTAGAGGTAGAGTACAGTGGAGCACAGTAGAGGTAGAGTACAGTGGAGTACAGTAGAGGTAGAGTACAGTGGAGTACAGTAGAGGTGGAGTACAGTAGAGTACAGTAGAGGTGGAGTACAGTGGAGTACAGTAGAGGTAGAGTACTGTGGAGTATAGTAGAGGTAGAGTACAGTGGAGCACAGTAGAGGTAGAGTACAGTGGAGTACAGAAGAGATAGAGTACAGTGGAGCACAGTAGAGGTAGAGTACAGTGGAGCACAGTAGAGGTAGAGTACAGTGGAGCACAGTAGAGGTAGAGTACAGTGGAGTACAGTAGAGGTAGAGTACAGTGGAGTACAGCAGAGGTAGAGTACAGTGGAGCACAGTAGAGGTAGAGTACAGTGGAGTACAGTGGAGCACAGTAGAGGTGGAGTACAGTAGAGTATAGTAGATGTAGAGTACAGTGGAGCACAGTAGAGGTAGAGTAAAGTGGAGTACAGTAGAGGTAGAGTACAGAGGAGCACAGTAGAGGTAGAGAACAGTACAGTACAGTAGAGGCAGAGTACAGTGGAGTACAGTAGAGGTAGAGTACAGTAGAGCACAGTAGAGGTAGAATACAGTGGAGTACAGTAGAGGTAGAGTACAGTGGAGTACAGTAGAGGTAGAGAACAGTACAGTACAGTAGAGGTAGAGTACAGTGGAGTACAGTAGAGGTAGAGTACAATAGAGCACAGTAGAGGTAGAATACAGTGGAGTACAGTAGAGGTAGAGTACAGTGGAGTACAGTAGAGGTAGAGTACAGTGGAGTACAGTAGAGGTAGAGTACAGAGGAGCACAGTAGAGGTAGAGTACAGTGGAGTACAGTAGAGGTAGAGTACAGTGGAGCACAGTAGAGGTAGAGTACAGTGGAGTACAGAAGAGATAGAGTACAGTGGAGCACAGTAGAGGTAGAGTACAGTGGAGCACAGTAGAGGTAGAGTACAGTGGAGCACAGTAGAGGTAGAGTACAGTGGAGTACAGTAGAGGTAGAGTACAGTGGAGTACAGCAGAGGTAGAGTACAGTGGAGCACAGTAGAGGTAGAGTACAGTGGAGTACAGTGGAGCACAGTAGAGGTGGAGTACAGTAGAGTATAGTAGATGTAGAGTACAGTGGAGCACAGTAGAGGTAGAGTAAAGTGGAGTACAGTAGAGGTAGAGTACAGAGGAGCACAGTAGAGGTAGAGAACAGTACAGTACAGTAGAGGCAGAGTACAGTGGAGTACAGTAGAGGTAGAGTACAGTAGAGCACAGTAGAGGTAGAATACAGTGGAGTACAGTAGAGGTAGAGTACAGTGGAGTACAGTAGAGGTAGAGAACAGTACAGTACAGTAGAGGTAGAGTACAGTGGAGTACAGTAGAGGTAGAGTACAATAGAGCACAGTAGAGGTAGAATACAGTGGAGTACAGTAGAGGTAGAGTACAGTGGAGTACAGTAGAGGTAGAGTACAGTGGAGTACAGTAGAGGTAGAGTACAGAGGAGCACAGTAGAGGTAGAGTACAGTGGAGTACAGTAGAGGTAGAGTACAGTGGAGCACAGTAGAGCTAGAGTACAGTGGAGTACAGTGGAGCACAGTAGAGGTGGAGTACAGTAGAGTAGAGTATAGGTTGAGTACAGTGGAGTACAGTAGAGCTAGAGTACAGTGGAGTACAGTGGAGCACAGTAGAGGTGGAGTACAGTAGAGTATAGTAGATGTAGAGTACAGTGGATCACAGTAGAGGTAGAGTAAAGTGGAGTACAGTGGATTACAGTAGAGGTGGAGTACAGTAGAGTACAGTAGAGGTAGAGAACAGTACAGTACAGTAGAGGCAGAGTACAGTGGAGTACAGTAGAGGTAGAGTACAGTAGAGCACAGTAGAGGTAGAATACAGTGGAGTACAGTAGAGGTAGAGTACAGTGGAGTACAGTAGAGGTAGAGAACAGTACAGTACAGTAGAGGTAGAGTACAGTGGAGTACAGTAGAGGTAGAGTACAGTAGAGCACAGTAGAGGTAGAGTACAGTGGAGTACAATAGAGGTAGAGTACAGTAGAGCACAGTAGAGGTAGAATACAGTGGAGTACAGTAGAGGTAGAGTACAGTGGAGTACAGTAGAGGTAGAGTACAGTGGAGTACAGTAGAGGTAGAGTACAGAGGAGCACAGTAGAGGTAGAGTACAGTGGAGCACAGTAGAGCTAGAGTACAGTGGAGTACAGTGGAGCACAGTAGAGGTGGAGTACAGTATAGTAGAGTATAGGTTGAGTACAGTGGAGTACAGTAGAGATAGAGTAGAGTGGAGTAGAGTAGAGATAGAGTACAGTGGATTAGAGTAGAGATAGAGTACAGTGGAGCACAGTAGAGGTAGAGTACAGTGGAGTACAGTAGAGGTAGAGTACAGTGGAGTACAGCAGAGGTAGAGTACAGTGGAGCAGAGTAGAGGTAGAGTACAGTGGAGTACAGTGGAGCACAGTAGAGGTGGAGTACAGTAGAGTACAGTAGAGGTGGAGTAAAGTGGAGTACAGTAGAGGTAGAGTACTGTGGAGTATAGTAGAGGTAGAGTACAGTGGAGCACAGTAGAGGTAGAGTACAGTGGAGTACAGAAGAGATAGAGTACAGTGGAGCACAGTAGAGGTAGAGTACAGTGGAGCACAGTAGAGGTAGAGTACAGTGGAGCACAGTAGAGGTAGAGTACAGTGGAGTACAGTAGAGGTAGAGTACAGTGGAGTACAGCAGAGGTAGAGTACAGTGGAGCACAGTAGAGGTAGAGTACAGTGGAGTACAGTGGAGCACAGTAGAGGTGGAGTACAGTAGAGTATAGTAGATGTAGAGTACAGTGGAGCACAGTAGAGGTAGAGTAAAGTGGAGTACAGTAGAGGTAGAGTACAGAGGAGCACAGTAGAGGTAGAGAACAGTACAGTACAGTAGAGGCAGAGTACAGTGGAGTACAGTAGAGGTAGAGTACAGTAGAGCACAGTAGAGGTAGAATACAGTGGAGTACAGTAGAGGTAGAGTACAGTGGAGTACAGTAGAGGTAGAGAACAGTACAGTACAGTAGAGGTAGAGTACAGTGGAGTACAGTAGAGGTAGAGTACAATAGAGCACAGTAGAGGTAGAATACAGTGGAGTACAGTAGAGGTAGAGTACAGTGGAGTACAGTAGAGGTAGAGTACAGTGGAGTACAGTAGAGGTAGAGTACAGAGGAGCACAGTAGAGGTAGAGTACAGTGGAGTACAGTAGAGGTAGAGTACAGTGGAGCACAGTAGAGCTAGAGTACAGTGGAGTACAGTGGAGCACAGTAGAGGTGGAGTACAGTAGAGTAGAGTATAGGTTGAGTACAGTGGAGTACAGTAGAGATAGAGTAGAGTGGAGTAGAGTAGAGATAGAGTACAGTGGATTAGAGTAGAGATATAGTACAGTGGAGTATAGTTGAGGTAGAGTACAGTGGAGTACAGTAGAGGTAGAGTACAGTGGAGTACAGTAGAGGTAGAGAACAGTACAGTACAGTAGAGGTAGAGTAGAGTGGAGTACAGTAGAGATAGAGTACAGTAGAGCACAGTAGAGGTAGAATACAGTGGAGTACAGTAGAGGTAGAGTACAGTGGAGTACAGTAGAGGTAGAGTACAGTGGAGTACAGAAGAGATAGAGTACAGTGGAGCACATTAGAGGTAGAGTACAGTGGAGTACAGTAGAGGTAGAGTACAGTGGAGTATAGTAGAGGTAGAGTACAGTGGAGCACAGTAGAGGTAGAGTACAGTGGAATACAGAAGAGATAGAGTACAGTGGAGCACAGTAGAGGTAGAGTACAGTGGAGCACAGTAGAGGTAGAGTACAGTGGAGCACAGTAGAGGTAGAGTACAGTGGAGTAGAGTAGAGGTAGAGTACAGTGGAGTATAGTACAGGTAGAGTACAGTGGAGCACAGTAGAGGTAGAGTACAGTGGAGTACAGTGGAGCACAGTAGAGGTGGAGTACAGTAGAGTATAGTAGATGTAGAGTACAGTGGATCACAGTAGAGGTAGAGTAAAGTGGAGTACAGTGGATTACAGTAGAGGTGGAGTACAGTAGAGTACAGTAGAGGTAGAGAACAGTACAGTACAGTAGAGGCAGAGTACAGTGGAGTACAGTAGAGGTAGAGTACAGTAGAGCACAGTAGAGGTAGAATACAGTGGAGTACAGTAGAGGTAGAGTACAGTGGAGTACAGTAGAGGTAGAGAACAGTACAGTACAGTAGAGGTAGAGTACAGTGGAGTACAGTAGAGGTAGAGTACAGTAGAGCACAGTAGAGGTAGAGTACAGTGGAGTACAATAGAGGTAGAGTACAGTAGAGCACAGTAGAGGTAGAATACAGTGGAGTACAGTAGAGGTAGAGTACAGTGGAGTACAGTAGAGGTAGAGTACAGTGGAGTACAGTAGAGGTAGAGTACAGAGGAGCACAGTAGAGGTAGAGTACAGTGGAGCACAGTAGAGCTAGAGTACAGTGGAGTACAGTGGAGCACAGTAGAGGTGGAGTACAGTAGAGTAGAGTATAGGTTGAGTACAGTGGAGTACAGTAGAGATAGAGTAGAGTGGAGTAGTGTAGAGATAGAGTACAGTGGATTAGAGTAGAGATAGAGTACAGTGGAGTATAGTTGAGGTAGAGTACAGTGGAGTACAGTAGAGGTAGAGTACAGTGGAGTACAGTAGAGGTAGAGAACAGTACAGTACAGTAGAGGTAGAGTAGAGTGGAGTACAGTAGAGGTAGAGTACAGTAGAGCACAGTAGAGTTAGAGTACAGTGGAGTACAGAAGAGATAGAGTACTGTGGAGCACAGTAGAGGTAGAGTACAGTGGAGCACAGTAGAGGTAGAGTACAGTGGAGCACAGTAGAGGTAGAGTACAGTGGAGTACAGTAGAGGTAGAGTACAGTGGAGTACAGTAGAGGTAGAGTACAGTGGAGCACAGTAGAGGTAGAGTACAGTGGAGTACAGTGGAGCAAAGTAGAGGTGGAGTACAGTAGAGTATAGTAGATGTAGAGTACAGTGGATCACAGTAGAGGTAGAGTAAAGTGGAGTACAGTGGAGTACAGTAGAGGTGGAGTACAGTAGAGTACAGTAGAGGTAGAGAACAGTACAGTAAAGTAGAGGCAGAGTACAGTGGAGTACAGTAGAGGTAGAGTACAGTAGAGCACAGTAGAGGTAGAATACAGTGGAGTACAGTAGAGGTAGAGTACAGTGGAGTACAGTAGAGGTAGAGAACAGTACAGTACAGTAGAGGTAGAGTACAGTGGAGTACAGTAGAGGTAGAGTACAGTAGAGCACATTAGAGGTAGAGTACAGTGGAGTACAGTAGAGGTAGAGTACAGTAGAGCACAGTAGAGGTAGAATACAGAGGAGTACAGTAGAGGTAGAGTACAGTGGAGTACAGTAGAGGTAGAGAACAGTACAGTACAGTAGAGGTAGAGTACAGTGGAGTACAGTAGAGGTAGAGTACAGTAGAGCACAGTAGAGGTAGAATACAGTGGAGTACAGTAGAGGTAGAGTAGAGTGGAGTACAGTAGAGGTAGAGTACAGTAGAGCACAGTAGAGGTAGAATACAGTGGAGTACAGTAGAGGTAGAGTACAGTGGAGTACAGTAGAGGTAGAGTACAGTAGAGCACAGTAGAGGTAGAGTACAGTGGAGTACAGCAGAGGTAGAGTACAGTGGAGCACAGTAGAGCTAGAATACAGTGGAGTACAGTGGAGTACAGTAGAGGTGGAGTAGAGTAGAGTAGAGTATAGGTATAGTACAGTGGAGTACAGTAGAGATAGAGTAGAGTGGAGTAGAGTAGAGATAGAGTACAGTGGATTAGAGTAGAGATAGAGTACAGTGGAGTATAGTTGAGGTAGAGTACAGTGGAGCACAGTAGAGGTAGAGTACAGTGGAGTATAGTTGAGGTAGACTACAGTGGAGTACAGTAGAGGTAGAGTACAGTGGAGCACAGTAGAGATAGAGTACAGTAGAGCACAGTAGAGGTAGAGTACAGTGGAGCACAGTAGAGGTAGAATACAGTGGAGTACAGTAGAGGTAGAGTACAGTGGAGTACAGTAGAGGTGTAGAACAGTACAGTACAGTAGAGGTAGAGTACAGTGGAGTACAGTAGAGGTAGAGTACAGTAGAGCACAGTAGAGGTAGAGTACAGTGGAGTACAGTAGAGGTAGAGTACAGTAGAGCACAGTAGAGGTAGAATACAGTGGAGTACAGTAGAGGTAGAGTACAGTGGAGTACAGTAGAGGTAGAGTACAGTGGAGTACAGTAGAGGTAGAGTACAGAGGAGCACAGTAGAGGTAGAGTACAGTGGAGCACAGTAGAGCTAGAGTACAGTGGAGCACAGTGGAGCACAGTAGAGGTGGAGTACAGTAGAGTAGAGTATAGGTTGAGTACAGTGGAGTACAGTAGAGATAGAGTAGAGTGGAGTAGAGTAGAGATAGAGTACAGTGGATTAGAGTAGAGATAGAGTACAGTGGAGTATAGTTGAGGTAGAGTACAGTGGAGTACAGTAGAGGTAGAGTACAGTAGAGGTAGAGAACAGTACAGTACAGTAGAGGTAGAGTAGAGTGGAGTACAGTAGAGGTAGAGTACAGTAGAGCACAGTAGAGGTAGAATACAGTGGAGTACAGTAGAGGTAAAGTACAGTGGAGTACAGTAGAGGTAGAGTACAGTGGAGTACAGTAGAGGTAGAATACAGTAGAGCACAGTAGAGGTAGAATACAGTGGAGTACAGTAGAGGTAGAGTACAGTGGAGTACAGTAGAGGTAGAGTACAGTGGAGTACAGTAGAGGTAGAGAACAGTACAGTACAGTAGAGGTAGAGTACAGTGGAGTACAGTAGAGGTAGAGTACAGTAGAGCACAGTAGAGGTAAAATACAGTGGAGTACAGTAGAGGTAGAGAACAGTGGAGTACAGTAGAGGTAGAGTACAGTGGAGTACAGTAGAGGTAGAGTACAGTGGAGCACAGTAGAGCTAAAATACAGTGGAGTACAGTGGAGTACAGTAGAGATAGAGTAGAGTGGAGTAGAGTAGAGATAGAGTAAAGTGGATTAGAGTAGAGATAGAGTACAGTGGAGTATAGTTGAGGTGGAGTACAGTGGAGTACAGTAGAGGTAGAGTACAGTGGAGTAAAGTAGAGACAGAGTACAGTAGAGCAGAGTAGAGGTAGAGTGCAGTGGAGTACAGTAGAGATAGAGCACAGTGGAGCACTGTAGAGGTAGAGTACAGTGGAGTACAGTAGAGATAGAGTACAGTAGAGCAGAGTAGAGGTAGAGTACAGTGGAGTACAGAAGAGGTAGAGTACAGTGGAGCACTGTAGAGGTGGAGTACAGTTGAGTACAGTAGAGGTAGAGTACAGTGGAGCACAGTAGAGATAGAGTACAGTAGAGCACAGTAGAGGTAGAGTACAGTGGAGCACAGTAGAGCTAGAGTACAGTGGAGTACAGTGGAGCACAGTAGAGGTGGAGTACAGTAGAGTAGAGTAGAGGTAGAGTACATTGGAGTACAGTAGAGATAGAGTAGAGTGGAGTAGAGTAGAGATAGAGTACAGTGGATTAGAGTAGAGATAGAGTACAGTGGAGTATAGTTGAGGTAGACTACAGTGGAGTACAGTAGAGGTAGAGTACAGTGGAGCACAGTAGAGATAGAGTACAGTAGAGAAGAGTAGAGGTAGAGTACAGTGTAGTACAGTAGAGGTAGAGTACAGTGGAACACTGTAGAGGTGGAGTACAGTGGAGTTCAGTAGAGGTAGAGTACAGTGGAGCACAGTAGAGGTAGAATACAGTGGAGTACAGTAGAGGTAGAGTACAGTGGAGTACAGTAGAGGTAGAGTACAGTGGAGTACAGAAGAGATAGAGTACAGTGGAGCACAGTAGAGGTAGAGTACAGTGGAGAACAGTAGAGGTAGAGTACAGTGGAGCACAGTAGAGGTAGAGTACAGTGGAGCACAGTAGAGGTAGAGTACAGTGGAGCACAGTAGAGGTAGAGTACAGTGGAGTACAGTAGAGGTAGAGTACAGTGGAGCACAGTAGAGGTAGAGTACAGTGGAGTACAGTAGAGGTAGAGTACAGTAGAGCACAGTAGAGGTAGAATACAGTGGAGTACAGTAGAGGTAGAGTACAGTGGAGTACAGTAGAGGTAGAGTACAGTGGAGTACAGAAGAGATAGAGTACAGTGGAGCACAGTAGAGGTAGAGTACAATGGAGCACAGTAGAGGTAGAGTACAGTGGAGCACAGTAGAGGTAGAGTACAGTGGAGTACAGTAGAGGTGGAGTACAGTGGAGTACAGTAGAGGTAGAGTACAGTGGAGCACAGTAGAGGTAGAGTACAGTGGAGTACAGTGGAGCACAGTAGAGGTGGAGTAGAGTAGAGTACAGTAGAGGTAGAGTACAGTGGAGCACAGTAGAGGTAGAGTAGAGTGGAGTACAGTGGAGTACAGTAGAGGTGGAGTACAGTAGAGTACAGTAGAGGTAGAGAACAGTACAGTACAGTAGAGGTAGAGTACAATGGAGTACAGTAGAGGTAGAGTACAGTAGAGCACAGTAGAGGTAGAATACAGTGGAGTAGAGTAGAGGTAGAGTGCAGTGGAGTACAGTAGAGGTAGAGTACAGTGTAGTACAGTAGAGGTAGAGTACAGTGGAGCACAGTAGAGGTCAAGTACAGTGGAGTACAGTAGAGGTAGAGTACAGTGGAGCACAGTAGAGGTAGAGTACAGTGGAGCACAGTAGAGGTAGAGTACAGTGGAGCACAGTAGAGGTAGAGTACAGTGGAGTACAGTAGACGTTGAGTACAGTCGAGTACAGTAGAGGTAGAGTACAGTGGAGCACATTAGAGGTAGAGTAGAGTGGAGTACAGTAGAGGTAGAGTACAGTAGAGCACAGTAGAGGTAGAATACAGTGGAGTACAGTAGAGGTAGAGTACAGTGGAGTACAGTAGAGGTAGAGTACAGTGGAGTAAAGAAGAGATAGAGTACAGTGGAGCACAGTAGAGGTAGAGTACAGTGGAGCACAGTAGAGGTAGAGTAGAGTGGAGCACAGTAGAGGTAGAGTACAGTGGAGTACAGTAGAGGTAGAGTAAAGTGGAGTACAGTAGAGGTAGAGTACAGTGGAGCACAGTAGAGGTAGAGTACAGTGGAGTACAGTGGAGCACAGTAGAGGTGGAGTATAGTAGAGTACAGTAGAGGTAGAGTACAGTGGAGCACAGTAGAGGTAGAGTACAGTGGAGTAGAGTGGAGTACACTAGAGGTGGAGTACAGTAGAGTACAGTAGAGGTAGAGAACAGTACAGTACAATAGAGGTAGAGTACAGTGGAGTACAGTAGAGGTAGAGTACAGTAGAGCACAGTAGAGGTAGAATACAGTGGAGTTCAGTAGAGGTAGAGTACAGTGGAGTACAGTAGAGGTAGAGTACAGTGTAGTACAGTAGAGGTAGAGAACAGTACAGTACATTAGAGGTAGAGTACAGTGGAGTACAGTAGAGGTAGAGTACAGTAGAGCACAGTATAGGTAGAATACAGTGGAGTACAGTAGAGGTAGAGTACAGTGGAGTACAGTAGAGGTAGAGTACAGTGGAGTACAGTAGAGGTAGAGTACAGTGGAGTACAGTAGAGGTAGAGTACAGTGGAGTACAGTAGAGGTAGAGTACAGTGGAGTACAGTGGAGCACAGTAGAGGTGGAGTACAGTGGAGTAGAGTATAGGTTGAGTACAGTGGAGTACAGTAGAGATAGAGTAGAGTGGAGTAGAGTAGAGATAGAGTACAGTGGATTAGAGTAGATATAGAGTACAGTGGAGTATAGTTGAGGTAGAGTACAGTGGAGTACAGTAGAGGTAGAGTACAGTGGAGTACAGTAGAGGTAGAGAACAGTACAGTACAGTAGAGGTAGAGTAGAGTGGAGTACAGTAGAGGTAGAGTACAGTAGAGCACAGTAGAGGTAGAATACAGTCGAGTACAGTAGAGGTAGAGTACAGTGGAGTACAGTAGAGGTAGAGTAAAGTGGAGTACAGAAGAAATAGAGTACAGTGGAGCACAGTAGAGGTAGAGTACAGTGGAGCACAGTAGAGGTAGAGAACAGTACAGTACAGTAGAGGTAGAGTAGAGTGGAGTACAGTAGAGGTAGAGTACAGTAGAGCACAGTAGAGGTAGAATACAGTGGAGTACAGTAGAGGTAGAGTACAGTGGAGTACAGTAGAGGTAGAGTACAGTGGAGTACAAAAGAGATAGAGTACAGTGGAGCACAGTAGAGGTAGAGTACAGTGGAGCACAGTAGAGGTAGAGTACAGTGGAGTACAGTAGAGGTAGAGTACAGTGGAGTACAGTAGAGGTAGAGTACAGTGGAGCACAGTAGAGGTAGAGTACAGTGGAGTACAGAGGAGCACAGTAGAGGTGGAGTACAGTAGAGTAAAGTAGATGTAGAGTACAGTGGAGCACAGTAGAGGTAGAGTAAAGTGGAGTACGTGGAGTACAGTAGAGGTGGAGTACAGTAGAGTACAGTAGAGGTAGAGAACAGTACAGTAGAGGCAGAGTACACTGGAGTACAGTAGAGGTAGAGTACAGTAGAGCACAGTAGAGGTAGAATACAGTGGAGTACAGTAGAGGTAGAGTACAGTGGAGTACAGTAGAGGTAGAGTACAGTGGAGTACAGAAGAGATAGAGTACAGTGGAGCACAGTAGAGGTAGAGTACAGTGGAGCACAGTAGAGGTAGAGTACAGTCGAGTACAGTAGAGATAGAGTACAGTGGAGTACAGTAGAGGTAGAGTACAGTGGAGCACAGTAGAGGTAGAGTACAGTGGAGTACAGTGGAGCACAGTAGAGGTGGAGTACAGTAGAGTACAGTAGAGGTAGAGTACAGTGGAGCACAGTAGAGGTAGAGTACAGTGGAGTACAGTGGAGTACTGTAGAGGTGGAGTACAGTAGAGTACAGTAGAGGTAGAGAACAGTACAGTACAGTAGAGGTAGAATACAGTGGAGTACAGTAGAGGTAGAGTACTGTAGAGCAGAGTAGAGGTAGAATACAGTGGAGTACAGTAGAGGTGGAGTACAGTGGAGTACAGTAGAGGTAGAGTTTAGTGGAGTACAGTAGAGGTAGAGTACAGTGGAGCAGAGTAGAGGTAGAGTACAGTGGAGTACAATAGAGGTAGAGTACAGTGGAGCAGAGTAGAGGTAGAGTACAGTGGAGTACAGTAGAGGTAGAGCACAGTAAAGCAGAGTAGAGGTAGAGTACAGTGGAGTACAGTAGAGGTAGAGCACAGTGGAGCACAGTAGAGGTAGAGTACAGTAGAGCACAGTAGAGGTAGAATACAGTGGAGTACAGTAGAGGTGGAGTACAGTGGAGCACAGCAGAGGTAGAGTACAGTGAAGTATAGTAGAGGTAGAGTACATTAGAGCACAGTAGAGATAGAGTACAGTAGAGCACAGTAGAGGTAGAGTACAGTGGAGCACAGTCGAGTAAGAGTACAGTGTAGTACAGTAGAGATAGAGTACAGTGGAGTACAGTAGAGATAGAGTACAGTCGAACAC
Source organism: Tiaroga cobitis (assembly GCA_030578255.1). NCBI lineage: Eukaryota > Metazoa > Chordata > Actinopteri > Cypriniformes > Leuciscidae > Tiaroga > Tiaroga cobitis. The sequence goes on along the minus strand of JAROOI010000068.1, from coordinate 90,589 downwards.
AGTAGAGGTAGAGTACAGTGGAGTACAATAGAAATAGAGTACAGTGGAGTACAGTAGAGGTAGATTAGAGTGGAGTACAGTAGAGGTAGAGTACAGTGGAGTACAGTAGAGGTAGAGTAAAGTGGAGTAGAGTAGAGATAGAGTACAGTGGAGCACAGCAGAGGTAGAGTACAGTGGATCACAGTAGAGATAGAGTACAGTGGAGTACAGTGGAGCACAGTAGACGTATAGTGCAATGGAGCACAGTAGAGATAGATTACAGTGGAGTAGAGTAGAGATAGAGTACAGTGGAGTACAGTAGAGGTAGAGCACAGTAGAGCAGAGTAGAGGCGAGTACAGTGGAGTACAGTAGAGGTAGAGCACAGTGGAGCAATGTAGAGGTAGAGTACAGTGGAGTACAGTAGAGATAGAGTACAGTGGAGCACAGTAGAGGTAGAGTACAGTGGAGCACAGTAGAGGTAGAGTACAGTGGAGCACAGTAGAGTTAGAGTACAGTGGAGTAGAGTAGAGGTAGTTGACAGTGGAGTACAGTAGAGGTAGAGTACAGTGGAGCACAGTAGAGGTAGAGTACAGTGGAGTACAGTGGAGCACAGTAGAGGTGGAGTACAGTAGAGTACAGTAGAGGTAGAGTACAGTGGAGCACAGTAAAGGTAGAGTACAGTGGAGTACAGTAGAGGTAGAGTACAGTGGAGTACAGTAGAGATAGAGTACAGTGGAGCACAGTAGAGGTAGAGTACAGTGGAGCGCAGTAGAGGTAGAGTACAGTCGAGCACAGTAGAGGTAGAGTACAGTGGAGTACAGTAGAGGTAGAGTACAGTGGAGTACAGTAGAGGTAGAGTACAGTGGAGCACAGTAGAGGTAGAGTACAGTGGAGTACAGTGGAGCACAGTAGAGGTGGAGTACAGTAGAGTACAGTAGAGGTAGAGTACAGTGGAGCACAGTAGAGGTAGAGTACAGTGGAGTATAGTTGAGGTAGACTACAGTGGAGTACAGTAGAGGTAGAGTACAGTGGAGCACAGTAGAGATAGTGTAAAGTAGAGCAGAGTAGAGGTAGAGTACAGTGGAGTACAGTAGAGGTAGAGTACAGTGGAGCACAGTAGAGATAGAGTACAGTAGAGCACAGTAGAGGTAGAGTACAGTGGAGTATAGTAGAGGTAGAGTACAGTGGAGTATAGTTGAGGTAGACTACAGTGGAGTACAGTAGAGGTAGAGTACAGTGGAGTACAGTAGAGGTAGAGTACAGTGGAGCACAGTAGAGGTAGAGTACAGTGGAGTATAGTTGAGGTAGAGAACAGTACAGTACAGTGGAGGTAGAGTAGAGTGGAGTACAGTAGAGGTAGAGTACAGTAGAGCACAGTAGAGGTAGAATACAGTGGAGTACAGTAGAGGTAGAGTACAGTGGAGTACAGTAGAGGTAGAGTACAGTGGAGTACAGAAGAGATAGAGTACAGTGGAGCACAGTAGAGGTAGAGTACAGTGGAGCACAGTAGAGGTAGAGTACAGTGGAGCACAGTAGAGGTAGAGTACAGTGGAGTACAGTAGAGGTAGAGTACAGTGGAGCACAGTAGAGGTAGAGTACAGTGGAGCACAGTAGAGGTAGAGTACAGTGGAGTACAGTAGAGGTAGAGTACAGTGGAGCACAGTAGAGGTAGAGTACAGTGGAGTACAGTGGAGCACAGTAGAGGTGGAGTACAGTAGAGTACATTAGAGGTAGAGTACAGTGGAGCACAGTAGAGGTAGAGTACAGTGGAGTACAGTGGAGTACAGTAGAGGTGGAGTACAGTAGAGTACAGTAGAGGTAGAGAACAGTACAGTACAGTAGAGGTAGAGTACAGTGGAGTACAGTAGAGGTAGAGTACAGTAGAGCACAGTAGAGGTAGAATACAGTGGAGTACAGTAGAGGTAGAGTACAGTGGAGTACAGTAGAGGTAGAGTACAGTGGAGTACAGTAGAGATAGAGTACAGTGGAGCACAGTAGAGGTAGAGTACAGTGGAGCACAGTAGAGGTAGAGTACAGTGGAGCACAGTAGAGATAAAGTACAGTGGAGCACAGTAGAGATAGAGTACAGTGGAGTACAGTGGAGCACAGTAGAGGTATAGTACAGTGGAGCACAGTAGAGATAGATTACATTGGAGTAGAGTAGAGATAGAGTACAGTGGAGTACAGTAGAGGTAGAGTAGAGTTGAGCAGAGTAGAGGTAGAGTACAGTGGAGTACAGTAGAGGTAGAGCACAGTAGAGCAGAGTAGAGGTAGAGTACAGTGGAGTACAGTAGAGGTAGAGCACAGTGGAGCACTGTAGAGCTAGAGTACAGTGGAGTACAGTAGAGATAGAGTACAGTGGAGTACAGTGGAGTACAGTAGAGGTGGAGTACAGTAGAGTACAGTAGAGGTAGAGAACAGTACAGTACAGTAGAGGTAGAGTACAGTGGAGTACAGTAGAGGTAGAGTACAGTAGAGCACAGTAGAGGTAGAGTACATTGGAGTACAGTAGAGGTAGAGTACAATGGAGCACAGTAGAGGTAGAGTACAGTGGAGTACAGTGGAGCACAGTAGAGGTGGAGTACAGTAGAGTACAGTACAGGTAGAGTACAGTGGAGCACAGTAGAAGTAGAGTACAGTGGAGTACAGTGGAGTACAGTAGAGGTGGAGTACAGTAGAGTACAGTAGAGGTAGAGAACAGTACAGTACAGTAGAGGTAGAATACAGTGGAGTACAGTAGAGGTAGAGTACAGTGGAGCACAGTAGAGGTAGAGAACAGTACAGTACAGTAGAGGTAGAGTAGAGTGGAGTACAGTAGAGGTAGAGTACAGTAGAGCACAGTAGAGGTAGAATACAGTGGAGTACAGTAGAGGTAGAGTACAGTGGAGTACAGTAGAGGTAGAGTACAGTGGAGTACAGAAGAGATAGAGTACAGTGGAGCAAAGTAGAGGTAGATTACAGTAGAGCACAGTAGAGGAAGAGTCCGGTGGAGCACAGTAGAGGTAGAGTACAGTGGAGTACAGTAGAGGTTGAGTACAGTGGAGTACAGTAGAGGTAGAGTACAGTGGAGCACAGTAGAGGTAGAGTACAGTGGAGTACATTGGAGCACAGTAGAGGTGGAGTACAGTAGAGTACAGTAGAGGTAGAGTACAGTGGAGCACAGTAGAGGTAGAGTAAAGTGGAGTACAGTGGAGTACAGTAGAGGTGGAGTACAGTAGAGTACAGTAGAGGTAGAGAACAGTACAGTACAGTAGAGGTAGAGTACAGGGGAGTACAGTAGAGGTAGAGTACAGTAGAGCACAGTAGAGGTAGAATACAGTGGAGTACAGTAGAGGTAGAGTACAGTGGAGTACAGTAGAGGTAGAGTACAGTGGAGTACAGTAGAGGTAGAGAACAGTACAGTACAGTAGAGGTAGAGTACAGTGGAGTACAGTAGAGGTAGAGTACAGTAGAGCACAGTAGAGGTAAAATACAGTGGAGTACAGTAGAGGTAGAGAACAGTGGAGTACAGTAGAGGTAGAGTACAGTGGAGTACAGTAGAGGTAGAGTACAGTGGAGCACAGTAGAGCTAAAATACAGTGGAGTACAGTGGAGTACAGTAGAGATAGAGTAGAGTGGAGTAGAGTAGAGATAGAGTACAGTGGATTAGAGTAGAGATAGAGTACAGTGGAGTATAGTTGAGGTAGAGTACAGTGGAGCACAGTAGAGATAGAGTACAGTAGAGCAGAGTAGAGGTAAAGTACAGTGGAGTACAGTAGAGGTAGAGTACAGTGGAGCACTGTAGAGGTGGAGTACAGTGGAGTACAGTAGAGGTAGAGTACAGTTGAGCACAGTAGAGATAGAGTACAGTAGAGCACAGTAGAGGTAGAGTACAGTGGAGCACAGTAGTGTAGAGTACAGTGGAGTATAGTTGAGGTAGACTACAGTGGTGTACAGTAGAGGTAGAGTACAGTGGAGTACAGTAGAGGTAGAGTACAGTGGAGCACAGTAGAGGTAGAGTACAGTTGAGTATAGTTGAGGTAGACTACTGTGGAGTACAGTAGAGGTAGAGTACAGTGGAGCACAGTAGAGATAGAGTACAGTAGAGCAGAGTAGAGGTAGAGTACAGTGGAGTACAGTAGAGGTAAAGCACAGTGGAGCACTGTAGAGGTAGAGTACAGTGGAGTACAGTAGAGATAGAGTACAGTGGAGCACAGTAGAGATAGAGTGCAGTGGAGCACAGTAGAGGTAGAGTACAGCTGAGCACAGTAGAGGTAGAGTAGAGTGGAGCACAGTAGAGGTAGAGTACAGTGGACTACAGTAGAGGTAGTGTACAGTGGAGCACAGTAGAGGTAGAGTACAGTGGAGTATAATAGAGATAGAGTACAGTAGAGCACAGTAGAGATAGAGTACAGTAGAGCAGACTAGAGGTAGAGTACAGTGGAGTACAGTAGAGGTAGAGCACAGTGGAGCACAGTAGAGGTAGAGTGCAGTGGAGTACAGTGGAGTACAGTAGAGGTGGAGTACAGTAGAGTACAGTAGAGGTAGAGAACAGTACAGTACAGTAGAGGTAGAGTACAGTGGAGTACAGTAGAGGTAGAGCACAGTAGAGCAGAGTAGAGGTAGAGTACAGTGGAGTACAGCAGAGGTATAGCACAGTGGAGCACTGTAGAGGTAGAGTACAGTGGAGTACAGTAGAGATAGAGTACAGTGGAGCACAGTAGAGGTAGAGTACAGTGGAGCACAGTAGAGGTAGAGTACAGTGGAGTACAGTAGAGGTAGAGTACAGTAGAGCACAGTAGAGGTAGAATACAGTGGAGTACAGTAGAGGTAGAGTACAGTGGAGTACAGTAGAGGTAGAATACAGTGGAGTACAGTAGAGGTAGAGAACAGTACAGTACAGTAGAGGTAGAGTACAGTGGAGTACAGTAGAGGTAGAGTACAGTGGAGTACAGTAGAGGTAGAGTACAGTGGAGTACAGTAGAGGTAGAGTACAGTGGAGCACAGTAGAGGTAGAGTACAGTGGAGTACAGTAGAGGTAGAGTACAGTGGAGTACAATGGAGCACAGTAGAGGTGGAGTACAGTAGAGTAGAGTATAGGTTGAGTACAGTAAAGTACAGTAGAGATAGAGTAGAGTGGAGTAGAGTAGAGATAGAGTACAGTGGACTAGAGTAGATATAGAGTACAGTGGAGTATAGTTGAGGTAGAGTACAGTGGAGAACAGTAGTGGTAGAGTACAGTGGAGTATAGTTGAGGTAGACTACAGTGGAGTAAAGAAGAGGTAGAGTACAGTGGAGCACAGTAGAGATAGAGTAGAGTAGATCAGAGTAGAGGTAGAGTACAGTGGAGTACAGTAGAGGTAGAGTACAGTGGAACACTGTAGAGGTGGAGTACAGTGGCGTACAGTAGAGGTAGAGTACAGTGGAGCACAGTAGAGATAGAGTACAATAGAGCAGAGTAGAGGTAGAGTACAGTGGATCACAGTAGAGATAGAGTACAGTGTAGTACAGCGGAGCACAGTATACGTATAGTACAGTGGAGCACAGTAGAGATAGATTACAGTGGAGTAGAGTAGAGATAGAGTACAGTGGAGTACAGTAGAGGTAGAGTAAAGTGTAGTACAGCGGAGCACAGTAGACGTATAGTACAGTGGAGCACAGTAGAGATAGATTACAGTGGAGTAGAGTAGAGATAGAGTACAGTGGAGTACAGTAGAGGTAGAGTACAGTGGAGCAGAGTAGAGGTAGAGTACAGTGGAGTACAGTAGAGGTAGAGTATAGTGGAGCACAGTAGAGGTAGAGTACAGTGGAGTACAGTAGAGGTAGACTACAGTGGAGTACAGTAGAGGTAGAGTACAGTGGAGCACAGTAGAGATAGATTACAGTGGAGTAGAGTAGAGATAGAGTACAGTGGAGTACAGTAGAGGTAGAGTACAGTGGAGCAGAGTAGAGGTAGAGTACAGTGGAGTACAGTAGAGGTAGAGTACAGTGGAGCACAGTAGAGGTAGAGTACAGTGGAGTACAGTAGAAGTAGAGTACAGTGGAGTACAGTAGAGGTAGAGTACAGTGGAGTACAGTAGAGGTAGAGTACAGTGGAGTACAGTAGAGGTAGAGTACAGTGGAGCACAGTAGAGGTAGAGTACAGTGGAGTACAGTGGAGCACAGTAGAGGTGGAGTACAGTAGAGTACAGTAGAGGTAGAGTACAGTGGAGCACAGTAGAGGTAGAGTACAGTGGAGTACAGTGGAGTACACTAGAGGTGGAGTACAGTAGAGTACAGTAGAGGTAGAGAACAGTACAGTACAGTAGATGTAGAGTACAGTGGAGTACAGTTGAGGTAGAGTACAGTAGAGCACAGTAGAGGTAGAATACAGTGGAGTACAGTAGAGGTAGAGTACAGTGGAGTACAGTAGAGGTAGAGTACAGTGGAGTACAGTAGAGGTAGAGTACAGTGGAGTACAGTAGAGGTGGAGTACAGTGGAGTACAGTAGAGGTAGAGTACAGTGGAGCACAGTAGAGGTAGAGTACAGTGGAGTACAGTGGAGCACAGTAGAGGTGGAGTATAGTAGAGTACAGTAGAGGTAGAGTACAGTGGAGCACAGTAGAGGTAGAGTACAGTGGAGCACAGTAGAGGTAGAGTACAGTGGAGTACAGTAGAGGTGGAGTACAGTGGAGTACAGTAGAGGTAGAGTACAGTGGAGCACAGTAGAGGTAGAGTACAGTGGAGTACAGTAGAGGTGGAGTACAGTGGAGTACAGTAGAGGTAGAGTACAGTGGAGCACAGTAGAGGTAGAGTACAGTGGAGTACAGTGGAGCACAGTAGAGGTAGAGTACAGTGGAGTACAGTAGAGGTAGAGTACAGTGGAGCACAGTAGAGGTAGAGTACAGTGGAGTACAGTGGAGCACAGTAGACGTGGAGTATAGTAGAGTACAGTAGAGGTAGAGTACAGTGGAGCACAGTAGAGGTAGAGTACAGTGGAGTACAGTGGAGCACAGTAGAGGTGGAGTATAGTAGAGTACAGTAGAGGTAGAGTACAGTGGAGCACAGTAGAGGTAGAGTACAGTGGAGTACAGTAGAGGTAGAGTACAGTGGAGCAAAGTAGAGGTAGAGTACAGTGGAGTACAGTGGAGCACAGTAGACGTGGAGTATAGTAGAGTACAGTAGAGGTAGAGTACAGTGGAGCACAGTAGAGGTAGAGTACAGTGGATTACAGTGGAGTACACTAGAGGTAGAGTACAGTGGAGTACAGTTGAGGTAGAGTACAGTAGAGCACAGTAGAGGTAGAATACAGTGGAGTACAGTAGAGGTAGAGTACAGTGGAGTACAGTAGAGGTAGAGTACAGTGGAGTACAGTAGAGGTAGAGTACAGTGGAGTACAGTAGAGGTGGAGTACAGTGGAGTACAGTAGAGGTAGAGTACAGTGGAGCACAGTAGAGGTAGAGTACAGTGGAGTACAGTGGAGCACAGTAGAGGTGGAGTATAGTAGAGTACAGTAGAGGTAGAGTACAGTGGAGCACAGTAGAGGTAGAGTACAGTGGAGCACAGTAGAGGTAGAGTACAGTGGAGTACAGTAGAGGTGGAGTACAGTGGAGTACAGTAGAGGTAGAGTACAGTGGAGCACAGTAGAGGTAGAGTACAGTGGAGTACAGTGGAGCACAGTAGAGGTGGAGTATAGTAGAGTACAGTAGAGGTAGAGTACAGTGGAGCACAGTAGAGGTAGAGTACAGTGGAGTACAGTAGAGGTAGAGTACAGTGGAGCACAGTAGAGGTAGAGTACAGTGGAGTACAGTGGAGCACAGTAGACGTGGAGTATAGTAGAGTACAGTAGAGGTAGAGTACAGTGGAGCACAGTAGAGGTAGAGTACAGTGGATTACAGTGGAGTACACTAGAGGTGGAGTACAGTAGAGTACAGTAGAGGTAGAGAACAGTACAGTACAATAGAGGTAGAGTACAGTGGAGTACAGTAGAGGTAGAGTACAGTAGAGCACAGTAGAGGTAGAATACAGTGGAGTACAGTAGAGGTAGAGTACAGTGGAGTACAGTAGAGGTAGAGTACAGTGTAGTACAGTAGAGGTAGAGAACAGTACAGTACATTAGAAGTAGAGTACAGTGGAGTACAGTAGAGGTAGATTACAGTAGAGCACAGTATAGGTAGAATACAGTGGAGTACAGTAGAGGTAGAGTACAGTGGAGTACAGTAGAGGTAGAGTAGAGTGGAGTACAGTAGAGGTAGAGTACAGTGGAGCACAGTAGAGGTAGAGTACAGTGGAGTACAGTAGAGGTAGAGTACAGTGGAGTACAGTGGAGCACAGTAAAGGTGGAGTACAGTGGAGTAGAGTATAGGTTGAGTACAGTGGAGTACAGTAGAGATAGAGTAGAGTGGAGTAGAGTAGAGATAGAGTACAGTGGATTAGAGTAGATATAGAGTACAGTGGAGTATACTTGAGGTAGAGTACAGTGGAGTACAGTAGAGGTAGAGTACAGTGGAGTACAGTAGAGGTAGAGAACAGTACAGTACAGTAGAGGTAGAGTAGAGTGGAGTACAGTAGAGGTAGAGTACAGTAGAGCACAGTAGAGGTAGAATACAGTGGAGTACAGTAGAGGTAGAGTACAGTGGAGTACAGTAGAGGTAGAGTACAGTGGAGTACAGAAGAGATAGAGTACAGTGGAGCACAGTAGAGGTAGAGTACAGTGGAGCACAGTAGAGGTAGAGAACAGTACAGTACAGTAGAGGTAGAGTACAGTGGAGTACAGTAGAGGTAGAGTACAGTTGAGCACAGTAGAGGTAGAGTACAGTGGAGTACAGTGGATCACAGTAGAGGTGGAGTACAAAAGAGTACAGTAGATGTAGAGTACAGTGGAGCACAGTAGAGGTAGAGTAAAGTGGAGTACAGTGGAGTACAGTAGAGGTGGAGTACAGTAGAGTACAGTAGAGGTAGAGAACAGTACAGTACAGTAGAGGCAGAGTACAGTGGAGTACAGTAGAGGTAGAGTACAGTAGAGCACAGTAGAGGTAGAATACAGTGGAGTACAGTAGAGGTAGAGTACAGTGGAGTACAGTAGAGGTAGAGTACAGTGGAGTACAGTAGAGGTGGAGTACAGTGGAGTACAGTAGAGGTAGAGTACAGTGGAGCACAGTAGAGGTAGAGTACAGTGGAGTACAGTGGAGCACAGTAGAGGTGGAGTATAGTAGAGTACAGTAGAGGTAGAGTACAGTGGAGCACAGTAGAGGTAGAGTACAGTGGAGTACAGTGGAGTACACTAGAGGTGGAGTACAGTAGAGTAGAGTAGAGGTAGAGAACAGTACAGTACAATAGAGGTAGAGTACAGTGGAGTACAGTAGAGGTAGAGTACAGTAGAGCACAGTAGAGGTAGAATACAGTGGAGTACAGTAGAGGTAGAGTACAGTGGAGTACAGTAGAGGTAGAGTACAGTGTAGTACAGTAGAGGTAGAGAACAGTACAATACATTCGAGGTAGAGTACAGTGGAGTACAGTAGAGGTAGAGTACAGTAGAGCACAGTATAGGTAGAATACAGTGGAGTACAGTAGAGGTAGAGTACAGTGGAGTACAGTAGAGGTAGAGTACAGTGGAGTACAGTAGAGGTAGAGTAAAGTGGAGCACATTAGAGGTAGAGTACAGTGGAGTACAGTAGAGGTAGAGTACAGTGGAGTACAGTGGAGCACAGTAGAGGTGGAGTACAGTGGAGTAGAGTATAGGTTGAGTACAGTGGAGTAGAGTAGAGATAGAGTAGAGTGGAGTAGAGTAGAGATAGAGTACAGTGGATTAGAGTAGATATAGAGTACAGTGGAGTATACTTGAGGTAGAGTACAGTGGAGTACAGTAGAGGTAGAGTACAGTGGAGTACAGGAGAGGTAGAGAACAGTACAGTACAGTAGAGATAGAGTAGAGTGGAGTACAGTAGAGGTAGAGTACAGTAGAGCACAGTAGAGGTAGAATACAGTGGAGTACAGTAGAGGTAGAGTACAGTGGAGTACAGTAGAGGTAGAGTACAGTGGAGTACAGAAGAGATAGAGTACAGTGGAGCACAGTAGAGGTAGAGTACAGTGGAGCACAGTAGAGGTAGAGAACAGTACAGTACAGTAGAGGTAGAGTAGAGTGGAGTACAGTAGAGGTAGAGTACAGTAGAGCACAGTAGAGGTAGAATACATTGGAGTACAGTAGAGGTAGAGTACAGTGGAGTACAGTAGAGGTAGAGTACAGTGGAGCACAGTAGAGGTAGAGTACAGTGGAGTACAGTAGAGGTAGAGTACAGTGGAGCACAGTAGAGGTAGAGTACAGTGGAGTACAGTAGAGGTAGAGTACAGTGGAGCACAGTAGAGGTAGAGTACAGTGGAGCACAGTAGAGGTAGAGTACAGTGGAGTACAGTGGAGTACACTAGAGGTGGAGTACAGTAGAGGTAGAGAACAGTGGAGTACAGTAGAGGTAGAGTACAGTGGAGTACAGTAGAGGTAGAGTACAGTGGAGCACAGTAGAGCTAGAGTACAGTGGAGTACAGTGGAGCACAGTAGAGCTGGAGTACAGTAGAGTAGAGTATAGGTTGAGTACAGTGGAGTACAGTAGAGATAGAGTAGAGTGGAGTAGAGTAGAGATAGAGTACAGTGGATTAGAGTAGAGATAGAGTACAGTGGAGTATAGTTGAGGTAGAGTACAGTGGAGTACAGTAGAGGTAGAGTACAGTGGAGTACAGTAGAGGTAGAGAACAGTACAGTACAGTAGAGGTAGAGTAGAGTGGAGTACAGTAGAGATAGAGTACAGTAGAGCACAGTAGAGGTAGAATACAGTGGAGTACAGTAGAGGTAGAGTACAGTGGAGTACAGTAGAGGTAGAGTAGAGTGGAGTACAGAAGAGATAGAGTACAGTGGAGCACATTAGAGGTAGAGTACAGTGGAGTACAGTAGAGGTAGAGTACAGTGGAGTATAGTAGAGGTAGAGTACAGTGGAGCACAGTAGAGGTAGAGTACAGTGGAATACAGAAGAGATAGAGTACAGTGGAGCACAGTAGAGGTAGAGTACAGTGGAGCACAGTAGAAGTAGAGTACAGTGGAGCACAGTAGAGGTAGAGTACAGTGGAGTACAGTAGAGGTAGAGTACAGTGGAGTATAGTAGAGGTAGAGTACAGTGGAGCACAGTAGAGGTAGAGTACAGTGGAGTACAGTGGAGCACAGTAGAGGTGGAGTACAGTAGAGTATAGTAGATGTAGAGTACAGTGGAGCACAGTAGAGATAGAGTACAGTAGAGCAGAGTAGAGGTAGAGTACAGTAGAGCACAGTAGAGGTAGAGTACAGTGGAGCACAGTAGAGGTAGAATACAGTGGAGTACAGTAGAGGTAGAGTACAGTGGAGTACAGTAGAGGTGTAGAACAGTACAGTACAGTAGAGGTAGAGTACAGTGGAGTACAGTAGAGATAGAGTAGAGTGGAGTAGAGTAGAGATAGAGTACAGTGGATTAGAGTAGAGATAGAGTACAGTGGAGTATAGTTGAGGTAGAGTACAGTGGAGTACAGTAGAGGTAGAGTACAGTGGAGTACAGAAGAGATAGAGTACTGTGGAGCACAGTAGAGGTAGAGTACAGTGGAGCACAGTAGAGGTAGAGTACAGTGGAGCACAGTAGAGGTAGAGTACAGTGGAGTACAGTAGAGGTAGAGTACAGTGGAGTACAGTAGAGGTAGAGTACAGTGAAGCACAGTAGAGGTAGAGTACAGTGGAGTACAGTGGAGCACAGTAGAGGTGGAGTACAGTAGAGTACAGTAGAGGTAGAGTACAGTGGAGCACAGTAGAGGTGGAGTACAGTAGAGTACAGTAGAGGTAGAGTACAGTGGAGCACAGTAGAGGTGGAGTACAGTAGAGTACAGTAGAGGTAGAGTACAGTGGAGTATAGTTGAGGTAGAGTACAGTGGAGTACAGTAAAGGTAGAGTACAGTGGAGTACAGTAGAGGTAGAGAACAGTACAGTACAGTAGAGGTAGAGTAGAGTGGAGTACAGTAGAGGTAGAGTACAGTAGAGCACAGTAGAGGTAGAATACAGTCGAGTACAGTAGAGGTAGAGTACAGTGGAGTACAGTAGAGGTAGAGTAAAGTGGAGTACAGAAGAAATAGAGTACAGTGGAGCACAGTAGAGGTAGAGTACAGTGGAGCACAGTAGAGGTAGAGAACAGTACAGTACAGTAGAGGTAGAGTAGAGTGGAGTACAGTAGAGGTAGAGTACAGTAGAGCACAGTAGAGGTAGAATACAGTGGAGTACAGTAGAGGTAGAGTACAGTGGAGTACAGTAGAGGTAGAGTACAGTGGAGTACAAAAGAGATAGAGTACAGTGGAGCACAGTAGAGGTAGAGTACAGTGGAGCACAGTAGAGGTAGAGTACAGTGGAGTACAGTAGAGGTAGAGTACAGTGGAGTACAGTAGAGGTAGAGTACAGTGGAGCACAGTAGAGGTAGAGTACAGTGGAGTACAGAGGAGCACAGTAGAGGTGGAGTACAGTAGAGTAAAGTAGATGTAGAGTACAGTGGAGCACAGTAGAGGTAGAGTAAAGTGGAGTACAGTGGAGTACAGTAGAGGTGGAGTACAGTAGAGTACAGTAGAGGTAGAGAACAGTACAGTAGAGGCAGAGTACACTGGAGTACAGTAGAGGTAGAGTACAGTAGAGCACAGTAGAGGTAGAATACAGTGGAGTACAGTAGAGGTAGAGTACAGTGGAGTACAGTAGAGGTAGAGTACAGTGGAGTACAGAAGAGATAGAGTACAGTGGAGCACAGTAGAGGTAGAGTACAGTGGAGCACAGTAGAGGTAGAGTACAGTCGAGTACAGTAGAGATAGAGTACAGTGGAGTACAGTAGAGGTAGAGTACAGTGGAGCACAGTAGAGGTAGAGTACAGTGGAGTACAGTGGAGCACAGTAGAGGTGGAGTACAGTAGAGTACAGTAGAGGTAGAGTACAGTGGAGCACAGTAGAGGTAGAGTACAGTGGAGTACAGTGGAGTACTGTAGAGGTGGAGTACAGTAGAGTACAGTAGAGGTAGAGAACAGTACAGTACAGTAGAGGTAGAATACAGTGGAGTACAGTAGAGGTAGAGTACTGTAGAGCAGAGTAGAGGTAGAATACAGTGGAGTACAGTAGAGGTGGAGTACAGTGGAGTACAGTAGAGGTAGAGTTTAGTGGAGTACAGTAGAGGTAGAGTACAGTGGAGCAGAGTAGAGGTAGAGTACAGTGGAGTACAATAGAGGTAGAGTACAGTGGAGCAGAGTAGAGGTAGAGTACAGTGGAGTACAGTAGAGGTAGAGCACAGTAAAGCAGAGTAGAGGTAGAGTACAGTGGAGTACAGTAGAGGTAGAGCACAGTGGAGCACAGTAGAGGTAGAGTACAGTAGAGCACAGTAGAGGTAGAATACAGTGGAGTACAGTAGAGGTGGAGTACAGTGGAGCACAGCAGAGGTAGAGTACAGTGAAGTATAGTAGAGGTAGAGTACATTAGAGCACAGTAGAGATAGAGTACAGTAGAGCACAGTAGAGGTAGAGTACAGTGGAGCACAGTCGAGTAAGAGTACAGTGTAGTACAGTAGAGATAGAGTACAGTGGAGTACAGTAGAGATAGAGTACAGTCGAACACAGTAGAGGTAGAGTACAGTGGAGTACAATAGAAATAGAGTACAGTGGAGTACAGTAGAGGTAGATTAGAGTGGAGTACAGTAGAGGTAGAGTACAGTGGAGTACAGTAGAGGTAGAGTAAAGTGGAGTAGAGTAGAGATAGAGTACAGTGGAGCACAGCAGAGGTAGAGTACAGTGGATCACAGTAGAGATAGAGTACAGTGGAGTACAGTGGAGCACAGTAGACGTATAGTGCAATGGAGCACAGTAGAGATAGATTACAGTGGAGTAGAGTAGAGATAGAGTACAGTGGAGTACAGTAGAGGTAGAGCACAGTAGAGCAGAGTAGAGGCGAGTACAGTGGAGTACAGTAGAGGTAGAGCACAGTGGAGCAATGTAGAGGTAGAGTACAGTGGAGTACAGTAGAGATAGAGTACAGTGGAGCACAGTAGAGGTAGAGTACAGTGGAGCACAGTAGAGGTAGAGTACAGTGGAGCACAGTAGAGTTAGAGTACAGTGGAGTAGAGTAGAGGTAGTTGACAGTGGAGTACAGTAGAGGTAGAGTACAGTGGAGCACAGTAGAGGTAGAGTACAGTGGAGTACAGTGGAGCACAGTAGAGGTGGAGTACAGTAGAGTACAGTAGAGGTAGAGTACAGTGGAGCACAGTAAAGGTAGAGTACAGTGGAGTACAGTAGAGGTAGAGTACAGTGGAGTACAGTAGAGATAGAGTACAGTGGAGCACAGTAGAGGTAGAGTACAGTGGAGCGCAGTAGAGGTAGAGTACAGTCGAGCACAGTAGAGGTAGAGTACAGTGGAGTACAGTAGAGGTAGAGTACAGTGGAGTACAGTAGAGGTAGAGTACAGTGGAGCACAGTAGAGGTAGAGTACAGTGGAGTACAGTGGAGCACAGTAGAGGTGGAGTACAGTAGAGTACAGTAGAGGTAGAGTACAGTGGAGCACAGTAGAGGTAGAGTACAGTGGAGTATAGTTGAGGTAGACTACAGTGGAGTACAGTAGAGGTAGAGTACAGTGGAGCACAGTAGAGATAGTGTAAAGTAGAGCAGAGTAGAGGTAGAGTACAGTGGAGTACAGTAGAGGTAGAGTACAGTGGAGCACAGTAGAGATAGAGTACAGTAGAGCACAGTAGAGGTAGAGTACAGTGGAGTATAGTAGAGGTAGAGTACAGTGGAGTATAGTTGAGGTAGACTACAGTGGAGTACAGTAGAGGTAGAGTACAGTGGAGTACAGTAGAGGTAGAGTACAGTGGAGCACAGTAGAGGTAGAGTACAGTGGAGTATAGTTGAGGTAGAGAACAGTACAGTACAGTGGAGGTAGAGTAGAGTGGAGTACAGTAGAGGTAGAGTACAGTAGAGCACAGTAGAGGTAGAATACAGTGGAGTACAGTAGAGGTAGAGTACAGTGGAGTACAGTAGAGGTAGAGTACAGTGGAGTACAGAAGAGATAGAGTACAGTGGAGCACAGTAGAGGTAGAGTACAGTGGAGCACAGTAGAGGTAGAGTACAGTGGAGCACAGTAGAGGTAGAGTACAGTGGAGTACAGTAGAGGTAGAGTACAGTGGAGCACAGTAGAGGTAGAGTACAGTGGAGCACAGTAGAGGTAGAGTACAGTGGAGTACAGTAGAGGTAGAGTACAGTGGAGCACAGTAGAGGTAGAGTACAGTGGAGTACAGTGGAGCACAGTAGAGGTGGAGTACAGTAGAGTACATTAGAGGTAGAGTACAGTGGAGCACAGTAGAGGTAGAGTACAGTGGAGTACAGTGGAGTACAGTAGAGGTGGAGTACAGTAGAGTACAGTAGAGGTAGAGAACAGTACAGTACAGTAGAGGTAGAGTACAGTGGAGTACAGTAGAGGTAGAGTACAGTAGAGCACAGTAGAGGTAGAATACAGTGGAGTACAGTAGAGGTAGAGTACAGTGGAGTACAGTAGAGGTAGAGTACAGTGGAGTACAGTAGAGATAGAGTACAGTGGAGCACAGTAGAGGTAGAGTACAGTGGAGCACAGTAGAGGTAGAGTACAGTGGAGCACAGTAGAGATAAAGTACAGTGGAGCACAGTAGAGATAGAGTACAGTGGAGTACAGTGGAGCACAGTAGAGGTATAGTACAGTGGAGCACAGTAGAGATAGATTACATTGGAGTAGAGTAGAGATAGAGTACAGTGGAGTACAGTAGAGGTAGAGTAGAGTTGAGCAGAGTAGAGGTAGAGTACAGTGGAGTACAGTAGAGGTAGAGCACAGTAGAGCAGAGTAGAGGTAGAGTACAGTGGAGTACAGTAGAGGTAGAGCACAGTGGAGCACTGTAGAGCTAGAGTACAGTGGAGTACAGTAGAGATAGAGTACAGTGGAGTACAGTGGAGTACAGTAGAGGTGGAGTACAGTAGAGTACAGTAGAGGTAGAGAACAGTACAGTACAGTAGAGGTAGAGTACAGTGGAGTAAAGTAGAGGTAGAGTACAGTAGAGCACAGTAGAGGTAGAGTACATTGGAGTACAGTAGAGGTAGAGTACAATGGAGCACAGTAGAGGTAGAGTACAGTGGAGTACAGTGGAGCACAGTAGAGGTGGAGTACAGTAGAGTACAGTACAGGTAGAGTACAGTGGAGCACAGTAGAAGTAGAGTACAGTGGAGTACAGTGGAGTACAGTAGAGGTGGAGTACAGTAGAGTACAGTAGAGGTAGAGAACAGTACAGTACAGTAGAGGTAGAATACAGTGGAGTACAGTAGAGGTAGAGTACAGTGGAGCACAGTAGAGGTAGAGAACAGTACAGTACAGTAGAGGTAGAGTAGAGTGGAGTACAGTAGAGGTAGAGTACAGTAGAGCACAGTAGAGGTAGAATACAGTGGAGTACAGTAGAGGTAGAGTACAGTGGAGTACAGTAGAGGTAGAGTACAGTGGAGTACAGAAGAGATAGAGTACAGTGGAGCAAAGTAGAGGTAGATTACAGTAGAGCACAGTAGAGGAAGAGTCCGGTGGAGCACAGTAGAGGTAGAGTACAGTGGAGTACAGTAGAGGTTGAGTACAGTGGAGTACAGTAGAGGTAGAGTACAGTGGAGCACAGTAGAGGTAGAGTACAGTGGAGTACATTGGAGCACAGTAGAGGTGGAGTACAGTAGAGTACAGTAGAGGTAGAGTACAGTGGAGCACAGTAGAGGTAGAGTAAAGTGGAGTACAGTGGAGTACAGTAGAGGTGGAGTACAGTAGAGTACAGTAGAGGTAGAGAACAGTACAGTACAGTAGAGGTAGAGTACAGGGGAGTACAGTAGAGGTAGAGTACAGTAGAGCACAGTAGAGGTAGAATACAGTGGAGTACAGTAGAGGTAGAGTACAGTGGAGTACAGTAGAGGTAGAGTACAGTGGAGTACAGTAGAGGTAGAGAACAGTACAGTACAGTAGAGGTAGAGTACAGTGGAGTACAGTAGAGGTAGAGTACAGTAGAGCACAGTAGAGGTAAAATACAGTGGAGTACAGTAGAGGTAGAGAACAGTGGAGTACAGTAGAGGTAGAGTACAGTGGAGTACAGTAGAGGTAGAGTACAGTGGAGCACAGTAGAGCTAAAATACAGTGGAGTACAGTGGAGTACAGTAGAGATAGAGTAGAGTGGAGTAGAGTAGAGATAGAGTACAGTGGATTAGAGTAGAGATAGAGTACAGTGGAGTATAGTTGAGGTAGAGTACAGTGGAGCACAGTAGAGATAGAGTACAGTAGAGCAGAGTAGAGGTAAAGTACAGTGGAGTACAGTAGAGGTAGAGTACAGTGGAGCACTGTAGAGGTGGAGTACAGTGGAGTACAGTAGAGGTAGAGTACAGTTGAGCACAGTAGAGATAGAGTACAGTAGAGCACAGTAGAGGTAGAGTACAGTGGAGCACAGTAGTGTAGAGTACAGTGGAGTATAGTTGAGGTAGACTACAGTGGTGTACAGTAGAGGTAGAGTACAGTGGAGTACAGTAGAGGTAGAGTACAGTGGAGCACAGTAGAGGTAGAGTACAGTTGAGTATAGTTGAGGTAGACTACTGTGGAGTACAGTAGAGGTAGAGTACAGTGGAGCACAGTAGAGATAGAGTACAGTAGAGCAGAGTAGAGGTAGAGTACAGTGGAGTACAGTAGAGGTAAAGCACAGTGGAGCACTGTAGAGGTAGAGTACAGTGGAGTACAGTAGAGATAGAGTACAGTGGAGCACAGTAGAGATAGAGTGCAGTGGAGCACAGTAGAGGTAGAGTACAGCTGAGCACAGTAGAGGTAGAGTAGAGTGGAGCACAGTAGAGGTAGAGTACAGTGGACTACAGTAGAGGTAGTGTACAGTGGAGCACAGTAGAGGTAGAGTACAGTGGAGTATAATAGAGATAGAGTACAGTAGAGCACAGTAGAGATAGAGTACAGTAGAGCAGACTAGAGGTAGAGTACAGTGGAGTACAGTAGAGGTAGAGCACAGTGGAGCACAGTAGAGGTAGAGTGCAGTGGAGTACAGTGGAGTACAGTAGAGGTGGAGTACAGTAGAGTACAGTAGAGGTAGAGAACAGTACAGTACAGTAGAGGTAGAGTACAGTGGAGTACAGTAGAGGTAGAGCACAGTAGAGCAGAGTAGAGGTAGAGTACAGTGGAGTACAGTAGAGGTATAGCACAGTGGAGCACTGTAGAGGTAGAGTACAGTGGAGTACAGTAGAGATAGAGTACAGTGGAGCACAGTAGAGGTAGAGTACAGTGGAGCACAGTAGAGGTAGAGTACAGTGGAGTACAGTAGAGGTAGAGTACAGTAGAGCACAGTAGAGGTAGAATACAGTGGAGTACAGTAGAGGTAGAGTACAGTGGAGTACAGTAGAGGTAGAATACAGTGGAGTACAGTAGAGGTAGAGAACAGTACAGTACAGTAGAGGTAGAGTACAGTGGAGTACAGTAGAGGTAGAGTACAGTGGAGTACAGTAGAGGTAGAGTACAGTGGAGTACAGTAGAGGTAGAGTACAGTGGAGCACAGTAGAGGTAGAGTACAGTGGAGTACAGTAGAGGTAGAGTACAGTGGAGTACAATGGAGCACAGTAGAGGTGGAGTACAGTAGAGTAGAGTATAGGTTGAGTACAGTAAAGTACAGTAGAGATAGAGTAGAGTGGAGTAGAGTAGAGATAGAGTACAGTGGACTAGAGTAGATATAGAGTACAGTGGAGTATAGTTGAGGTAGAGTACAGTGGAGAACAGTAGTGGTAGAGTACAGTGGAGTATAGTTGAGGTAGACTACAGTGGAGTAAAGAAGAGGTAGAGTACAGTGGAGCACAGTAGAGATAGAGTAGAGTAGATCAGAGTAGAGGTAGAGTACAGTGGAGTACAGTAGAGGTAGAGTACAGTGGAACACTGTAGAGGTGGAGTACAGTGGCGTACAGTAGAGGTAGAGTACAGTGGAGCACAGTAGAGATAGAGTACAATAGAGCAGAGTAGAGGTAGAGTACAGTGGATCACAGTAGAGATAGAGTACAGTGTAGTACAGCGGAGCACAGTATACGTATAGTACAGTGGAGCACAGTAGAGATAGATTACAGTGGAGTAGAGTAGAGATAGAGTACAGTGGAGTACAGTAGAGGTAGAGTAAAGTGTAGTACAGCGGAGCACAGTAGACGTATAGTACAGTGGAGCACAGTAGAGATAGATTACAGTGGAGTAGAGTAGAGATAGAGTACAGTGGAGTACAGTAGAGGTAGAGTACAGTGGAGCAGAGTAGAGGTAGAGTACAGTGGAGTACAGTAGAGGTAGAGTATAGTGGAGCACAGTAGAGGTAGAGTACAGTGGAGTACAGTAGAGGTAGACTACAGTGGAGTACAGTAGAGGTAGAGTACAGTGGAGCACAGTAGAGATAGATTACAGTGGAGTAGAGTAGAGATAGAGTACAGTGGAGTACAGTAGAGGTAGAGTACAGTGGAGCAGAGTAGAGGTAGAGTACAGTGGAGTACAGTAGAGGTAGAGTACAGTGGAGCACAGTAGAGGTAGAGTACAGTGGAGTACAGTAGAAGTAGAGTACAGTGGAGTACAGTAGAGGTAGAGTACAGTGGAGTACAGTAGAGGTAGAGTACAGTGGAGTACAGTAGAGGTAGAGTACAGTGGAGCACAGTAGAGGTAGAGTACAGTGGAGTACAGTGGAGCACAGTAGAGGTGGAGTACAGTAGAGTACAGTAGAGGTAGAGTACAGTGGAGCACAGTAGAGGTAGAGTACAGTGGAGTACAGTGGAGTACACTAGAGGTGGAGTACAGTAGAGTACAGTAGAGGTAGAGAACAGTACAGTACAGTAGATGTAGAGTACAGTGGAGTACAGTTGAGGTAGAGTACAGTAGAGCACAGTAGAGGTAGAATACAGTGGAGTACAGTAGAGGTAGAGTACAGTGGAGTACAGTAGAGGTAGAGTACAGTGGAGTACAGTAGAGGTAGAGTACAGTGGAGTACAGTAGAGGTGGAGTACAGTGGAGTACAGTAGAGGTAGAGTACAGTGGAGCACAGTAGAGGTAGAGTACAGTGGAGTACAGTGGAGCACAGTAGAGGTGGAGTATAGTAGAGTACAGTAGAGGTAGAGTACAGTGGAGCACAGTAGAGGTAGAGTACAGTGGAGCACAGTAGAGGTAGAGTACAGTGGAGTACAGTAGAGGTGGAGTACAGTGGAGTACAGTAGAGGTAGAGTACAGTGGAGCACAGTAGAGGTAGAGTACAGTGGAGTACAGTAGAGGTGGAGTACAGTGGAGTACAGTAGAGGTAGAGTACAGTGGAGCACAGTAGAGGTAGAGTACAGTGGAGTACAGTGGAGCACAGTAGAGGTAGAGTACAGTGGAGTACAGTAGAGGTAGAGTACAGTGGAGCACAGTAGAGGTAGAGTACAGTGGAGTACAGTGGAGCACAGTAGACGTGGAGTATAGTAGAGTACAGTAGAGGTAGAGTACAGTGGAGCACAGTAGAGGTAGAGTACAGTGGAGTACAGTGGAGCACAGTAGAGGTGGAGTATAGTAGAGTACAGTAGAGGTAGAGTACAGTGGAGCACAGTAGAGGTAGAGTACAGTGGAGTACAGTAGAGGTAGAGTACAGTGGAGCACAGTAGAGGTAGAGTACAGTGGAGTACAGTGGAGCACAGTAGACGTGGAGTATAGTAGAGTACAGTAGAGGTAGAGTACAGTGGAGCACAGTAGAGGTAGAGTACAGTGGATTACAGTGGAGTACACTAGAGGTAGAGTACAGTGGAGTACAGTTGAGGTAGAGTACAGTAGAGCACAGTAGAGGTAGAATACAGTGGAGTACAGTAGAGGTAGAGTACAGTGGAGTACAGTAGAGGTAGAGTACAGTGGAGTACAGTAGAGGTAGAGTACAGTGGAGTACAGTAGAGGTGGAGTACAGTGGAGTACAGTAGAGGTAGAGTACAGTGGAGCACAGTAGAGGTAGAGTACAGTGGAGTACAGTGGAGCACAGTAGAGGTGGAGTATAGTAGAGTACAGTAGAGGTAGAGTACAGTGGAGCACAGTAGAGGTAGAGTACAGTGGAGCACAGTAGAGGTAGAGTACAGTGGAGTACAGTAGAGGTGGAGTACAGTGGAGTACAGTAGAGGTAGAGTACAGTGGAGCACAGTAGAGGTAGAGTACAGTGGAGTACAGTGGAGCACAGTAGAGGTGGAGTATAGTAGAGTACAGTAGAGGTAGAGTACAGTGGAGCACAGTAGAGGTAGAGTACAGTGGAGTACAGTAGAGGTAGAGTACAGTGGAGCACAGTAGAGGTAGAGTACAGTGGAGTACAGTGGAGCACAGTAGACGTGGAGTATAGTAGAGTACAGTAGAGGTAGAGTACAGTGGAGCACAGTAGAGGTAGAGTACAGTGGATTACAGTGGAGTACACTAGAGGTGGAGTACAGTAGAGTACAGTAGAGGTAGAGAACAGTACAGTACAATAGAGGTAGAGTACAGTGGAGTACAGTAGAGGTAGAGTACAGTAGAGCACAGTAGAGGTAGAATACAGTGGAGTACAGTAGAGGTAGAGTACAGTGGAGTACAGTAGAGGTAGAGTACAGTGTAGTACAGTAGAGGTAGAGAACAGTACAGTACATTAGAAGTAGAGTACAGTGGAGTACAGTAGAGGTAGATTACAGTAGAGCACAGTATAGGTAGAATACAGTGGAGTACAGTAGAGGTAGAGTACAGTGGAGTACAGTAGAGGTAGAGTAGAGTGGAGTACAGTAGAGGTAGAGTACAGTGGAGCACAGTAGAGGTAGAGTACAGTGGAGTACAGTAGAGGTAGAGTACAGTGGAGTACAGTGGAGCACAGTAAAGGTGGAGTACAGTGGAGTAGAGTATAGGTTGAGTACAGTGGAGTACAGTAGAGATAGAGTAGAGTGGAGTAGAGTAGAGATAGAGTACAGTGGATTAGAGTAGATATAGAGTACAGTGGAGTATACTTGAGGTAGAGTACAGTGGAGTACAGTAGAGGTAGAGTACAGTGGAGTACAGTAGAGGTAGAGAACAGTACAGTACAGTAGAGGTAGAGTAGAGTGGAGTACAGTAGAGGTAGAGTACAGTAGAGCACAGTAGAGGTAGAATACAGTGGAGTACAGTAGAGGTAGAGTACAGTGGAGTACAGTAGAGGTAGAGTACAGTGGAGTACAGAAGAGATAGAGTACAGTGGAGCACAGTAGAGGTAGAGTACAGTGGAGCACAGTAGAGGTAGAGAACAGTACAGTACAGTAGAGGTAGAGTACAGTGGAGTACAGTAGAGGTAGAGTACAGTTGAGCACAGTAGAGGTAGAGTACAGTGGAGTACAGTGGATCACAGTAGAGGTGGAGTACAAAAGAGTACAGTAGATGTAGAGTACAGTGGAGCACAGTAGAGGTAGAGTAAAGTGGAGTACAGTGGAGTACAGTAGAGGTGGAGTACAGTAGAGTACAGTAGAGGTAGAGAACAGTACAGTACAGTAGAGGCAGAGTACAGTGGAGTACAGTAGAGGTAGAGTACAGTAGAGCACAGTAGAGGTAGAATACAGTGGAGTACAGTAGAGGTAGAGTACAGTGGAGTACAGTAGAGGTAGAGTACAGTGGAGTACAGTAGAGGTGGAGTACAGTGGAGTACAGTAGAGGTAGAGTACAGTGGAGCACAGTAGAGGTAGAGTACAGTGGAGTACAGTGGAGCACAGTAGAGGTGGAGTATAGTAGAGTACAGTAGAGGTAGAGTACAGTGGAGCACAGTAGAGGTAGAGTACAGTGGAGTACAGTGGAGTACACTAGAGGTGGAGTACAGTAGAGTAGAGTAGAGGTAGAGAACAGTACAGTACAATAGAGGTAGAGTACAGTGGAGTACAGTAGAGGTAGAGTACAGTAGAGCACAGTAGAGGTAGAATACAGTGGAGTACAGTAGAGGTAGAGTACAGTGGAGTACAGTAGAGGTAGAGTACAGTGTAGTACAGTAGAGGTAGAGAACAGTACAATACATTCGAGGTAGAGTACAGTGGAGTACAGTAGAGGTAGAGTACAGTAGAGCACAGTATAGGTAGAATACAGTGGAGTACAGTAGAGGTAGAGTACAGTGGAGTACAGTAGAGGTAGAGTACAGTGGAGTACAGTAGAGGTAGAGTAAAGTGGAGCACATTAGAGGTAGAGTACAGTGGAGTACAGTAGAGGTAGAGTACAGTGGAGTACAGTGGAGCACAGTAGAGGTGGAGTACAGTGGAGTAGAGTATAGGTTGAGTACAGTGGAGTAGAGTAGAGATAGAGTAGAGTGGAGTAGAGTAGAGATAGAGTACAGTGGATTAGAGTAGATATAGAGTACAGTGGAGTATACTTGAGGTAGAGTACAGTGGAGTACAGTAGAGGTAGAGTACAGTGGAGTACAGGAGAGGTAGAGAACAGTACAGTACAGTAGAGATAGAGTAGAGTGGAGTACAGTAGAGGTAGAGTACAGTAGAGCACAGTAGAGGTAGAATACAGTGGAGTACAGTAGAGGTAGAGTACAGTGGAGTACAGTAGAGGTAGAGTACAGTGGAGTACAGAAGAGATAGAGTACAGTGGAGCACAGTAGAGGTAGAGTACAGTGGAGCACAGTAGAGGTAGAGAACAGTACAGTACAGTAGAGGTAGAGTAGAGTGGAGTACAGTAGAGGTAGAGTACAGTAGAGCACAGTAGAGGTAGAATACATTGGAGTACAGTAGAGGTAGAGTACAGTGGAGTACAGTAGAGGTAGAGTACAGTGGAGCACAGTAGAGGTAGAGTACAGTGGAGTACAGTAGAGGTAGAGTACAGTGGAGCACAGTAGAGGTAGAGTACAGTGGAGTACAGTAGAGGTAGAGTACAGTGGAGCACAGTAGAGGTAGAGTACAGTGGAGCACAGTAGAGGTAGAGTACAGTGGAGTACAGTGGAGTACACTAGAGGTGGAGTACAGTAGAGGTAGAGAACAGTGGAGTACAGTAGAGGTAGAGTACAGTGGAGTACAGTAGAGGTAGAGTACAGTGGAGCACAGTAGAGCTAGAGTACAGTGGAGTACAGTGGAGCACAGTAGAGCTGGAGTACAGTAGAGTAGAGTATAGGTTGAGTACAGTGGAGTACAGTAGAGATAGAGTAGAGTGGAGTAGAGTAGAGATAGAGTACAGTGGATTAGAGTAGAGATAGAGTACAGTGGAGTATAGTTGAGGTAGAGTACAGTGGAGTACAGTAGAGGTAGAGTACAGTGGAGTACAGTAGAGGTAGAGAACAGTACAGTACAGTAGAGGTAGAGTAGAGTGGAGTACAGTAGAGATAGAGTACAGTAGAGCACAGTAGAGGTAGAATACAGTGGAGTACAGTAGAGGTAGAGTACAGTGGAGTACAGTAGAGGTAGAGTAGAGTGGAGTACAGAAGAGATAGAGTACAGTGGAGCACATTAGAGGTAGAGTACAGTGGAGTACAGTAGAGGTAGAGTACAGTGGAGTATAGTAGAGGTAGAGTACAGTGGAGCACAGTAGAGGTAGAGTACAGTGGAATACAGAAGAGATAGAGTACAGTGGAGCACAGTAGAGGTAGAGTACAGTGGAGCACAGTAGAAGTAGAGTACAGTGGAGCACAGTAGAGGTAGAGTACAGTGGAGTACAGTAGAGGTAGAGTACAGTGGAGTATAGTAGAGGTAGAGTACAGTGGAGCACAGTAGAGGTAGAGTACAGTGGAGTACAGTGGAGCACAGTAGAGGTGGAGTACAGTAGAGTATAGTAGATGTAGAGTACAGTGGAGCACAGTAGAGATAGAGTACAGTAGAGCAGAGTAGAGGTAGAGTACAGTAGAGCACAGTAGAGGTAGAGTACAGTGGAGCACAGTAGAGGTAGAATACAGTGGAGTACAGTAGAGGTAGAGTACAGTGGAGTACAGTAGAGGTGTAGAACAGTACAGTACAGTAGAGGTAGAGTACAGTGGAGTACAGTAGAGATAGAGTAGAGTGGAGTAGAGTAGAGATAGAGTACAGTGGATTAGAGTAGAGATAGAGTACAGTGGAGTATAGTTGAGGTAGAGTACAGTGGAGTACAGTAGAGGTAGAGTACAGTGGAGTACAGAAGAGATAGAGTACTGTGGAGCACAGTAGAGGTAGAGTACAGTGGAGCACAGTAGAGGTAGAGTACAGTGGAGCACAGTAGAGGTAGAGTACAGTGGAGTACAGTAGAGGTAGAGTACAGTGGAGTACAGTAGAGGTAGAGTACAGTGAAGCACAGTAGAGGTAGAGTACAGTGGAGTACAGTGGAGCACAGTAGAGGTGGAGTACAGTAGAGTACAGTAGAGGTAGAGTACAGTGGAGCACAGTAGAGGTGGAGTACAGTAGAGTACAGTAGAGGTAGAGTACAGTGGAGCACAGTAGAGGTAGAGTACAGTGGAGTACAGTGGAGCACAGTAGAGGTGGAGTACAGTAGAGTACAGTAGAGGTAGAGTACAGTGGAGCACATTAGAGGTAGAGTACAGTGGAGTACAGTGGAGTACACTAGAGGTGGAGTACAGTAGAGTACAGTAGAGGTAGAGAACACTACAGTACAGTAGAGGTAGAGTACAGTGGAGTACAGTAGAGGTAGAGTACAGTAGAGCACAGTAGAGGTAGAATACAGTGGAGTACAGTAGAGGTAGAGTACAGTGGAGTACAGTAGAGGTAGAGTACAGTGTAGTACAGTAGAGGTAGAGAACAGTACAGTACAGTAGAGGTAGAGTACAGTGGAGTACAGTAGACGTAGAATACAGTAGAGCACAGTAGAGGTAGAATACAGTGGAGTATTGTAGAGGTAGAGTACAGTGGAGTACAGTAGAGGTAGAGTACAGTGGAGTACAGTAGATGTAGAGTACAGTAGAGTACAGTAGAGGTAGAGTACAGTGGAGCACAGTAGAGGTAGAGTACAGTGGAGTACAGTGGAGTACACTAGAGGTGGAGTACAGTAGAGTACAGTAGAGGTAGAGAACACTACAGTACAGTAGAGGTAGAGTACAGTGGAGTACAGTAGAGGTAGAGTACAGTAGAGCACAGTAGAGGTAGAATACAGTGGAGTACAGTAGAGGTAGAGTACAGTGGAGTACAGTAGAGGTAGAGTACAGTGTAGTACAGTAGAGGTAGAGAACAGTACAGTACAGTAGAGGTAGAGTACAGTGGAGTACAGTAGAGGTAGAGTACAGTAGAGCACAGTAGAGGTAGAATACAGTGGAGTATTGTAGAGGTAGAGTACAGTGGAGTACAGTAGAGGTAGAGTACAGTGGAGTACAGTAGATGTAGAGTACAGTGGAGCACAGTAGAGGTAGAGTACAGTGGAATACAGTAGAGGTAGAGTACAGTGGAGTACAGTGGAGCACAGTAGAGGTGGAGTACAGTAGAGTAGAGTATAGGTTGAATACAGTGGAGTACAGTAGAGATAGAGTAGAGTGGAGTAGAGTAGAGATACAGTACAGTGGATTAGAGTATATATAGAGTACAGTGGAGTATAGTTTAGGTAGAGTACAGTGGAGCACAGTAGAGGTAGAGTACAGTGGAGTATAGTTGAGGTAGAGTACAGTGGAGCACTGTAGAGGTGGACTACAGTGGAGTACAGTAGAGGTAGAGTACAGTGGAGCACAGTAGAGATAGAGTACATTAGAGCACGGTAGAGGTAGAGTACAGTGGAGTATAGTAGAGGTGGAGTACAGTAGAGTACAGTAGAGGTAGAGAACAGTACAGTACAGTAGAGGTAGAGTACAGTGGAGTACAGTAGAGGTAGAGTACAGTAGATCACAGTAGAGGTAGAATACAGTGGAGTACAGTAGAGGTAGAGTAGAGTGGAGTACAGTAGAGGTAGAGTACAGTAGAGCACAGTAGAGGTAGAATACAGTGGAGTACAGTAGAGGTAGAGTACAGTGGAGTACAGTAGAGGTAGAGTACAGTAGAGCACAGTAGAGGTAGAGTACAGTGGAGTACAGTAGAGGTAGAGTACAGTGGAGCACAGTAGAGCTAGAATACAGTGGAGTACAGTGGAGCACAGTAGAGGTGGAGTACAGTAGAGTAGAGTATAGGTAGAGTACAGTGGAGTACAGTAGAGGTAGAGTACAATAGAGCACAGTAGAGGTAGAATACAGTGGAGTACAGTAGAGGTAGAGTAGAGTGGAGTACAGTAGAGGTAGAATACAGTGGAGTAAACTAGAGGTAGAGAACAGTACAGTACAGTAGAGGTAGAGTACAGTGGAGTACAGTAGAGGTAGAGTACAGTAGAGCACTGTAGAGGTAGAATACAGTGGAGTAGAGTAGAGGTAGAGTACAGTGGAGTACAGTAGAGGTAGAGTAGAGTAGAGCACAGTAGAGGTAGAGTACAGTGGAGTACAGTAGAGGTAGAGTACAGTGGAGTACAGAAGAGATAGAGTACAGTGGAGCACAGTAGAGGTAGAGTACAGTGGAGCACAGTAGAGGTAGAGTACAGTTGAGCACAGTAGAGGTAGAGTACAGTGGAGTACAGTAGAGGTAGAGTACAGTGGAGTACAGTAGAGGTAGAGTACAGTGGAGTACAGTGGAGCACAGTAGAGGTGGAGTACAGTAGAGTACAGTAGAGGTGGAGTACAGTGGAGTACAGTA
This sequence comes from Tiaroga cobitis, assembly GCA_030578255.1. NCBI lineage: Eukaryota > Metazoa > Chordata > Actinopteri > Cypriniformes > Leuciscidae > Tiaroga > Tiaroga cobitis. The sequence goes on along the minus strand of JAROOI010000068.1, from coordinate 62,974 downwards.
GAGGTAGAGTACTGTGGAGTATAGTAGAGGTAGAGTACAGTGGAGCACAGTAGAGGTAGAGTACAGTGGAGTACAGAAGAGATAGAGTACAGTGGAGCACAGTAGAGGTAGAGTACAGTGGAGCACAGTAGAGGTAGAGTACAGTGGAGCACAGTAGAGGTAGAGTACAGTCGAGTATAGTTGAGGTAGAGTACAGTGGAGTACAGTAGAGGTAGAGTACAGTGGAGTACAGTAGAGGTAGAGAACAGTACAGTACAGTAGAGGTAGAGTAGAGTGGAGTACAGTAGAGATAGAGTACAGTAGAGCACAGTAGAGGTAGAATACAGTGGAGTACAGTAGAGGTAGAGTACAGTGGAGTACAGTAGAGGTAGAGTAGAGTGGAGTAGAGATGAGATAGAGTACAGTGGAGCACATTAGAGGTAGAGTACAGTGGAGTACAGTAGAGGTAGAGTACAGTGGAGTATAGTAGAGGTAGAGTACAGTGGAGCACAGTAGAGGTAGAGTACAGTGGAATACAGAAGAGATAGAGTACAGTGGAGCACAGTAGAGGTAGAGTACAGTGGAGCACAGTAGAAGTAGAGTACAGTGGAGCACAGTAGAGGTAGAGTACAGTGGAGTACAGTAGAGGTAGAGTACAGTGGAGTATAGTAGAGGTAGAGTACAGTGGAGCACAGTAGAGGTAGAGTACAGTGGAGTACAGTGGAGCACAGTAGAGGTGGAGTACAGTAGAGTATAGTAGATGTAGAGTACAGTGGAGCACAGTAGAGATAGAGTACAGTAGAGCAGAGTAGAGGTAGAGTACAGTGGAGTACAGTAGAGGTAGAGTACAGTGGAGCACTGTAGAGGTGGAGTACAGTGGAGTACAGTAGAGGTAGAGTACAGTGGAGCACAGTAGAGATAGAGTACAGTAGAGCACAGTAGAGGTAGAGTACAGTGGAGCACAGTAGAGGTAGAATACAGTGGAGTACAGTAGAGGTAGAGTACAGTGGAGTACAGTAGAGGTGTAGAACAGTACAGTACAGTAGAGGTAGAGTACAGTGGAGTACAGTAGAGGTAGAGTACAGTAGAGCACAGTAGAGGTAGAGTACAGTGGAGTACAGTAGAGGTAGAGTACAGTAGAGCACAGTAGAGGTAGAATACAGTGGAGTACAGTAGAGGTAGAGTACAGTGGAGTACAGTAGAGGTAGAGTACAGTGGAGTACAGTAGAGGTAGAGTACAGAGGAGCACAGTAGAGGTAGAGTACAGTGGAGCACAGTAGAGCTAGAGTACAGTGGAGTACAGTGGAGCACAGTAGAGGTGGAGTACAGTAGAGTAGAGTATAGGTTGAGTACAGTGGAGTACAGTAGAGATAGAGTAGTGTGGAGTAGAGTAGAGATAGAGTACAGTGGATTAGAGTAGAGATAGAGTACAGTGGAGTATAGTTGAGGTAGAGTACAGTGGAGTACAGTAGAGGTAGAGTACAGTGGAGCACAGTAGAGCTAGAGTACAGTGGAGTACAGTGGAGCACAGTAGAGGTGGAGTACAGTAGAGTAGAGTATAGGTTGAGTACAGTGGAGTACAGTAGAGATAGAGTAGAGTGGAGTAGAGTAGAGATAGAGTACAGTGGATTAGAGTAGAGATAGAGTACAGTGGAGTATAGTTGAGGTAGAGTACAGTGGAGTACAGTAGAGGTAGAGTACAGTGGAGTACAGAAGAGATAGAGTACTGTGGAGCACAGTAGAGATAGAGTACAGTGGAGCACAGTAGAGGTAGAGTACAGTGGAGCACAGTAGAGGTAGAGTACAGTGGAGTACAGTAGAGGTGGAGTACAGTAGAGTACAGTAGAGGTGGAGTACAGTGGAGTACAGTAGAGGTAGAGTACTGTGGAGTATAGTAGAGGTAGAGTACAGTGGAGCACAGTAGAGGTAGAGTACAGTGGAGTACAGAAGAGATAGAGTACAGTGGAGCACAGTAGAGGTAGAGTACAGTGGAGCACAGTAGAGGTAGAGTACAGTGGAGCACAGTAGAGGTAGAGTACAGTGGAGTACAGTAGAGGTAGAGTACAGTGGAGTACAGCAGAGGTAGAGTACAGTGGAGCACAGTAGAGGTAGAGTACAGTGGAGTACAGTGGAGCACAGTAGAGGTGGAGTACAGTAGAGTATAGTAGATGTAGAGTACAGTGGAGCACAGTAGAGGTAGAGTAAAGTGGAGTACAGTAGAGGTAGAGTACAGAGGAGCACAGTAGAGGTAGAGAACAGTACAGTACAGTAGAGGCAGAGTACAGTGGAGTACAGTAGAGGTAGAGTACAGTAGAGCACAGTAGAGGTAGAATACAGTGGAGTACAGTAGAGGTAGAGTACAGTGGAGTACAGTAGAGGTAGAGAACAGTACAGTACAGTAGAGGTAGAGTACAGTGGAGTACAGTAGAGGTAGAGTACAATAGAGCACAGTAGAGGTAGAATACAGTGGAGTACAGTAGAGGTAGAGTACAGTGGAGTACAGTAGAGGTAGAGTACAGTGGAGTACAGTAGAGGTAGAGTACAGAGGAGCACAGTAGAGGTAGAGTACAGTGGAGTACAGTAGAGGTAGAGTACAGTGGAGCACAGTAGAGGTAGAGTACAGTGGAGTACAGAAGAGATAGAGTACAGTGGAGCACAGTAGAGGTAGAGTACAGTGGAGCACAGTAGAGGTAGAGTACAGTGGAGCACAGTAGAGGTAGAGTACAGTGGAGTACAGTAGAGGTAGAGTACAGTGGAGTACAGCAGAGGTAGAGTACAGTGGAGCACAGTAGAGGTAGAGTACAGTGGAGTACAGTGGAGCACAGTAGAGGTGGAGTACAGTAGAGTATAGTAGATGTAGAGTACAGTGGAGCACAGTAGAGGTAGAGTAAAGTGGAGTACAGTAGAGGTAGAGTACAGAGGAGCACAGTAGAGGTAGAGAACAGTACAGTACAGTAGAGGCAGAGTACAGTGGAGTACAGTAGAGGTAGAGTACAGTAGAGCACAGTAGAGGTAGAATACAGTGGAGTACAGTAGAGGTAGAGTACAGTGGAGTACAGTAGAGGTAGAGAACAGTACAGTACAGTAGAGGTAGAGTACAGTGGAGTACAGTAGAGGTAGAGTACAATAGAGCACAGTAGAGGTAGAATACAGTGGAGTACAGTAGAGGTAGAGTACAGTGGAGTACAGTAGAGGTAGAGTACAGTGGAGTACAGTAGAGGTAGAGTACAGAGGAGCACAGTAGAGGTAGAGTACAGTGGAGTACAGTAGAGGTAGAGTACAGTGGAGCACAGTAGAGCTAGAGTACAGTGGAGTACAGTGGAGCACAGTAGAGGTGGAGTACAGTAGAGTAGAGTATAGGTTGAGTACAGTGGAGTACAGTAGAGCTAGAGTACAGTGGAGTACAGTGGAGCACAGTAGAGGTGGAGTACAGTAGAGTATAGTAGATGTAGAGTACAGTGGATCACAGTAGAGGTAGAGTAAAGTGGAGTACAGTGGATTACAGTAGAGGTGGAGTACAGTAGAGTACAGTAGAGGTAGAGAACAGTACAGTACAGTAGAGGCAGAGTACAGTGGAGTACAGTAGAGGTAGAGTACAGTAGAGCACAGTAGAGGTAGAATACAGTGGAGTACAGTAGAGGTAGAGTACAGTGGAGTACAGTAGAGGTAGAGAACAGTACAGTACAGTAGAGGTAGAGTACAGTGGAGTACAGTAGAGGTAGAGTACAGTAGAGCACAGTAGAGGTAGAGTACAGTGGAGTACAATAGAGGTAGAGTACAGTAGAGCACAGTAGAGGTAGAATACAGTGGAGTACAGTAGAGGTAGAGTACAGTGGAGTACAGTAGAGGTAGAGTACAGTGGAGTACAGTAGAGGTAGAGTACAGAGGAGCACAGTAGAGGTAGAGTACAGTGGAGCACAGTAGAGCTAGAGTACAGTGGAGTACAGTGGAGCACAGTAGAGGTGGAGTACAGTATAGTAGAGTATAGGTTGAGTACAGTGGAGTACAGTAGAGATAGAGTAGAGTGGAGTAGAGTAGAGATAGAGTACAGTGGATTAGAGTAGAGATAGAGTACAGTGGAGCACAGTAGAGGTAGAGTACAGTGGAGTACAGTAGAGGTAGAGTACAGTGGAGTACAGCAGAGGTAGAGTACAGTGGAGCAGAGTAGAGGTAGAGTACAGTGGAGTACAGTGGAGCACAGTAGAGGTGGAGTACAGTAGAGTACAGTAGAGGTGGAGTAAAGTGGAGTACAGTAGAGGTAGAGTACTGTGGAGTATAGTAGAGGTAGAGTACAGTGGAGCACAGTAGAGGTAGAGTACAGTGGAGTACAGAAGAGATAGAGTACAGTGGAGCACAGTAGAGGTAGAGTACAGTGGAGCACAGTAGAGGTAGAGTACAGTGGAGCACAGTAGAGGTAGAGTACAGTGGAGTACAGTAGAGGTAGAGTACAGTGGAGTACAGCAGAGGTAGAGTACAGTGGAGCACAGTAGAGGTAGAGTACAGTAGAGTACAGTGGAGCACAGTAGAGGTGGAGTACAGTAGAGTATAGTAGATGTAGAGTACAGTGGAGCACAGTAGAGGTAGAGTAAAGTGGAGTACAGTAGAGGTAGAGTACAGAGGAGCACAGTAGAGGTAGAGAACAGTACAGTACAGTAGAGGCAGAGTACAGTGGAGTACAGTAGAGGTAGAGTACAGTAGAGCACAGTAGAGGTAGAATACAGTGGAGTACAGTAGAGGTAGAGTACAGTGGAGTACAGTAGAGGTAGAGAACAGTACAGTACAGTAGAGGTAGAGTACAGTGGAGTACAGTAGAGGTAGAGTACAATAGAGCACAGTAGAGGTAGAATACAGTGGAGTACAGTAGAGGTAGAGTACAGTGGAGTACAGTAGAGGTAGAGTACAGTGGAGTACAGTAGAGGTAGAGTACAGAGGAGCACAGTAGAGGTAGAGTACAGTGGAGTACAGTAGAGGTAGAGTACAGTGGAGCACAGTAGAGCTAGAGTACAGTGGAGTACAGTGGAGCACAGTAGAGGTGGAGTACAGTAGAGTAGAGTATAGGTTGAGTACAGTGGAGTACAGTAGAGATAGAGTAGAGTGGAGTAGAGTAGAGATAGAGTACAGTGGATTAGAGTAGAGATAGAGTACAGTGGAGTATAGTTGAGGTAGAGTACAGTGGAGTACAGTAGAGGTAGAGTACAGTGGAGTACAGTAGAGGTAGAGAACAGTACAGTACAGTAGAGGTAGAGTAGAGTGGAGTACAGTAGAGATAGAGTACAGTAGAGCACAGTAGAGGTAGAATACAGTGGAGTACAGTAGAGGTAGAGTACAGTGGAGTACAGTAGAGGTAGAGTACAGTGGAGTACAGAAGAGATAGAGTACAGTGGAGCACATTAGAGGTAGAGTACAGTGGAGTACAGTAGAGGTAGAGTACAGTGGAGTATAGTAGAGGTAGAGTACAGTGGAGCACAGTAGAGGTAGAGTACAGTGGAATACAGAAGAGATAGAGTACAGTGGAGCACAGTAGAGGTAGAGTACAGTGGAGCACAGTAGAGGTAGAGTACAGTGGAGCACAGTAGAGGTAGAGTACAGTGGAGTACAGTAGAGGTAGAGTACAGTGGAGTATAGTAGAGGTAGAGTACAGTGGAGCACAGTAGAGGTAGAGTACAGTGGAGTACAGTGGAGCACAGTAGAGGTGGAGTACAGTAGAGTATAGTAGATGTAGAGTACAGTGGATCACAGTAGAGGTAGAGTAAAGTGGAGTACAGTGGATTACAGTAGAGGTGGAGTACAGTAGAGTACAGTAGAGGTAGAGAACAGTACAGTACAGTAGAGGCAGAGTACAGTGGAGTACAGTAGAGGTAGAGTACAGTAGAGCACAGTAGAGGTAGAATACAGTGGAGTACAGTAGAGGTAGAGTACAGTGGAGTACAGTAGAGGTAGAGAACAGTACAGTACAGTAGAGGTAGAGTACAGTGGAGTACAGTAGAGGTAGAGTACAGTAGAGCACAGTAGAGGTAGAGTACAGTGGAGTACAATAGAGGTAGAGTACAGTAGAGCACAGTAGAGGTAGAATACAGTGGAGTACAGTAGAGGTAGAGTACAGTGGAGTACAGTAGAGGTAGAGTACAGTGGAGTACAGTAGAGGTAGAGTACAGAGGAGCACAGTAGAGGTAGAGTACAGTGGAGCACAGTAGAGCTAGAGTACAGTGGAGTACAGTGGAGCACAGTAGAGGTGGAGTACAGTAGAGTAGAGTATAGGTTGAGTACAGTGGAGTACAGTAGAGATAGAGTAGAGTGGAGTAGTGTAGAGATAGAGTACAGTGGATTAGAGTAGAGATAGAGTACAGTGGAGTATAGTTGAGGTAGAGTACAGTGGAGTACAGTAGAGGTAGAGTACAGTGGAGTACAGTAGAGGTAGAGAACAGTACAGTACAGTAGAGGTAGAGTAGAGTGGAGTACAGTAGAGGTAGAGTACAGTAGAGCACAGTAGAGTTAGAGTACAGTGGAGTACAGAAGAGATAGAGTACTGTGGAGCACAGTAGAGGTAGAGTACAGTGGAGCACAGTAGAGGTAGAGTACAGTGGAGCACAGTAGAGGTAGAGTACAGTGGAGTACAGTAGAGGTAGAGTACAGTGGAGTACAGTAGAGGTAGAGTACAGTGGAGCACAGTAGAGGTAGAGTACAGTGGAGTACAGTGGAGCAAAGTAGAGGTGGAGTACAGTAGAGTATAGTAGATGTAGAGTACAGTGGATCACAGTAGAGGTAGAGTAAAGTGGAGTACAGTGGAGTACAGTAGAGGTGGAGTACAGTAGAGTACAGTAGAGGTAGAGAACAGTACAGTACAGTAGAGGCAGAGTACAGTGGAGTACAGTAGAGGTAGAGTACAGTAGAGCACAGTAGAGGTAGAATACAGTGGAGTACAGTAGAGGTAGAGTACAGTGGAGTACAGTAGAGGTAGAGAACAGTACAGTACAGTAGAGGTAGAGTACAGTGGAGTACAGTAGAGGTAGAGTACAGTAGAGCACATTAGAGGTAGAGTACAGTGGAGTACAGTAGAGGTAGAGTACAGTAGAGCACAGTAGAGGTAGAATACAGAGGAGTACAGTAGAGGTAGAGTACAGTGGAGTACAGTAGAGGTAGAGAACAGTACAGTACAGTAGAGGTAGAGTACAGTGGAGTACAGTAGAGGTAGAGTACAGTAGAGCACAGTAGAGGTAGAATACAGTGGAGTACAGTAGAGGTAGAGTAGAGTGGAGTACAGTAGAGGTAGAGTACAGTAGAGCACAGTAGAGGTAGAATACAGTGGAGTACAGTAGAGGTAGAGTACAGTGGAGTACAGTAGAGGTAGAGTACAGTAGAGCACAGTAGAGGTAGAGTACAGTGGAGTACAGCAGAGGTAGAGTACAGTGGAGCACAGTAGAGCTAGAATACAGTGGAGTACAGTGGAGTACAGTAGAGGTGGAGTAGAGTAGAGTAGAGTATAGGTATAGTACAGTGGAGTACAGTAGAGATAGAGTAGAGTGGAGTAGAGTAGAGATAGAGTACAGTGGATTAGAGTAGAGATAGAGTACAGTGGAGTATAGTTGAGGTAGAGTACAGTGGAGCACAGTAGAGGTAGAGTACAGTGGAGTATAGTTGAGGTAGACTACAGTGGAGTACAGTAGAGGTAGAGTACAGTGGAGCACAGTAGAGATAGAGTACAGTAGAGCACAGTAGAGGTAGAGTACAGTGGAGCACAGTAGAGGTAGAATACAGTGGAGTACAGTAGAGGTAGAGTACAGTGGAGTACAGTAGAGGTGTAGAACAGTACAGTACAGTAGAGGTAGAGTACAGTGGAGTACAGTAGAGGTAGAGTACAGTAGAGCACAGTAGAGGTAGAGTACAGTGGAGTACAGTAGAGGTAGAGTACAGTAGAGCACAGTAGAGGTAGAATACAGTGGAGTACAGTAGAGGTAGAGTACAGTGGAGTACAGTAGAGGTAGAGTACAGTGGAGTACAGTAGAGGTAGAGTACAGAGGAGCACAGTAGAGGTAGAGTACAGTGGAGCACAGTAGAGCTAGAGTACAGTGGAGCACAGTGGAGCACAGTAGAGGTGGAGTACAGTAGAGTAGAGTATAGGTTGAGTACAGTGGAGTACAGTAGAGATAGAGTAGAGTGGAGTAGAGTAGAGATAGAGTACAGTGGATTAGAGTAGAGATAGAGTACAGTGGAGTATAGTTGAGGTAGAGTACAGTGGAGTACAGTAGAGGTAGAGTACAGTAGAGGTAGAGAACAGTACAGTACAGTAGAGGTAGAGTAGAGTGGAGTACAGTAGAGGTAGAGTACAGTAGAGCACAGTAGAGGTAGAATACAGTGGAGTACAGTAGAGGTAAAGTACAGTGGAGTACAGTAGAGGTAGAGTACAGTGGAGTACAGAAGAGATAGAGTACTGTGGAGCACAGTAGAGGTAGAGTACAGTGGAGCACAGTAGAGGTAGAGTACAGTGGAGCACAGTAGAGGTAAAGTACAGTGGAGTACAGTAGAGGTAGAGTACAGTGGAGTACAGTAGAGGTAGAGTACAGTGAAGCACAGTAGAGGTAGAGTACAGTGGAGTACAGTGGAGCACAGTAGAGGTGGAGTACAGTAGAGTACAGTAGAGGTAGAGTACAGTGGAGCACAGTAGAGGTAGAGTACAGTGGAGAACAGTGGAGTACACTAGAGGTGGAGTACAGTAGAGTACAGTAGAGGTAGAGAACACTACAGTACAGTAGAGGTAGAGTACAGTGGAGTACAGTAGAGGTAGAGTACAGTAGAGCACAGTAGAGGTAGAATACAGTGGAGTACAGTAGAGGTAGAGTACAGTGGAGTACAGTAGAGGTAGAGTACAGTGTAGTACAGTAGAGGTAGAGAACAGTACAGTACAGTAGAGGTAGAGTACAGTGGAGTACAGTAGAGGTAGAGTACAGTAGAGCACAGTAGAGGTAGAATACAGTGGAGTATTGTAGAGGTAGAGTACAGTGGAGTACAGTAGAGGTAGAGTACAGTGGAGTACAGTAGATGTAGAGTATAGGTTGAATACAGTGGAGTACAGTAGAGATAGAGTAGAGTGGAGTAGAGTAGAGATACAGTACAGTGGATTAGAGTATATATAGAGTACAGTGGAGTATAGTTTAGGTAGAGTACAGTGGAGCACAGTAGAGGTAGAGTACAGTGGAGTATAGTTGAGGTAGAGTACAGTGGAGCACTGTAGAGGTGGACTACAGTGGAGTACAGTAGAGGTAGAGTACAGTGGAGCACAGTAGAGATAGAGTACATTAGAGCACGGTAGAGGTAGAGTACAGTGGAGTATAGTAGAGGTGGAGTACAGTAGAGTACAGTAGAGGTAGAGAACAGTACAGTACAGTAGAGGTAGAGTACAGTGGAGTACAGTAGAGGTAGAGTACAGTAGATCACAGTAGAGGTAGAATACAGTGGAGTACAGTAGAGGTAGAGTAGAGTGGAGTACAGTAGAGGTAGAGTACAGTAGAGCACAGTAGAGGTAGAATACAGTGGAGTACAGTAGAGGTAGAGTACAGTGGAGTACAGTAGAGGTAGAGTACAGTAGAGCACAGTAGAGGTAGAGTACAGTGGAGTACAGTAGAGGTAGAGTACAGTGGAGCACAGTAGAGCTAGAATACAGTGGAGTACAGTGGAGCACAGTAGAGGTGGAGTACAGTAGAGTAGAGTATAGGTAGAGTACAGTGGAGTACAGTAGAGGTAGAGTACAATAGAGCACAGTAGAGGTAGAATACAGTGGAGTACAGTAGAGGTAGAGTAGAGTGGAGTACAGTAGAGGTAGAATACAGTGGAGTACACTAGAGGTAGAGAACAGTACAGTACAGTAGAGGTAGAGTACAGTGGAGTACAGTAGAGGTAGAGTACAGTAGAGCACTGTAGAGGTAGAATACAGTGGAGTAGAGTAGAGGTAGAGTACAGTGGAGTACAGTAGAGGTAGAGTACAGTAGAGCACAGTAGAGGTAGAGTACAGTGGAGTACAGTAGAGGTAGAGTACAGTGGAGTACAGAAGAGATAGAGTACAGTGGAGCACAGTAGAGGTAGAGTACAGTGGAGCACAGTAGAGGTAGAGTACAGTGGAGCACAGTAGAGGTAGAGTACAGTGGAGTACAGTAGAGGTAGAGTACAGTGGAGTACAGTAGAGGTAGAGTACAGTGGAGCACAGTAGAGCTAGAGTACAGTGGAGTACAGTGGAGCACAGTAGAGGTGGAGTACAGTAGAGTAGAGTATAGGTTGAGTACAGTGGAGTACAGTAGAGATAGAGTAGAGTGGAGTAGAGTAGAGATAGAGTACAGTGGATTAGAGTAGAGATAGAGTACAGTGGAGTATAGTTGAGGTAGAGTACAGTGGAGTACAGTAGAGGTAGAGTACAGTGGAGTACAGTAGAGGTAGAGAACAGTACAGTACAGTAGAGGTAGAGTAGAGTGGAGTACAGTAGAGATAGAGTACAGTAGAGCACAGTAGAGGTAGAATACAGTGGAGTACAGTAGAGGTAGAGTACAGTGGAATACAGTAGAGGTAGAGTACAGTGGAGTACAGAAGAGATAGAGTACAGTGGAGCACATTAGAGGTAGAGTACAGTGGAGTACAGTAGAGGTAGAGTACAGTGGAGTATAGTAGAGGTAGAGTACAGTGGAGCACAGTAGAGGTAGAGTACAGTGGAGTACAGTGGAGGTAGAGTACAGTGGAGTACAGTAGAGGTAGAGTACAGTGGAGTACAGTAGAGGTAGAGTACAGTGGAGCACAGTAGAGGTAGAGTACAGTGGAGTACAGTGGAGCAAAGTAGAGGTGGAGTACAGTAGAGTATAGTAGATGTAGAGTACAGTGGATCACAGTAGAGGTAGAGTAAAGTGGAGTACAGTGGAGTACAGTAGAGGTGGAGTACAGTAGAGTACAGTAGAGGTAGAGAACAGTACAGTACAGTAGAGGCAGAGTACAGTGGAGTACAGTAGAGGTAGAGTACAGTAGAGCACAGTAGAGGTAGAATACAGTGGAGTACAGTAGAGGTAGAGTACAGTGGAGTACAGTAGAGGTAGAGAACAGTACAGTACAGTAGAGGTAGAGTACAGTGGAGTACAGTAGAGGTAGAGTACAGTAGAGCACATTAGAGGTAGAGTACAGTGGAGTACAGTAGAGGTAGAGTACAGTAGAGCACAGTAGAGGTAGAATACAGAGGAGTACAGTAGAGGTAGAGTACAGTGGAGTACAGTAGAGGTAGAGAACAGTACAGTACAGTAGAGGTAGAGTACAGTGGAGTACAGTAGAGGTAGAGTACAGTAGAGCACAGTAGAGGTAGAATACAGTGGAGTACAGTAGAGGTAGAGTAGAGTGGAGTACAGTAGAGGTAGAGTACAGTAGAGCACAGTAGAGGTAGAATACAGTGGAGTACAGTAGAGGTAGAGTACAGTGGAGTACAGTAGAGGTAGAGTACAGTAGAGCACAGTAGAGGTAGAGTACAGTGGAGTACAGCAGAGGTAGAGTACAGTGGAGCACAGTAGAGCTAGAATACAGTGGAGTACAGTGGAGTACAGTAGAGGTGGAGTAGAGTAGAGTAGAGTATAGGTATAGTACAGTGGAGTACAGTAGAGATAGAGTAGAGTGGAGTAGAGTAGAGATAGAGTACAGTGGATTAGAGTAGAGATAGAGTACAGTGGAGTATAGTTGAGGTAGAGTACAGTGGAGCACAGTAGAGGTAGAGTACAGTGGAGTATAGTTGAGGTAGACTACAGTGGAGTACAGTAGAGGTAGAGTACAGTGGAGCACAGTAGAGATAGAGTACAGTAGAGCACAGTAGAGGTAGAGTACAGTGGAGCACAGTAGAGGTAGAATACAGTGGAGTACAGTAGAGGTAGAGTACAGTGGAGTACAGTAGAGGTGTAGAACAGTACAGTACAGTAGAGGTAGAGTACAGTGGAGTACAGTAGAGGTAGAGTACAGTAGAGCACAGTAGAGGTAGAGTACAGTGGAGTACAGTAGAGGTAGAGTACAGTAGAGCACAGTAGAGGTAGAATACAGTGGAGTACAGTAGAGGTAGAGTACAGTGGAGTACAGTAGAGGTAGAGTACAGTGGAGTACAGTAGAGGTAGAGTACAGAGGAGCACAGTAGAGGTAGAGTACAGTGGAGCACAGTAGAGCTAGAGTACAGTGGAGCACAGTGGAGCACAGTAGAGGTGGAGTACAGTAGAGTAGAGTATAGGTTGAGTACAGTGGAGTACAGTAGAGATAGAGTAGAGTGGAGTAGAGTAGAGATAGAGTACAGTGGATTAGAGTAGAGATAGAGTACAGTGGAGTATAGTTGAGGTAGAGTACAGTGGAGTACAGTAGAGGTAGAGTACAGTAGAGGTAGAGAACAGTACAGTACAGTAGAGGTAGAGTAGAGTGGAGTACAGTAGAGGTAGAGTACAGTAGAGCACAGTAGAGGTAGAATACAGTGGAGTACAGTAGAGGTAAAGTACAGTGGAGTACAGTAGAGGTAGAGTACAGTGGAGTACAGAAGAGATAGAGTACTGTGGAGCACAGTAGAGGTAGAGTACAGTGGAGCACAGTAGAGGTAGAGTACAGTGGAGCACAGTAGAGGTAAAGTACAGTGGAGTACAGTAGAGGTAGAGTACAGTGGAGTACAGTAGAGGTAGAGTACAGTGAAGCACAGTAGAGGTAGAGTACAGTGGAGTACAGTGGAGCACAGTAGAGGTGGAGTACAGTAGAGTACAGTAGAGGTAGAGTACAGTGGAGCACAGTAGAGGTAGAGTACAGTGGAGAACAGTGGAGTACACTAGAGGTGGAGTACAGTAGAGTACAGTAGAGGTAGAGAACACTACAGTACAGTAGAGGTAGAGTACAGTGGAGTACAGTAGAGGTAGAGTACAGTAGAGCACAGTAGAGGTAGAATACAGTGGAGTACAGTAGAGGTAGAGTACAGTGGAGTACAGTAGAGGTAGAGTACAGTGTAGTACAGTAGAGGTAGAGAACAGTACAGTACAGTAGAGGTAGAGTACAGTGGAGTACAGTAGAGGTAGAGTACAGTAGAGCACAGTAGAGGTAGAATACAGTGGAGTATTGTAGAGGTAGAGTACAGTGGAGTACAGTAGAGGTAGAGTACAGTGGAGTACAGTAGATGTAGAGTACAGTGGAGCACAGTAGAGGTAGAGTACAGTGGAATACAGTAGAGGTAGAGTACAGTGGAGTACAGGTGAGCACAGTAGAGGTGGAGTACAGTAGAGTAGAGTATAGGTTGAATACAGTGGAGTACAGTAGAGATAGAGTAGAGTGGAGTAGAGTAGAGATACAGTACAGTGGATTAGAGTATATATAGAGTACAGTGGAGTATAGTTTAGGTAGAGTACAGTGGAGCACAGTAGAGGTAGAGTACAGTGGAGTATAGTTGAGGTAGAGTACAGTGGAGCACTGTAGAGGTGGACTACAGTGGAGTACAGTAGAGGTAGAGTACAGTGGAGCACAGTAGAGATAGAGTACATTAGAGCACGGTAGAGGTAGAGTACAGTGGAGTATAGTAGAGGTGGAGTACAGTAGAGTACAGTAGAGGTAGAGAACAGTACAGTACAGTAGAGGTAGAGTACAGTGGAGTACAGTAGAGGTAGAGTACAGTAGATCACAGTAGAGGTAGAATACAGTGGAGTACAGTAGAGGTAGAGTAGAGTGGAGTACAGTAGAGGTAGAGTACAGTAGAGCACAGTAGAGGTAGAATACAGTGGAGTACAGTAGAGGTAGAGTACAGTGGAGTACAGTAGAGGTAGAGTACAGTAGAGCACAGTAGAGGTAGAGTACAGTGGAGTACAGTAGAGGTAGAGTACAGTGGAGCACAGTAGAGCTAGAATACAGTGGAGTACAGTGGAGCACAGTAGAGGTGGAGTACAGTAGAGTAGAGTATAGGTAGAGTACAGTGGAGTACAGTAGAGGTAGAGTACAATAGAGCACAGTAGAGGTAGAATACAGTGGAGTACAGTAGAGGTAGAGTAGAGTGGAGTACAGTAGAGGTAGAATACAGTGGAGTACACTAGAGGTAGAGAACAGTACAGTACAGTAGAGGTAGAGTACAGTGGAGTACAGTAGAGGTAGAGTACAGTAGAGCACTGTAGAGGTAGAATACAGTGGAGTAGAGTAGAGGTAGAGTACAGTGGAGTACAGTAGAGGTAGAGTACAGTAGAGCACAGTAGAGGTAGAGTACAGTGGAGTACAGTAGAGGTAGAGTACAGTGGAGTACAGAAGAGATAGAGTACAGTGGAGCACAGTAGAGGTAGAGTACAGTGGAGCACAGTAGAGGTAGAGTACAGTGGAGCACAGTAGAGGTAGAGTACAGTGGAGTACAGTAGAGGTAGAGTACAGTGGAGTACAGTAGAGGTAGAGTACAGTGGAGCACAGTAGAGCTAGAGTACAGTGGAGTACAGTGGAGCACAGTAGAGGTGGAGTACAGTAGAGTAGAGTATAGGTTGAGTACAGTGGAGTACAGTAGAGATAGAGTAGAGTGGAGTAGAGTAGAGATAGAGTACAGTGGATTAGAGTAGAGATAGAGTACAGTGGAGTATAGTTGAGGTAGAGTACAGTGGAGTACAGTAGAGGTAGAGTACAGTGGAGTACAGTAGAGGTAGAGAACAGTACAGTACAGTAGAGGTAGAGTAGAGTGGAGTACAGTAGAGATAGAGTACAGTAGAGCACAGTAGAGGTAGAATACAGTGGAGTACAGTAGAGGTAGAGTACAGTGGAATACAGTAGAGGTAGAGTACAGTGGAGTACAGAAGAGATAGAGTACAGTGGAGCACATTAGAGGTAGAGTACAGTGGAGTACAGTAGAGGTAGAGTACAGTGGAGTATAGTAGAGGTAGAGTACAGTGGAGCACAGTAGAGGTAGAGTACAGTGGAATACAGAAGAGATAGAGTACAGTGGAGCACAGTAGAGGTAGAGTACAGTGGAGCACAGTAGAGGTAGAGTACAGTGGAGCACAGTAGAGGTAGAGTACAGTGGAGTACAGTAGAGGTAGAGTACAGTGGAGTATAGTAGAGGTAGAGTACAGTGGAGCACAGTAGAGGTAGAGTACAGTGGAGTACAGTGGAGCACAGTAGAGGTGGAGTACAGTAGAGTATAGTAGATGTAGAGTACAGTGGATCACAGTAGAGGTAGAGTAAAGTGGAGTACAGTGGATTACAGTAGAGGTGGAGTACAGTAGAGTACAGTAGAGGTAGAGAACAGTACAGTACAGTATAGGCAGAGTACAGTGGAGTACAGTAGAGGTAGAGTACAGTAGAGCACAGTAGAAGTAGAATACAGTGGAGTACAGTAGAGGTAGAGTACAGTGGAGTACAGTAGAGGTAGAGAACAGTACAGTACAGTAGAGGTAGAGTACAGTGGAGTACAGTAGAGGTAGAGTACAGTAGAGCACAGTAGAGGTAGAGTACAGTGGAGTACAATAGAGGTAGAGTACAGTAGAGCACAGTAGAGGTAGAATACAGTGGAGTACAGTAGAGGTAGAGTACAGTGGAGTACAGTAGAGGTAGAGTACAGTGGAGTACAGTAGAGGTAGAGTACAGAGGAGCACAGTAGAGGTAGAGTACAGTGGAGCACAGTAGAGCTAGAGTACAGTGGAGTACAGTGGAGCACAGTAGAGGTGGAGTACAGTAGAGTAGAGTATAGGTTGAGTACAGTGGAGTACAGTAGAGATAGAGTAGAGTGGAGTAGAGTAGAGATAGAGTACAGTGGATTAGAGTAGAGATAGAGTACAGTGGAGTATAGTTGAGGTAGAGTACAGTGGAGTACAGTAGAGGTAGAGTACAGTGGAGTACAGTAGAGGTAGAGAACAGTACAGTACAGTAGAGGTAGAGTAGAGTGGAGTACAGTAGAGGTAGAGTACAGTAGAGCACAGTAGAGGTAGAATACAGTGGAGTACAGTAGAGGTAGAGTACAGTGGAGTACAGTAGAGGTAGAGTACAGTGGAGTACAGAAGAGATAGAGTACTGTGGAGCACAGTAGAGGTAGAGTACAGTGGAGCACAGTAGAGGTAGAGTACAGTGGAGCACAGTAGAGGTAGAGTACAGTGGAGTACAGTAGAGGTAGAGTACAGTGGAGTACAGTAGAGGTAGAGTACAGTGGAGCACAGTAGAGGTAGAGTACAGTGGAGTACAGTGGAGCAAAGTAGAGGTGGAGTACAGTAGAGTATAGTAGATGTAGAGTACAGTGGATCACAGTAGAGGTAGAGTAAAGTGGAGTACAGTGGAGTACAGTAGAGGTGGAGTACAGTAGAGTACAGTAGAGGTAGAGAACAGTACAGTACAGTAGAGGCAGAGTACAGTGGAGTACAGTAGAGGTAGAGTACAGTAGAGCACAGTAGAGGTAGAATACAGTGGAGTACAGTAGAGGTAGAGTACAGTGGAGTACAGTAGAGGTAGAGAACAGTACAGTACAGTAGAGGTAGAGTACAGTGGAGTACAGTAGAGGTAGAGTACAATAGAGCACAGTAGAGGTAGAGTACAGTGGAGTACAGTAGAGGTAGAGTACAGTAGAGCACAGTAGAGGTAGAATACAGTGGAGTACAGTAGAGGTAGAGTACAGTGGAGTACAGTAGAGGTAGAGAACAGTACAGTACAGTAGAGGTAGAGTACAGTGGAGTACAGTAGAGGTAGAGTACAGTAGAGCACAGTAGAGGTAGAATACAGTGGAGTACAGTAGAGGTAGAGTAGAGTGGAGTACAGTAGAGGTAGAGTACAGTAGAGCACAGTAGAGGTAGAATACAGTGGAGTACAGTAGAGGTAGAGTACAGTGGAGTACAGTAGAGGTAGAGTACAGTAGAGCACAGTAGAGGTAGAGTACAGTGGAGTACAGTAGAGGTAGAGTACAGTGGAGCACAGTAGAGCTAGAATACAGTGGAGTACAGTGGAGTACAGTAGAGGTGGAGTAGAGTAGAGTAGAGTATAGGTATAGTACAGTGGAGTACAGTAGAGATAGAGTAGAGTGGAGTAGAGTAGAGATAGAGTACAGTGGATTAGAGTAGAGATAGAGTACAGTGGAGTATAGTTGAGGTAGAGTACAGTGGAGCACAGTAGAGGTAGAGTACAGTGGAGTATAGTTGAGGTAGACTACAGTGGAGTACAGTAGAGGTAGAGTACAGTGGAGCACAGTAGAGATAGAGTACGGTAGAGTACAGTGGAGTACAGTAGAGGTAGAGTACAGTGGAGCACTGTAGAGGTGGAGTACAGTGGAGTACAGTAGAGGTAGAGTACAGTGGAGCACAGTAGAGATAGAGTACAGTAGAGCACAGTAGAGGTAGAGTACAGTGGAGCACAGTAGAGGTAGAGTACAGTGGAGTATAGTTGAGGTAGACTACAGTGGAGTACAGTAGAGGTAGAGTACAGTGGAGTACAGTAGAGGTAGAGTACAGTGGAGCACAGTAGAGGTAGAGTACAGTGGAGTATAGTTGAGGTAGACTACTGTGGAGTACAGTAGAGGTAGAGTACAGTGGAGCACAGTAGAGATAGAGTAGAGTAGAGCAGAGTAGAGGTAGAGTACAGTGGAGTACAGTAGAGGTAGAGTACAGTGGAGCACAGTAGAGGTAGAGTACAGTGGAGTACAGTGGAGCACAGGAGAGGTGGAGTACAGTAGAGTATAGTAGATGTAGAGTACAGTGGATCACAGTAGAGGTAGAGTAAAGTGGAGTACAGAGGATTACAGTAGAGGTGGAGTACATTAGAGTACAGTAGAGGTAGAGAACAGTACAGTACAGTAGAGGCAGAGTACAGTGGAGTACAGTAGAGGTAGAGTACAGTAGAGCACAGTAGAGGTAGAATACAGTGGAGTACAGTAGAGGTAGAGTACAGTGGAGTACAGTAGAGGTAGAGAACAGTACAGTACAGTAGAGGTAGAGTACAGTGGAGTACAGTAGAGGTAGAGTACAGTAGAGCACAGTAGAGGTAGAGTACAGTGGAGTACAATAGAGGTAGAGTACAGTAGAGCACAGTAGAGGTAGAATACAGTGGAGTACAGTAGAGGTAGAGTACAGTGGAGTACAGTAGAGGTAGAGTACAGTGGAGTACAGTAGAGGTAGAGTACAGAGGAGCACAGTAGAGGTAGAGTACAGTGGAGCACAGTAGAGCTAGAGTACAGTGGAGTACAGTGGAGCACAGTAGAGGTGGAGTACAGTAGAGTAGAGTATAGGTTGAGTACAGTGGAGTACAGTAGAGATAGAGTAGAGTGGAGTAGTGTAGAGATAGAGTACAGTGGATTAGAGTAGAGATAGAGTACAGTGGAGTATAGTTGAGGTAGAGTACAGTGGAGTACAGTAGAGGTAGAGTACAGTGGAGTACAGTAGAGGTAGAGAACAGTACAGTACAGTAGAGGTAGAGTAGAGTGGAGTACAGTAGAGGTAGAGTACAGTAGAGCACAGTAGAGGTAGAATACAGTGGAGTACAGTAGAGGTAGAGTACAGTGGAGTACAGTAGAGGTAGAGTACAGTGGAGTACAGAAGAGATAGAGTACTGTGGAGCACAGTAGAGGTAGAGTACAGTGGAGCACAGTAGAGGTAGAGTACAGTGGAGCACAGTAGAGGTAGAGTACAGTGGAGTACAGTAGAGGTAGAGTACAGTGGAGTACAGTAGAGGTAGAGTACAGTGGAGCACAGTAGAGGTAGAGTACAGTGGAGTACAGTGGAGCAAAGTAGAGGTGGAGTACAGTAGAGTATAGTAGATGTAGAGTACAGTGGATCACAGTAGAGGTAGAGTAAAGTGGAGTACAGTGGAGTACAGTAGAGGTGGAGTACAGTAGAGTACAGTAGAGGTAGAGAACAGTACAGTACAGTAGAGGCAGAGTACAGTGGAGTACAGTAGAGGTAGAGTACAGTAGAGCACAGTAGAGGTAGAATACAGTGGAGTACAGTAGAGGTAGAGTACAGTGGAGTACAGTAGAGGTAGAGAACAGTACAGTACAGTAGAGGTAGAGTACAGTGGAGTACAGTAGAGGTAGAGTACAGTAGAGCACATTAGAGGTAGAGTACAGTGGAGTACAGTAGAGGTAGAGTACAGTAGAGCACAGTAGAGGTAGAATACAGTGGAGTACAGTAGAGGTAGAGTACAGTGGAGTACAGTAGAGGTAGAGAACAGTACAGTACAGTAGAGGTAGAGTACAGTGGAGTACAGTAGAGGTAGAGTACAGTAGAGCACAGTAGAGGTAGAATACAGTGGAGTACAGTAGAGGTAGAGTAGAGTGGAGTACAGTAGAGGTAGAGTACAGTAGAGCACAGTAGAGGTAGAATACAGTGGAGTACAGTAGAGGTAGAGTACAGTGGAGTACAGTAGAGGTAGAGTACAGTAGAGCACAGTAGAGGTAGAGTACAGTGGAGTACAGTAGAGGTAGAGTACAGTGGAGCACAGTAGAGCTAGAATACAGTGGAGTACAGTGGAGTACAGTAGAGGTGGAGTAGAGTAGAGTAGAGTATAGGTATAGTACAGTGGAGTACAGTAGAGATAGAGTAGAGTGGAGTAGAGTAGAGATAGAGTACAGTGGATTAGAGTAGAGATAGAGTACAGTGGAGTATAGTTGAGGTAGAGTACAGTGGAGCACAGTAGAGGTAGAGTACAGTGGAGTATAGTTGAGGTAGACTACAGTGGAGTACAGTAGAGGTAGAGTACAGTGGAGCACAGTAGAGATAGAGTACAGTAGAGCACAGTAGAGGTAGAGTACAGTGGAGCACAGTAGAGGTAGAATACAGTGGAGTACAGTAGAGGTAGAGTACAGTGGAGTACAGTAGAGGTGTAGAACAGTACAGTACAGTAGAGGTAGAGTACAGTGGAGTACAGTAGAGGTAGAGTACAGTAGAGCACAGTAGAGGTAGAGTACAGTGGAGTACAGTAGAGGTAGAGTACAGTAGAGCACAGTAGAGGTAGAATACAGTGGAGTACAGTAGAGGTAGAGTACAGTGGAGTACAGTAGAGGTAGAGTACAGTGGAGTACAGTAGAGGTAGAGTACAGAGGAGCACAGTAGAGGTAGAGTACAGTGGAGCACAGTAGAGCTAGAGTACAGTGGAGCACAGTGGAGCACAGTAGAGGTGGAGTACAGTAGAGTAGAGTATAGGTTGAGTACAGTGGAGTACAGTAGAGATAGAGTAGAGTGGAGTAGAGTAGAGATAGAGTACAGTGGATTAGAGTAGAGATAGAGTACAGTGGAGTATAGTTGAGGTAGAGTACAGTGGAGTACAGTAGAGGTAGAGTACAGTAGAGGTAGAGAACAGTACAGTACAGTAGAGGTAGAGTAGAGTGGAGTACAGTAGAGGTAGAGTACAGTAGAGCACAGTAGAGGTAGAATACAGTGGAGTACAGTAGAGGTAAAGTACAGTGGAGTACAGTAGAGGTAGAGTACAGTGGAGTACAGAAGAGATAGAGTACTGTGGAGCACAGTAGAGGTAGAGTACAGTGGAGCACAGTAGAGGTAGAGTACAGTGGAGCACAGTAGAGGTAGAGTACAGTGGAGTACAGTAGAGGTAGAGTACAGTGGAGTACAGTAGAGGTAGAGTACAGTGAAGCACAGTAGAGGTAGAGTACAGTGGAGTACAGTGGAGCACAGTAGAGGTGGAGTACAGTAGAGTACAGTAGAGGTAGAGTACAGTGGAGCACAGTAGAGGTAGAGTACAGTGGAGTACAGTGGAGTACACTAGAGGTGGAGTACAGTAGAGTACAGTAGAGGTAGAGAACACTACAGTACAGTAGAGGTAGAGTACAGTTGAGTATAGTTGAGGTAGACTACTGTGGAGTACAGTAGAGGTAGAGTACAGTGGAGCACAGTAGAGATAGAGTACAGTAGAGCAGAGTAGAGGTAGAGTACAGTGGAGTACAGTAGAGGTAAAGCACAGTGGAGCACTGTAGAGGTAGAGTACAGTGGAGTACAGTAGAGATAGAGTACAGTGGAGCACAGTAGAGATAGAGTGCAGTGGAGCACAGTAGAGGTAGAGTACAGCTGAGCACAGTAGAGGTAGAGTAGAGTGGAGCACAGTAGAGGTAGAGTACAGTGGACTACAGTAGAGGTAGTGTACAGTGGAGCACAGTAGAGGTAGAGTACAGTGGAGTATAATAGAGATAGAGTACAGTAGAGCACAGTAGAGATAGAGTACAGTAGAGCAGACTAGAGGTAGAGTACAGTGGAGTACAGTAGAGGTAGAGCACAGTGGAGCACAGTAGAGGTAGAGTGCAGTGGAGTACAGTGGAGTACAGTAGAGGTGGAGTACAGTAGAGTACAGTAGAGGTAGAGAACAGTACAGTACAGTAGAGGTAGAGTACAGTGGAGTACAGTAGAGGTAGAGCACAGTAGAGCAGAGTAGAGGTAGAGTACAGTGGAGTACAGTAGAGGTATAGCACAGTGGAGCACTGTAGAGGTAGAGTACAGTGGAGTACAGTAGAGATAGAGTACAGTGGAGCACAGTAGAGGTAGAGTACAGTGGAGCACAGTAGAGGTAGAGTACAGTGGAGTACAGTAGAGGTAGAGTACAGTAGAGCACAGTAGAGGTAGAATACAGTGGAGTACAGTAGAGGTAGAGTACAGTGGAGTACAGTAGAGGTAGAATACAGTGGAGTACAGTAGAGGTAGAGAACAGTACAGTACAGTAGAGGTAGAGTACAGTGGAGTACAGTAGAGGTAGAGTACAGTGGAGTACAGTAGAGGTAGAGTACAGTGGAGTACAGTAGAGGTAGAGTACAGTGGAGCACAGTAGAGGTAGAGTACAGTGGAGTACAGTAGAGGTAGAGTACAGTGGAGTACAATGGAGCACAGTAGAGGTGGAGTACAGTAGAGTAGAGTATAGGTTGAGTACAGTAAAGTACAGTAGAGATAGAGTAGAGTGGAGTAGAGTAGAGATAGAGTACAGTGGACTAGAGTAGATATAGAGTACAGTGGAGTATAGTTGAGGTAGAGTACAGTGGAGAACAGTAGTGGTAGAGTACAGTGGAGTATAGTTGAGGTAGACTACAGTGGAGTAAAGAAGAGGTAGAGTACAGTGGAGCACAGTAGAGATAGAGTAGAGTAGATCAGAGTAGAGGTAGAGTACAGTGGAGTACAGTAGAGGTAGAGTACAGTGGAACACTGTAGAGGTGGAGTACAGTGGCGTACAGTAGAGGTAGAGTACAGTGGAGCACAGTAGAGATAGAGTACAATAGAGCAGAGTAGAGGTAGAGTACAGTGGATCACAGTAGAGATAGAGTACAGTGTAGTACAGCGGAGCACAGTATACGTATAGTACAGTGGAGCACAGTAGAGATAGATTACAGTGGAGTAGAGTAGAGATAGAGTACAGTGGAGTACAGTAGAGGTAGAGTAAAGTGTAGTACAGCGGAGCACAGTAGACGTATAGTACAGTGGAGCACAGTAGAGATAGATTACAGTGGAGTAGAGTAGAGATAGAGTACAGTGGAGTACAGTAGAGGTAGAGTACAGTGGAGCAGAGTAGAGGTAGAGTACAGTGGAGTACAGTAGAGGTAGAGTATAGTGGAGCACAGTAGAGGTAGAGTACAGTGGAGTACAGTAGAGGTAGACTACAGTGGAGTACAGTAGAGGTAGAGTACAGTGGAGCACAGTAGAGATAGATTACAGTGGAGTAGAGTAGAGATAGAGTACAGTGGAGTACAGTAGAGGTAGAGTACAGTGGAGCAGAGTAGAGGTAGAGTACAGTGGAGTACAGTAGAGGTAGAGTACAGTGGAGCACAGTAGAGGTAGAGTACAGTGGAGTACAGTAGAAGTAGAGTACAGTGGAGTACAGTAGAGGTAGAGTACAGTGGAGTACAGTAGAGGTAGAGTACAGTGGAGTACAGTAGAGGTAGAGTACAGTGGAGCACAGTAGAGGTAGAGTACAGTGGAGTACAGTGGAGCACAGTAGAGGTGGAGTACAGTAGAGTACAGTAGAGGTAGAGTACAGTGGAGCACAGTAGAGGTAGAGTACAGTGGAGTACAGTGGAGTACACTAGAGGTGGAGTACAGTAGAGTACAGTAGAGGTAGAGAACAGTACAGTACAGTAGATGTAGAGTACAGTGGAGTACAGTTGAGGTAGAGTACAGTAGAGCACAGTAGAGGTAGAATACAGTGGAGTACAGTAGAGGTAGAGTACAGTGGAGTACAGTAGAGGTAGAGTACAGTGGAGTACAGTAGAGGTAGAGTACAGTGGAGTACAGTAGAGGTGGAGTACAGTGGAGTACAGTAGAGGTAGAGTACAGTGGAGCACAGTAGAGGTAGAGTACAGTGGAGTACAGTGGAGCACAGTAGAGGTGGAGTATAGTAGAGTACAGTAGAGGTAGAGTACAGTGGAGCACAGTAGAGGTAGAGTACAGTGGAGCACAGTAGAGGTAGAGTACAGTGGAGTACAGTAGAGGTGGAGTACAGTGGAGTACAGTAGAGGTAGAGTACAGTGGAGCACAGTAGAGGTAGAGTACAGTGGAGTACAGTAGAGGTGGAGTACAGTGGAGTACAGTAGAGGTAGAGTACAGTGGAGCACAGTAGAGGTAGAGTACAGTGGAGTACAGTGGAGCACAGTAGAGGTAGAGTACAGTGGAGTACAGTAGAGGTAGAGTACAGTGGAGCACAGTAGAGGTAGAGTACAGTGGAGTACAGTGGAGCACAGTAGACGTGGAGTATAGTAGAGTACAGTAGAGGTAGAGTACAGTGGAGCACAGTAGAGGTAGAGTACAGTGGAGTACAGTGGAGCACAGTAGAGGTGGAGTATAGTAGAGTACAGTAGAGGTAGAGTACAGTGGAGCACAGTAGAGGTAGAGTACAGTGGAGTACAGTAGAGGTAGAGTACAGTGGAGCACAGTAGAGGTAGAGTACAGTGGAGTACAGTGGAGCACAGTAGACGTGGAGTATAGTAGAGTACAGTAGAGGTAGAGTACAGTGGAGCACAGTAGAGGTAGAGTACAGTGGATTACAGTGGAGTACACTAGAGGTAGAGTACAGTGGAGTACAGTTGAGGTAGAGTACAGTAGAGCACAGTAGAGGTAGAATACAGTGGAGTACAGTAGAGGTAGAGTACAGTGGAGTACAGTAGAGGTAGAGTACAGTGGAGTACAGTAGAGGTAGAGTACAGTGGAGTACAGTAGAGGTGGAGTACAGTGGAGTACAGTAGAGGTAGAGTACAGTGGAGCACAGTAGAGGTAGAGTACAGTGGAGTACAGTGGAGCACAGTAGAGGTGGAGTATAGTAGAGTACAGTAGAGGTAGAGTACAGTGGAGCACAGTAGAGGTAGAGTACAGTGGAGCACAGTAGAGGTAGAGTACAGTGGAGTACAGTAGAGGTGGAGTACAGTGGAGTACAGTAGAGGTAGAGTACAGTGGAGCACAGTAGAGGTAGAGTACAGTGGAGTACAGTGGAGCACAGTAGAGGTGGAGTATAGTAGAGTACAGTAGAGGTAGAGTACAGTGGAGCACAGTAGAGGTAGAGTACAGTGGAGTACAGTAGAGGTAGAGTACAGTGGAGCACAGTAGAGGTAGAGTACAGTGGAGTACAGTGGAGCACAGTAGACGTGGAGTATAGTAGAGTACAGTAGAGGTAGAGTACAGTGGAGCACAGTAGAGGTAGAGTACAGTGGATTACAGTGGAGTACACTAGAGGTGGAGTACAGTAGAGTACAGTAGAGGTAGAGAACAGTACAGTACAATAGAGGTAGAGTACAGTGGAGTACAGTAGAGGTAGAGTACAGTAGAGCACAGTAGAGGTAGAATACAGTGGAGTACAGTAGAGGTAGAGTACAGTGGAGTACAGTAGAGGTAGAGTACAGTGTAGTACAGTAGAGGTAGAGAACAGTACAGTACATTAGAAGTAGAGTACAGTGGAGTACAGTAGAGGTAGATTACAGTAGAGCACAGTATAGGTAGAATACAGTGGAGTACAGTAGAGGTAGAGTACAGTGGAGTACAGTAGAGGTAGAGTAGAGTGGAGTACAGTAGAGGTAGAGTACAGTGGAGCACAGTAGAGGTAGAGTACAGTGGAGTACAGTAGAGGTAGAGTACAGTGGAGTACAGTGGAGCACAGTAAAGGTGGAGTACAGTGGAGTAGAGTATAGGTTGAGTACAGTGGAGTACAGTAGAGATAGAGTAGAGTGGAGTAGAGTAGAGATAGAGTACAGTGGATTAGAGTAGATATAGAGTACAGTGGAGTATACTTGAGGTAGAGTACAGTGGAGTACAGTAGAGGTAGAGTACAGTGGAGTACAGTAGAGGTAGAGAACAGTACAGTACAGTAGAGGTAGAGTAGAGTGGAGTACAGTAGAGGTAGAGTACAGTAGAGCACAGTAGAGGTAGAATACAGTGGAGTACAGTAGAGGTAGAGTACAGTGGAGTACAGTAGAGGTAGAGTACAGTGGAGTACAGAAGAGATAGAGTACAGTGGAGCACAGTAGAGGTAGAGTACAGTGGAGCACAGTAGAGGTAGAGAACAGTACAGTACAGTAGAGGTAGAGTACAGTGGAGTACAGTAGAGGTAGAGTACAGTTGAGCACAGTAGAGGTAGAGTACAGTGGAGTACAGTGGATCACAGTAGAGGTGGAGTACAAAAGAGTACAGTAGATGTAGAGTACAGTGGAGCACAGTAGAGGTAGAGTAAAGTGGAGTACAGTGGAGTACAGTAGAGGTGGAGTACAGTAGAGTACAGTAGAGGTAGAGAACAGTACAGTACAGTAGAGGCAGAGTACAGTGGAGTACAGTAGAGGTAGAGTACAGTAGAGCACAGTAGAGGTAGAATACAGTGGAGTACAGTAGAGGTAGAGTACAGTGGAGTACAGTAGAGGTAGAGTACAGTGGAGTACAGTAGAGGTGGAGTACAGTGGAGTACAGTAGAGGTAGAGTACAGTGGAGCACAGTAGAGGTAGAGTACAGTGGAGTACAGTGGAGCACAGTAGAGGTGGAGTATAGTAGAGTACAGTAGAGGTAGAGTACAGTGGAGCACAGTAGAGGTAGAGTACAGTGGAGTACAGTGGAGTACACTAGAGGTGGAGTACAGTAGAGTAGAGTAGAGGTAGAGAACAGTACAGTACAATAGAGGTAGAGTACAGTGGAGTACAGTAGAGGTAGAGTACAGTAGAGCACAGTAGAGGTAGAATACAGTGGAGTACAGTAGAGGTAGAGTACAGTGGAGTACAGTAGAGGTAGAGTACAGTGTAGTACAGTAGAGGTAGAGAACAGTACAATACATTCGAGGTAGAGTACAGTGGAGTACAGTAGAGGTAGAGTACAGTAGAGCACAGTATAGGTAGAATACAGTGGAGTACAGTAGAGGTAGAGTACAGTGGAGTACAGTAGAGGTAGAGTACAGTGGAGTACAGTAGAGGTAGAGTAAAGTGGAGCACATTAGAGGTAGAGTACAGTGGAGTACAGTAGAGGTAGAGTACAGTGGAGTACAGTGGAGCACAGTAGAGGTGGAGTACAGTGGAGTAGAGTATAGGTTGAGTACAGTGGAGTAGAGTAGAGATAGAGTAGAGTGGAGTAGAGTAGAGATAGAGTACAGTGGATTAGAGTAGATATAGAGTACAGTGGAGTATACTTGAGGTAGAGTACAGTGGAGTACAGTAGAGGTAGAGTACAGTGGAGTACAGGAGAGGTAGAGAACAGTACAGTACAGTAGAGATAGAGTAGAGTGGAGTACAGTAGAGGTAGAGTACAGTAGAGCACAGTAGAGGTAGAATACAGTGGAGTACAGTAGAGGTAGAGTACAGTGGAGTACAGTAGAGGTAGAGTACAGTGGAGTACAATAGAGGTAGAGTACAGTAGAGCACAGTAGAGGTAGAATACAGTGGAGTACAGTAGAGGTAGAGTACAGTGGAGTACAGTAGAGGTAGAGTACAGTGGAGTACAGTAGAGGTAGAGTACAGAGGAGCACAGTAGAGGTAGAGTACAGTGGAGCACAGTAGAGCTAGAGTACAGTGGAGTACAGTGGAGCACAGTAGAGGTGGAGTACAGTAGAGTAGAGTATAGGTTGAGTACAGTGGAGTACAGTAGAGATAGAGTAGAGTGGAGTAGAGTAGAGATAGAGTACAGTGGATTAGAGTAGAGATAGAGTACAGTGGAGTATAGTTGAGGTAGAGTACAGTGGAGTACAGTAGAGGTAGAGTACAGTGGAGTACAGTAGAGGTAGAGAACAGTACAGTACAGTAGAGGTAGAGTAGAGTGGAGTACAGTAGAGGTAGAGTACAGTAGAGCACAGTAGAGGTAGAATACAGTGGAGTACAGTAGAGGTAGAGTACAGTGGAGTACAGTAGAGGTAGAGTACAGTGGAGTACAGAAGAGATAGAGTACTGTGGAGCACAGTAGAGGTAGAGTACAGTGGAGCACAGTAGAGGTAGAGTACAGTGGAGCACAGTAGAGGTAGAGTACAGTGGAGTACAGTAGAGGTAGAGTACAGTGGAGTACAGTAGAGGTAGAGTACAGTGGAGCACAGTAGAGGTAGAGTACAGTGGAGTACAGTGGAGCAAAGTAGAGGTGGAGTACAGTAGAGTATAGTAGATGTAGAGTACAGTGGATCACAGTAGAGGTAGAGTAAAGTGGAGTACAGTGGAGTACAGTAGAGGTGGAGTACAGTAGAGTACAGTAGAGGTAGAGAACAGTACAGTACAGTAGAGGCAGAGTACAGTGGAGTACAGTAGAGGTAGAGTACAGTAGAGCACAGTAGAGGTAGAATACAGTGGAGTACAGTAGAGGTAGAGTACAGTGGAGTACAGTAGAGGTAGAGAACAGTACAGTACAGTAGAGGTAGAGTACAGTGGAGTACAGTAGAGGTAGAGTACAATAGAGCACAGTAGAGGTAGAGTACAGTGGAGTACAGTAGAGGTAGAGTACAGTAGAGCACAGTAGAGGTAGAATACAGTGGAGTACAGTAGAGGTAGAGTACAGTGGAGTACAGTAGAGGTAGAGAACAGTACAGTACAGTAGAGGTAGAGTACAGTGGAGTACAGTAGAGGTAGAGTACAGTAGAGCACAGTAGAGGTAGAATACAGTGGAGTACAGTAGAGGTAGAGTAGAGTGGAGTACAGTAGAGGTAGAGTACAGTAGAGCACAGTAGAGGTAGAATACAGTGGAGTACAGTAGAGGTAGAGTACAGTGGAGTACAGTAGAGGTAGAGTACAGTAGAGCACAGTAGAGGTAGAGTACAGTGGAGTACAGTAGAGGTAGAGTACAGTGGAGCACAGTAGAGCTAGAATACAGTGGAGTACAGTGGAGTACAGTAGAGGTGGAGTAGAGTAGAGTAGAGTATAGGTATAGTACAGTGGAGTACAGTAGAGATAGAGTAGAGTGGAGTAGAGTAGAGATAGAGTACAGTGGATTAGAGTAGAGATAGAGTACAGTGGAGTATAGTTGAGGTAGAGTACAGTGGAGCACAGTAGAGGTAGAGTACAGTGGAGTATAGTTGAGGTAGACTACAGTGGAGTACAGTAGAGGTAGAGTACAGTGGAGCACAGTAGAGATAGAGTACGGTAGAGTACAGTGGAGTACAGTAGAGGTAGAGTACAGTGGAGCACTGTAGAGGTGGAGTACAGTGGAGTACAGTAGAGGTAGAGTACAGTGGAGCACAGTAGAGATAGAGTACAGTAGAGCACAGTAGAGGTAGAGTACAGTGGAGCACAGTAGAGGTAGAGTACAGTGGAGTATAGTTGAGGTAGACTACAGTGGAGTACAGTAGAGGTAGAGTACAGTGGAGTACAGTAGAGGTAGAGTACAGTGGAGCACAGTAGAGGTAGAGTACAGTGGAGTATAGTTGAGGTAGACTACTGTGGAGTACAGTAGAGGTAGAGTACAGTGGAGCACAGTAGAGATAGAGTAGAGTAGAGCAGAGTAGAGGTAGAGTACAGTGGAGTACAGTAGAGGTAGAGTACAGTGGAGCACAGTAGAGGTAGAGTACAGTGGAGTACAGTGGAGCACAGGAGAGGTGGAGTACAGTAGAGTATAGTAGATGTAGAGTACAGTGGATCACAGTAGAGGTAGAGTAAAGTGGAGTACAGAGGATTACAGTAGAGGTGGAGTACATTAGAGTACAGTAGAGGTAGAGAACAGTACAGTACAGTAGAGGCAGAGTACAGTGGAGTACAGTAGAGGTAGAGTACAGTAGAGCACAGTAGAGGTAGAATACAGTGGAGTACAGTAGAGGTAGAGTACAGTGGAGTACAGTAGAGGTAGAGAACAGTACAGTACAGTAGAGGTAGAGTACAGTGGAGTACAGTAGAGGTAGAGTACAGTAGAGCACAGTAGAGGTAGAGTACAGTGGAGTACAATAGAGGTAGAGTACAGTAGAGCACAGTAGAGGTAGAATACAGTGGAGTACAGTAGAGGTAGAGTACAGTGGAGTACAGTAGAGGTAGAGTACAGTGGAGTACAGTAGAGGTAGAGTACAGAGGAGCACAGTAGAGGTAGAGTACAGTGGAGCACAGTAGAGCTAGAGTACAGTGGAGTACAGTGGAGCACAGTAGAGGTGGAGTACAGTAGAGTAGAGTATAGGTTGAGTACAGTGGAGTACAGTAGAGATAGAGTAGAGTGGAGTAGTGTAGAGATAGAGTACAGTGGATTAGAGTAGAGATAGAGTACAGTGGAGTATAGTTGAGGTAGAGTACAGTGGAGTACAGTAGAGGTAGAGTACAGTGGAGTACAGTAGAGGTAGAGAACAGTACAGTACAGTAGAGGTAGAGTAGAGTGGAGTACAGTAGAGGTAGAGTACAGTAGAGCACAGTAGAGGTAGAATACAGTGGAGTACAGTAGAGGTAGAGTACAGTGGAGTACAGTAGAGGTAGAGTACAGTGGAGTACAGAAGAGATAGAGTACTGTGGAGCACAGTAGAGGTAGAGTACAGTGGAGCACAGTAGAGGTAGAGTACAGTGGAGCACAGTAGAGGTAGAGTACAGTGGAGTACAGTAGAGGTAGAGTACAGTGGAGTACAGTAGAGGTAGAGTACAGTGGAGCACAGTAGAGGTAGAGTACAGTGGAGTACAGTGGAGCAAAGTAGAGGTGGAGTACAGTAGAGTATAGTAGATGTAGAGTACAGTGGATCACAGTAGAGGTAGAGTAAAGTGGAGTACAGTGGAGTACAGTAGAGGTGGAGTACAGTAGAGTACAGTAGAGGTAGAGAACAGTACAGTACAGTAGAGGCAGAGTACAGTGGAGTACAGTAGAGGTAGAGTACAGTAGAGCACAGTAGAGGTAGAATACAGTGGAGTACAGTAGAGGTAGAGTACAGTGGAGTACAGTAGAGGTAGAGAACAGTACAGTACAGTAGAGGTAGAGTACAGTGGAGTACAGTAGAGGTAGAGTACAGTAGAGCACATTAGAGGTAGAGTACAGTGGAGTACAGTAGAGGTAGAGTACAGTAGAGCACAGTAGAGGTAGAATACAGTGGAGTACAGTAGAGGTAGAGTACAGTGGAGTACAGTAGAGGTAGAGAACAGTACAGTACAGTAGAGGTAGAGTACAGTGGAGTACAGTAGAGGTAGAGTACAGTAGAGCACAGTAGAGGTAGAATACAGTGGAGTACAGTAGAGGTAGAGTAGAGTGGAGTACAGTAGAGGTAGAGTACAGTAGAGCACAGTAGAGGTAGAATACAGTGGAGTACAGTAGAGGTAGAGTACAGTGGAGTACAGTAGAGGTAGAGTACAGTAGAGCACAGTAGAGGTAGAGTACAGTGGAGTACAGTAGAGGTAGAGTACAGTGGAGCACAGTAGAGCTAGAATACAGTGGAGTACAGTGGAGTACAGTAGAGGTGGAGTAGAGTAGAGTAGAGTATAGGTATAGTACAGTGGAGTACAGTAGAGATAGAGTAGAGTGGAGTAGAGTAGAGATAGAGTACAGTGGATTAGAGTAGAGATAGAGTACAGTGGAGTATAGTTGAGGTAGAGTACAGTGGAGCACAGTAGAGGTAGAGTACAGTGGAGTATAGTTGAGGTAGACTACAGTGGAGTACAGTAGAGGTAGAGTACAGTGGAGCACAGTAGAGATAGAGTACAGTAGAGCACAGTAGAGGTAGAGTACAGTGGAGCACAGTAGAGGTAGAATACAGTGGAGTACAGTAGAGGTAGAGTACAGTGGAGTACAGTAGAGGTGTAGAACAGTACAGTACAGTAGAGGTAGAGTACAGTGGAGTACAGTAGAGGTAGAGTACAGTAGAGCACAGTAGAGGTAGAGTACAGTGGAGTACAGTAGAGGTAGAGTACAGTAGAGCACAGTAGAGGTAGAATACAGTGGAGTACAGTAGAGGTAGAGTACAGTGGAGTACAGTAGAGGTAGAGTACAGTGGAGTACAGTAGAGGTAGAGTACAGAGGAGCACAGTAGAGGTAGAGTACAGTGGAGCACAGTAGAGCTAGAGTACAGTGGAGCACAGTGGAGCACAGTAGAGGTGGAGTACAGTAGAGTAGAGTATAGGTTGAGTACAGTGGAGTACAGTAGAGATAGAGTAGAGTGGAGTAGAGTAGAGATAGAGTACAGTGGATTAGAGTAGAGATAGAGTACAGTGGAGTATAGTTGAGGTAGAGTACAGTGGAGTACAGTAGAGGTAGAGTACAGTAGAGGTAGAGAACAGTACAGTACAGTAGAGGTAGAGTAGAGTGGAGTACAGTAGAGGTAGAGTACAGTAGAGCACAGTAGAGGTAGAATACAGTGGAGTACAGTAGAGGTAAAGTACAGTGGAGTACAGTAGAGGTAGAGTACAGTGGAGTACAGAAGAGATAGAGTACTGTGGAGCACAGTAGAGGTAGAGTACAGTGGAGCACAGTAGAGGTAGAGTACAGTGGAGCACAGTAGAGGTAGAGTACAGTGGAGTACAGTAGAGGTAGAGTACAGTGGAGTACAGTAGAGGTAGAGTACAGTGAAGCACAGTAGAGGTAGAGTACAGTGGAGTACAGTGGAGCACAGTAGAGGTGGAGTACAGTAGAGTACAGTAGAGGTAGAGTACAGTGGAGCACAGTAGAGGTAGAGTACAGTGGAGTACAGTGGAGTACACTAGAGGTGGAGTACAGTAGAGTACAGTAGAGGTAGAGAACACTACAGTACAGTAGAGGTAGAGTACAGTTGAGTATAGTTGAGGTAGACTACTGTGGAGTACAGTAGAGGTAGAGTACAGTGGAGCACAGTAGAGATAGAGTACAGTAGAGCAGAGTAGAGGTAGAGTACAGTGGAGTACAGTAGAGGTAAAGCACAGTGGAGCACTGTAGAGGTAGAGTACAGTGGAGTACAGTAGAGATAGAGTACAGTGGAGCACAGTAGAGATAGAGTGCAGTGGAGCACAGTAGAGGTAGAGTACAGCTGAGCACAGTAGAGGTAGAGTAGAGTGGAGCACAGTAGAGGTAGAGTACAGTGGACTACAGTAGAGGTAGTGTACAGTGGAGCACAGTAGAGGTAGAGTACAGTGGAGTATAATAGAGATAGAGTACAGTAGAGCACAGTAGAGATAGAGTACAGTAGAGCAGACTAGAGGTAGAGTACAGTGGAGTACAGTAGAGGTAGAGCACAGTGGAGCACAGTAGAGGTAGAGTGCAGTGGAGTACAGTGGAGTACAGTAGAGGTGGAGTACAGTAGAGTACAGTAGAGGTAGAGAACAGTACAGTACAGTAGAGGTAGAGTACAGTGGAGTACAGTAGAGGTAGAGCACAGTAGAGCAGAGTAGAGGTAGAGTACAGTGGAGTACAGTAGAGGTATAGCACAGTGGAGCACTGTAGAGGTAGAGTACAGTGGAGTACAGTAGAGATAGAGTACAGTGGAGCACAGTAGAGGTAGAGTACAGTGGAGCACAGTAGAGGTAGAGTACAGTGGAGTACAGTAGAGGTAGAGTACAGTAGAGCACAGTAGAGGTAGAATACAGTGGAGTACAGTAGAGGTAGAGTACAGTGGAGTACAGTAGAGGTAGAATACAGTGGAGTACAGTAGAGGTAGAGAACAGTACAGTACAGTAGAGGTAGAGTACAGTGGAGTACAGTAGAGGTAGAGTACAGTGGAGTACAGTAGAGGTAGAGTACAGTGGAGTACAGTAGAGGTAGAGTACAGTGGAGCACAGTAGAGGTAGAGTACAGTGGAGTACAGTAGAGGTAGAGTACAGTGGAGTACAATGGAGCACAGTAGAGGTGGAGTACAGTAGAGTAGAGTATAGGTTGAGTACAGTAAAGTACAGTAGAGATAGAGTAGAGTGGAGTAGAGTAGAGATAGAGTACAGTGGACTAGAGTAGATATAGAGTACAGTGGAGTATAGTTGAGGTAGAGTACAGTGGAGAACAGTAGTGGTAGAGTACAGTGGAGTATAGTTGAGGTAGACTACAGTGGAGTAAAGAAGAGGTAGAGTACAGTGGAGCACAGTAGAGATAGAGTAGAGTAGATCAGAGTAGAGGTAGAGTACAGTGGAGTACAGTAGAGGTAGAGTACAGTGGAACACTGTAGAGGTGGAGTACAGTGGCGTACAGTAGAGGTAGAGTACAGTGGAGCACAGTAGAGATAGAGTACAATAGAGCAGAGTAGAGGTAGAGTACAGTGGATCACAGTAGAGATAGAGTACAGTGTAGTACAGCGGAGCACAGTATACGTATAGTACAGTGGAGCACAGTAGAGATAGATTACAGTGGAGTAGAGTAGAGATAGAGTACAGTGGAGTACAGTAGAGGTAGAGTAAAGTGTAGTACAGCGGAGCACAGTAGACGTATAGTACAGTGGAGCACAGTAGAGATAGATTACAGTGGAGTAGAGTAGAGATAGAGTACAGTGGAGTACAGTAGAGGTAGAGTACAGTGGAGCAGAGTAGAGGTAGAGTACAGTGGAGTACAGTAGAGGTAGAGTATAGTGGAGCACAGTAGAGGTAGAGTACAGTGGAGTACAGTAGAGGTAGACTACAGTGGAGTACAGTAGAGGTAGAGTACAGTGGAGCACAGTAGAGATAGATTACAGTGGAGTAGAGTAGAGATAGAGTACAGTGGAGTACAGTAGAGGTAGAGTACAGTGGAGCAGAGTAGAGGTAGAGTACAGTGGAGTACAGTAGAGGTAGAGTACAGTGGAGCACAGTAGAGGTAGAGTACAGTGGAGTACAGTAGAAGTAGAGTACAGTGGAGTACAGTAGAGGTAGAGTACAGTGGAGTACAGTAGAGGTAGAGTA
This sequence comes from Tiaroga cobitis, assembly GCA_030578255.1. Lineage (NCBI taxonomy): Eukaryota > Metazoa > Chordata > Actinopteri > Cypriniformes > Leuciscidae > Tiaroga > Tiaroga cobitis. The sequence continues at coordinate 28,884 of JAROOI010000068.1, read as the reverse complement.
CAGTGGAGTACAGTAGAGGTAGAGTACAGTGGAGCACAGTAGAGGTAGAGTACAGTGGAGTACAGTGGAGCACAGTAGAGGTGGAGTACAGTAGAGTACAGTAGAGGTAGAGTACAGTGGAGCACAGTAGAGGTAGAGTACAGTGGAGTACAGTGGAGTACACTAGAGGTGGAGTACAGTAGAGTACAGTAGAGGTAGAGAACAGTACAGTACAGTAGATGTAGAGTACAGTGGAGTACAGTTGAGGTAGAGTACAGTAGAGCACAGTAGAGGTAGAATACAGTGGAGTACAGTAGAGGTAGAGTACAGTGGAGTACAGTAGAGGTAGAGTACAGTGGAGTACAGTAGAGGTAGAGTACAGTGGAGTACAGTAGAGGTGGAGTACAGTGGAGTACAGTAGAGGTAGAGTACAGTGGAGCACAGTAGAGGTAGAGTACAGTGGAGTACAGTGGAGCACAGTAGAGGTGGAGTATAGTAGAGTACAGTAGAGGTAGAGTACAGTGGAGCACAGTAGAGGTAGAGTACAGTGGAGCACAGTAGAGGTAGAGTACAGTGGAGTACAGTAGAGGTGGAGTACAGTGGAGTACAGTAGAGGTAGAGTACAGTGGAGCACAGTAGAGGTAGAGTACAGTGGAGTACAGTAGAGGTGGAGTACAGTGGAGTACAGTAGAGGTAGAGTACAGTGGAGCACAGTAGAGGTAGAGTACAGTGGAGTACAGTGGAGCACAGTAGAGGTAGAGTACAGTGGAGTACAGTAGAGGTAGAGTACAGTGGAGCACAGTAGAGGTAGAGTACAGTGGAGTACAGTGGAGCACAGTAGACGTGGAGTATAGTAGAGTACAGTAGAGGTAGAGTACAGTGGAGCACAGTAGAGGTAGAGTACAGTGGAGTACAGTGGAGCACAGTAGAGGTGGAGTATAGTAGAGTACAGTAGAGGTAGAGTACAGTGGAGCACAGTAGAGGTAGAGTACAGTGGAGTACAGTAGAGGTAGAGTACAGTGGAGCACAGTAGAGGTAGAGTACAGTGGAGTACAGTGGAGCACAGTAGACGTGGAGTATAGTAGAGTACAGTAGAGGTAGAGTACAGTGGAGCACAGTAGAGGTAGAGTACAGTGGATTACAGTGGAGTACACTAGAGGTAGAGTACAGTGGAGTACAGTTGAGGTAGAGTACAGTAGAGCACAGTAGAGGTAGAATACAGTGGAGTACAGTAGAGGTAGAGTACAGTGGAGTACAGTAGAGGTAGAGTACAGTGGAGTACAGTAGAGGTAGAGTACAGTGGAGTACAGTAGAGGTGGAGTACAGTGGAGTACAGTAGAGGTAGAGTACAGTGGAGCACAGTAGAGGTAGAGTACAGTGGAGTACAGTGGAGCACAGTAGAGGTGGAGTATAGTAGAGTACAGTAGAGGTAGAGTACAGTGGAGCACAGTAGAGGTAGAGTACAGTGGAGCACAGTAGAGGTAGAGTACAGTGGAGTACAGTAGAGGTGGAGTACAGTGGAGTACAGTAGAGGTAGAGTACAGTGGAGCACAGTAGAGGTAGAGTACAGTGGAGTACAGTGGAGCACAGTAGAGGTGGAGTATAGTAGAGTACAGTAGAGGTAGAGTACAGTGGAGCACAGTAGAGGTAGAGTACAGTGGAGTACAGTAGAGGTAGAGTACAGTGGAGCACAGTAGAGGTAGAGTACAGTGGAGTACAGTGGAGCACAGTAGACGTGGAGTATAGTAGAGTACAGTAGAGGTAGAGTACAGTGGAGCACAGTAGAGGTAGAGTACAGTGGATTACAGTGGAGTACACTAGAGGTGGAGTACAGTAGAGTACAGTAGAGGTAGAGAACAGTACAGTACAATAGAGGTAGAGTACAGTGGAGTACAGTAGAGGTAGAGTACAGTAGAGCACAGTAGAGGTAGAATACAGTGGAGTACAGTAGAGGTAGAGTACAGTGGAGTACAGTAGAGGTAGAGTACAGTGTAGTACAGTAGAGGTAGAGAACAGTACAGTACATTAGAAGTAGAGTACAGTGGAGTACAGTAGAGGTAGATTACAGTAGAGCACAGTATAGGTAGAATACAGTGGAGTACAGTAGAGGTAGAGTACAGTGGAGTACAGTAGAGGTAGAGTAGAGTGGAGTACAGTAGAGGTAGAGTACAGTGGAGCACAGTAGAGGTAGAGTACAGTGGAGTACAGTAGAGGTAGAGTACAGTGGAGTACAGTGGAGCACAGTAAAGGTGGAGTACAGTGGAGTAGAGTATAGGTTGAGTACAGTGGAGTACAGTAGAGATAGAGTAGAGTGGAGTAGAGTAGAGATAGAGTACAGTGGATTAGAGTAGATATAGAGTACAGTGGAGTATACTTGAGGTAGAGTACAGTGGAGTACAGTAGAGGTAGAGTACAGTGGAGTACAGTAGAGGTAGAGAACAGTACAGTACAGTAGAGGTAGAGTAGAGTGGAGTACAGTAGAGGTAGAGTACAGTAGAGCACAGTAGAGGTAGAATACAGTGGAGTACAGTAGAGGTAGAGTACAGTGGAGTACAGTAGAGGTAGAGTACAGTGGAGTACAGAAGAGATAGAGTACAGTGGAGCACAGTAGAGGTAGAGTACAGTGGAGCACAGTAGAGGTAGAGAACAGTACAGTACAGTAGAGGTAGAGTACAGTGGAGTACAGTAGAGGTAGAGTACAGTTGAGCACAGTAGAGGTAGAGTACAGTGGAGTACAGTGGATCACAGTAGAGGTGGAGTACAAAAGAGTACAGTAGATGTAGAGTACAGTGGAGCACAGTAGAGGTAGAGTAAAGTGGAGTACAGTGGAGTACAGTAGAGGTGGAGTACAGTAGAGTACAGTAGAGGTAGAGAACAGTACAGTACAGTAGAGGCAGAGTACAGTGGAGTACAGTAGAGGTAGAGTACAGTAGAGCACAGTAGAGGTAGAATACAGTGGAGTACAGTAGAGGTAGAGTACAGTGGAGTACAGTAGAGGTAGAGTACAGTGGAGTACAGTAGAGGTGGAGTACAGTGGAGTACAGTAGAGGTAGAGTACAGTGGAGCACAGTAGAGGTAGAGTACAGTGGAGTACAGTGGAGCACAGTAGAGGTGGAGTATAGTAGAGTACAGTAGAGGTAGAGTACAGTGGAGCACAGTAGAGGTAGAGTACAGTGGAGTACAGTGGAGTACACTAGAGGTGGAGTACAGTAGAGTAGAGTAGAGGTAGAGAACAGTACAGTACAATAGAGGTAGAGTACAGTGGAGTACAGTAGAGGTAGAGTACAGTAGAGCACAGTAGAGGTAGAATACAGTGGAGTACAGTAGAGGTAGAGTACAGTGGAGTACAGTAGAGGTAGAGTACAGTGTAGTACAGTAGAGGTAGAGAACAGTACAATACATTCGAGGTAGAGTACAGTGGAGTACAGTAGAGGTAGAGTACAGTAGAGCACAGTATAGGTAGAATACAGTGGAGTACAGTAGAGGTAGAGTACAGTGGAGTACAGTAGAGGTAGAGTACAGTGGAGTACAGTAGAGGTAGAGTAAAGTGGAGCACATTAGAGGTAGAGTACAGTGGAGTACAGTAGAGGTAGAGTACAGTGGAGTACAGTGGAGCACAGTAGAGGTGGAGTACAGTGGAGTAGAGTATAGGTTGAGTACAGTGGAGTAGAGTAGAGATAGAGTAGAGTGGAGTAGAGTAGAGATAGAGTACAGTGGATTAGAGTAGATATAGAGTACAGTGGAGTATACTTGAGGTAGAGTACAGTGGAGTACAGTAGAGGTAGAGTACAGTGGAGTACAGGAGAGGTAGAGAACAGTACAGTACAGTAGAGATAGAGTAGAGTGGAGTACAGTAGAGGTAGAGTACAGTAGAGCACAGTAGAGGTAGAATACAGTGGAGTACAGTAGAGGTAGAGTACAGTGGAGTACAGTAGAGGTAGAGTACAGTGGAGTACAGAAGAGATAGAGTACAGTGGAGCACAGTAGAGGTAGAGTACAGTGGAGCACAGTAGAGGTAGAGAACAGTACAGTACAGTAGAGGTAGAGTAGAGTGGAGTACAGTAGAGGTAGAGTACAGTAGAGCACAGTAGAGGTAGAATACATTGGAGTACAGTAGAGGTAGAGTACAGTGGAGTACAGTAGAGGTAGAGTACAGTGGAGCACAGTAGAGGTAGAGTACAGTGGAGTACAGTAGAGGTAGAGTACAGTGGAGCACAGTAGAGGTAGAGTACAGTGGAGTACAGTAGAGGTAGAGTACAGTGGAGCACAGTAGAGGTAGAGTACAGTGGAGCACAGTAGAGGTAGAGTACAGTGGAGTACAGTGGAGTACACTAGAGGTGGAGTACAGTAGAGGTAGAGAACAGTGGAGTACAGTAGAGGTAGAGTACAGTGGAGTACAGTAGAGGTAGAGTACAGTGGAGCACAGTAGAGCTAGAGTACAGTGGAGTACAGTGGAGCACAGTAGAGCTGGAGTACAGTAGAGTAGAGTATAGGTTGAGTACAGTGGAGTACAGTAGAGATAGAGTAGAGTGGAGTAGAGTAGAGATAGAGTACAGTGGATTAGAGTAGAGATAGAGTACAGTGGAGTATAGTTGAGGTAGAGTACAGTGGAGTACAGTAGAGGTAGAGTACAGTGGAGTACAGTAGAGGTAGAGAACAGTACAGTACAGTAGAGGTAGAGTAGAGTGGAGTACAGTAGAGATAGAGTACAGTAGAGCACAGTAGAGGTAGAATACAGTGGAGTACAGTAGAGGTAGAGTACAGTGGAGTACAGTAGAGGTAGAGTAGAGTGGAGTACAGAAGAGATAGAGTACAGTGGAGCACATTAGAGGTAGAGTACAGTGGAGTACAGTAGAGGTAGAGTACAGTGGAGTATAGTAGAGGTAGAGTACAGTGGAGCACAGTAGAGGTAGAGTACAGTGGAATACAGAAGAGATAGAGTACAGTGGAGCACAGTAGAGGTAGAGTACAGTGGAGCACAGTAGAAGTAGAGTACAGTGGAGCACAGTAGAGGTAGAGTACAGTGGAGTACAGTAGAGGTAGAGTACAGTGGAGTATAGTAGAGGTAGAGTACAGTGGAGCACAGTAGAGGTAGAGTACAGTGGAGTACAGTGGAGCACAGTAGAGGTGGAGTACAGTAGAGTATAGTAGATGTAGAGTACAGTGGAGCACAGTAGAGATAGAGTACAGTAGAGCAGAGTAGAGGTAGAGTACAGTAGAGCACAGTAGAGGTAGAGTACAGTGGAGCACAGTAGAGGTAGAATACAGTGGAGTACAGTAGAGGTAGAGTACAGTGGAGTACAGTAGAGGTGTAGAACAGTACAGTACAGTAGAGGTAGAGTACAGTGGAGTACAGTAGAGATAGAGTAGAGTGGAGTAGAGTAGAGATAGAGTACAGTGGATTAGAGTAGAGATAGAGTACAGTGGAGTATAGTTGAGGTAGAGTACAGTGGAGTACAGTAGAGGTAGAGTACAGTGGAGTACAGAAGAGATAGAGTACTGTGGAGCACAGTAGAGGTAGAGTACAGTGGAGCACAGTAGAGGTAGAGTACAGTGGAGCACAGTAGAGGTAGAGTACAGTGGAGTACAGTAGAGGTAGAGTACAGTGGAGTACAGTAGAGGTAGAGTACAGTGAAGCACAGTAGAGGTAGAGTACAGTGGAGTACAGTGGAGCACAGTAGAGGTGGAGTACAGTAGAGTACAGTAGAGGTAGAGTACAGTGGAGCACAGTAGAGGTGGAGTACAGTAGAGTACAGTAGAGGTAGAGTACAGTGGAGCACAGTAGAGGTAGAGTACAGTGGAGTACAGTGGAGCACAGTAGAGGTGGAGTACAGTAGAGTACAGTAGAGGTAGAGTACAGTGGAGCACATTAGAGGTAGAGTACAGTGGAGTACAGTGGAGTACACTAGAGGTGGAGTACAGTAGAGTACAGTAGAGGTAGAGAACACTACAGTACAGTAGAGGTAGAGTACAGTGGAGTACAGTAGAGGTAGAGTACAGTAGAGCACAGTAGAGGTAGAATACAGTGGAGTACAGTAGAGGTAGAGTACAGTGGAGTACAGTAGAGGTAGAGTACAGTGTAGTACAGTAGAGGTAGAGAACAGTACAGTACAGTAGAGGTAGAGTACAGTGGAGTACAGTAGACGTAGAATACAGTAGAGCACAGTAGAGGTAGAATACAGTGGAGTATTGTAGAGGTAGAGTACAGTGGAGTACAGTAGAGGTAGAGTACAGTGGAGTACAGTAGATGTAGAGTACAGTAGAGTACAGTAGAGGTAGAGTACAGTGGAGCACAGTAGAGGTAGAGTACAGTGGAGTACAGTGGAGTACACTAGAGGTGGAGTACAGTAGAGTACAGTAGAGGTAGAGAACACTACAGTACAGTAGAGGTAGAGTACAGTGGAGTACAGTAGAGGTAGAGTACAGTAGAGCACAGTAGAGGTAGAATACAGTGGAGTACAGTAGAGGTAGAGTACAGTGGAGTACAGTAGAGGTAGAGTACAGTGTAGTACAGTAGAGGTAGAGAACAGTACAGTACAGTAGAGGTAGAGTACAGTGGAGTACAGTAGAGGTAGAGTACAGTAGAGCACAGTAGAGGTAGAATACAGTGGAGTATTGTAGAGGTAGAGTACAGTGGAGTACAGTAGAGGTAGAGTACAGTGGAGTACAGTAGATGTAGAGTACAGTGGAGCACAGTAGAGGTAGAGTACAGTGGAATACAGTAGAGGTAGAGTACAGTGGAGTACAGTGGAGCACAGTAGAGGTGGAGTACAGTAGAGTAGAGTATAGGTTGAATACAGTGGAGTACAGTAGAGATAGAGTAGAGTGGAGTAGAGTAGAGATACAGTACAGTGGATTAGAGTATATATAGAGTACAGTGGAGTATAGTTTAGGTAGAGTACAGTGGAGCACAGTAGAGGTAGAGTACAGTGGAGTATAGTTGAGGTAGAGTACAGTGGAGCACTGTAGAGGTGGACTACAGTGGAGTACAGTAGAGGTAGAGTACAGTGGAGCACAGTAGAGATAGAGTACATTAGAGCACGGTAGAGGTAGAGTACAGTGGAGTATAGTAGAGGTGGAGTACAGTAGAGTACAGTAGAGGTAGAGAACAGTACAGTACAGTAGAGGTAGAGTACAGTGGAGTACAGTAGAGGTAGAGTACAGTAGATCACAGTAGAGGTAGAATACAGTGGAGTACAGTAGAGGTAGAGTAGAGTGGAGTACAGTAGAGGTAGAGTACAGTAGAGCACAGTAGAGGTAGAATACAGTGGAGTACAGTAGAGGTAGAGTACAGTGGAGTACAGTAGAGGTAGAGTACAGTAGAGCACAGTAGAGGTAGAGTACAGTGGAGTACAGTAGAGGTAGAGTACAGTGGAGCACAGTAGAGCTAGAATACAGTGGAGTACAGTGGAGCACAGTAGAGGTGGAGTACAGTAGAGTAGAGTATAGGTAGAGTACAGTGGAGTACAGTAGAGGTAGAGTACAATAGAGCACAGTAGAGGTAGAATACAGTGGAGTACAGTAGAGGTAGAGTAGAGTGGAGTACAGTAGAGGTAGAATACAGTGGAGTAAACTAGAGGTAGAGAACAGTACAGTACAGTAGAGGTAGAGTACAGTGGAGTACAGTAGAGGTAGAGTACAGTAGAGCACTGTAGAGGTAGAATACAGTGGAGTAGAGTAGAGGTAGAGTACAGTGGAGTACAGTAGAGGTAGAGTAGAGTAGAGCACAGTAGAGGTAGAGTACAGTGGAGTACAGTAGAGGTAGAGTACAGTGGAGTACAGAAGAGATAGAGTACAGTGGAGCACAGTAGAGGTAGAGTACAGTGGAGCACAGTAGAGGTAGAGTACAGTTGAGCACAGTAGAGGTAGAGTACAGTGGAGTACAGTAGAGGTAGAGTACAGTGGAGTACAGTAGAGGTAGAGTACAGTGGAGTACAGTGGAGCACAGTAGAGGTGGAGTACAGTAGAGTACAGTAGAGGTGGAGTACAGTGGAGTACAGTAGAGGTAGAGTACTGTGGAGTATAGTAGAGGTAGAGTACAGTGGAGCACAGTAGAGGTAGAGTACAGTGGAGTACAGAAGAGATAGAGTACAGTGGAGCACAGTAGAGGTAGAGTACAGTGGAGCACAGTAGAGGTAGAGTACAGTGGAGCACAGTAGAGGTAGAGTACAGTCGAGTATAGTTGAGGTAGAGTACAGTGGAGTACAGTAGAGGTAGAGTACAGTGGAGTACAGTAGAGGTAGAGAACAGTACAGTACAGTAGAGGTAGAGTAGAGTGGAGTACAGTAGAGATAGAGTACAGTAGAGCACAGTAGAGGTAGAATACAGTGGAGTACAGTAGAGGTAGAGTACAGTGGAGTACAGTAGAGGTAGAGTAGAGTGGAGTAGAGATGAGATAGAGTACAGTGGAGCACATTAGAGGTAGAGTACAGTGGAGTACAGTAGAGGTAGAGTACAGTGGAGTATAGTAGAGGTAGAGTACAGTGGAGCACAGTAGAGGTAGAGTACAGTGGAATACAGAAGAGATAGAGTACAGTGGAGCACAGTAGAGGTAGAGTACAGTGGAGCACAGTAGAAGTAGAGTACAGTGGAGCACAGTAGAGGTAGAGTACAGTGGAGTACAGTAGAGGTAGAGTACAGTGGAGTATAGTAGAGGTAGAGTACAGTGGAGCACAGTAGAGGTAGAGTACAGTGGAGTACAGTGGAGCACAGTAGAGGTGGAGTACAGTAGAGTATAGTAGATGTAGAGTACAGTGGAGCACAGTAGAGATAGAGTACAGTAGAGCAGAGTAGAGGTAGAGTACAGTGGAGTACAGTAGAGGTAGAGTACAGTGGAGCACTGTAGAGGTGGAGTACAGTGGAGTACAGTAGAGGTAGAGTACAGTGGAGCACAGTAGAGATAGAGTACAGTAGAGCACAGTAGAGGTAGAGTACAGTGGAGCACAGTAGAGGTAGAATACAGTGGAGTACAGTAGAGGTAGAGTACAGTGGAGTACAGTAGAGGTGTAGAACAGTACAGTACAGTAGAGGTAGAGTACAGTGGAGTACAGTAGAGGTAGAGTACAGTAGAGCACAGTAGAGGTAGAGTACAGTGGAGTACAGTAGAGGTAGAGTACAGTAGAGCACAGTAGAGGTAGAATACAGTGGAGTACAGTAGAGGTAGAGTACAGTGGAGTACAGTAGAGGTAGAGTACAGTGGAGTACAGTAGAGGTAGAGTACAGAGGAGCACAGTAGAGGTAGAGTACAGTGGAGCACAGTAGAGCTAGAGTACAGTGGAGTACAGTGGAGCACAGTAGAGGTGGAGTACAGTAGAGTAGAGTATAGGTTGAGTACAGTGGAGTACAGTAGAGATAGAGTAGTGTGGAGTAGAGTAGAGATAGAGTACAGTGGATTAGAGTAGAGATAGAGTACAGTGGAGTATAGTTGAGGTAGAGTACAGTGGAGTACAGTAGAGGTAGAGTACAGTGGAGCACAGTAGAGCTAGAGTACAGTGGAGTACAGTGGAGCACAGTAGAGGTGGAGTACAGTAGAGTAGAGTATAGGTTGAGTACAGTGGAGTACAGTAGAGATAGAGTAGAGTGGAGTAGAGTAGAGATAGAGTACAGTGGATTAGAGTAGAGATAGAGTACAGTGGAGTATAGTTGAGGTAGAGTACAGTGGAGTACAGTAGAGGTAGAGTACAGTGGAGTACAGAAGAGATAGAGTACTGTGGAGCACAGTAGAGATAGAGTACAGTGGAGCACAGTAGAGGTAGAGTACAGTGGAGCACAGTAGAGGTAGAGTACAGTGGAGTACAGTAGAGGTGGAGTACAGTAGAGTACAGTAGAGGTGGAGTACAGTGGAGTACAGTAGAGGTAGAGTACTGTGGAGTATAGTAGAGGTAGAGTACAGTGGAGCACAGTAGAGGTAGAGTACAGTGGAGTACAGAAGAGATAGAGTACAGTGGAGCACAGTAGAGGTAGAGTACAGTGGAGCACAGTAGAGGTAGAGTACAGTGGAGCACAGTAGAGGTAGAGTACAGTGGAGTACAGTAGAGGTAGAGTACAGTGGAGTACAGCAGAGGTAGAGTACAGTGGAGCACAGTAGAGGTAGAGTACAGTGGAGTACAGTGGAGCACAGTAGAGGTGGAGTACAGTAGAGTATAGTAGATGTAGAGTACAGTGGAGCACAGTAGAGGTAGAGTAAAGTGGAGTACAGTAGAGGTAGAGTACAGAGGAGCACAGTAGAGGTAGAGAACAGTACAGTACAGTAGAGGCAGAGTACAGTGGAGTACAGTAGAGGTAGAGTACAGTAGAGCACAGTAGAGGTAGAATACAGTGGAGTACAGTAGAGGTAGAGTACAGTGGAGTACAGTAGAGGTAGAGAACAGTACAGTACAGTAGAGGTAGAGTACAGTGGAGTACAGTAGAGGTAGAGTACAATAGAGCACAGTAGAGGTAGAATACAGTGGAGTACAGTAGAGGTAGAGTACAGTGGAGTACAGTAGAGGTAGAGTACAGTGGAGTACAGTAGAGGTAGAGTACAGAGGAGCACAGTAGAGGTAGAGTACAGTGGAGTACAGTAGAGGTAGAGTACAGTGGAGCACAGTAGAGGTAGAGTACAGTGGAGTACAGAAGAGATAGAGTACAGTGGAGCACAGTAGAGGTAGAGTACAGTGGAGCACAGTAGAGGTAGAGTACAGTGGAGCACAGCAGAGGTAGAGTACAGTGGAGTACAGTAGAGGTAGAGTACAGTGGAGTACAGCAGAGGTAGAGTACAGTGGAGCACAGTAGAGGTAGAGTACAGTGGAGTACAGTGGAGCACAGTAGAGGTGGAGTACAGTAGAGTATAGTAGATGTAGAGTACAGTGGAGCACAGTAGAGGTAGAGTAAAGTGGAGTACAGTAGAGGTAGAGTACAGAGGAGCACAGTAGAGGTAGAGAACAGTACAGTACAGTAGAGGCAGAGTACAGTGGAGTACAGTAGAGGTAGAGTACAGTAGAGCACAGTAGAGGTAGAATACAGTGGAGTACAGTAGAGGTAGAGTACAGTGGAGTACAGTAGAGGTAGAGAACAGTACAGTACAGTAGAGGTAGAGTACAGTGGAGTACAGTAGAGGTAGAGTACAATAGAGCACAGTAGAGGTAGAATACAGTGGAGTACAGTAGAGGTAGAGTACAGTGGAGTACAGTAGAGGTAGAGTACAGTGGAGTACAGTAGAGGTAGAGTACAGAGGAGCACAGTAGAGGTAGAGTACAGTGGAGTACAGTAGAGGTAGAGTACAGTGGAGCACAGTAGAGCTAGAGTACAGTGGAGTACAGTGGAGCACAGTAGAGGTGGAGTACAGTAGAGTAGAGTATAGGTTGAGTACAGTGGAGTACAGTAGAGCTAGAGTACAGTGGAGTACAGTGGAGCACAGTAGAGGTGGAGTACAGTAGAGTATAGTAGATGTAGAGTACAGTGGATCACAGTAGAGGTAGAGTAAAGTGGAGTACAGTGGATTACAGTAGAGGTGGAGTACAGTAGAGTACAGTAGAGGTAGAGAACAGTACAGTACAGTAGAGGCAGAGTACAGTGGAGTACAGTAGAGGTAGAGTACAGTAGAGCACAGTAGAGGTAGAATACAGTGGAGTACAGTAGAGGTAGAGTACAGTGGAGTACAGTAGAGGTAGAGAACAGTACAGTACAGTAGAGGTAGAGTACAGTGGAGTACAGTAGAGGTAGAGTACAGTAGAGCACAGTAGAGGTAGAGTACAGTGGAGTACAATAGAGGTAGAGTACAGTAGAGCACAGTAGAGGTAGAATACAGTGGAGTACAGTAGAGGTAGAGTACAGTGGAGTACAGTAGAGGTAGAGTACAGTGGAGTACAGTAGAGGTAGAGTACAGAGGAGCACAGTAGAGGTAGAGTACAGTGGAGCACAGTAGAGCTAGAGTACAGTGGAGTACAGTGGAGCACAGTAGAGGTGGAGTACAGTATAGTAGAGTATAGGTTGAGTACAGTGGAGTACAGTAGAGATAGAGTAGAGTGGAGTAGAGTAGAGATAGAGTACAGTGGATTAGAGTAGAGATAGAGTACAGTGGAGCACAGTAGAGGTAGAGTACAGTGGAGTACAGTAGAGGTAGAGTACAGTGGAGTACAGCAGAGGTAGAGTACAGTGGAGCAGAGTAGAGGTAGAGTACAGTGGAGTACAGTGGAGCACAGTAGAGGTGGAGTACAGTAGAGTACAGTAGAGGTGGAGTAAAGTGGAGTACAGTAGAGGTAGAGTACTGTGGAGTATAGTAGAGGTAGAGTACAGTGGAGCACAGTAGAGGTAGAGTACAGTGGAGTACAGAAGAGATAGAGTACAGTGGAGCACAGTAGAGGTAGAGTACAGTGGAGCACAGTAGAGGTAGAGTACAGTGGAGCACAGTAGAGGTAGAGTACAGTGGAGTACAGTAGAGGTAGAGTACAGTGGAGTACAGCAGAGGTAGAGTACAGTGGAGCACAGTAGAGGTAGAGTACAGTAGAGTACAGTGGAGCACAGTAGAGGTGGAGTACAGTAGAGTATAGTAGATGTAGAGTACAGTGGAGCACAGTAGAGATAGAGTACAGTAGAGCAGAGTAGAGGTAGAGTACAGTGGAGTATAGTAGAGGTAGAGTACAGTGGAACACTGTAGAGGTGGAGTACAGTGGAGTACAGTAGAGGTAGAGTAGAGTGGAGCACATTAGAGGTGGAGTAGAGTAGAGTACAGTAGAGGTAGAGGACAGTGGAGCACTGTAGAGGTGGAGTACAGTGGAGTACAGTAGAGGTAGAGTACAGTGGAGCACAGTAGAGATAGAGTACAGTAGAGCAGAGTAGAGGTAGAGTACAGTGGAGTATAGTAGAGGTAGAGTACAGTGGAGCACTGTAGAGGTGGAGTACAGTGGAGTACAGTAGAGATAAGTGCAGTGGAGAATAGTAGAGGTAGAGTACAGTGGAGTACAGTAGAGGTAGAGTACAGTGGAGTACAGTAGAGGTAGAGTAGAGTGGAGCACATTAGAGGTGGAGTAGAGTAGAGTACAGTAGAGGTAGAGTACAGTGGAGTACAACAGAAGTAGAGTACAGTGGAGTACAGTAGAGGTAGAGTAGAGTGGAGTACAGTAGAGGTAGAGTACAGTGGAGTACAGTAGAGGTAGAGTACAGTGGAGTAGAGTAGAGATAGAGTACAGTGGAGCACAGCAGAGGTAGAGTACAGTGGATCACAGTAGAGATAGAGTACAGTGAAGTACAGTGGAGCAGAGTAGAGGTATAGTACAGTTGAGCATAGTAGAGATAGATTACAGTGGAGTAGAGTAGAGATAAGTACAGTGGAGTACAGTAGAGGTAGAGTACAGTGGAGCAGAGTAGAGGTAGAGTACAGTGGAGTACAGTAGAGGTAGAGCACAGTAGAGCAGAGTAGAGGTAGAGTACAGTGGAGTATTGTACAGGTAGAGCACAGTGGAGCACTGTAGAGGTAAAGTACAGTGGAGTACAGTAGAGATAGAGTACAGTGGTGCACAGTAGAGGTAGAGTACAGTGGAGCACAGTAGAGGTAGAGTACAGTGGAGCACAGTAGACGTATAGTACAGTGGAGCACAGTAGAGATAGATTACAGTGGAGTAGAGTAGAGATAGAGTACAGTGGAGTACAGTAGAGGTAGAGTGCAGTGGAGCACAGTAGAGGTAGAGTACAGCTGAGCACAGTAGAGGTAGAGTAGAGTGGAGCACAGTAGAGGTAGAGTACAGTGGAGTACAGTATAGGTAGAGTACAGTGGAGTACAGTAGAGGTAGAGTACAGTGGAGTACAGTGGAGCACAGTAGACGTATAGTACAGTGGAGCACAGTAGAGATAGATTACAGTGGAGTAGAGTAGAGATAGAGTACAGTGGAGTACAGTAGAGGTAGAGTACAGTAGAGCAGAGTAGAGGTAGAGTACAGTGGAGTACAGTAGAGGTAGAGTACAGTGGAGCACAGTAGAGGTAGAGTACAGTGGAGTACAGTAGAGGTAGAGTACAGTGGAGTACAGTAGAGGTAGAGTACAGTGGAGCACAGTAGAGGTAGAGTACAGTGGAGTACAGTGGAGCACAGTAGAGGTTTAGTACAGTAGAGTACAGTAGAGGTAGAGTACAGTGGAGCACAGTAGAGGTAGAGTACAGTGGAGTACAGTGGAGTACACTAGAGGTGGAGTACAGTAGAGTACAGTAGAGGTAGAGAACAGTACAGTAGAGTAGAGGTAGAGTACAGTGGAGTACAGTAGAGGTAGAGTACAGTAGAGCACAGTAGAGGTAGAATACAGTGGAGTACAGTAGAGGTAGAGTACAGTGGAGTACAGTAGAGGTAGAGTACAGTGGAGTACAGAAGAGGTAGAGTACAGTGGAGTACAGAAAATATAGAGTACAGTGGAGCACAGTAGAGGTAGAGTACAGTGGAGCACAGTAGAGGTAGAGAACAGTACAGTACAGTAGAGGTAGAGTAGAGTGGAGGACAGAAGAGGCAGAGTACAGTAGAGCACAGTAGAGGTAGAATACAGTGGAGTACAGTAGAGGTAGAGTACAGTGGATTACAGTAGAGGTAGAGTACAGTGGAGTACAGAAGAGATAGAGTACAGTGGATTACAGTAGAGGTAGAGTACAGTGGAGCACAGTAGAGGTAGAGTACAGTGGAGCACAGTAGAGGTAGAGTACAGTGGAGGACAGTAGAGGTAGAGTACAGTGGAGTACAGTAGAGGTAGAGTACAGTGGAGCACAGTAGAGGTAGAGTACAATGGAGTACAGAGGAGCACAGTAGAGGTGGAGTACAGTAGAGTAAAGTAGATGTAGAGTACAATGGAGCACAGTAGAGGTAGAGTAAAGTGGAGTACAGTGGAGTACAGTAGAGGTGGAGTACAGTAGAGTACAGTAGAGGTAGAGAACAGTACAGTACAGTAGAGGCAGAGTACAGTGGAGTACAGTAGAGGTAGAGTACAGTAGAGCACAGTAGAGGTAGAATACAGTGGAGTACAGTAGAGGTAGAGTACAGTGGAGTACAGTAGAGGTAGAGTACAGTGGAGTACAGTAGAGGTAGAGAACAGTACAGTACAGTAGAGGTAGAGTACATTGGAGTACAGTAGAGGTAGAGTACAGTAGAGCACAATAGAGGTAGAATACAGTGGAGTACAGTACAGGTAGAGTACAGTGGAGTACAGTAGAGGTAGAGTACAGTGGAAGAGTACAGTGGAGTACAGTAGAAGTAGAGTACAGTGGAGCATAGTAGAGGTAGAGTACAGTTGAGTACAGTAGAGGTAGAGTACAGTGGAGCACAGTAGAGCTAGAGTAAAGTGGAGTACAGTGGAGCACAGTAGAGGTGGAGTACAGTAGAGTAGAGTATAGGTTGAGTACAGTGGAGTACAGTAGAGATAGAGTAGAGTGGAGTAGAGTAGAGATAGAGTACAGTGGATTAGAGTAGAGATAGAGTACAGTGGAGTATAGTTGAGGTAGAGTACAGTGGAGTACGGTAGAGGTAGAGTACAGTGGAGTACAGTAGAGGTAGAGAACAGTACAGTACAGTAGAGGTAGAGTAGAGTGGAGTACAGTAGAGGTAGAGTACAGTAGAGCACAGTAGAGGTAGAATACAGTGGAGTACAGTAGAGGTAGAGTACAGTGGAGTACAGTAGAGGTAGAGTACAGTGGATTTCAGAAGAGATAGAGTACAGTGGAGCACAGTAGAGGTAGAGTACCGTGGAGCACAGTAGAGGTAGAGTACAGTGGAGTACAGTAGAGGTAGAGTACAGTGGAGTACAGTGGAGTACAGTAGAGGTAGAGTACAGTGGAGCACAGTAGAGGTAGAGTACAGTGGAGTACAGTGGAGCACAGTAGAGGTGGAGTACAGTAGAGTACAGTAGAGGTAGAGTACAGTGGAGCACAGTAGAGGTAGAGTACAGTGGAGTACAGTGGAGTACAGTAGAGGTGGAGTACAGTAGAGTACAGTAGAGGTAGAGAACAGTACAGTACAGTAGAGGTAGAGTACAGTGGAGTACAGTAGAGGTAGAGTACAGTAGAGCAGAGTAGAAGTAGAATACAGTGGTGTACAGTAGAGGTGGAGTACAGTGGAGTACAGTAGAGGTAGAGTACAGTGGAGTACAGTAGAGGTAGAGTACAGTGGAGCACAGTAGAGGTAAGGTACAGTGGAGTACAGTAGAGGTAGAGTACAGTGGAGTACAGTGGAGATAGAGTAGAGTGGAGTAGAGTAGAGATAGAGTACAGTGGACTAGAGTAGATATAGAGTACAGTGGAGTATAGTTGAGGTAGAGTACAGTGGAGCACAGTAGTGGTAGAGTACAGTGGAGTATAGTTGAGGTAGACTACAGTGGAGTACAGTAGAGGTAGAGTACAGTGGAATACAGTAGATATAGAGTACAGTAGAGCAGAGTAGAGGTAGAGTACAGTGGAGTACAGTAGAGGTAGAGTACAGTGGAACACTGTAGAGGTGGAGTACAGTGGAGTACAGTAGAGGTAGAGTACAGTGGAGCACAGTAGAGATAGAGTACAATAGAGCAGAGTAGAGGTAGAGTACAGTGGAGTACAGTAGAGGTAGAGTACAGTGGAGCACTGTAGAGGTGGAGTACAGTGGAGTACAGTAGAGGTAGAGTACAGTGGAGCACAGTAGAGATAGAGTACAGTAGAGCACAGTAGAGGTAGAGTACAGTGGAGTATAGTAGAGGTAGAGTACAGTGGAGTACAGTAGAGGTAAAGTACAGTGGAGCATAGTAGATATAGAGTACAGTGGAGCACAGTAGAGGTAGAGTACAGTGGAGCACAGCAGAGGTAGAGTACAGTGGAGTATAGTAGAGGTAGAGTACATTAGAGCACAGTAGAGATAGAGTACAGTAGAGCACAGTAGAGGTAGAGTACAGTAGAGCACAGTCGAGGAAGAGTACAGTGTAGTACAGTAGAGATAGAGTACAGTGGAGTACAGTAGAGGTAGAGTAGAGTGGAGTACAGTAGAGGTAGAGTACAGTGGAGTACAGTAGAGGTAGAGTACAGTGGATCACAGTAGAGATAGAGTACAGTGGAGTACAGTGGAGCACAGTAGAGGTATAGTACAGTGGAGCATAGTAGAGATAGATTACAGTGGAGTAGAGTAGAGATAAGTACAGTGGAGTACAGTAGAGGTAGAGTACAGTGGAGCAGAGTAGAGGTAGAGTACAGTGGAGTACAGTAGAGGTAGAGCACAGTAGAGCAGAGTAGAGGTAGAGTACAGTGGAGTATTGTAGAGGTAGAGCACAGTGGAGCACTGTAGAGGTAAAGTACAGTGGAGTACAGTAGAGATAGAGTACAGTGGTGCACAGTAGAGGTAGAGTACAGTGGAGCACAGTAGAGGTAGAGTACAGTGGAGCACAGTAGACGTATAGTACAGTGGAGCACAGTAGAGATAGATTACAGTGGAGTAGAGTAGAGATAGAGTACAGTGGAGTACAGTAGAGGTAGAGTGCAGTGGAGCACAGTAGAGGTAGAGTACAGCTGAGCACAGTAGAGGTAGAGTAGAGTGGAGCACAGTAGAGGTAGAGTACAGTGGACTACAGTAGAGGTAGTGTACAGTGGAGCACAGTAGAGGTAGAGTACAGTGGAGTACAGTGGAGCACAGTAGAGGTGGAGTACAGTAGAGTACAGTAGAGGTAGAGTACAGTGGAGCACAGTAGAGGTAGAGTACAGTGGAGTACAGTGGAGTACACTAGAGGTGGAGTACAGTAGAGTACAGTAGAGGTAGAGAACAGTACAGTAGAGTAGAGGTAGAGTACAGTGGAGTACAGTAGAGGTAGAGTACAGTAGAGCACAGTAGAGGTAGAATACAGTGGAGTACAGTAGAGGTAGAGTACAGTGGAGTACAGTAGAGGTAGAGTACAGTGGAGTACAGAAGAGGTAGAGTACAGTGGAGTACAGAAAAGATAGAGTACAGTGGAGCAGAGTAGAGGTAGAGTACAGTGGAGCACAGTAGAGGTAGAGAACAGTACAGTACAGTAGAGGTAGAGTAGAGTGGAGCACAGTAGAGGTAGAGTACAGTGGAGGACAGTAGAGGTAGAGTACAGTGGAGTACAGTAGAGGTAGAGTACAGTGGAGCACAGTAGAGGTAGAGTACAATGGAGTACAGAGGAGCACAGTAGAGGTGGAGTACAGTAGAGTAAAGTAGATGTAGAGTACAGTGGAGCACAGTAGAGGTAGAGTAAAGTGGAGTACAGTGGAGTACAGTAGAGGTGGAGTACAGTAGAGTACAGTAGAGGTAGAGAACAGTACAGTACAGTAGAGGCAGAGTACAGTGGAGTACAGTAGAGGTAGAGTACAGTAGAGCACAGTAGAGGTAGAATACAGTGGAGTACAGTAGAGGTAGAGTACAGTGGAGTACAGTAGAGGTAGAGTACAGTGGAGTACAGTAGAGGTAGAGAACAGTACAGTACAGTAGAGGTAGAGTACATTGGAGTACAGTAGAGGTAGAGTACAGTAGAGCACAATAGAGTTAGAATACAGTGGAGTACAGTACAGGTAGAGTACAGTGGAGTACAGGTGAGGTAGAGTACAGTGGAAGAGTACAGTGGAGTACAGTAGAAGTAGAGTACAGTGGAGCATAGTAGAGGTAGAGTACAGTTGAGTACAGTAGAGGTAAAGTACAGTGGAGCACAGTAGAGCTAGAGTAAAGTGGAGTACAGTGGAGCACAGTAGAGGTGGAGTACAGTAGAGTAGAGTATAGGTTGAGTACAGTGGAGTACAGTAGAGATAGAGTAGAGTGGAGTAGAGTAGAGATAGAGTACAGTGGATTAGAGTAGAGATAGAGTACAGTGGAGTATAGTTGAGGTAGAGTACAGTGGAGTACGGTAGAGGTAGAGTACAGTGGAGTACAGTAGAGGTAGAGAACAGTACAGTACAGTAGAGGTAGAGTAGAGTGGAGTACAGTAGAGGTAGAGTACAGTAGAGCACAGTAGAGGTAGAATACAGTGGAGTACAGTAGAGGTAGAGTACAGTGGAGTACAGTAGAGGTAGAGTACAGTGGATTACAGAAGAGATAGAGTACAGTGGAGCACAGTAGAGGTAGAGTACAGTGGAGCACAGTAGAGGCAGAGTACAGTGGAGTACAGTAGAGGTAGAGTACAGTGGAGTACAGTGGAGTACAGTAGAGGTAGAGTACAGTGGAGCACAGTAGAGGTAGAGTACAGTGGAGTACAGTGGAGCACAGTAGAGGTGGAGTACAGTAGAGTACAGTAGAGGTAGAGTACAGTGGAGCACAGTAGAGGTAGAGTAAAGTGGAGTACAGTGGAGTACAGTAGAGGTGGAGTACAGTAGAGTACAGTAGAGGTAGAGAACAGTACAGTACAGTAGAGGTAGAGTACAGTGGAGTACAGTAGAGGTAGAGTACAGTAGAGCAGAGTAGAGGTAGAATACAGTGGTGTACAGTAGAGGTGGAGTACAGTGGAGTACAGTAGAGGTAGAGTACAGTGGAGTACAGTAGAGGTAGAGTACAGTGGAGCACAGTAGAGGTAGAGTACAGTGGAGTACAGTAGAGGTAGAGTACAGTGGAGTACAGTGGAGCACAGTAGAGGTGGAGTACAGTAGAGTAGAGTATAGGTTGAGTACAGTGGAGTGCAGTAGAGATAGAGTAGAGTGGAGTAGAGTAGAGATAGAGTACAGTGGACTAGAGTAGATATAGAGTACAGTGGAGTATAGTTGAGGTAGAGTACAGTGGAGCACAGTAGTGGTAGAGTACAGTGGAGTATAGTTGAGGTAGACTACAGTGGAGTACAGTAGAGGTAGAGTACAGTGGAATACAGTAGATATAGAGTACAGTAGAGCAGAGTAGAGGTAGAGTACAGTGGAGTATAGTAGAGGTAGAGTACAGTGGAACACTGTAGAGGTGGAGTACAGTGGAGTACAGTAGAGGTAGAGTACAGTGGAGCACAGTAGAGATAGAGTACAATAGAGCAGAGTAGAGGTAGAGTACAGTGGAGTACAGTAGAGGTAGAGTACAGTGGAGCACAGTAGAGATAGAGTACAGTAGAGCACAGTAGAGGTAGAGTACAGTGGAGTATAGTAGAGGTAGAGTACAGTGGAGTACAGTAGAGGTAAAGTACAGTGGAGCATAGTAGATGTAGAGTACAGTGGAGCACAGTAGAGGTAGAGTACAGTGGAGCACAGCAGAGGTAGAGTACAGTGGAGTATAGTAGAGGTAGAGTACATTAGAGCACAGTAGAGATAGAGTACAGTAGAGCACAGTAGAGGTAGAGTACAGTAGAGCACAGTCGAGGAAGAGTACAGTGTAGTACAGTAGAGATAGAGTACAGTGGAGTACAGTAGAGATATTGTACAGTCGAACAAAGTAGAGATAAGTGCAGTGGAGAATAGTAGAGGTAGAGTACAATGGAGTACAGTAGAGGTAGAGTACAGTGGAGTACAGTAGAGGTAGAGTAGAGTGGAGCACATTAGAGGTGGAGTAGAGTAGAGTACAGTAGAGGTAGAGTACAGTGGAGTACAACAGAAGTAGAGTACAGTGGAGTACAGTAGAGGTAGAGTAGAGTGGAGTACAGTAGAGGTAGAGTACAGTGGAGTACAGTAGAGGTAGAGTACAGTGGAGTAGAGTAGAGATAGAGTACAGTGGAGCACAGCAGAGGTAGAGTACAGTGGATCACAGTAGAGATAGAGTACAGTGAAGTACAGTGGAGCAGAGTAGAGGTATAGTACAGTTGAGCATAGTAGAGATAGATTACAGTGGAGTAGAGTAGAGATAAGTACAGTGGAGTACAGTAGAGGTAGAGTACAGTGGAGCAGAGTAGAGGTAGAGTACAGTGGAGTACAGTAGAGGTAGAGCACAGTAGAGCAGAGTAGAGGTAGAGTACAGTGGAGTATTGTACAGGTAGAGCACAGTGGAGCACTGTAGAGGTAAAGTACAGTGGAGTACAGTAGAGATAGAGTACAGTGGTGCACAGTAGAGGTAGAGTACAGTGGAGCACAGTAGAGGTAGAGTACAGTGGAGCACAGTAGACGTATAGTACAGTGGAGCACAGTAGAGATAGATTACAGTGGAGTAGAGTAGAGATAGAGTACAGTGGAGTACAGTAGAGGTAGAGTGCAGTGGAGCACAGTAGAGGTAGAGTACAGCTGAGCACAGTAGAGGTAGAGTAGAGTGGAGCACAGTAGAGGTAGAGTACAGTGGAGTACAGTATAGGTAGAGTACAGTGGAGTACAGTAGAGGTAGAGTACAGTGGAGTACAGTGGAGCACAGTAGACGTATAGTACAGTGGAGCACAGTAGAGATAGATTACAGTGGAGTAGAGTAGAGATAGAGTACAGTGGAGTACAGTAGAGGTAGAGTACAGTAGAGCAGAGTAGAGGTAGAGTACAGTGGAGTACAGTAGAGGTAGAGTACAGTGGAGCACAGTAGAGGTAGAGTACAGTGGAGTACAGTAGAGGTAGAGTACAGTGGAGTACAGTAGAGGTAGAGTACAGTGGAGCACAGTAGAGGTAGAGTACAGTGGAGTACAGTGGAGCACAGTAGAGGTTTAGTACAGTAGAGTACAGTATAGGTAGAGTACAGTGGAGCACAGTAGAGGTAGAGTACAGTGGAGTACAGTGGAGTACACTAGAGGTGGAGTACAGTAGAGTACAGTAGAGGTAGAGAACAGTACAGTAGAGTAGAGGTAGAGTACAGTGGAGTACAGTAGAGGTAGAGTACAGTAGAGCACAGTAGAGGTAGAATACAGTGGAGTACAGTAGAGGTAGAGTACAGTGGAGTACAGTAGAGGTAGAGTACAGTGGAGTACAGAAGAGGTAGAGTACAGTGGAGTACAGAAAATATAGAGTACAGTGGAGCACAGTAGAGGTAGAGTACAGTGGAGCACAGTAGAGGTAGAGAACAGTACAGTACAGTAGAGGTAGAGTAGAGTGGAGGACAGAAGAGGCAGAGTACAGTAGAGCACAGTAGAGGTAGAATACAGTGGAGTACAGTAGAGGTAGAGTACAGTGGATTACAGTAGAGGTAGAGTACAGTGGAGTACAGAAGAGATAGAGTACAGTGGATTACAGTAGAGGTAGAGTACAGTGGAGCACAGTAGAGGTAGAGTACAGTGGAGCACAGTAGAGGTAGAGTACAGTGGAGGACAGTAGAGGTAGAGTACAGTGGAGTACAGTAGAGGTAGAGTACAGTGGAGCACAGTAGAGGTAGAGTACAATGGAGTACAGAGGAGCACAGTAGAGGTGGAGTACAGTAGAGTAAAGTAGATGTAGAGTACAATGGAGCACAGTAGAGGTAGAGTAAAGTGGAGTACAGTGGAGTACAGTAGAGGTGGAGTACAGTAGAGTACAGTAGAGGTAGAGAACAGTACAGTACAGTAGAGGCAGAGTACAGTGGAGTACAGTAGAGGTAGAGTACAGTAGAGCACAGTAGAGGTAGAATACAGTGGAGTACAGTAGAGGTAGAGTACAGTGGAGTACAGTAGAGGTAGAGTACAGTGGAGTACAGTAGAGGTAGAGAACAGTACAGTACAGTAGAGGTAGAGTACATTGGAGTACAGTAGAGGTAGAGTACAGTAGAGCACAATAGAGGTAGAATACAGTGGAGTACAGTACAGGTAGAGTACAGTGGAGTACAGTAGAGGTAGAGTACAGTGGAAGAGTACAGTGGAGTACAGTAGAAGTAGAGTACAGTGGAGCATAGTAGAGGTAGAGTACAGTTGAGTACAGTAGAGGTAGAGTACAGTGGAGCACAGTAGAGCTAGAGTAAAGTGGAGTACAGTGGAGCACAGTAGAGGTGGAGTACAGTAGAGTAGAGTATAGGTTGAGTACAGTGGAGTACAGTAGAGATAGAGTAGAGTGGAGTAGAGTAGAGATAGAGTACAGTGGATTAGAGTAGAGATAGAGTACAGTGGAGTATAGTTGAGGTAGAGTACAGTGGAGTACGGTAGAGGTAGAGTACAGTGGAGTACAGTAGAGGTAGAGAACAGTACAGTACAGTAGAGGTAGAGTAGAGTGGAGTACAGTAGAGGTAGAGTACAGTAGAGCACAGTAGAGGTAGAATACAGTGGAGTACAGTAGAGGTAGAGTACAGTGGAGTACAGTAGAGGTAGAGTACAGTGGATTTCAGAAGAGATAGAGTACAGTGGAGCACAGTAGAGGTAGAGTACCGTGGAGCACAGTAGAGGTAGAGTACAGTGGAGTACAGTAGAGGTAGAGTACAGTGGAGTACAGTGGAGTACAGTAGAGGTAGAGTACAGTGGAGCACAGTAGAGGTAGAGTACAGTGGAGTACAGTGGAGCACAGTAGAGGTGGAGTACAGTAGAGTACAGTAGAGGTAGAGTACAGTGGAGCACAGTAGAGGTAGAGTACAGTGGAGTACAGTGGAGTACAGTAGAGGTGGAGTACAGTAGAGTACAGTAGAGGTAGAGAACAGTACAGTACAGTAGAGGTAGAGTACAGTGGAGTACAGTAGAGGTAGAGTACAGTAGAGCAGAGTAGAAGTAGAATACAGTGGTGTACAGTAGAGGTGGAGTACAGTGGAGTACAGTAGAGGTAGAGTACAGTGGAGTACAGTAGAGGTAGAGTACAGTGGAGCACAGTAGAGGTAAGGTACAGTGGAGTACAGTAGAGGTAGAGTACAGTGGAGTACAGTGGAGCACAGTAGAGGTGGAGTACAGTAGAGTAGAGTATAGGTTGAGTACAGTGGAGTGCAGTAGAGATAGAGTAGAGTGGAGTAGAGTAGAGATAGAGTACAGTGGACTAGAGTAGATATAGAGTACAGTGGAGTATAGTTGAGGTAGAGTACAGTGGAGCACAGTAGTGGTAGAGTACAGTGGAGTATAGTTGAGGTAGACTACAGTGGAGTACAGTAGAGGTAGAGTACAGTGGAATACAGTAGATATAGAGTACAGTAGAGCAGAGTAGAGGTAGAGTACAGTGGAGTACAGTAGAGGTAGAGTACAGTGGAACACTGTAGAGGTGGAGTACAGTGGAGTACAGTAGAGGTAGAGTACAGTGGAGCACAGTAGAGATAGAGTACAATAGAGCAGAGTAGAGGTAGAGTACAGTGGAGTACAGTAGAGGTAGAGTACAGTGGAGCACTGTAGAGGTGGAGTACAGTGGAGTACAGTAGAGGTAGAGTACAGTGGAGCACAGTAGAGATAGAGTACAGTAGAGCACAGTAGAGGTAGAGTACAGTGGAGTATAGTAGAGGTAGAGTACAGTGGAGTACAGTAGAGGTAAAGTACAGTGGAGCATAGTAGATATAGAGTACAGTGGAGCACAGTAGAGGTAGAGTACAGTGGAGCACAGTAGAGGTAGAGTACAGTGGAGTACAGTGGAGCACAGTAGAGGTGGAGTACAGTAGAGTACAGTAGAGGTAGAGTACAGTGGAGCACAGCAGAGGTAGAGTACAGTGGAGTATAGTAGAGGTAGAGTACATTAGAGCACAGTAGAGATAGAGTACAGTAGAGCACAGTAGAGGTAGAGTACAGTAGAGCACAGTCGAGGAAGAGTACAGTGTAGTACAGTAGAGATAGAGTACAGTGGAGTACAGTAGAGGTAGAGTAGAGTGGAGTACAGTAGAGGTAGAGTACAGTGGAGTACAGTAGAGGTAGAGTACAGTGGATCACAGTAGAGATAGAGTACAGTGGAGTACAGTGGAGCACAGTAGAGGTATAGTACAGTGGAGCATAGTAGAGATAGATTACAGTGGAGTAGAGTAGAGATAAGTACAGTGGAGTACAGTAGAGGTAGAGTACAGTGGAGCAGAGTAGAGGTAGAGTACAGTGGAGTACAGTAGAGGTAGAGCACAGTAGAGCAGAGTAGAGGTAGAGTACAGTGGAGTATTGTAGAGGTAGAGCACAGTGGAGCACTGTAGAGGTAAAGTACAGTGGAGTACAGTAGAGATAGAGTACAGTGGTGCACAGTAGAGGTAGAGTACAGTGGAGCACAGTAGAGGTAGAGTACAGTGGAGCACAGTAGACGTATAGTACAGTGGAGCACAGTAGAGATAGATTACAGTGGAGTAGAGTAGAGATAGAGTACAGTGGAGTACAGTAGAGGTAGAGTGCAGTGGAGCACAGTAGAGGTAGAGTACAGCTGAGCACAGTAGAGGTAGAGTAGAGTGGAGCACAGTAGAGGTAGAGTACAGTGGACTACAGTAGAGGTAGTGTACAGTGGAGCACAGTAGAGGTAGAGTACAGTGGAGTACAGTGGAGCACAGTAGAGGTGGAGTACAGTAGAGTACAGTAGAGGTAGAGTACAGTGGAGCACAGTAGAGGTAGAGTACAGTGGAGTACAGTGGAGTACACTAGAGGTGGAGTACAGTAGAGTACAGTAGAGGTAGAGAACAGTACAGTAGAGTAGAGGTAGAGTACAGTGGAGTACAGTAGAGGTAGAGTACAGTAGAGCACAGTAGAGGTAGAATACAGTGGAGTACAGTAGAGGTAGAGTACAGTGGAGTACAGTAGAGGTAGAGTACAGTGGAGTACAGAAGAGGTAGAGTACAGTGGAGTACAGAAAAGATAGAGTACAGTGGAGCAGAGTAGAGGTAGAGTACAGTGGAGCACAGTAGAGGTAGAGAACAGTACAGTACAGTAGAGGTAGAGTAGAGTGGAGCACAGTAGAGGTAGAGTACAGTGGAGGACAGTAGAGGTAGAGTACAGTGGAGTACAGTAGAGGTAGAGTACAGTGGAGCACAGTAGAGGTAGAGTACAATGGAGTACAGAGGAGCACAGTAGAGGTGGAGTACAGTAGAGTAAAGTAGATGTAGAGTACAGTGGAGCACAGTAGAGGTAGAGTAAAGTGGAGTACAGTGGAGTACAGTAGAGGTGGAGTACAGTAGAGTACAGTAGAGGTAGAGAACAGTACAGTACAGTAGAGGCAGAGTACAGTGGAGTACAGTAGAGGTAGAGTACAGTAGAGCACAGTAGAGGTAGAATACAGTGGAGTACAGTAGAGGTAGAGTACAGTGGAGTACAGTAGAGGTAGAGTACAGTGGAGTACAGTAGAGGTAGAGAACAGTACAGTACAGTAGAGGTAGAGTACATTGGAGTACAGTAGAGGTAGAGTACAGTAGAGCACAATAGAGTTAGAATACAGTGGAGTACAGTACAGGTAGAGTACAGTGGAGTACAGGTGAGGTAGAGTACAGTGGAAGAGTACAGTGGAGTACAGTAGAAGTAGAGTACAGTGGAGCATAGTAGAGGTAGAGTACAGTTGAGTACAGTAGAGGTAAAGTACAGTGGAGCACAGTAGAGCTAGAGTAAAGTGGAGTACAGTGGAGCACAGTAGAGGTGGAGTACAGTAGAGTAGAGTATAGGTTGAGTACAGTGGAGTACAGTAGAGATAGAGTAGAGTGGAGTAGAGTAGAGATAGAGTACAGTGGATTAGAGTAGAGATAGAGTACAGTGGAGTATAGTTGAGGTAGAGTACAGTGGAGTACGGTAGAGGTAGAGTACAGTGGAGTACAGTAGAGGTAGAGAACAGTACAGTACAGTAGAGGTAGAGTAGAGTGGAGTACAGTAGAGGTAGAGTACAGTAGAGCACAGTAGAGGTAGAATACAGTGGAGTACAGTAGAGGTAGAGTACAGTGGAGTACAGTAGAGGTAGAGTACAGTGGATTACAGAAGAGATAGAGTACAGTGGAGCACAGTAGAGGTAGAGTACAGTGGAGCACAGTAGAGGCAGAGTACAGTGGAGTACAGTAGAGGTAGAGTACAGTGGAGTACAGTGGAGTACAGTAGAGGTAGAGTACAGTGGAGCACAGTAGAGGTAGAGTACAGTGGAGTACAGTGGAGCACAGTAGAGGTGGAGTACAGTAGAGTACAGTAGAGGTAGAGTACAGTGGAGCACAGTAGAGGTAGAGTAAAGTGGAGTACAGTGGAGTACAGTAGAGGTGGAGTACAGTAGAGTACAGTAGAGGTAGAGAACAGTACAGTACAGTAGAGGTAGAGTACAGTGGAGTACAGTAGAGGTAGAGTACAGTAGAGCAGAGTAGAGGTAGAATACAGTGGTGTACAGTAGAGGTGGAGTACAGTGGAGTACAGTAGAGGTAGAGTACAGTGGAGTACAGTAGAGGTAGAGTACAGTGGAGCACAGTAGAGGTAGAGTACAGTGGAGTACAGTAGAGGTAGAGTACAGTGGAGTACAGTGGAGCACAGTAGAGGTGGAGTACAGTAGAGTAGAGTATAGGTTGAGTACAGTGGAGTGCAGTAGAGATAGAGTAGAGTGGAGTAGAGTAGAGATAGAGTACAGTGGACTAGAGTAGATATAGAGTACAGTGGAGTATAGTTGAGGTAGAGTACAGTGGAGCACAGTAGTGGTAGAGTACAGTGGAGTATAGTTGAGGTAGACTACAGTGGAGTACAGTAGAGGTAGAGTACAGTGGAATACAGTAGATATAGAGTACAGTAGAGCAGAGTAGAGGTAGAGTACAGTGGAGTATAGTAGAGGTAGAGTACAGTGGAACACTGTAGAGGTGGAGTACAGTGGAGTACAGTAGAGGTAGAGTACAGTGGAGCACAGTAGAGATAGAGTACAATAGAGCAGAGTAGAGGTAGAGTACAGTGGAGTACAGTAGAGGTAGAGTACAGTGGAGCACAGTAGAGATAGAGTACAGTAGAGCACAGTAGAGGTAGAGTACAGTGGAGTATAGTAGAGGTAGAGTACAGTGGAGTACAGTAGAGGTAAAGTACAGTGGAGCATAGTAGATGTAGAGTACAGTGGAGCACAGTAGAGGTAGAGTACAGTGGAGCACAGCAGAGGTAGAGTACAGTGGAGTATAGTAGAGGTAGAGTACATTAGAGCACAGTAGAGATAGAGTACAGTAGAGCACAGTAGAGGTAGAGTACAGTAGAGCACAGTCGAGGAAGAGTACAGTGTAGTACAGTAGAGATAGAGTACAGTGGAGTACAGTAGAGATATTGTACAGTCGAACAAAGTAGAGATAAGTGCAGTGGAGAATAGTAGAGGTAGAGTACAATGGAGTACAGTAGAGGTAGAGTACAGTGGAGTACAGTAGAGGTAGAGTAGAGTGGAGCACATTAGAGGTGGAGTAGAGTAGAGTACAGTAGAGGTAGAGTACAGTGGAGTACAACAGAAGTAGAGTACAGTGGAGTACAGTAGAGGTAGAGTAGAGTGGAGTACAGTAGAGGTAGAGTACAGTGGAGTACAGTAGAGGTAGAGTACAGTGGAGTAGAGTAGAGATAGAGTACAGTGGAGCACAGCAGAGGTAGAGTACAGTGGATCACAGTAGAGATAGAGTACAGTGAAGTACAGTGGAGCAGAGTAGAGGTATAGTACAGTTGAGCATAGTAGAGATAGATTACAGTGGAGTAGAGTAGAGATAAGTACAGTGGAGTACAGTAGAGGTAGAGTACAGTGGAGCAGAGTAGAGGTAGAGTACAGTGGAGTACAGTAGAGGTAGAGCACAGTAGAGCAGAGTAGAGGTAGAGTACAGTGGAGTATTGTACAGGTAGAGCACAGTGGAGCACTGTAGAGGTAAAGTACAGTGGAGTACAGTAGAGATAGAGTACAGTGGTGCACAGTAGAGGTAGAGTACAGTGGAGCACAGTAGAGGTAGAGTACAGTGGAGCACAGTAGACGTATAGTACAGTGGAGCACAGTAGAGATAGATTACAGTGGAGTAGAGTAGAGATAGAGTACAGTGGAGTACAGTAGAGGTAGAGTGCAGTGGAGCACAGTAGAGGTAGAGTACAGCTGAGCACAGTAGAGGTAGAGTAGAGTGGAGCACAGTAGAGGTAGAGTACAGTGGAGTACAGTATAGGTAGAGTACAGTGGAGTACAGTAGAGGTAGAGTACAGTGGAGTACAGTGGAGCACAGTAGACGTATAGTACAGTGGAGCACAGTAGAGATAGATTACAGTGGAGTAGAGTAGAGATAGAGTACAGTGGAGTACAGTAGAGGTAGAGTACAGTAGAGCAGAGTAGAG